>JAVSCE010018610.1:0-616954 GCA_032199065.1 Smutsia gigantea | reverse complement strand
TGTTATTTGAAATCAGGTATACTTTGTGTGAAATGCAGATAAAACTTGTCACACAAACTGTGGCCATGTTGATAGATATAATTTTCAATCATATAAAGGATCTGATTTCACAACAGTAGGTCAATTTCATAAAAAATTACACATCTTTGTTTATCACAGAATGCAATGTCAAATAGCAGTCTGGTTTCTTTGTATAATCATTTCCTGTGTTTGTACTACCATCCAGCCATATGCTATTTAGACTATCTCCTCTTGGAAGAGTTATTATATAGGAAAATATCCTTTGCTTGGAAGATACTTGGAATAGTTTATCTTTAACCATTTTATTGAAAAAAAAAGAGATGAGTCAAGGTGCTTATATCAGCACTGTGAAAGTCCTTAAAGTGTGTCTGAATTGTCTAATAAGGTTATTGCCTAACTCACCTTCATTCTTTACATTGTCAGGCATTTTCTGATCTATGTTTTATCTGTCTATCTATCTATCATCTATCTATATCTATACACACAGATACACAGACATATTCATTTTTGGGTAACATTTATTATGTCAGGTACTGGGCCACATTTGTTATTGCTCCCACATATTTGCTTCAGAGATGAAGAATTGAGGATTTGGGGGCTTAGCTCTTGGGCCAAGAATAAATATAGTAAGTTATGGGCAGGAAATAAAATCTAGAGGGATTCTTTATTTGATGGGGTTCTCACTTTCAAAAGATACCACCCAGAGATTTATTCTTTTACTTTTAACAGGTTGGGAGAACTAATAAAAGTTCTCAACACTGAGAAAAAATAAAACACTTGAAATATCTGAGCATATCAGAAACTAGCGGCTCTTTGCTTTATCTTAGGAGAACAGAATGGTGTCTGGAAAGAAATGCATTTGTAAAATATTGGCAGAAGTATTAAAAGGCTATTACGGCAGTATCAATAATACAATCACCCAGGGATTTAAGAAATGCCTCTGTTAGAGAAAATGACACAAATTATTTATAAACCTTTTTAGTGAATTACAAGGGAAGATTTTTAGCTTCAACAGTTTCTTATATTTCCAGGGCTAACTTTGTCCTAAAGTTTCTCTTTTGAAGAGTCCAGAGAAATGCATAGGATTGAAATGTATCTGTGAGCTTCTTCAGATTAGAATGGCTTAAATGCCTGGAGTATTACCAGTTGTTATTGCCAAAATTCTCACTTTGTAGCATAGGGTATACTTTTTAATTTATTTTTTATTAAGGTATTATTGATATACACACTTATTAAGGTTTCACATGAAAAAACAATGTGGTTACTACATATACCCATATTATCAAGTCGCCACCCATACCCCATTGCAGTCACTGTCCATCAGTGTAGTAAGATGCCACAGATTCACTGTTTGCCTTCTCTGTGCTACACTGTTTTCCCTGTGATCCCCCACACCATGTGTACTAAACATAATACCCCTTAATCCCCTTCTCCCACCCTCCCCACCCGCCCTCCCCTTTGGTAACCACTAGTTCCTTCCTGGAGTCTCTGAATCTGCTGCTATTTTGTTCCTTCAGTTTTGCTGCGTTGTTATACTCCACAAATGAGGGAAATCATTTGGCACTTGTCTTTTTCCGCCTGGCTTATTTCACTGAGCATAATAAATGCCAGCTCCATCCATGTTGTTGCAAATGGCAGGATTTATTTTCTTCTTATGGCTGAATAATACTCCATTGTGTATATGTACCACCTCTTCTTTATCCATTCATCTATTGATGGACACTTAGGTTGCTTCCATATCTTGGCTATTGTAAAAAGTGCTGCAATAAACATAGGGGTGCATATGTCTTTTTGAATCTGAGAAGTTGTATTCTTTGGGTAAATTCCAAGGAGAGGGATTCCCGGGTCAAATGGTATTTCTATTTTTAGTTTTGTGAGGAACCTCCATATTGCTTTCCACATGGTTGAACTAGCTTACATTCCCACCAGCAGTGTAGGAGGGTTCCCCTTTCTCTGCATCCTTGCCAGCATTTGTTGTTCTTAGTCTTTTGGATGTTGGCCATCCTTACTGGTGTGAGGTGATATCTCATTGTGGTTTTAATTTGCATTTCCCTGATGATTAGTGATGTGGAGCATCTTTTCATGTGTCTGTTGGCCATCTGAATTTCTTCTTTGGAGACGTGTCTGTTCAGATCCTTTGCCCATTTTTTAATCGGGTTATTTGCTTTTTGGGTATTGAGGCATATAAGTTCTTTATATATTTTGGATGTTAACCCCTTGTCAGATATGTCATTTACAAATATATTCTCCCATACTGCAGGATGCCTTTTTGTTCTGTTGATGGTGTCATTTGCTGTACAGAAACTTTTTAGTTTGATGTAGTCCCATGAGTTCATTTTTGCTTTTGTTTCCCTTGCTCAAGGAGATGCGTTCAGGAAGAAGTCACTCATACTTATATTCAGGAAATTTTTGCCTATGTTTTTTTCTCGGAGTTTTATGGTTTCATGACTAACATTCAGGTCCTTGATCCATTTTGAGTTTACTTTTGTGTATGGGGTTAAACAATAATCCAGTTTCATTCTCTTGCATGTAGCTGTCCAGTTTTGCTAACACCAGCTGTTGAAGAGGCTGTCATTTCCCCATTGTATGTCCATGGCTCCTTTATCATATATTAATTTACCGTATGTGGTTGGGTTTATATCAGGGCTCTCTAGTCTGTTCCATTGGTCTATGGGTCTGTTCTTGTGCCAGTACCAAATTGTCTTGTTTACTGTGGCTTTGTAGTAAAGCTTGAAGTTGGGGAGCATAATCCCCCCAGCTTTATTCTTCCTTCTGAGGATTGCTTTGGCTATTCGGGGTCTTTTGTGGTTCCATATGAATTTTAGAATGATTTTCTCTAGTTTGTTGAAAAATGCTGTTGGTATTTTGATAGGAATTGCATTGAATCTGTAGATTGCTTTAGGCAGGATGCCATTTTGATAATATTAATTCTTCATATCCATGAGCACAGGATGTGTTTTCATTTATTGGTATCTTATTTAATTTCTCTCATGAGTGTCTTGTAGTTTTCAGAGTATAGGTCTTTCACTTCCTTGGTGAGGTTTATTCCTAGGTATTTTATTCTTTTTGATGCAACTGTGAATGGAATTGTTTTCCTGATTCTTCTCTCTGCTAGGTCATTGTTAGTGTATAGGAATGCCACAGATTTCTGTGTATTAATTTTGTATCCCACAACTTTGCTGAATTCAGATATTAGATCTAGTAGTTTTGGAGTGGATTCTTTAGGGTAGGGTATACTTCTGTGCTTCTGATAATTTCAGGGTAGGATTGTTTCATATGATTTCAACACCAAAGTGAGCAGTTTTTATAGTGAAATGATCTTAGTTATTTTATGCTACAGTAGCATAGACCTTTGGCTTTTACTATGTATTTATTTTTTATATACTTATTTTTAGTAATACTTATTGCACTATTGTCTTACAATAGTGTAATTTTATATTTACTTGTGTGATTCTCTAATTGATGCCTGTCTTCTCTGTTGGCCTCTCTGCTCCACAAGAACACTTTGTTGCTTCCTTCTGTATTACCAGAGACTAGAATAGTACCTGCCTTTGAATATATGCTCTGTATGTTCTTCTTGGTTTAATGAACCGACCTCTGAGGGATTTTTAGACTAAGCTAGATAAGAACCTGTTTTATAGCATTCTTGACTGCATTATTTCTAAATGCTCAAAAGGCATTTATAAAGGGTGGAATTGTCATTTAGTAGTAGCCCATAGCCTTTAAATGACACCTTTTCCTATTTTGATAATCCTACTTTGATTTACCTTAATTTATTCATAATTGAACCTACTTAAATATGTTGACTTCTCTGGTTTTCCCAATAGTTTTTTTTTAAAGAAAACAACATAATATATATTTGAGATACTTGCCTGTATTTACAGATGAGGAAATTGAGATGAAGTAATTTTTTATGATCACTTAGCTAATAATTGGGAAGATGGAAAAAATTATACTTTCTTATCTACTTGTTTTTTTGCAAAGAGAATACCCACTTACGTAGTAGTTTTCAGTTGCTTCTCTCTATATTTAGAGGTACAATAATACTGCAAATAATGGTACTGTCATTTCATTGTTCAATATTTAAGTCTCTCATTCCTTTTTTTTATGTCCATGGCATTGGTCAAAACTTCAGAAAAAAGGTTTAAGGTGTGAACAATAGTATTTCTAGAAAAATCTCCCAGTGTTTCATTATTAAGTAATGTTACCTGTTGTTTCATATAGATATTTTTTCATGTAAATGGAAACTTTTTTATCTCTAATATGAGCAGGTTTTAGTATGTTACCAGAAGAAGCTCTGGTAGCGATCATTGCAACTAAAAATCCTAATCAAAATTTTGGTTTGGAATAGTCATTTTACTTAAATCTGAAACATTACTGTGTCTAAAATCATATTTCAGTCATTTTAGGCTAGCAGTATTTATGCTTTTAAATTGCATTAAGATTCAAATGAGTTTAAGAAATAGCATCAAGAGCTCAAGGACCTAATTTTAGTACTCTTAATCTGAGGAGAGCCCAGACATGGACCACTTGTGGGGCGTTTGCACAGAACAGCTCAGGGGACAGAAGAATACATGTTTTGGAAGTTTAGGTGACTATCACTGCTTGTATAATATACGGCTGGCCGTGCTCAGCTTTACTTATTTTCACTTTATTTCACCTTATAAGTTGAATGGTTTTTTGTGAACTTTTAAAAATCATTTTAGAAACATGGTTGAGTATGTATCAATAAATACTGGGAATTTTGGAACTAGATGAACTATAATTAAGTATGGTAATAATAATAAATTATGCATTACCTAGGAACTGAGTCTGTGATTTTTGTCAATACCTACTCTTTCCATCACTCCTCTCCTTTTTTTGCCATTTCAACACTATATGGAGTTTTATTTCCATTATTTATGTCAACCTTGTTGGCCAATATGGATGTCACAGATTTCTCAAATTCCCCTTGTGATTTGCTGTCCTTTTAGTGTTGAATGAAACTATTTAGGTCTGAATTTTTTTCCTTCTCTTTTAACATATTTGTTTACTGAAATTCAGCCTGTACTCCAGGTCTCAAGTATATGGTCTCTGTCTTCATGAGATGCCTTTTCAGCCTATTCCATGTAAAAGTTGATGCGTCTTTCTGTAGCCTTTCTTGCAGTGTGATGTTTTTCCACTCATATGGTATTTACACATTGCCTCACGTCTTGATGAGTGGGGCTCATGTCACTTAAGATGTTACATTGTGTATTAGTAATTTGAGCTTTTCTTTCTTCTTGACTGTACAGTCTTTGAGGAAAGGCTCTAATAGACCTTACGTAGTTTTACTTATATCTGTCAAGGAGCCTAGTGTTATTCTGTCTATAGATCAGGTGCTCAGTTTGTCCATAGTATTCTTGGCCTCACAGAACAGATAGCTTATTGATGCATATTTGAAAGAAATATTGCTTCTCCTGCATCACTAATATGGACATATTAAATATACACACATACAGGTATAAAAAAGATCAAATCTTCATGCAACATAGAGGGCTTGCAGTGTGCTGACTCCCCATTGTGTACCTGTTGCACCTCCAATGCGAGACCTGACATCTTTGTGCAACAGAAAGGGAGTGCACAGTGCCAGCAGTCTGCCATAGAAGGTAACTCATGTCCCTCCACAGGGCAGTTAGGATTACATCCTGAGTTTTCCTTGTAGTTTGAGCTGATAGTAAGCATTAGAACTGTCTCTAGAAGATTTTATGTTAACATTGGCAAGAAACAAACCATTGACATCAAGCATAAGTCTTATTTTGAGTTATGCTTTCCGTGTATTGTTGCTGGGAAAATCATGCTAATCCTCACCGTCTGCAGCTACCAGATGTGCCATTGAGAGGTGCACAAGTTCCTTTCCAGAAAATTGCTTTATGTCGAATGTCAGTTATTCATGTTACAATGACAGCACCTACCATCAGAGGAGGAAGAATAACTACAATTCATATTTTTCCTTTACCATCGCATACCAATCTGGATGATTAATTCTGTGATAAATTAATGACATGGGAAAACTAGCAAATGTAGTTAACTCCTTAGTCCATCTTTTGTTCTGTTCCAAAACAGCTATAGAATAAGCTAAAGACTGTCCCACTGAGTGCACATGTAGGTGTGGTTACATCCTGCCGACTGCCTTCCATTGCCCGGCTTGTGTGGTTTATTAAGAGAATTGGCTGGAAGGGTGTCAGCAGATGGTGTTAGGCACAGAGTGATTTCCATCACTGTACAGTGGAAGTGCTTTCAGGAACTCTCTCCCAAATACTATTTTCAAAATGAACTTGTTCCTTTGTTTACACCGGCAGTTCTTCATCCAGATTCCTCTATCATAGAAGACGTTGTCTTCAATTTAGTGGAACTATGATTTCGTGTTTTCGTTTTGTTTTCTTGTTGTTGTTGGGGAAGAGAGGAAAAGAAAGAGTAAGAAGCAGTTACAGTCAACTTTCATGTGAGATCTTTCCGTGTTCTATCTAGGTCTCAATGTATGTACACCTAGAGGTAATAGGAATGCTTTAGGTTCTAGTTTCATCTTTTCAATTTTGGCAGCTACTGCCAAGCATTAAAGGAATGCCAGGGCACAGAAGCAATTTGAACTGTTAAACATGCCAGGTACACCCTCAAATTCCATTGATTTTCAGAATATTAATGAATAACAGTGTTTGCCAGCGGCTAGAATTTACTGCAAGCTTTCCTGGTGCAAGAATGTGTCAGAGTAGGAGCATGTCTCTTCCTCTCCTTTCCTTTATTCCTTGTTCTGAAGTTCCTGCCAGCCACAGGCACTGTTGCCTGAAGGGCTTTGTATGGACATCAGAGAGTATTTTCTCATAGCTTAGGCATTCTATAAACATGTTCCAACCATTGTATCAGAAAAAAGTATTTTTATTTAAGCTCCTCTCCTTAGGGAGTGGGGAATTCCCCTTAAGCCTGCTGAATGCTGTTCTTATTTAAGTTGTGTCAGGAACTGAGGCATTTTTTTAGTTATAATTGTTTCTACAAACTGCCCTGGATAAATATCTGAAGTCGCCTTTTGGTCCTATACTTGGTATATGGTGGTGTTCCTAAGTCCTGAATAAATGGGATTTATAAAGGGATGTGAAGAAAGACCCAGCCTAGTCCAAAAAACACGGGGTTCTCTTGGATGAGTAAGAGATCATAAATGTCAACAGAGTTACTCTGTTTTGCTTTACTGAGTAATAGTGCTCACTGAAAGCTCATCTCAGAAATAAACAAAACCATACATTTTACTTTTTTAGGACTGAGGATTAGAGTCTACAAAGAAAAATATTTTAAACAATTTTTGCTGGTCTCTGTGCCTTTGCCCTGCTTGTTTCCGCTGCCTAGAGACCTGTCACTTTGGACCTGAGCAAACCCCCAGGCTCAACAACAGGCAAACTGTTACTCATTCTCAGGCCTTAATTTACTCATCTTCTTTGTGGAATGCCTTTTTTTTTCCCACTTATGAGGGAAGAATTCTATGCTTGCTCCATTCTCTACCTCCACCCTCCAAATTATTTAATTTATAATTATAAAATTATAATTGTATGTTCTTACATGCAAAATTTTCATGTATGAAAAATCATCTTTGCTGTCCTCCAAGGTTCATGAGGCTATATATAACATTGTGGAGCATAAATAGGCCAAATGATTTGTAATTTAAAAAATTTTTAACAGTGTGCTATATTAAGTGGTCATTGGTATTGCAAATATTAGACTTGAAATATTCATGCATCAGTGTATATTTGTTTTTTATGGTCTAGTTTTCTGTCCAGTTTTACATTTAAGACACTGTTTGTTATATATTTCACATAAAAAAAGAAGTTACCTGGTTGAAAATCTTAGCTGCAAAAGTTAACTTTTAAAACTTTGTTCACTGTACAACCAGAACAGTGTATATACACTTTGTAAAAATTCTTTTAATCCTAATCTCAGTAAGTTGCTCTTGACCTTTTTTTGTCTGTAGCCTTATAGACCTTTTAAAATATATTCATGTATAAACTTTTACATATAAGAAGATGATGACTCCGTACATATTTGTTCTTTACCTGAGCATCACTTTTGAGTTGACAAAATCACCCAAAACACTTTAGGGCAGGAGTAAACTAGAAGGTCACCATATGGAGAGGTTAAAAATAAGATCTGCTGGCCTTCAAAATCCTCTTATCGACCACCTAACGGGGTCAGAGGCTGACAGTGATGCGTCTGGGAGCAGTGAGTAAAGACAGATTACAGAAGTTTCGTAATTGGAATGGTGTTCTCAATTTTTTCATTTTTGTTTATCTTTGTTCTCAGTCTTGGGGTCTTTGGACTGTGCAAATTTAGGTGAGAAATCTCAGATGGGGCCCCAAAAGGCTAGTAGTCATTTATATATATTCATGTATGAGATAAAGTATTTTATCATATACCAATCAAATATAACCAGAAATCAGAAAACAAGTGTTTTCCCAAAGTAAGTTCCTTCTAAATGTAGCCAAAAAGAGCCACTTTGTCATTAAAGTGAATGAATATTCATTTTTAGAACAGACATGATGTTTGGATTGTGTTAAGCATATGTCTGTTAGTGGAAGTGTGAGTCACAAAATAAAATTTCATCTAAAAAGATCTATAGAAAAAAAGCAATAAATACACACATGGTAAAATACCTTTTCCGTAAACTTTCACTTCTTTATTTTTAAAGGTTGTGATACCTTTTTTTGTCTTATTAAAAGAAACTGGAGACCATGTTCATATCGCATTCTTCACGGTAGTCAAGAGGTAGAAGTGTCCATCAATGGATGAGCGATACACAAATCATGTTGTACATACATACAACAAAATACTGTTCAACTGAAAAAGGAAGGAAATACTGACACATGCTGCAACATGGATGAACCATGAGGCCATTATGCCACATTTAAATAAGCCAGTCACAAGAAAGACAAATATCATATGATTCCACTTACATGAGGTATCTAGAGTTGTCAAATTCATAGAAACAGGAAGTAGGATGGTGATTTCCAGGTCTGGGGAGAGGGAGAAGCAGGGAGTTGTTTAATGAGTGCAGAATTTCAATTTTGTAAGATGTAAAAGTCCTGGATATTCACAACAAATGTGATTATACTTAACCCTTCTGAACTGCACTGTCAAAAATGGTTAAGATGGTAAATTTTATATTATGTGTGTTTTGCCACATTAAAAAAAAAACTGGAGAGAAAGTACAACTTTTATACTGGAGTTTATTTTTAGCCACAATTGTTTCTACGTAATAAACACCTAAGACTGGTCTTGTGCGATTAACAGGATTATAATATAATACATAATTACTGAGCAAATGCACATTTATAAGAAAAATAGTTAAGGTTCTGTGGCAAGTCATTTGCCCCTAAGGTGTCCTAATGCACTTATTTTTGGTAGAAAACATTGAACATAGTAAATTATTATTTGTATACTAATTAAAAGCTACTTAAAGTATTGAAATTCACCATGTCCAAATATGTATTTAACAGAGATCCTATGCTTTAATGGTCATTAATTCATAATCCAGAAATATTGTTTATTCTAATATTTATTAATGGCTTACAGTTGTGTTAGAGACTGAGCTGGGTCCCACATATATAATGATGAATAAGTTAAGTCTTGTCTTCAAGGAATTCAAAGTCAATCGGAGTAAGGGGGGAAAGAGTAACAAACAAAATTACAGTGAAGTACCATGAAGATTATGAAAGGGGTAAATTACAAGGTGCAATGAGAAATGGTAGGAAGCACTGGGATGTTAGGGTTTTTGTTCTGGGACTTCAGGGAAGACTTGGAAAAACCAATACCTTAGTTCAATGAGAGATGGACATTAATTCAATGAAATGGTTGGAGGAGAAAATGGAGGGAACAATAAGTAAGGAGGCTTATAAGTAGATCTTCTGTTCTAGTTTTCCTAAGATAGTCATTTATGCCTGTCGTACTGCAGTCCATGGTTCCTTTTTCATTCTCCTATGTCTAGGTGTGGAGGCCTGCCTGTGTGGCTCAGAGAAGGTGGCCAGTAACTCAGGTGGTTTACTATGCTTGGAGTGTTGAGTTTGGGGGTGGGGGAGAGAAGAGACACCTTAGGTTAGAGGGGGTTATATAATGAAGGTATATGCCACCTTGTAACATGATTCTGGTGGCAGTGAGAGACCATGCAAGATTTTTATAGAGGAGAATAGTATGGAGAGAAGAGATAGGAATGGTACAAGAGGCAGGACCATCACCAATAAGACAGCAGCAGTCCAGTGGGACCAATGCCTGACTTTGGTCATGGGCATACAAAGGAGTGAATGAATTCCAGAGCTATTAACAAGTTAGACTCAATAAAATTTAAGAATAGGTGAGTTTGTGTCTGGGCACATATGTGTGTGTCTGTGTGGGATGGAAAAGTAAATGATGACATTGTGGCTTGGACTGCTGAGTCAATGATGGAGCAGTTCACCAAGGTAAGGACTGAAAAGAAGAGGTTTTGGGAAAACACACGCATTTTTACTGATATCTTGGCAAGGTAGGGAAGTGGATAAGTCTGGTGGAAGTTCATCGGATGGGACCTAAAGAGGTCCAAAGTATGGAACCCAAGGGAAGAAAATAAAGGATTAAAAAATGATGAATAGCTCATAACCAAATCTAACCAGAGCAAACTAACAAAAACCAAAACAAGTAACAAATACAACAAAACTGAGCAAAAGTGGGTCAAAGAGGGAGGAGGAAAACCTAGTGGCATTTCAAGAAACCAAGGGGGCAGAGTGTTTTGGGAATGATAGTCAGTGGGCATTTCAGGGGGGATTTGGCAGTGAAATGCTAGGCTGTGTGCTTGGTGGAAGGCAGTTCAGGAACTCTGTGGGGTCTGGGCCAGGCTGGAGATGAGAAGTGGAGGCTGTGGGTGAAGAAAGGAAAGCCCTTGCAAAAATTTTCACTATAAAAAGACAGAGAGAGGAGTAGAACTAATTAGACTGAAGAGAATATAATAATATAATTTTATATTTATTTATTAAAATTTTTGTGGTATAATACACATAACATAAATTTACTACTTTAATAATTTTTGAAATTACAATTAGTACATTCATGATGTGCAACCAACACCACTGTCTAGTTCCAGAACTTTTTTATCACTCCAAAGAAACTCTGTGCCCATTAGATGTAACTGTGCTTTCCCTCCTCCTGCTTCCCTCTGGTCACTTCTAATTTTTTTCTGCCTTTCTTAAGTTGCTTATTCTAGATATTTCATATTAATGGAATCATACAATATTTGTCCTTTTGCACCTTATCATTTCACTTAGCACAATATTTTAAAGGCTCATCTGTGTTGTAGCATGTATCAGAACATTCATTTTTTGGTTGAATAATATTCCATTATGTGTATGCACCACAATTTGTTTATAAATTCATCTATGGACACTTGGGTTATTTCTACCTTTTGGCTGATGTGAATAATACTGCTATGAACAAGTACCTATTTAAGAATCTGTTTTCCATTCTTTTAAGTATGCCATTTCAAGAAACCAAGGGAGCGGAGTGTTTTGGGAATTCCACCTAGAAGTGGGATTGCTGGGTCATGTGGTAGGTAGTCCTATGTTTAACTTTTTAAGAAACAGGAATCACCAAACCGTTTTTCACAGTAGTTGCAACATTTTGGATACCCACCAGCAACATGTCAGAGTTCCAGTTTCTCCACATTATTACAAACACTTGTTACTTGCTGTAATTATATATGGCTCCTGGACCTTAATAATGACACTGCTTCCTGCCATCCTGGCTTTAGTGTACCCCCCCAGCATCACCACCTACCCACCCAATTTTTTTAAATCCATCTGTGAGGCATTTTCTACATTTTATTGATGTAAAAACTGAGGCATAGGAAAGTTCAGAAGTTTGCCTAAAATAAGTGTACCACATCTCTCAGGGTAAAATCTTTATAGAAGACCTAATATACTTATTGTATTCATCATTGGATTTTTATTTTTATTTTCTATGAACATTAGCTAAAATTCAGAGTTGAAATATGTGAGATTACAAAGCAGTCTGCTTGTTCAAAAAATAAAATCTGTTTACATGAAGCAGCCAGCTTTTACCATGCACTACTGAACAATGAAAATATGTATTAATACACACAGCAGTCACGTTTGATGAAATTGTTAGGTAAAACTCTAGCAAATAAATCTTAATAACATATAAAATAACTGCATGAATTTGATCTGTGAATGAAGTTTTCCATTTTTGTATAATCTAAGTTTTGAACACAGCATTGGTAAAAACAATTTGATTGCATATTCCATATCATGTATATACTATATATATATGTTACTGTATTAATAAAATTTATATGGTAAAATAAACAATAAACATTTAATAAAGAATAACATTAATATGAAATTATTTTCTAGGAATATATTTTCTCTCTCTCTTTACAGTGGTTTTTCTTGCCATTTCTGGGATGGGTGCACCCCTACTTGTGTAAATTACTGATAAAAAAATGGCCAGCAGCCATCTTAAATGAAATATTCAGATACTTTTTAAAACAAATATCTAAAACATCCTTTGCACATGAAGGGCATTTACTCATATCAATTCACCAGACTCATGTTGGATATCTGTTATGTACAAAGCATTTTTGTACATGTCATGATCTTGTTTTGCTCTCTGCAAAATGGTAGCTGTTTTTCTGAATCAGTAACCTCTTGTGAAATCTTATTTTAACTTAATATCTAGCTAAAATTCCAAAAGTTTGTCCTTGAGGAAGTGCCTCTAATTATAAAAGTAGTGTAGGCAACATCAAATTTACTTGTAGGGCAATATTTGCAAACTTTATCTATAAGGTGAAATTTGTTTAGTGAAAGGTGATAATTTACCTCATGAAGTTTTTTGAGCTGATGTTTTGGCATTTTGAAGAAAAACACAAATACATAAATCGAATAGAATGTCAAGAGAAAAATGGCAAATAACTGTGATTTCAGGAAAACAACATCTAAATACATATATGTATTTTAACAGCCTGAATTCACTTGAATATTTTATGTTTTGACTGCTTCTGTACATCAAGAAACTTTCCAAAGGGGAAGAAAGAAAAGGATACTTGGTGTGGAGATTTGTAAATGGTTTTTGAGTCAGAGCAGTCAGTGGTTTTCTTTTTGACTGTAGTAATTATTTAAGAAGATTTAAAATGTATGTGGTTACATTTTAAGTACATTTGTAAGTTTTTCTTGAATGGTGTGTTTTGTTTCTTCATTGGGTGAATGAAATGAATTTCCTCTTCTGAAACATCATATTTAATCTTTCAAGGTCAGAATGTGTGAACTTTTCCCTCAGTGGCTCCTGAAAATCTAATGGCCAAGTAGAGGTTACTGTTCAGCTAAATTCCAGGGATGAGATTAATGAGTGAGAAGAATAACCTCGTGGGAGCAGCTTAATAATGAATACAGCTACTGTTACATTAGGTCTGGAATAAGCAAAAGATGACAATTCTCGATTTATACAGGAGAGTCAAGAATCCAGTGTGTTTCATATCTTTCACATAGCCTTTTCATCCTTATTTTAACTGGATTAGTAGACGGTATTTTGGGCCAAGAAGTTTACTGTCTCATGCAGAGCTGACTTGATTTCCAAATGTGTTATACACTTTGGAAAATAGGTTCATATATAAGACCCATGAGGATCCAGACCTAGGAACAAACACTTGGCAGGCAGTTTATGTAAAGCAGGTAAGAGCCTGTGCGTTGATGCTCAGACAGCGGACATACCAGAACTACTGTGTCAAACGGTGTCGCTGGTGGTGTGGATATGCTGATAAGAGTAGCTAACATTTATGAGAACAGATCAGAACCCACCTTGCTTAGAAGCTTGCATGTATTATCTCATTTAATCCTGAGGCACTCTCATTTTCCCCTTTTATAGTTGAAACTGTGACCCAGCAAGGACAAGTCCCTTGTTCAAGGTCACATATTTAAAGGACTTGTCAATATAAGAACTCAGGCTTTGTGACTATACGGCCTGTGTCTTACACTGTACTGCCTCTAATTCTGGCAATCAATTTCTTGGCAGGTGGTGATCACAGAACTTGCTGTAAGTCACAACTTTTAAGTGCTCTTTTTTTCTAAAGCCAAATTGTGTAGCTTTTATCTCCCCAGAATTATGTCATCGCTTTTGTAGTTTTGGAGAAGAAGGCGTGAAAATCTGAAGTTATCTATTCTCATTTAATTTCCCACTTTACATGAAGAACATACTGTACTCAGATCTAAATGTAATTACCAATTGTTTCTCACACTTAACCAAAGGGGAAGTGCATACTCAGTTTTGAGCAGAGGCTCCCTTGTAGGAGTACAACAGCCCTCAGCCAAGTTTTGGCACTTGCGTTTGGCAAAACATCCCAGGCAGATGAGTGATTCATATGGTAGGAGCACTGCTACTCAAAAAGGTACATTAATATAATATTAACACCTCAAAAGTGTTTGTGAAATAACCTTAATGCAAGGACTAGAATATTGATAAAAAATTTAATAGAAATTATTACTACATTTAATAAAGATATAAACAGAGTAATTTATTGCAGAAGTCTATGATGATTCAGTTCCAAGTTGTATGTGATGCCTGTAATTATATTTTAGAGGAATATTAAACAATATGGATATAATAATCTGATTCTTAAATATCATCATTACACCAAATTCTAAGTATAATTTATCTATAACCACACTTGCAACAGATATACTATGTCACAAGCAATACTTGGATGTAACAAGAAAGAAATGGAAATTTAAACTTATGTGATTTCAAAATAATTTTTAGCATTTCTTCAGGGGTTATTAAGGCAAATGAAAGGGGTTTTTACAAGATATAGTTGACTTCCAGTTTTATTCCACAGAATTCACATTATTGCCACAGCCTAGGAATGACAAACATTTGTGGACTATGGCAGCAATCTGTTGGGTGTTTCAATCTATTTTGAGCTGAAATTGATTAGCACTTTATGAAAAGTGTACAGAAAATTGCCATGCTTATCAAGGCAAATCAAGCCATAATTCTGCCTTTTTTTTTGTACACCTGCAGCTATGAATATTTTTTGGTGGATACATTGAGATGTGCTCAAGAATATACATATTGGACTGCATATCATGCAATTTATTCTGATCTTACTGACAGTTTGCAAACAAAAACTGAAAACAAGATGCAACTGTGTGCAGCTCCCGAACTGTAGGTTCTGATTTTGGCATCCATGAATGCACAAGGAAAAGGGCTCTAGCTGAAGAGGTGTGTGTTTTTGCTCATCTTACTGTGAAATCTAATCTGGGCATTTGTTTGGTGGATTTCATGTAATATGGAGGAAATCTGAACTAAGGGTTGTACCTGATTGCCTTTATTTTTACCTCACCTCGGTAATAATAAGGAGAAGTGAAAAGGACCTGGAGTTTGTAGTAACACGAGATAACCATATTCAAGGAGAGTCATTCAGAATGAGGAAAAGAGGAAATGAGGAAGTGAACAATGATAGTGAACTTCATATTTAGAGAGAAAGAGCTCTCTCTGTGGCAATACTTCAAGAAAAAGCAGGTATTGTAGGCCAAAAGAAAAGGAGGAAGACCATGGACTACCTGGTATTATTTGACAGGATTTTAAATAGAAAAGCTATGTAGAAATAGGCTAGTTTTCATGCTGTTACTCTGAGACATAGTTAAGGATATCATGAGATTAAAAAAAGAAAGAAAATCACTGAAAATTTACATTTGCTTTGGACTAAGATATTTACCTAAAGCTCATCTGAATTTCAGCAACTGTTACAGTTCCTACTTAAAAGTAGCATATTGTGTGCAAATATTTTGTTTTATGCCTGGCTCTGCCTAGAAAGAGATCATGAATCATCTTGTTAAACTCTATATTTGCAATGAGTCTATTCTGATAAAATTCTGTATTTTACATGAAAATGCATTTCTCATAAAAATTGCCTTAAAATAACTTTTTTAGATGTTTGTTATGAAAAATAAGGGAAAGAAAATAAATTTAAGTCACTCATGATCCTAACAGAGATAACACTGTTAAAATTTTAGAGTTTTATAGAGATTTGATATGGTATCTGCTTTTTTACACACTACATCATTAGCCTATTTCTATGTCATTAAATACTCTTCTGTAATATATTTAGAAAATAAACAGTGTTTTTAGTCATATGGACTCTCCAACATTATCATACAGATTTCCAGCATCCAATCTCTACCTGGTCGGATGTTTAGATGTTTCCAGTATTTTGCTGTTAACAATGATAGTGATTTTCATCATCATCATCAACATTAAAAAATTAATTGAGGTGAAATGTACGTGACATAGCCTCACAGTGTTGTGCATCTACAACCTCTGGCTACTTCCAAAGCCTGTCCATCACTCCAAAGTAAAAGCCCTTACCTGTAAAGGGCATTTCTCTTTCTGGCCCCAGCCTACCTCTCCATCATTATTATTTTTTTCTTTTTATTAAGGTATCATTGATACACAATCTTATGCTCAGGTTTCACATGAGCAACCTTGTGGTTACTACATTCCTCCCTATTATCAATTCCCCACCACATACCCCATTACAGACACTGTCCATCAGCATAGTAAGTCTCCATCATTATTTCCATTCCTCTCAAGGTTAAACTCTGCAGTCTTTCAGAGCCCAAACCAACCTTGCAGACTCCTGCCCAATCACCTTTGTCAGCTGCGTTCCCTGTTCCATTTCTCTCCATCCATTCTTCAAGCCCCAAGTAGTTCTCATCTCCTTTGTGAAAACTTTTCTTACCAACTAAGCCTAGTAACCTCTCTCTTATGAAAATTCTTAGCATTCATGTCTATACTGTTCATTTGGCCCATTTTTTCAAAAATCTTACCTTGTAATGCTGGTTGAGTAGCATATGTTGCCCATAAATTATATTACAAACAATTTCTGTTTTGCTGGAGTGGTATCTTATCTATTTTATGTTCCCTGATGATTATCTTAGTGCATAGTAAAACAGAAATGCACAAAATGAATTAAAATTCAGTTTTTTGTACTACAAACCTTAGCGTAGTGCTTAGCACATAGTAGAGTCCTAAAAACATTCGCTGACCGATTATAACATATTTATACTTTTATCTAATTCTCTCTCTTGAGGTCACAAGTTGTACATAACTAATAGCTTTGTAAGAAAGTTTTCTATGTACTCTTATTTATATTACCTGAGATTTTTAAATACTGATATGTTTAAATACCTGATATATTTATATACTGAGATTTATTGAACAATGCAGGTTCATCATATGTAAACCAACATTTCTTCCACCTTTCCTTTTCCTTCCCTCCCTTCCTTCCTTCCTCTCTCTCTCTCCTCTTTTCTTCCTCCCTTCCTGTCCTCTCTTCTCTTTACACTCTCCTCACCTCTCCTTTTTTAATTAAGAGTTTGGTCTCATCTTTTCTCAGCCTTTATTTTCTAGGTGTGATGTTGGTTTGCACATGGCAGATTCCAAGTGTGGGATTTCTGAAATGTAGGATTACATTTTTGCTTTTGTTTCCATAATTGTACTAGTGGCTAGTAACTTCAGACAATATTCCACAATAACCTGTGGGTCCTTTTTGGCTATTATTTCTGGTATCTCAGAGCTGTTTTACTAGAGATATAAATTATATGATTTCTTCTAATGGTATTTGCCTTGCACTTGTGTCCATATTGATTGGCCTTAGTAAGTTGAATGCGTGTTTCCATAGGAACCAGAAGTAATAAATTGGTATTACTGTGCCTAGAGTTTCATTGTTCCATGAAGACATTTGCAAAGCAAGAGAATTTATATGCTGAATAATCTATCTATTTTGCTTTTAAAAATAATATATATTTTTGTATAGCTCCACTTTGCTCCAAAAAAAATTATTTTCCTTATTATTTGAGAGGAAAAATTCCTACTAGAAATTGATGCATTTTTCACCACCCCCTTCCCTTCTTATAATTCCACAAGAAGCAAATGAAAAAAAAATTCAGTGAAGATCAGATTCAGAGCGAAAACTCTCAAAGTGTACCTCCATATGTTTCTGACAGACTTTTTACAGCGTAAGGGCCACCATTTATTTTTATTGTTCTTGTAATCAGTGAGTTGGTTGAGCTTAATTTTATTGACACTCCTTTTAAAAACAATTCAGCCTGATTTCAGAAGTGACATCTTTTGCATCAGAGAAGACTAAACTATGCATAGTGGCGTCTTTTGAGGAATGCTTATTACCAGAGTGGAACTCAGCTCGAGTGGTTTCCTGTAGTGACTGCAGACCGGCTCACTTTCCAGCTCTGAGCGGTTTCAGCGTGGGTTTTCTTGATTGACCATCAGTCTTCAGCATCACTGAACACATACATAGCACACACATGCACACACACTCTTGGCCAGATGTAGATAAACAAACAAAAGACTCTTATTCAACTTGAACAGTTTATGCAGAGTGATTTAATCCTTTCTGCATAAATAACATCCCGTTCTGTTCTGTTGCTTTGGAATATGGAAAGCCTATAAAGCTTCACTCAAAATTTTCAGAAGGCATAGTCAACCGTAGAATGCTTGCTGGTGATCCAGATATTCAGGGTCTATGACTAATGTTCTCCTGACATAGATTCTCTATAGTCTAAAACAGAGTGCCAGACTACTCATTCTGAGACTGATCTGTGACTGCCACTTATAGCTTCAAAAGTGGCTGGCTTATTTTCATTAATTCTGTCATCTGTTTTTGGGACGTTTACCATGTGCCTGGCTCCCTACTAGACAGAGTGTAAGAAACCTCCCTATAGTTGCCCCCATGCCCATTCTGCCTATAGCATCACTTCTGCATGCCACAGTCATGGTCATCTTTTAATGACACACACTTGTTCATGTTACCCTCCTGCTCAAAACATTTCAGTGAAGTCCCATTACAATTTGCATAAGTTCCAAACTCCTTATCATAGCTCACAAAGCCTTGTGCAGCGTAGCCCCTGCCACCTGGCTGACCTCTTTCCTTCTATTCTGTCCCTTAAGCACAGTGTTCCAGCCACACTGGCTGTCTTTCTGTTGCTAGATGAAGCCAGGATCTTCCTTATCTACAAGCTTCTGTACATGCTGTTCCCTCGGGCTGGAACACCCTATTCCCTGTTCTTCCCAAAGTTGGCTCCTTCTACTCCTTCCTGTCTTACCTTAGATGTCACTCCTCGATTCTCCTCTGAACACACTAAGTCAGCCTCTCCATAACTCTCTCTTGATAAACTCTGTTTACCTTACAGCACATTCAGAGTTCTAAGCTTATAGTTATTTGCTTTATTATTTTGTGCCTCTTCCATTACCAAATGATGTGAGGAAGGAGTTTATCAACTGTGAGAGTAATGTGGCTTTTGAATTTTAGAGAAGGTGTGGTAGGAATGAAGGTTTTGGGAGAACCAGAAAGATGGAAGGTTGTGGCCAGATTAGCTTCTGAGATTTTAAATTACAGCAGTTCTCAAGACAACTTTTGGGGTGAGGCTGTGGCTGTAGGAGGCTATTGTCAAGTGGAGATGAAATGAGGTTGCTGGAGTTGAGTGTCTGCCACGACCAGGCTTCATTAGGCATCGAATACATAAGCCTTAAAACAAAATCCAAATTGTATACTATTGACTCCTTTGTCTAGATTAATTGGCCATAAATGCATGGACTTATTTATGTGATCTCTGTTATGTTCCATTGATCTGTGTCTTTATTTTTAATGCCACCACCGTATGGATTTGGTTACCATAGCTTTCTAATGTAGTTTGAAATCAAGGAGCATGATGACTCCAACTTTGTTCTTTTTCTTAGAGTTTCTTTGGCTATTCAGGGTCTGTAGTGGTTTCATACAAATTTTAGGATTCTTTGTTCTAGTTCTGTGAAAAATGCCATTGGTATTTTGTTGGAGACTGCATTAAATTTGTAGATTGCTTGGGATAGTATGTCCATTTTAAGTATTAATTCTTCAAATCTATGAGCATTGAATATCTTTCCATTTATTTGTGTCATCTTCAATTTCTTTCATCAGTGTCTTACAGTTTTCATTGCATAGGTATACAGGTCTTTCACCCCCTTGGTTACCTTTATTCCTAAGTACTTCATTCTTTTAATGCAGTTGTAAATGGAATTGTTTTCTTAATTTCTCTTTCTGATAGTTTTGTTGTTAGTTTATAACAACACTACAGATTTTTATATGTTGGTTTTGTACCCTTGAAGCTTTACTGAATTCTCTTATTAGTTCCAGTAGTTTTATGATGGAGTCTTTAGGATTTTCTGCATATAAAATCTTGTAGTCAAATGCAAGTAGTCAAATGGTGACAGTTTTACTTCTTTCTTTAAAGTTTGGATGTATTTTCTCTTTCCTGCCTAGTTGTTCTGGTAGGACTTCTAATTATGTTGATAAAAATGGAGATAGTGGGCATCCTTGTCTTCTTCCTGATCTTAGATACAAAGCTTTCTTGTCAGCTTTTCACCAGTGAGTATGATGTTAGCTGTGGGCTTATCATAGATAACCTTTATTATACTGATGTATGTTATTTCGATACACACTTTGTTGAGAGGTTTTATCATAAATGGATGTTGAATTACATCAAGTGCTTTTTCTGCATCTGCTAAGATGACCATATGATTTTTATCATTTTGTTAATGTGGTATATCATGATGATTGATTTGCAGATGTTGAATCATCCTTGCATTCCTGGAGTAAATCCACTTGATTGTGGTGAATGATCCTTTTAATGTACTGTTGCATTAGGTTTGCTATTATTTTGAAGTATATTAGGGAACACATTGGAAAAAATGTTTGCTGATGGAAAATTAAGGGAGGATTTCTTCTCATGCATAGCTGCCAAAGTATTAACATGGTGCTAATATATAGCTGATTATAGCTGATTTGTTTATAAAATGTTTGTGTTGCCTGTTATTTCTGGAAGAAACTGATGGGCAGAGACATACTAGACCTCTAAATGCCATTGTTGTATTCAGGGGTAATCCTTTTCTTTTTCTTCTTTGATCTGATTTAATGGCAGTATACTTACTAAATTTCCATGCCTTGTTTTCTATCACTTTATCTTATGTGAAATTTCACAATGATTAATGTATACATGAACATTGTCATTCAACATGTTTGAATAATGGTAATTTTTGTTTGTTTTGATTTTTGGATAAAGTTAATCAATTAAAAAATTAAGTCACACTTTAAAGAGTATTGAACACAAAGTAAATGTTGTTGATTAAAAGCTAAGGACCTAAAAGCTGTAAATTATCAACAAGAATTATTGTATCCCTGATGAATGGAAGTTAATTGATAGTTCTGCTCAATAAAATACAGGACTAGCAGAGAGATTATTGTAATAGGTAATCTGTAGAGTAGCCATGTGAGTGGGATATGGTATTTCCTAGTATTACCAGAAAGCAGTGGCAGAGAAAGGTAATGGCAAATGGCAAGACACAGATAGTTTAACTAACAACCATGGCAATTTCAATTTCCTTATTTGCAACATTTTTGAAAACTTATTTATTCATTCAGTCAATGTTTATTCAGTGCCTGCTCTGTTGTATTGGAGGCTAAAGAAAATTAGAAGGGGAATAAGACAAGCATAGTCATCTACCCTCATGATGTTTACATTATCATCACATGCAAGTGAGCATACAATTTTCTGTACCTACCTCACTTGCATTTTGTATATTAATTTCATACTAAGTAATTCCTGATTGATATTATCATACATATATGTTGGTAGCTGCTTTGTGTATATTTTTATAATTAGACATTGCTTGCACATGTGACTTGTGTCTCAGAAAAATGCAGAATATAGTTGAAGATCTGAAAAGACTACTATAATTTCTCAGTTCATTAAAGACACAGCTATTTGAGGAAAAACCTCATTAAATATTTTGAGTCTGTGGCTTAAAGATCAGACCTACAGATGATTCAAGAGCATCCTCTAGCAAACTGAGGATTCAGAGAGAGAAATCCAGTAGGTCTGTGCTGAGTTTATTCACACGGGCTGTTAACTCTAATGCTCTAGTTCCTTTATTTCCCTGCCTTTTTCTACCTTAATCCCAGGCTTTTGAGATTTTAACTAAATTACTTTTTCTTCAAGTCATCTTCCAAGTGATTTGTTTTGGGTACAAACTGGCCCTCAATTTATCTACACATTCACACTCCGTCTTTGGCTTGTTTGTGTTGTAGGGGACATTTCAAATGTCTGTTCTGAGCCTTTGAAGTGCAAAAATGACAATATGCTGTTGATAAAAAGGAGTAACATTCTTAGGAGAAAAAGTAGCTGTGCTTTCTTTTTAAGGGCAGAGCCTGCATTTAAAAAGAATTGGATTAATTGGTAAACAAATTGAAATTTCATATTCAGGAATTCTTATAATAGACTTTTAAGTGCAGGCTCCACTGTTTGGATGTTGGAGTGAAACTTTCCATATATATATATTGTCTATGATTCCTTCTGCAGAGTTATCAAGATGTATTCTGATGAAGTTACTTGGGAAGAATATTAATATGTTATCAGTTGAATTCACATATGGCCATTGGCCAGTAGTGAAAAGTATGTCCCAATTAATGTGATTTAGTTCTGCTTTTTAATTCATAAAATAAATGCCCTTTTTAGAATCTTGCTTCAGAGACAGATTCATTACTTTAAATGATCCTGTATATCCGTATTCTAAAAACAAACTGCAAATTGATATCCCACCACTTAATTTCGGGTTTACCTTAAAAATTATTTCAGCTGTTCTTATAGCCTCTGTTTCCTCAAAGTAGCCAAAATTGCTGTTATTCTTTTGTGGCTTCTGAGATCAGATCATGTCATATTAGATTCTCTGGAGAGCTCCTTATGCTTTATTGATTTTTGTGGGGAAAAAGTATGCATTTCAGGACACTGTTCTCCAAGGTAATGAACATTATCCAAATATGAGTGAAAGTAAGAATGAATATGTAATATGAATGAATATGAATAGTAAGAATGTAGAATGGCCTAAGGAGGCTTGAAAACAAAGAACAAGAGAATGGTGGTCACATTTTCTTTGTCATGTGCTTTTCTCAATTTTCCACTATATGTTTACTTATTTATGTTTCTCCCTTTTTCTCTTAGTTATATGAAGTCATGTTGTGACCAGAGCGATGGGAACACACTGAAGGCTCGTTTGGCTTTCAGCAGTTAGTTCTAAAGCCATATTGGGTGTTAAAGCCTAAAATCTTTGTTTTGAAAGAAAGTGAGAGATTTGGAGAGAAAGGAAAATCATGAATTGAAAATTTCAACAAAAAGAAAATGATTTCATTAGTATCAAGTTAAGATGGGAAGAGAGGAAGACAAGAGCATTTTAAGAACACTAATGAATAGAAGCCGTACTTGGAAATGAAAACTGGGGAGAAAAGAATTTTTATGTTTTAATATTACTTCCTCATGGGAACCATTTCCATCATCTTAGACTAGGTCGGAGGAGGGTGCCTCTTCTGCTTTCTCAAGGCTCTAGATGCCTTCTCGTTCATGACAGCTATTGCAGTTGTAAATGTCATTATTTAATGACAGTCTGTCTCTCCCTGTTATTTTTTTATTCACTGGCATTCCCAGTAAACATCGTGGAGCATGGCTCATGGGCTCAATACTTTAAAAATAAAACAAAATTCAAAAGTTGGAAAAACAGACAATTATGAGAATGAAAAATAGTGTGCACATTATCATGTGAGAGCAAAAGAATACAACTTTTGTCACGGTTCCCCAGATGGAAAACAGACAACAGAACTGAGAAGTAAGATGGCTTGTTTTCAGTTCTAGGGGAGTGGTATATTTTCTTCATACAAATGGAACATTCAGTTAAAAAATGTTTCAAAATTGGTATCTGATGTCTTGTTTTTACCTTAGTATACTGTAAATAGGTAAGAACTGAAATTTATACTTGCCTTATTGATTGCTTTCAAGAATGATATTGAATAGATACCAAAGTGACCTACCTAAATGTCCAGAGGAGGAAATAAACTCTTTGATTTTTTATTCCTATACTGACTCTCTTCTGCCAATTTTACTTAATATATGTTTTCCCCATTTGAGAGGTCAGGGGAAGGAAACCCTGGAAACTCTGCTACAGCTATTCAGTAAGAAATTTACAGCTACCAAAGGGAAAGGGACTGGGGAAAATGGGTGGGAAGGGAGGGATAAGGGGAAAAAGGGGTATTACAATTAGCACACATAATGTAGTGGGGTGGGGGGGATACAGGGAAGGCAGTATAACACAGAGAAGACAAGTAGTGATTCTACAGCATCTCACTACACTGATGGACAGTGACTGTAATGGGGTATGTGGTGGAGACTTGATAATAGGGGGAGTCTAGTAACCATAATGTTGCTCATATAATTGTACATTAATACCAAAATAAAAAATATAAAAAAATAAAAAATTTTTAGACTCCCCCCCCCAAAAAAAGAAATTTTCAGTGAAGAGTGGCAGCCTAATCTGGCTATTCAAATGTTGCTGTCTTTGTCCAAGCCAAAGTTGATTTTGCTTTATGAAGCTGCCAAAGAAGAAAATGCCTGGTGAAGAGGTAAGATAGTTACATATGGTATAGAAGTCTCTAGAAATGGTGTGTCAGGATACAGTTTGTAAATCAGGGCTCTTCCTAGTAGAGATAAATGAGGTAAAACCAACTCACTTCATAAGAACTGGCATCCATTGTACTGAGAGAATCCTTTTCTGCCTCCCATTTTTCCCCACAGCTATCACTTGGTAAAGGTTATGCTTGGTTTAGGAGTTGTCAGTTACAGTTTATTTGGTCTATTTTTGTCATTTATTCTGGCTGAAAAGTAAGTTTAACTTGGCTTGCTTGGTGTATTTTCAAATAATTTTTAATCAAGAAATATTAAAAAGTAAATAATGGAAGGGAGGTCCTGTTTCATCTAGGCTTCAGAATCAGGCTGGTCTGTTTTTTAGTGAATGTGGAAAATGTAACCTGTCTGATTACAGAATTAACACATAATTAGGTGAGATAATGATCTGGGAAAAGCTAGGAAGTTGATGTAGTGGAAAGTCTGTTGGCCCACAAGTCAAATGATCTAAATTTGAGTCCAAGTTCTTATTGAGAGACCTTAGGGATGTCATTTTAATTATTTAAGCCTCAGTTGCCTTATTTATAAAGAGAGGATAAAAACACCTACTTCAAGGGGTAGAGGTAATATCTATAAAAGCACTTTAGAAGTTGCAAATGGTTAAACACAGATAAGCTATGACTATTGAATGAAAAAGGCATTTGTAATACATGCAAATCTTAGAATGACATCAGTAAACAATAGCTAAATGTGATCTTAATTTCTAGAGTTATAGCTATAGACAAAGTATCTCTCTCTGTCAGCTCTAGGAAACAATATCTCAGATGATATCTGAGCTGAATGAGTTTAAGTTTGAACTGTCATGAATCCTCCATGTACTGCTTCTCTTTTTGCTGCTGCAAGTCTGAGAAGACTGATTTGACATCCTGCCTTGCAGTTTTGCTATTAGAAGCACAATTATCGTCTGTCTTGCCTTATGTTAAGAGGAGTATCTTCATGTCCCCTTTTAAGCTACACATTACCTATGCAATTGAGTTTGGGTTTCATTCTTCCAGAAAAGCATAGCCACGTATTTCCCAGTAGACCTTCTGCTCCTTCATAGCCTCCGATGCAATACAGTGGGTCACGGCGAGAACCGAAGAGCTTGTCTTAGAATCATGACTTTCTTAAGGAATAGCACTCACAGCAGAAAGAAGTGTACTTATTTTGGAGATAGTAACTGTGACATATTTATTCATTTATTTATTCCAAGTGAACTGTTTATTTTCCTAAACCTCTTCTTGCCCATCCCCTCTTGTTCTTTAGTTTCTAAGGATGAAGAGCTGATTTGACTAGTGCTGAATTATATAGGAAAATGTTCTAAAACACCAGAGGTGTCCTTTAATACATTTGGTTCAATTCAAAGATCAGTTTAATCGTTCAGGTTGTGAACATATTAATTATACATTGTTTTAAAGATATATCTTAGACTGAATGCATTAGAGTTAATTATTTTAAAACATATGCTTTTTCCTGAGCCTTGTCTCCAGCTGAAGAAGAATTAACAGATCTTTTTCTAGGCCTTGAATGTTTACTACCAAGTCATGTAACTTTTTGATCATTAGTAGTTATTAGTTATTCAGTTCCCCTTTCCATCTTTGAATTCTCGTAATGAGATCGGGATTATAAAAAGAAGCTCATTTTGTTTCACCCATTTATCTCCATGAGGAAGCTGGGTGACTGAATATAAAGGAATCATTACTGCCAAGCTTTTAAGTAAGGTTTGCAAAGCAGCTAGACTTTGACTATTGATGGCCTGATTTATTTTGAGAATTATCAAACATTTAATGTGTAAGTCTGT
The DNA here is from genome assembly GCA_032199065.1 of Smutsia gigantea. Lineage (NCBI taxonomy): Eukaryota > Metazoa > Chordata > Mammalia > Pholidota > Manidae > Smutsia > Smutsia gigantea. The sequence goes on along the minus strand of JAVSCE010018610.1, from coordinate 590,560 downwards.
CCAAGTGGGGAAAGGGTTTACTTAGTATAAACAATGACTCCTGGTCTAAGAAGGTAGATTTGACCTGCCTTATGCCATTAGTTACTAATCTGGGTCTTTTTGTAATTAAAAGGATAATAATTTATTAGAAATAAATGGTATTGTGCCATTATTAGAATAGAGGAGACTTCTGTAATATTGGCAGTAGATGGCTCCAGAGCAAGTGACTTCAGACACTAAACATGAAGTAGGCTGTAGTGTCCCTTCTGTCACTTTTCTAAATATCAGTATTTTTTCCTACATAAAAAGACATGGGAAGATCTTGCTGTTTCATTTATGTGATTTGGCTTCAGAGGTCTTTTCAAGGAAAGAGGATAAAGAGTACATGGTACTGGAAGAAAGAGTGGGGAAAGCAATTATGTATGGGGATTCTCTACCTTTGGTGTGCAGGTAGAAACTCTCTGAAGGTTTTCTGTTCTTCTTAAAAGAATATTCCTGGGGAGAAGTGGTACCAAGGACAACCACCAATATAACAAATGACCTGTAGTGTTTCAAGGTGATTGGAGGGGCATTATTTAAAAGGAAATGATCACAAGCCTGGAGAGTAGTCAGACACTTGTGGTGTGAAATAGGAAGTAGAGACTGAGTGAGGAAGGGAGCCAGGGTATTGTTTTTAAACGTTTGTCTTTAAATTCAGTGTCTTATGAAGACATTTCCTGTTCCGTCATTCACTCACTCAACAAATATTTACTGAGCATCCAGATTTGCCAGACACTGTTGGGTGAGAACAGTATATAGCCTCATGGAGTTTATGTTCTAGTGAGGATGACAGACAATGAATTAACAAACAAAGAAGTATGTATTGTAAGTTCTGATAATGATATGTGCTTAAAAGAAAACCAAACCGAGATCAGGGGAGAGATTAATCAAACTGCTATTGACACTGGGTTGAGAGGATGCCTTCATTTATTCACTTTCTTGTGCCTCTGATCGCTTGCTAGCTGAGTGAAGTATGTTACTCACCTTCAAAGAGACAGGTATGGTTTCTGCTTTCAGGGGGCCATGTGAGTGGGTTCTGTGGAGCTTAGAACTCATTTCCTGTACAAAAAAAAAATGTTAAACGAATAAAGTTAAGATTTCTAGCTGGCTCGGAGAAATCCCTTTAGCCCATGTTAAAGCGTCACTGTGGTACTAACGGTGGGATACTGCATTCTGGTTCTCGGGAGAAAGAAGAGACTGAGGACCAGGAGGGAGGAGAAGGAGCAGACTACCTCTTTTCTGGGTGTCTGGCGGCTCTCCTGTGAGCAGACTTCTGAATTGGCTACTTTTAGTTTCCCATTCTTCTATCGGATTTTCAGCACCCCGGACTCCTTATTTCCCCCATGCTACCCTTTTCACCCCGACTCACCCTACTCTATTCTTAGAAAGTGCTCTGCAGCAACCCAGCATTTTCTCCATTTTGGGTTCTCCCCAGGGACCTGAGGAGGAGAGCAGTTAAACTACTTCTCGTAAGTGTGAGGATGACACACAATGTGAGTGTAACCCTAACCTGAACAAAGGCATTTGCATTTTCTAAAGAGGATCCTTGAATCACTGATCTGGGGTTTTAAGCTGTCTAACAAAGTTAAGTGAAAGTACTCAGAGTGTAGAGGAACTAGTTAGTGTGGGCAGGGGTCGCTCGGTTCCTTTCCTCTGCTGCCAGGTAACGTTCGCAACGTCGCTTTTTGCCTTTTTCTCTTTTTCCTCCGAACAAACTGGATGGTTCTCTCCGATGGCTCCCATGCCAGCAAGGGAAGAGAGAGCATGGACAGAAGGCATTTTAATTTCCTGCCTTTTGTAAGTTGGACGTTTGTAAGTTAGGTGGTCGTGGGAAGATCCGTTCCACTGAGGTAGGCAGGCTGGGCTGCCACCACGTGGGCAGAGAGCCAGTCAGAAAGACAAGAGCGATTGTATCAGAGACCGCGCTCTCGGACTGGCTAGTCTGCTCAGCGTGTCACATGCGCACGTGGTTTCATTCAGCCTTCACCACAGTCCTGCAGGGGGCGTGACAGGACCGTCCGCGGGTGAGGCAGGCCGGGGTCGGGTCCTGTGCCCGGGGTAACGCGGCTGGTGGTAGCGTCGGCACTCACACTCAGGACGGTTGGATCCTGAAGCCTCTCTTCTCACGCCTCTCATCCAGAAGTGAGCTGGGATGACTCCAGAGCGCGAGTCCCCTGTGAGACTCGAGCTGTGTCAGCTCGGGATCACGCGTGGCTCCTCCTGCCCTCGGCCGAGGGAAACGGGTCGCTGCGGAAGGAGAGACGAGCCCCGGAGGGCTGTTGGGACGGCTGTTGTGTCGGCTGTTGTGTCGGCTCACCGGGCTGGAGTCTGTTCCTACCTCTGCTAGCCAGACTTCGGCAGGCCTCTTGGGTCCTCGGGGCTTGGACTCTGCCCTGCGCTCGCTCCTCTGATCTCTCCGGGGGCAGTCAGCACGGAAACACGGAGCAGTGACCTCGCGCATGAGCTGCAGCCCTATTGGGCCTTCTCGTGCTCATTGTTAACAGGCCTCTTGATACAGATTTTAGATAAAGTTCACATCTTTTAGCTGTTTGTATTTTACTTGTATTTGGGGATACTTTCACTAATTGTTTATTTTTATTCCCCAAAATACCTCATAAGAAATCTGTGGTTTTAGTGTCTATTCTGCTGGAGAGCACCTGACAGATAGTTGGTTGTGGTTATATTATCAGAAATACAGGTATTTCAACAACTTGCTGTGTAATTTTTTTTCTTCTTTTGAGGGTTCTGGGGAATGGACGGTGGTGCCTGAGTTGCTGTATTTGGATGTAAAATGATCTGTTTGGCTTAAGTGAAAAACTTGCAGACTTGGCAAAAGGATTTTTCTTTGACTGTATAGCTGGCAGCTACTTTTTGGCTTTCTAGTATTTTCCAAATGGCCAAATTTAACTTCCTTTACTCCCTTTGTGATGTATTGGATGCATCCTTCATCCAGATGCACAAGTTTTAGTGAAGCCCAGAGCTGCAGGAATAGAATGATTCCATTATGACAGGTGTGCACACAGTTCATGATTGCTTTTTGTATTATCAAAGATACCAAGTATACTTTTGCATCAGAAACTGCATCACCAGAGAAGTCAATGGAATTTAATGGGAAGAATAGAAATCCAGATGGCCTGGGTATGGTCCCATCTCTGCCACTGACTAGAAATGTAACCTTGAATAAGTTGCATTATTTTGTGGGTCTTAGTTCTCTAGTTTATAAATTAAAGCTATTATTAAGGTGGCCATGAAGGCTGTTGGTTCTGATCTCACATTCTGTAATCCAAGGGAGAAATAAAATAGGACACAGGAAAGTGCATTCTAGAAACGAAGAAAATAAGACTGAGCAGTTAAAAATATGTCATGAAATATAGAAGCAATAGCAAAACAGAATTGCATCTGTAGATTTCAGATTGAGATGTGCTAGAAGAATATGGATTTGGAATTCACTACTCTAATCTACCTTAAAACATTTCATCAGCACAGTGTTATATATTAGGTTTATGTTAGTTTAAGCTGTATTCTAGGATAGTCATTGCCTTAATCAGGAATACATATCACTGAGAGCTAAGCATTTAATCAAAAGTTCAACTTGAAAAGGTGGATATTACCGGCTGTCATTGTCTCTAGTAAACATGAGTTTTTACTATTAAGCCAATAAATATTAGAAGTGGATTTTCACTGGTGAAATTCATGGCTCTTTGGTTAGCATAATGGATGTGAGAAGGAGTTTTTATTTTTAAATAAAAAGTTGTGTTCAAGATTCACGGATTGGCTATAATATCTTAGATATACATCCTGCTCCTGCAAGAACATGGCATAGGAATCTAGTGAGGCCGTCAGGAATGGCAGTGGAGTCCTGAATCCTAACCTAGCCAATTGATAATTTAGAGCATTGTCATTGCTTTATAACTGTTCAAGTATAACTGAGACTACTCTCTGTAGATTGTTCCATGGAATGTATGATAGAAACCTGGGACCTCATTGGAGTGCATAAACAAGGTTAAAGAACTGGGTTTTTTTGTTTGTGTGTTTTATGTCTATTTGCTGTTTTTTATGCCTGATAGCTAATTAATATTCTAAGTGGGTCACAGCTTGTTTTAAGACTTATTTTCATACCTGCTTATGGTGTCTAGGGAAAGAAATTCAGACCCTTCACTTCTAAATATTGGTGGTGGCTGTCAAAAAGAGCTCCATAGTTGTGAATGTCCAAATTAGCTAAGTTTTCATGATAGTCAAAAAGTCTCCCCTCTGACACTTAACCAGCTGTGTGATGATTTATGTAGCATTTGAATCTTGGTTTTGCCATCTGCACATTACCTCAACTGGTGGTTGTGGTTACTGAGAATATATGCACTGTTCTTGGCACAGCTCTTGGAATAATGGTCAAAAAGAAGGCAGGGTTTGGTTACAGCCGGGACTTACCTGACATATTTGTGCCTGAGCAGGTTCCGGACGAAGCCAGTGATGTCAGGCACAGCCCCTGGCCTCTACAGGAGTCACGGAATCTGCTGGGTTGAACGCCTGGTCCAAGCTGGGCCAATTAGATTGTCTTTCCTAGGGATTGGGCCACTGACCCTGCAGTCGGTCTCTGTGTGCAGCTAGAACTGTATAACATGCTTAAATTTGGGAGCTGTGGGGTAGCCACCTTTCTTCATTCTGAAGTCCAACTCCATTTCTGCCTTGACTGCAAGAGAGACTTTTGTGTCTGTCTAGTGAATAAAATAAATAATAGGTTTAATTTGGACTAGCTCAGGTTAGTTTCTTTTAGTTGTAAGCAAAAAACCCCACAAAACAAACTATTCTATTTTTAAGGTAACCAAGTGCTTTAGAGTTAGTCACATCTTTCTCAAGCTGTCAGTAGCATTTGATGTAGTTGTAGTTGTCTTCGTCTGTCTTAAAATACTTTCTCACTGGGTAACCATTATACTGCATTCTTCTGACTTTCTTCCTACAACAGTAGTGACTTGTTTCCAGTCTCCTTTTCGAAATTCAAGTTCCATTCCAGCCTCCAAATGCTGAAATCTTGAAAGGCTCAGCTGCTGGCCTTCTCTTCTCTTTACACTTACTCCTGGTTGTTTCATCTTCTCTAATGGCATCAAGTCCTGTCTACTTAGCTAAATATTACCTCTCTGGTGATGGGGCCTAGTTTTGATTTTTGCCTTAGCCTCATCCTTGAGCTTCAGATCTGCATGTTTAATAGGATAGGTAACATCTCCTCTTGAATACCCTTTAGGAATTCCAGACGATGTGTCCCAATTGAACTCTTGATTTCCTTTGCCTGTTTCTCCCATTGTCTTCTTGGTCTTAGTAAATGGCACCGATGTTCATCCAGTTGCTTGGGTTAACACTGGTGTCGTGCTTGATCCTCTCCTTTATTTTCATCCATATGTCGTCCATCAGCAAGTGCTGCCAGCGCTGCCTTTACAATGTGATCCAATCTGACTCCTCCCCATCTCTGTCACCTCCTGGTGTTTGCTGCTGCCAGCCTCACCTGCCAGTCTACTTGCTGGCTGGTCTCTCTGCTTCTGCCCTTGTGTCTATGGTTTCTTTTCTTCTCAGCAACCAAAGTGATCCTTCTAAAGTGCCATATCATATCTGTGTTCTACTATAAACCTTCCCTGTGGCTTCCCTTCGCCCTGTGAGTAAAACCCAAAATCCTTAGCATGGTCCACTGGACTGTGAATTCTCTGACCTCTGTCTGTCCTTCTGACCCATCTTCTGTGACTTCCCTCCTTTCTCCTTCCAGCTCCTCTCCTGTGGTTTAAGCATGTATGTTTAAGCATATAGGGCTTTTGTACTCACTGAGCTCCTGGTCTGGATTGTCCTTCCCCTGAATATTCATGTGGCATCCTTCAGTTAAAGCTCTGCTTAAATGTCACCTCCCCAGAGTGACTTACCCCAGAGAGTATTTGACCAAATTCAACATACCCCTTCCTTACCTTCATGCTTGATTTTTCCTAACTAGTTTTATTTTCCCTTTTAGCACTTACCACCACCTGCAATTGTATTTTACATCTATTTGTTAATTATCTTCCACAGTAAAATGTAAGCTCCATAAGCCAGAGATTTTTTCTGTTTATTCTTGTATCCCCAGGGCTTGGAAGAATGCTTGACATCAATAAATATTGATTTTAGTTTTGTAAATGAATTAATAAATACCACCAGCAACTATCACCACTTAGATGTTGAAAAATACACAATTTATTGGTTAGGTATAGAATATTTATAGTGTATTTCCTTCATTTTAAGATCAGTTTGTATTTTGTTATTTGAAATCAAGTTCATCTTACAAATGAAACCCATATTTAATGGTAGTGTAACATTCTGAGCTGTTATTAAATAGAATCATCAACTCATTCTAGATTTAAATTTTGAGCACAATACAGGCTTGAAGTTGGTAGAGTTACCAACTTTCTTGTCAAATATTTAATAATAATAGATGCTTGGTTTGTTGTTTCAAAGCGTTTTTTTCTCAACTGGGTAGAGGTTTTTGCTATGTATTCTTTATTATTATTTAGATATCAACAAATCTCTCTCAGACATTATTTCCATTATACTACACATTATAAGTCATACTACAAGTGCCAGGTAAATTCTGGTTTTGTTTCTTTTTTTATTTTTATTTTTTTTCAATTGTATTAGTTATATCAATTTAGCAAAATATGCTGCTATTTAAATGTGACATATTTTCTAAATATAATTAAAATCATATGCTGTCTTCCATTTGCTCATATTTTTGGAATTCTGCATTGATCTTGATCACATTATCTTGTGTTCAGTGTTTATCTAAATATTTTCCAAATGTTGAATTCAGTGGAAAATATAATTCTGCAGTTCTTTTAAAATATATTTTTGCTTTAAGTTATTTCAACATTGCAATTTTCATTTCTTAAGAAAGGTGAAACTGCAATAAATTCTTAACCAAAGAAAGGAGAATAGTGTCCAAAACAATTGACTAAATTAGGACTCCAGGAGGAAGGCAGCCCCACACTTTTTGACTTAGCATCATGTTTCAGCTTTGAGAAGCACTATTGTAGATCTGTTCTCCCCTTCCTCCTTCCCACTAAGACTTTTCAGTAAGAGGATTGTTGTTTTCACTATTTGAGAGGCTACAGTGTTAGAGTTTAGTGAATAATTGGAACTCACCATAAATATATTATTCTGGTTTTATATTTAAAAAAACCTTTGTGTTTTTAATGGCTTTTTATCTGCCTACTGTCTACTGACTCAGTGATAATATAAGCTTGTTTATTTTGGTAGGATCATTTTCCACTACCTCAGCTCTCTAGACACTCTCTTTTTCTTAATGAAAGTATAATTGGTATACAATATCCTATTAGTTTCAGGTGTATATCATAGTGTTTTGGTATTTTTATACATTGTGAAATGACCCCCATAATATGTCTTCCATGTGTCACCATACAAAGTTATTATTACAGTATTAGTGACTGTATTCCCTATGCTGTACATTATTCCCCATTACTTCCTTGTTTATAACTGGAAGGTATACCTTCACCTATTCCCCTTGTCCCCCAACTCCTCCCCAATCTGGTAACAAGCAGTTTGTTTCTCATATCTTATGAGTCTGTTTCTGGTTTGTTTTATTTGTTCATTTGTTTTGCTTTTAGATTCTACAAATAAGTGAAATCGTGTAGTATTTGCCTTTCTCTCTTTGACTTATCACTTAGCATAATACCTTCTAGGTCCATCCATGCTATTGTAAATGGCAAGATTTCATTCTTTTTATGGTCAAGTAATATTCATACATATACATGTATTATACCACCTCTTCTTTACCCATTCATCCATCAGTGGACACTTTGGTTGCTTCCATATCTTGGCTACTCTAAACAATGCTGCAATGAGCATAGGGGTGCATATACCTCTTTGAACAGGTGTTTCTGTTTTCTTTGGGTAAATACCTAGAAGTGGAATTGTTGGATTGAAAGGTAGATTTACTTTTAACTTTTTGAGAAATCTCCATGCTATTTTCCATAATGGCTGTACCAGTTTACATTTTCACCAACAATGTATGAGGAGCCCCTGTTCCCACATCCTTGCGAACACTTACTTTTTTGTCATTTTGATGATAGCAAATCTGACAGATGTGAGGTGATCTCTCATTGGGATTTAAATTTGCACATCCTGGATAATTAGCCATGTGAAGCATCTTCTCATGTGCCTGTAGGCTAACTGTATGTCTTCTTCAGGAAACGTCTATTCAAGCCTTCTGCCCATTTTTGTGTTTTGTAATATTAGGTTGTATAACTTCTTTATATATGTTGGGGTTTCTCCCATTCAGTAGTTTGCCTTTCCATTTGTTCATCGTTTCCTTTGCTCTGCAAAAGCTTTTTAGTTTGATGTAATCCCATTTGTTTATTTTAGCTTTTTGCCCTTGCCTGAGGAGACTGGTCAAAAAAAAAAATTGCTAAGACCAGTATCAAGGAACATACTGCCTAGGTTTTCTTCTAGGAGTTTTCTAGTTTCAGGTATTACATTCAAATCTTTAGTCTGTTTTAAATTTATTTTTGTGTAATGTGTAAGACAGTAGTCTAGTTTCATTCTTTTGCATGTAGCTTTAATGTATGGTTGAATTTGATTTGCTGAGAATTTTTGCATCTATGTTCATCAGGGATACTGGCCTATAATTCTCTTTTTTTGTGGTGTCTTTGTCTGGTTTTAGTAAAAAGTATATTTTATAACCTAATAAGCCTTTCTTGAAATAATTATTTTGGTAGTATGTTTTAGATGGAACATATATTAAACATCCGTGGATTTTGTATCTAAGATCGTATAATTCTTTAATATTTATGACAAATAGACATTTAATTAACTTCTCAATAATTTAGTGTTTTTCCCTTTTACTTCAAGCTTTTTTTTTAACAGACCACTTATGTTTTGATATAACTTAATAACTGAGTATCTTATGCAAGAAAACCTTTTTGTTTCAGGGTTATAAATTTTACCATGCATTGTAAAAAATTTAGCGATTGCAGAGACAACTTATGGCTAAGAGTGCTAGGTGCCTTCCTATCCCTTCTTCCTTCTCAATTAATTAGGAGAAACAGCAACAACACGGTTAGCCTGGCTTGCTGACACTCATGTAAGGGCCATTTATCTTTATCATGCCATAGATGGCTGTGTTCGAGCCAGAAGTGTTGTGTGGTCCTTATGAGAAATCATCTTAACAGTGAGAGGGCTCTGTCTTCCCCTTGTTCTCCATCATGCTGACTACAATAGGTGTCTGATGGATAAAGCTCAACAGCCTCTCTAGACCATGAGGATGAGGTTTATACTGTTAGGGTGGCAGAGTGATGAACTGGAAGGTGCCTGGGTGGTTGATAAGTTTGTGGAACCATCATGCCAGCTCTGGGATGCCAACCTCCAGACTTTTTCTTTAATGTGAAGAAAAAAATAAGCTTCTGTCGTTTAAACTATTGTTACTTGCAGGTGATCACCTCTTATCCTGCAGTACAGGTATAAATGCTGCTTCCCTTCTTGCAGCCTTCACCCGTGTCTGTGCATCTGATACACACATGTGTACAGTACACATGCACAAACCCCTACACAACTGAGGCCGACTGCTTGTAGTGTACCTTATTATATCTGTGTGTTTGTCTCAACATTATATCCTCATTTTCTCATATCATCAAAATTGTTTTTAAGCATTTTTATATCTACTTAACATTTCTCTATATCATAATCTGTTTAATTGGTCCACTATTTTTGGATAATTATTTTGTTTTACTATATAGCATCTTTTTATGGGTCCTAGGAATGTATTGATTCATATTTTGACATACTGAGTATATGTGGTATCAAAAACCATATTTAAACACAGCATATACAATTCACTTGTACTTCTGCAAGAGCTCTTCCCTCTGAGAGATGCATCTTGATTCTCTTATATTTCCTTGCACTTGCCTCTAGTGTAGTGCTTGGCAATCTTATTTATTTTCCTCCATGCTTCTCTCAGTTGCCCTTCAGGAAGGCCTAGAGCTGGGTTTGGCTACTTGCTGAATATTTGGTTCATTCAGCTATCCCAAACCCTCCACGTAATAGCTCTAAGCTTGAGTTATCTTATCTGTGAAATAGGTATAATACATTTTTTCCCACTATTAGCATGTTGAGGATAAAGAGATAATGTCTATGCATTGCTTACTACAGTCCTGGACCCAAGGTCAATGCTTAATAAATAACCTATTGCCTTCAAGTCTTTGCTCAACTGTCACAGTTTCAGTGAAGCCTATCCTGCAGCTATTATTTTCTTTCTCGTTTTCTGTAAGCTGCATGATGGGAGAGTCTGTCTGAATTTCCTTTACTCGTTTCACCTTTTTGATGACCTTTTGCCCAAAGCTTGATTTGGCCAGTCATTCCCTCCTCCCTGTACTTCCCCCGTCTCCCAGCATCTAACCCTGGGCCTAGTTCATATTTCCAGGAGTCTTTCAGAAAAACAGGTTCAAAAGAAAGATTGCTTTTATGCCTGTTATGCTCCCAATTCTGTCAGTTTAGTTTAGTTTTGAAGGGTAATGTGGGTCAAAGGTGGACAATTAGCATACAGAAAAGGATTACCTTATTATGTATTACAAGAGTAATTCTTCATGACAATGTAACAATTTGGATATTGTATACATCCAAGTAACAGCCTTGAAGTACTGAAAACAAAGCAAACAAAATTACAGGGAGAAACTGACAAATCTGTAATGGGAATAGGTAGGTTTTTAACACACTTTGCTTGATAATCTATAGATCAAACCAGTGTTTTTCCTGCATTAGCATACACCACAAGCATTTGGAGAGCTTGTTAAAACAGATTGCTGGGCTCCACTTGCCATTCCCCGGCTTTCTGATTCAGGAGGGCTGGTTTTTTCCAGCAGTTTCCCAGGTAACTGTGATGCTGCTGGCTTGGGATCACACTTTGAGAACCACTGGGTCCAACAACTAGAAATGAGAAATTAGTAAGATATAGAAGATCTTGACAACAATTAGCAAACTTGATCTAATGGACGTATTAGAATCTTGCACTCAATAATTAGAAAATAAAACCATATTTCCAGTCATACAGTGAGTATTTCCAAAGTGGATCAAGAACTGTGGCATAAAGCCAACTCAAGCACCACATGTTGTTATAATACAGACAACATTTTTTATCACCATACAATTAATTAAAAACCAATATAAAAAGCTAACAAAAAACCCCATTTATCTCAAAAGTATTTTTATAAAACTCAGTAATTCTAAGTAGTTTCTTGGTTAGGTTTATGTAGAGAACTTCAAGTTACTGTAATTTATTTTTATTAATAAATAAGATCCGAAGTACATATGGCATAATGCTACGAATGGACAAGTTGGATGGTGGCTACATTAATGTTTGTTTTATTCTGCTCTGCAGTTTTCTCTTTGTTTTAAATATTTCTAATTTAAAAAAACGATAAATGACTTAGAATCCTATAGCCATGACCTAAACTCTATGTGGGATGGCAAAACGGGGACATTTGCCCAGACTTAAGAGCCCAGAAAATTCACCACCTGAGGAACTTACCTGAAAGAATTATAAAATCAGAAAAATCTTACAATCCAATTCACTTCACTAGGCATCCTTAAATCTTCTCCTGTGAAAACTAGCATGTGAATATAAACAGAGAGTTTTGTGCTTTGCTGAGAAATCCATACAACTTCCAAAAGCCAGCAGTAATGAAGTAGCTTAATACTATCTTCTAATGAAATACATTGACTAATCAAGAATGCTTGAAAAATGGGTATACTGGTGAAGAAAATCTGACATATTCAAAATTAATTAGAAAAAGCTTTTTACTGCTGTGCAAAAAATATGATCAAATTCTTCTGAAATATAGGTGTGTAGTATTTATATACATATACATTTATACACAAATACATGTACAGTTTTGTGTGTGTCACAATAACTACAGTTGGAAACCTAAGTAAATCTTATTAATGATCAAGAATCAATTTTTAGTTATTATTATTCACATCAATTACTGTCACTATATATTACTGTAATGAAAATACTTTACATTTAATTTAATTTATATAAGCTTTAGGTACAAAATGTAGACCTTATACTGAATTTATACCTGACAAAGCTACAGAGTATAAGTGCCTTTTTAAAATAAATCTTTTATGCTACTGTATTTCATCATAATTTGTCTTTCTTGGAAGTAGGTTTTCAGTTACTCAAAGGTTTATATAAATAAATTTGATTACTGCTATACTTTTAGATTGTTAAATATTAAACTTCTTTAAATACACATAATAAAGCTGAATAAACATCTTTAGTGCTAATGGCTAATATTTATTAGAAAACATGATTGAAAGTGCAGTGGTTTATGTATTATGAACCAAATGACATTTATTTTGAAGGCACACCAACCACATACTTCAGGGTGCAGCAAAACAGGGTGACCCAAAAGTAGGGGATGTTGTTTTTGTTTTTCTTTTAGTTTTGTAAATAATTTAATTTTGAAATCTTTTTAAAAAACACAAGTCTTCATGACATAAGGGTCTTTAGTTTCCTTTCGCTTCTTTTACCATTAGTATATTTATTAGAATTACTTAAAGTGTGAAGGTGCACAATCTTCTTTTCAAGTGTATAGGGCCATTTAAGGTCTGTCCAGCCATGGATATAAAAACTTGGACTGTGCAAGAAACTAGAGGGAATCATTTTCACTATACTTATAGCCAGAAGCTAAGCCAACCATCCTGGTGGATAGGCCTATGGTAGTGACTTTATTATGATTTTTAAGAACACTTTGTGGAATCATGTGGCCTGTCATTTCTTCCTGTCACTTTCTTCCTGCTAAACTTTATCCTTACTCAGCTCTGGCCTTCCAAATTTCTTCAAAAGCAAATCCCACCGATGACAAGCTTTCAGAGTCTCGTCAGTTCAGATTGTGGAAATGAGTCTTTGAATGAGAAGCAGCCAATTTTTAATCAAAGTTGATCTAAAATAACAATTTCTTTAAATCAACACTGTTATGCCTGTTGAGGTAACTGTATTAAGATTTTTCACCCAATTAAAAAAGCAAAAGATGAAACTGTCATCCAGTTTTCAATTATTCAAGCCATTAAAGACAGGGAATAGAATATGAGATGGAAAGTATTATTAGGGTCCATCACCATAACCAAGTTGCTAAGTAAAAAGCAATGGGTAGTTTTGATCTTTTCATTTTCTTCAACTGCTCCAGTATTCCTATAAAACGATTTTTTTCAATGCATTGAAACAGTATTCACAGTATAAATATACAACACGTTTTTAATTGAATTTACTTGTTGGCTGGTGTTCCTACATTCATTTTGATTTTTTTGTATGCTAATTTTAATTTATCAGATTGTAAACTCCCAAATAAGAAGGATAAGTTTAATTTTTTGGTGAAAAAAATAATGGGACTTAGTACAGCATTATACAATAGAAGGTAGTCAGTCATTCATAGCATTTAAAAGCATTAACTCTGGAGTCCACTGCCTGAATGGGAACCTTAGCTCCACTACGTTTAGCTATATGGCCTTTGGCTAATTAAGAGATATATATGAGCCAGTTTCCTCCTCCCTAAAATGGGGATAATATTTACTTCATAGTGCATGAGCATTAGTGAGAGACTCCTTGTAAAATGCTTAGTAGAATACCTACCTAACCCACAATAATTACTCTATAATGTTAGTAACTTGTTATTGATATTTTAATAAATATATTACAACATAGTACCACTAGTATTTAGTGAAGTAGAGAACAAAAGCACTGGAGAAAATTAATTCTATGTAAATTATGTATAAACTAGCAAACTAAACATTAAATAATTAGAGTGTGCATTGGTTAATTTGTCTTATTCTAAGATTTAGATCTACCTAAACTCAAAACTTAATTATATGTGAGAACTAATGTTAAACAAAAAGAAATATTTATTGAAATACTGGTGATGTTTGCATATGCTGTTGAAAGGAACAGGACAAAATTATCTTAAAGAAAAAAAAACATTAAAAAAATCAAGCCTCTATTTCAAGCAAAACAAGAAAAGTTAGACAATGATATGTCAACACAAACTAGATAAATGGTAGGGCTTTATTTTGCCCAATTACACCTTGGATTTATGAGTTCCCCCAACCATGAACAGCTGGCAGCTTCTGCCTCTAACAGAGCCAGATTGATGAAACTCATTAACAGTTTTTAAAAATTATTATTAAGAACCCTTGCTTGAATATATGCATGTAGTTTAAAATGAAGTTTTATGAACACATACAATTTAACATTAAAACCCACATAATTATATTTTAAAGGAAGAATAAGTATTGCCGTAGGAAATCTATAGAGAGGATGGGGAAGATTGAGAAGGACATGCTCTTTCAGAAGAGTGCTGTCTTCCTTTGCTCTATATTTTGCCTTGAGAGGTTTGAATAGCTACTGTCTTGAGAATTTTTCTTCTCTTTTTTCAGACTCACTACAGTGTATTCAGTAATGGGTCTGATGGATAGAAAATAGAGCAGTGAAAGGGATTTTTTTTATATGTGAAGTTGAAATTGGTAGAATTCAACAAATAGCAATATCAATGTATAGAAGAATAAACCAACCAAAATAAAGTTCTTTCAGAGATAACTCAGAAAATGGGTATGTGGTCAATTGTAAAGTAGAATCCTATGTTATACATTTCTTATTCTGAAATGTTCCTACTAGATGGGAAGGAAAAGCTGTTCGATTCTGTCTGCTCTGGAAGCAACAATAAATATGTGCCATGAGAATCCATTTCTTCTGAGACACACTGCCTTTGCTTTGTGAGTGATGATTTTTATTTCAGTAGATATATTGAAGAAAGGAGGTTACCTATCCCATTTTGGGCAGCTGAATTTAAAAAGTTTAGTTTCATAGCTGCTGTTTAGGCCCTTAGGAATTGGGGTTGTATATGTGTGTTTTGCAGACTTATTAACAAGGAATAGAATTTTGTAGATCATTGTCTCATATATTATTTTACATAAAAGGAAAATTAAGGTTAGTGATTTAACATAATTATACAGCTAATGGCAGAGCATTAGATGTATTAGATGTGTAGAACTATTGAAAATACTATTTACTTTAAAAGAATGATTTCCAAAAGAATAAAGGATAGGGAGAGAATTCATTAGGCGCTGCCTTTCAAAAATGAATTATTTTCAAATGCTATACCTTTCAGATACATGTTTTTAAAGGAATATTTTATAGATAATGAATTACAGGGAAAAAAAGATTTTGTCCTTATTATCCCTTTTCTTGTATAATATTCTTTAGTAGTACATAGTTTATATTTCCAACTTCCCTGAAAACTTAAAAATGTAAGCTACCTTAGTAATAAGAAAAATTGACTCAAAAGGAAAAAGAAAGCATGTGCAAAGTATGATACCCTGGTATAACAATGATAAAATAAAATATCACAGATGGGCCACTTGATAAAATGCATAATCATATAAGTTACTGGGCCTCCTTGTTAGATGATACTGTTACTTTAATGAAAATTTTAAATATTTAAATATTTTTAGTTAAAACAATATAAAATAAAAAGATGCTTCCACTTAAAATCAGGAATTCTGAGTTTTATTGATAATGGCCAAAGAGTTAAGTAGCCATTTTGAGAAGCATTATGCTCCATGCAGAGAAGAAACTAGTCCAGTTCTTGTTGTTCTCTTACATTTCTTTAAGGAAATTATATTATTAATTCCTGTAAATCTTGAATGAAAAATATATATGCTCAAGTCAATTTGAATTTATTGTGCTAAATCAAGGGGAAGAATTAGATAAACTTTAATATCTCAGAATTAAAGTCCCTAAGTAATCATGGATACTATAAACAAAGCTAAAAAAGCCCATTTAGTCTAAGAGAAAACAACATATGTAACAGATATATTGAAAAAAAATTTTACAGATCAGTAAGAAAAATACAAATAAGCCAATGGAGGAATGGTAAATGTTAAATGAATTAAGGAAGAGGAAATCTAAACAATTAATATGAAAGCACTAGTTCTCAGGGAAATGCATAAAATACCACTTCATTTCCACTAACAGTTGAAAAGTTGAGACAATACTGTGCTTTAGAGAAAATTTGGCAGGGGCATCGGTTGGGGGTAACTCTGTATAATGGGGGGAAATGTGAAGTGCTACAACCCCTTTGGAAGAGTATTTGGCCATATCTAGTGAAGCTGGAAATACATATATACATCAAGTCAGCCCAAAGAGACATGTATAAATATGTTCACTATAATATTGTTTGTTATGGTGAAAAACATAAACAACTTAAATAATATAGTGTGTTCATAGGATGGATTTAACTAGAAATTTAAAATAATTTCCTGAATATACATTTATATATTTCAGGGACAAATCACCCAAGGATAATTTTGAGTGACAATGCAACATACTTGTAGTGTATAACATGTTTATAGATAAAAGTAATTCTATGAAGGTCAGTTACGAACACCTATCGTAAGTAATAATCATTGCATGATTGAAGCATGATCTGGAAGAATACACAGAAGATTTAGGAATAGATAGATATAAATGAGAAGAACAAAAGAGACTAAAAAATTAACAAACCTGTGCACAGAATGAGAAAAAAATACTTGAATGACTACTGGACTGTGAATGAGAAAAACTAGGTTTAGATCTCTTTCTGCTACCAATTTAACTGTGACCTTAAACTGTCTGGCCTTTTTCTAATCTACAAAACAAGATGATGTTATTAGGCCATCTTATATTTTCTTCCAAATTTGAAATTTTTATGAGTTTTGTAGCTGTATAACACTAGGCCAATTTTGTAAACATTCTTTGTCCCATTTTACTCATCTGTAAAATGGGGAGTAATAATAGTACTTACTTAAGTAGGGTTGTTTTGAAGAGTATATGAAATAATCCATGTAGAGCCCTTAGTTCTGTGCCTTGCAAGTATCATCACTCAATAAATGTAAGCTACTACAACCTTGACTTTATGAAGTTTAAATTAATGAAAACAGGTCAATTGTAGCATACCTTAGTCATAAAGAATATTTCCTTCTTTAGACACTTGTTTTAGATAACAAGTTTTTTCTGGATATTACAGTAAACTTAGTGTATTATAGTCCCCAGGGACTCATGTCTTACATAAAATAAGCTGTTCATACTTTTCCTAAAATGTTGGTTGGATTGTAGTTTTTAATCTGGAAAGGAAAAAATACATATGAAATAAGGAAAAATTTAAACATTGTTTGATATGTGAATTTTTTCTATGTATTGATTAGAAGGTAGACTGTCTACTTGAAGCATGTCCTCTATTAAGTCTGCTGATTATTATGGTTAAATATTTGAGGAAGTTGTAACACATACACCACTTTGGTGGGGTATGTTGGTCATGGGGGGAAGCTGTGTATTTGAGGAAGACTGGGAAATAGTTTATTGAGAAAACAGCATTTCATCCTCTAACAAGAGAGTGGAGACAGAGTACCTCCAGGGTGGACCCGACTTAATTCTTAGATATAATTCAGTAAACTATAGATTTTTTAAATGAGAAGATTTGACAATGTGGATAATTTAATTGTAAAAAAACAAACTCCACTCTGAATGTCTTTTTGGCAAACAAGGCCCATTAAGGCATGTTTCAATACAGGCTCTGGGTGGAGGGGAGGGAGGGAGGGAGGGACAATTTGTAGTACCCTGTATCTACTTGATGGCTACTGATTTTAAACAATTTCAGATTACCCTTATTGTCTAATCATATGTTTGGGAGGATGGGCTATTTATGAGATGTTAGCTTTCCAGATGCTCGAACAATGTGCTTTAAATGCTGTATTCATAAACCAGCCCCCAAAATGCAGCAGATTAGCTGTTTCTAATCTTTGAATTCAGAACAAATGTTAGAAAAAGGAACATTTGCAGAGCTGTGTAGTCTCTATTACCTCATTAAAATGTATTTATAAATGAAGTAGACAGAGGAGCAAATGTCTGCACAAAACATCGCTACTTCATTAATTTTTTTTATTACAAAAGCACTCTCTATGAAATCTGTCAGCCTGAAGGAAATAAGTGAATCAGTTGTCTTTCATTTTTGTGTTTTGTTTATCTTCCCTGCTATGCAAACGCAAGTTTAAAAGAAATATTTTAGCAGTAAATATGAACTTAGTGAAATGAAAAAATGTAGCACGTGACTAGGAACAGCATCTGGTTCAAAGTATGCATAATGCTAGGATTTAAAAGGGGAAGTTGTCTGAACTTGAACAAGGTTCTATTTTGCTTAAATGTGAGGTTTCAGTGTTAGTGGAGAAATATGTTGTGATGGGCTTGAAGCCTAAGGGTAATTCTTTAAAGGTTTCGTTTATCAAGAGTAGCTAGAAACAACAAACGGCATCCAAACCTTTTTTCTCTTCCAAATTAGGAATTTTGTTTAAAACATTTAGGTTTAAAAGACACATTAAAAATACATTTTAAAAAGGACTGAGAATACCCTGATACTAGAATGATGGATCTCTATCATCATTATTAGACATTATACACAAGTATATTTATAACCCAACACAAAGAGTGAACCCTAAGGTAACCTGTGGACTTTGAGTGGCAGTGCTGTCTCAGTGTAGGCTCATCAGGTGTGACACGACACCACTTTGGTGGGGTTTGTTGGTCATGGGGGGAAGCTGTGCATGCTTGGGGGCAGCGAGTTTATGGGAAATCTTCCTCTCAATTTTGCTTTGAAATCACACTGTAACATTTTTCCTTATTAGTTTTGTATAAGGCAGTTTATTTTGGATCCTATTTAAGAAAGATCTGATAGTGACTACCTAAAAGACCTTTAAATGGACCTTACTTCTTTTAAGGTTGGACCTTATGCCAATTATTATCTATCTATTGCTGTGTAATGAATCACCCCAGAATTTAGTTACATGAAATAATAAAAAATTTTAAAAACGTTAATATATTCTATAGATCAGGATTAAGAAAGGGCACAAGAAGACTTTTGTCTCTATTTCATGATGTCTGGGGTCTCAGCTGGGAAGCCTTGAGTGGCTGGGGCCGGAATCATCTGGAGGGTTCTTGAGTCCTGTATCTGGTCTGGCAGTGGTGATTGAAGACTATACATGTCCATTCCATGAAGCTTGGGACATAGCAGCTGGTTTCCCAGAGGTACCTCCTAAGAGGGAGAGTCCCAAGAGGGAGAAATCCAAGAGTGCGGGAGGGAAGGTCCATTGTTGCTTAAGGATAACTCGAGGAAGTCACACACCATTATTTCCACTGCATTCTATTGGTTAGACAATAGTAAGCCTGCCTGGGTTTCAGGGAAGGGGAGTGCTGACATTTGGAAAGTTACAGTTGACAAACAGTCCAATCTTTAAATCCTGCTTGATATAACAGGACTAAAATGTAATCAGCCCATGTTGTTATCCCTTTTCAGCTCTCTAATAACTACCCCTTTGGGGATTAGGTCCATACCTTGGTATAAACTTGTTATAAACAGTCTTTTATAATCTGGCAAATACCTACTTCTCATTCTCTATCCCATTGAAATTTATGCTGCTCTTTGCTAGAAGTGAATTTTCCCTGCCTCATGGCAGTGACTCCTTACACACACACACACACACACACACACACACACACACACATGACTCTTTGAACACTTGGCACTATTTGTTGTCTGTCTGGTGTCAGTTCAAATACCACTTTTTTCAGACCTTGTATCTGCCACACATACTCCTTTCTGTGCATACCTCTGACATTGCACTCATATTGTAAAGAAACAGTCGTTTTATATTTATTTTCCCCTATGGTATGTCTTTATCCTTATTTCACTGGGAATCATCTATCACATTTCCTGGCAGATGTAATCTGAGAAAAATCTCTCTTCTGATATCCAGAAGAGAACACTTATCTTTGAAATGCTTATTAAGGAAAACTAGAGACCCACTAGATTTTTAGAACCAGAAGTATTATCACTCTTTGGAAAATTCTTATACTCAACAAAATTTTAAAACCTGAATATTCTAATCCTCCCATGGGATACAGCATTAATCTTAAAGCATTCCCTGTTGAAGGAACTGATTCTCTGGCTTTTTCAGTATGTACTGATAGGTGGATGATTCCAGAGTTAGTGTCCAGTTGGACTAAATAAATGTTTTCATCATTACTGACAAATGCTGGGGTATTTGGAATCATAAGGCTCTCTAATTTTTTTTTTAACTTAAGCAAGACACATTCTTAAGTATCTACCTAGGGGATTTCATGTAGCCAATCGTGTAATTATCTCCAGTTCACCTAGAACGGCAACCAGCAAAAGAATGTACTTAACAGAGTTGCTGGTAGAGTCATTTCCTCCTGTATGGTGAATAGATTTCTTGCATATGAATATATTCTGTTGATGTCAGTCAAGTTGGTTTTTTTTTCAAGTAACATTTTGACAGGTCATTTGATACACAGGTTATCCGTTGGAGAGACTGACATTGTGCCAGACTATTGGTTTAGGATCCTGAACAGAAAATGATACTGACTCTAACGTGACTTTCCCTTGATCTCATCTAGCAGGGAAGGGAAGGGGCCACCATGTGTACTGCTGCTTAAGACAGTGGTGGTTTTGAAGGGGGATAGGAGAGTCAAGAATCAAGTTTATTTAAAAAAATCATTTTGGTTGTTCAAAATGATAAAAATATAGCTCCTACCTTTAATTTTCATAAATGGAAAATTGTGAAACTTGTTTTGGAAACTTGGACAAAACATTATTGAGCTTAGTCTGCTACCACTATGTTTGATCTTGTAGACTTTGGCAGAAGGTAGCAAGTGTGACAGAGGCCATTTCTCTGAAATGAATAAAGGAACATTAAAACATGTGGATCCTATTACTTCCATTTAAGAATTTTCCAAGTACAGAACTGCTGTACCCTCACCATAGCTGATAACTCACTTAAAATTCACATAAACTGATTAAAAATCACAAAGGCCTCAAGTGTTGCATTCCAGCTGTGCGTGTTCTGATTATATTGAATGCGTGCAGTGTGTGTCCGAAGAATGTGTCAGTTTATGGAGGACTGGGGGAGTTTCTAAGGCTTAACCTCAGAGTTCTCAAACTGTACATTTGGAGAGCCAAAATACACAATGGAAAATACACACAATCTTGCTGTTTCCAGTTAGGAGTGGGCTTCTGTTTCTTTAACTTCAGCAGGTGGTTATTAATCATTAAGATGAGGGAAAAATGTTTATTAATGTGAATAGGGTATTTTGGAATGTTTGCAATTGAACATCTAAGACTAAAACCCTTTTTTTCTCTCGCATCAATAATTTATAATGGTCTCATCCTAATGTTTCTGTCCTCTGACTTATTACTTAAGAACTTTACAAAAATATATAAAGGTAATATTTAGTGAGTACCTATAGGGTACCAAGCACTAGGCTTGTATATTTGCATAATATATTCAGTTATTTCTAACTGTATTCTCAGTAAAGTCAAGCAATTTGTCCAAGTCACAAGCCCATAAATCTGGGAATTCAGGTCTATTTGAATTAAAATGTGACATTCAAAACTGACTGCACTGTTTCCAATCTTGAATTAGTCTTTCATATGTTACTTTTGGCATAATTAAAAAATATCCTTGGAGAATATATATATATATATACTTTTTCATATCTTGATTCTTCACAGAAATATCCAGGTCTTCTTTAGTTAGATGTCCCTTTAAGAATGTAATGGGACTGAACCAGGAACTGTGGGAGTATTTTCTTGGTAGCAAGAATCAGTAAAGAATGTCCTTTTTGCATCCTAGCTCCTTGCGGATAGTCCCTAAACAGAATAGTTTCCAGATATGCATGAACAAAACCCAGGATTCTGTACTTAGAACAACATTTTTAAAAATGTTGATGAAAATCTAGATACCATGTACCTAAAGTAAAGGACAGAACATTAACTGCTTGCAAACACATTGATTGCTTTCTTCCCTTGGAAGCTAAGGATCTCTCAGCATGAGATTTTCTTTATAAACAATACTGTTTCTCTTACAGGAGGTTCATCATAAGGTCATCTTTTTGACTGTCCAGATTGAGGCACTAAAATAATTATTGCTCTCTTAGCATTCTGGACCAACAGCAAAGCCAGTGTGGATTGAGCCTTTATTTGCTGAGTTAGAAAGGCACAAAGTATCGACCCAAGAGAAACACTCCTAAAGTGAAAAAGAAGGTTGTACAATGTACAACAGCATAAAATTCAGATCATTTCCGGAGAAAAGAAACCAAAGAATTCTGTATCAGGCATACTTACATCATTTGTTTGAAAGCTACTACACTTGATCTGTGACTGATGATTTTTTCTGTAGCTCATGTGTAATGAATACTTGCACTCAGGTGACTGGCCATTATTTATTCAAATGATTGTACAAGAAAAACATTGCTTTCTATATTGACCTGGGAGGTCAAGAACATGGAAAGTCTGGGCAGTACATTAATCATGAAATTTAAAGGGAAAAAACAATGAAATAGGGAAGAAATTGGTTCATAGAGTTCATTGTGAAACCTGGTTTCTATGCTGAGTTACTCATTACTGGCATCCCTGTTTCTGTGAAAGGGCAGGTGTTTTTACCAGCCTGGTGGTTGCTGTGGGGAATGCAGGCAGAGTGCTTAAGAAGTCTGTGTGCTTGAGGAGGTTGTGTGGGGGTGTGCTTGTGTGCACACACTCATGCTCTCACATGAGCATCTGCAGTCTTTGCATGTTGGGGAAGCTTATTGTATACCTCAGAATCACTTGGCATTACTATGTTGAAATTAGAAGTTTGCATTACTGTAACCATGGTTTACTATACTATTTTTCCCATTAATAATTTTTTTTTCACTTTTTTTTTTTAGGTATCATTAATCTACAATTACATGTGCAACATTATGGTTACTAGACTCCCCACATCATCAAGTCCCCACCACATACCCCATTACAGTCACTGTCCATCAGCGTAGTGAGAAGCTATAGAATCACTACTTGTCTTCTCTGGGTTGTACTGCCCTCCCCGTGCCCCCCACCCCCACACACATTATGTCTGCTAATCGTAATGCCCCTTTTCCCCCTTGTCCCTCTCTTCCCACCCATCCTCCCCAGTCCCTTTCCCTTTGGTAACTGTTAGTCCATTCTTGGGTTCTGTGAGTCTGCTGCTGTTTTGTTCCTTCAGTTTTTTCTTTGTCCATTAATAATTTTTAAAAGAAGGGTGAATGTGTTCAGGAATTAGTTTGCGAACCGTTTTTTCTTTGTGTTGGTTTATAAGCCTTAAGTGGCTATAAAGGCTCTCATGTGTCCATGATTATACTTCCATTTAAAATTAAGTCCTTTGCTTAACTTTCAGTATGTAAGGAGAACATGAATAGAATGAGCACTTAACTTGAACTGTATCCAAACTTAAAAGTCACTATCTCATGCAGATATAGTAGAAACTTGGGGCTAGTATAATAATCAGGATATAGTAAAGCATCTGGTGTCGAATAGGCCTCAGTGAATGTGTGTTGAATGTTGAAATGTGGTTACAGAGAGTCTAACCCATATGCAAGTACTTGTTATTGTGTAATTCTGTCCTCTCATTCTTCTTCTTTCTCTTAGTTTTCTTTCTGATCATCTTCAAATAGCTATCAATAACTGCCATCTCAATCTAAACAATCTTTTATTTGATCATCACTTCTCTCCTGAACTGCAGTAATTTTAAACTCAGTCCCTCATAATGACATCGCTGTTAATGACCCTAGAGTGTAAGCTGGCATGTGGCATCATAGCCATCTATCCCCTGCTCATTCCGCTTCCATGTCTCTTTCCTTACTGGTACTGTCTCTGTTCAAGCTCTGACCCTAACACTTGAAGACTGTCGCAATTACCTGTGAACCATTCTTCCAGAGTCCCATCTTTTCTTGATACAAGTACAACATTTTAATAAGAATTGTCTTTCTAAAAAATTTCATCACTTAAATTTTACTGCTGAAAATATCTAACTGTGGATATACTAATATGTTCCATAGGATTACCTTGTAGTTCCTTAGCATGCTATGCAAGGCCATTCAGGATCTGGCTCTAATTGCTTTTACCTCCCCACATTATCTACACCCCCAGAAGGGGCTGTGCCCCCAGACATACCTATCCCCTTACTACTCAGTGATAACAGCTTATGCTTTCATGACTCTATGCCTTTGTCTTATGTCATCACTTGCTTTCACCTGGGATTCCCTTCTTTCTTCTTTTCCTGTTACCTGGGGAAGCACTTACTCATCCTTGAGGTTCTTTTCCCTGACATAGAGTAAATATTTATTGAATAACTGAATGAAGCTAAGTTTCACCTATTCACTGAGTCCTTCTCAGAACACTTGATACACACCTTTATTAGAGCACATTCCATAGATTCAGTTGTAATTAAAGAGTAATATGTCTTTTTCTCCTTAGGTTGTGAGTTCCTTAAGATTAGTGCTAAAGCTTACTCATTCTCTCTCTACCAGCGCATAGCCCAGCGCCTGCGTAGGGGAGGCACTAAGTGAGTCAGACTGTTAAGAGTTGTATCCATAAGGTGTTGCCTATGGATTGATGGTACGGGTGAACCTTATTTACAGGGCTGATCTGGGGTGGCTTTGTGATCCTATAACCATTGTGTTTAAGGCAGATATTCCTCACTTTCTCATTGCAGAGACTGACTTTACAGGAACCGGAATGTATCTAGGAGTGCCTTTTTGAAAAGACCTTAGTGTCAGAAATAACTGGCACTCCATGTGGACCAAGGTCTT
Source organism: Smutsia gigantea (assembly GCA_032199065.1). Classification (NCBI taxonomy): domain Eukaryota; kingdom Metazoa; phylum Chordata; class Mammalia; order Pholidota; family Manidae; genus Smutsia; species Smutsia gigantea. The sequence goes on along the minus strand of JAVSCE010018610.1, from coordinate 565,818 downwards.
TAGAGACACGAATGTCTGTGATAGTCTACAACATAGTATCTGTAACTTGAGGGCAGGTTTCAGAGACCCCATGCTTTTGTCTGTGTCCTGCAAAGAGGGAGCCCAATCCATTTGGTTTCATTCATACTTCTGGTTCAGGTCAGTAGTTCTTCACTGTTGCTTTTTAAAGTTTTTTATTTGAAAATAATTTCAAATTCATGGGAAATTTGCAAATAATAAAAATAATACAAAGAACATTCTTCTAACTTTTTCTCGGATTCACCTAAACATTTTAACCATTTTCCTTTCCCTTATTCTCATGTTTTTTCCCCCTAAACCATCTGAGGATGTTACCTACTTACATCCATCTACTGCAGTGTGCCTTTCCTAAGGATATAGGGTATTCTTTTATGCAAACTAAGGTATAATTATCAACCCCAGTGAATGTATCACTGATAAAGCACATGAACCCATCATTTGTATTACAATTTTATCAACTGAGTCAGTAACTTCAGAGCATTCTGTCCCTGCCCTGCCCCAGTACAGAATCTGCCTGGGGTCCGGTATTGCCTTTTGTGGTTATGTCTCTTTATCATCCTTTAATGTGGACATTTCCACAGCCTTTTTTTATGTATTATGACATTGACTTTTGAAGCATGCAGTATGTCAACTCTCTTTTTTTAAGTAACACATACCTTATTTGGGTATTTAATATGCCAGTAGATTTTGCCTTTTTTTTTGCTTAAACTAACATAAGTTGGATTTGAGCTAATAGGTTATTATCACATCTAACATTAAAACTCTTACTAATTTTCTTCAAGTTAATTAATATTATTTGTTAAACTTCACACAGAAATAAAGCACATCCTTCAAAAAATGTTTATATCCAAAAGAAGCAGATTGAATGCACTAGTTTTTGGTAAATACATAGGTTCTTTCTAGTACTGCAAGAAAAAGTAAAATGCCTACTCTTGGCTTTTCACTGATAACAAAAACGAAACAAAAATAATTGTATTGGAGAACAGGTAAAATTTTTGTTTTACTTTGAAATAAAATGAAGTATTTACTTCAAATGGAATACTTATTACAGTATTTGAAATTTTAAATGCCTAGAAGATGGAGCTCATCTCCAGTTCCATATGTTGACCAATCAATTGATACGATAATTGATACTATACCTTTAAAGAAAAGCTGGTGCAGTTTTTTTTGAGGAAAGTGTGCTGTTTTTACTACAGATACTTATACATTAATTCTTTGAAGAAGAAAACCCTCAAGGTATTAAAACATAATAGGTAACAAATACTTGGAATGTTTAAACAAGAAAGTAAATTAGCATTGAATTAGAGAAGCTGCTGTGGATCTTCATCCCCCCAGTGGAGAGAATTGTGTGGTGTGGTGTTTCCATTTGTTGTGGTTTGTCGTCTGTTATGCCATCTCGGCTAAACTCATGAATTGAGAAGTAGCCTGGGCTTATTTCCACAACATTCAGACCTTACTGTGCATTTACATTGGCTTACAATATGCTTCTCTTTTCCTTCAAAGCTTGGTCGTCGCTCATTTCCATACCGTAGGGTGTCTGCATAGCCATCGTGTACAGTGCAGTCAGACTGTCGTCGACAGCAAGGTAAAAGGGATACTGGCAAATGCCATTTGTTAAAACTTTAATTTGTTTTTTTCTCTCTTCATTGTTTATGATAACCTCCTAGAAACTTGAAAATAGCATTTCCTTCCCTGCTGTTTGTTGTCATTTGTGTTTGGAAGTCAGTTTTTTTTTTTCAATGAAGAATAGTTATGTTTCCTTTACTGAGAAGGAAAAAAAAACTCCAAAGCTATACACTTTTATTTTCCTCTGTAGTAAAGGCATTGTGTTTTCTTTCTTACTGGATCTTTTGGTGGAGCTTCTGAGAAGAATTCAGGGAGCAGTGTCAGGAGGCACAGAGCAAGACAGTCATGGAGAGCAACGGGCTCTGAGTCTTACCACCTGGGTTGAAATTTTGGCTCCAAGCAGTTCACTAGCTGAGTATTTTTGGGCAAGGTACTCCATCTCTCTATTCCTCTACATCCTTATCTGTGAAATGCGAATTATGTAACCGTCCTATTCGTGAAGTTGTTATGAGGATTTATTGAGTTAATATTTGTAAAATACTTCAAATAGTACCTAGATTATAGTAAAGGGTATGTGCTTGTGAAATAAAAGCAAGTATCTCCCCCTCTTCCAGTCTTACTGTCTACCCTTTTTGTTCATGAATGTTAGTGAAACAGAACTCAGCTCTTTAGAGAGTCTTCCTCAGAGAATTAGGGGCCCTTAATGGAAGATCTGTAGATTGTTTTTAAAAATTAATCTTTTCAATTGTCACAGTGTGTCAATTTGCCCCCATCCTTATTCTTTGCCGTGGTTGAGAGGAGACATTATTAAAAGGCTAAATATGTTTACTCACTCCTGGACTTGTAATACTCATAGCACATCTTTATTTTGATTTAGAAGGAGCCCTACTCTATAGTTCTTGTAAAAGAACATTTAGTTTAAAATTTCACAGATGTCAGGTATGTAAACTTGAGAGAATACATTTTCAAATATGATCCTAGGACATCTATCCTCATTCTTCAAAACAAAACAAAACAGAAAAACTCAGCAGTATAAAAGCAGAGTATATAAATGTATATTTAGAAAAAAATTAGTTGTAAATCCTCAGGCCTTAATATGTCTTTATCTAAATGCAGTTAAAATGAATCATTTTTTAAGCCATAGTTTATATTTATTTTACACTGAAGGTAGCAACAGGGAAAACATGATATTTTGGACTGCCAGGAATTTGAGGGCATTTCAATGTGTGGATGCCATTTTTGGTGTCATAGGGTTACGTGGAATCGGTTATTTTGTTGAGGGTGTAATATCCTGGATGCAGCTGTCTTAGTTTTGGCTGCTATAACCAGTGACCATAGGTGGGTAGCTTAAACAACAAACGTTTATTTCTGAAGGCTGGAAAGTCTACAATCAAGGTGCTAACAGATCTGGTGTCTGGCAAGAATGCCCTTTCTAATTTGCAAATGGCCATCCTTTTGCTGGGCTGCAAGGAGCGAGAGCAAGCAAAGGCAAGCTGTCTTATGTCTTTCTTATAAGGATGCTAATCCCATCATGAAGGCTCCACCCTCACAACCTGGTTACCTCCCATAGGTGCCATATCCTAATACTATCACAGGGGAATTCAAGTTTAAACAAATTTGAGGAGGTGCATAGCAACAACTTTACACTCCTTTGAAATACAAAACCATTAGCACAGCTGAAGAAGCCCTAACACAACATTTTCAAACAGGATGAAGGGTAAATATAAACTTTTGAAGATTGTTAATGACATGGTTGAGAGTATATATTTAATAGAAAAAAATTGTCTTGCAATTAAGGACAATAGATATTAAAAGAAGTTCATATGTTGGATAGTGAATGATGAGAACTTAAAAAGCAAATAACTTTCCAGATTATTTAAATGTATGCATGGGTAACAATTTTTCTATTGTGTAAGTTTCATAACAATAGATTAACAATAAGGCATATTTTTTAAAAGGACTGAACATCCACTCCACACCACTATGGCTCTGTTGTCCTTCCTGAATGTGTGGCACATGGTCGGTTCTCTTACTAGACAGTGGTGTGAGTTCAGGGAGCCTGGTTTTCTCTTTCTGCTGGTTTCTATAAACTGCGGATTAAAAACTTCTAAGAGGAGTTTTGATTAACTACTGACATGGCAATGTCCATTCATCAAAATATTCCCTTTGCTTATAACAGTGACAGTAGAAATATGATTTCAAGTTAAAGAACAAATGAGTATTATTAATGTAGAAGATCAGCAACACATTTAAACCGGTAGACTTGAGAGCTATTTTAATTTCTGTAGTTTACCTGGAAATGAAAATTGGCCCTGGAGTTGTGCAATAGGAGCAGTAGGAAGGCAGTGTTCCGTGCACTCAGAATCCACTTAAAGACTTTCCAAGTACGTACATTGTTAGCATCTGGGAAGAATCCTGAGACAAGGAGATATATTCCACTCTCTCCAGACAGGTGGATGTTACATGATGCATTAGGCTGAATTCTTAATGAATGTTCCACTGACTAGCTCTGTAAATTGTTCCAGGCTCTCTATTTAAGTACCACTTGGATGAATGGTTAGACTGTACTCAGTAAATTTCTCCCTGTTTTCTATTTTCATATTTGGACCTGAATTCATGCCAAAGGCTTATATTTTATGCTTGTATCTTTCCCTCATTGTTATGATTTACATCTTCCTCTGAACAATTTCACTCAAGAGACATTTTGAAACTGAATTTCTAGAATCAAGAGGTGAGAATATGCTGGAAGGATAAATCATGAGACTTCCTATGGTGTTCATGTTACCTATGATATATTGGTAGATTAGAAAGGAATAGTAGGTTAGAAGTTAGTAGATTAGAAAGAAATTACTGGGTAGGAAGAATTAATATTGTCAAAATGGCCATCCTGCCTAAAGCAGTTAACAGATTCAATGCAATCCCTATCAAAATACCAACAACACTCTTCAACAAACTGGAACAAATAGTTCTAAAATTCATATGGAACCACAAAAGACCACGAATAGCCAAAACAATCCTGAGAAGGAAGAATAAAGCACGGGGGATCTGGTTTCCCAACTTCAAGCTCCACTACAAAGCCACAGTAAACAAGACAGTTTGGTACTGGCACAAGAACAGACCCATAGAGCAGTGGAACAGAATAGAGAGTCCAGATATTAACTCAAACATATATGGTCAATTAATATATGATAAAGGAGCCATGGATATACAATGGGGAAATGACAGCCTCTTCAGCAGCTGATGTTGGCAAAACTGGACAGCTATATGTAAGAGAATGAAACTAGATTACTGTCTAACCCCATACACAAAAGTAAACTTAAAATGGATCAAAGACCTGAATGTAAGTCATGAAACCATAAAACTCTTAGAAAAAAACATAGGCAAAAATCTCTTGGACATAAACATGAGCGACTTCTTCATGAACATATCTCCCCGGGCAAGGGAAACAAAAGCAAAAATGAACAACTGGGACTATATCAAACTAAAAAGCTTCTGTAGAGCAAAGGACACCAACAGTAGAACAAAAAGACATCCTACAGTATGGGAGAATACATTCATAAATGACATATCCAATAAGGGCTTGAAACCCAAAATATATAAAGAGCTCATGCACCTCAACAAACAAAAAGCAAATAATCCAACTAAAAATGGGCAGAGGATCTGAACAGACACTTCTCCAACGAAGAAATTCAAATGGCCAACAGGAACATGAAAATATGCTCCACATCACTAATCATCAGAGAAATGCAAATTAAAACCACAGTGAGATATCACCTCACACCAGTTAGGATGGCCAACATCCAAAAGACAAACAACAACAAATGTTGGTGAGGATGTGGAGAAAGGGGAACTTTCCTACACTGCTGGTCAGACTGTAAATTAGTTCAACCTTTGTGGAAAGCAGTATGGAGGTTCCTCAAAAAACTCAGAATGGAAATACCATTTGACCCAGGAATTCCACTCCTAGGATTTTAGCCTAAGGATGCAGCAGCCCAATTTGAAAAGGACAGAGGCACCCCTATGTTTATTGCAGCACTATTTACAATAGCCAAGAAATGGAAGCAACCTAAGTGTCCATCGGTAAATGAATGGATAAAGAAGAAGTGGTACATATACACAATGGAATATTATTCAGCCATAAGAAGAAAACAAATCCTACCATTTGCAGCAACATGGATGGAGCTAGATGGTATTATGCTCAGTGAAATAAGCCAGGTGGAGAAAGACAAGTATCAAATGATTTCACTCATCTGTGGAGTATAAGAACAAAGCAAAAACTGAAGGAACAAAACAGCAGCAGACTCACAGAATCCAAGAATGGAGTAACAGTTACCAAAGAGAAAGGGACTGGGGAGGATGTGTAGGAAGGGAATAGGGGAAAAAGGGGGCGTTACGATTAGCACACATAATGTAGGGGGTGGGACACGGGGACGGCAGTATAACAGAGAAGATAAGTAGTGGTTCTATAGCATTTCAGTACGCTGAAGGACAGTGACTGTAATGGGGTATGTGGTGGGGACTTGATAATGAGGGGAGTCTAGTAACCATAATGTTGCTCATGTAATTGTACATTAATGTTACCAAAATAAAAAAATAAAATAAAAAAAGAAAGAAATTACCATATGTTTGATTTAGCTTAAATAATTTAGTTATTTCAAATGATAGTTTTGCCATGTTGTGATTAATTATTTAATGTTACAGTATCATGCAGTCAACTGTAGTAATTTTTCTTTGATGGTTGAAAGGTCACTTGATGTACTATTGATAGCTCTTTAGCTTTAAAGGTAGTGAGAACCCTCTGAAATAGAGCTTGGAAGAAGAGCACAGATGTTTGAACAGCAATTGATTTTGATGGCACATTTTAGAAAACTAGTTTTTAAGAATCAACGGAAAGCACTTCGCATTGTTTATCTAAGTTAAACCACAAACTGTCATCTTCTGTTAGACTGGTATTTATTTAAACATCAAGCCATCTTTGAAACACTTTATATAATGACACAATTAAAGTTGGCTCTTACCTTTATTTCGTTTAGTTATCAAAAAATTTGCATGTAGTTAACTAAATTTCATGAAATATAATTAGCTTAATTTCAAGTGCTAAGGAAGCAGTGACAGTATAGAACAGAGTGAAGGTTTTTGTGGTGAGTAGATACAAAGTTGCATTTGTGTAGGTGCCAGCGACGGCGGCAGCAGGGAGTCACTGAGCTGGGCACAGAGCCAGCCTGGGATCCTAGCCTATAATGAATGGATAGGGTTTGAATGTATCTTTGAGAAAGTGTGTGGGCTGTGGTTAGGGCACATGCAGACATTGAAGGTAAGCTATTCAGAGCTTGCAGACACAAGATGGGACGGGGAAAGCCCAGTTCCTCAGCACACTGGCGGTTAGAGGTAGGAACTTGAGATGGCCAGAAGAAAACCGAAGCACCAGCGAGGAGAGGTTGATCCTCAGTCAGTGCTGCTCTCCTGCCTCCGGAGGTTCATTAAGTGTTTTTTGTTTGACTTCCAGGCTCAAAGCCTGTGGCTAGACGAGGACCCGGTAATTTGCCACACCAGGCAAACCCTGACTAAAGTCATTGGCATATCCGCATCTGACTGGTGCTGACAGTGATTAGTTATGTAGTGGTGGGGAGCATGCGGGCCGGTGAGGTGGTGAGCAAAGTGCTGTTTTATTTGTGGATCCCCTGCTTCTGCTTTGATATTTTAACTCTAAAATGAAGCCAAAGGGAAGTTAGCTAGCAAAGAGAAAGCCAGGTTAGAGAGAAGTCTGTACATATCCATTCATTCGTTCAGTCTTTCATTCAACACTTGTTTTTTGAATGCCATAGTATGTAATTACCAAGAGTCAGTGAATATTCATTTATCTTTGAAATTCAAATTGCATTTGACTAATGAGCAGCCCAGTGTTTTACCCAGAGATACAGAGTTAGCAGTAGCAAAATTAATTTGGATCCCAAACTTCTTTCTTTGTTTAATCAGTTCTTCAGGTCTCTGTAAAGTCCTCACTTAAATCGAGGTGGGTTTGAATGCTGTTTCATGGAGCAAGAAATAGTAATTAGAAACATAATTTATATTGAGTTGGTGCTAAGCGCTTGAGAGGTCAGTGTAGGAACAGGCTGCCATTTTTGATATAAATTGTTAAGGTCTATTGAGTGTTTCTAGTGTGCTGGACTCTGTGGGGTTAATGCGTCTCTTCTATGGCCTTATTTAATGCAGTGAGAAGTAGGTGCCCTTTGAGCACTCTCTGTCACTGAGGCTCTCCAGTCGTGGTCACACCCTTTCCCCTAGGGCTGTGACAAGGTTGGTCCCCTTTGGCAATTGGTCACATACACAGCACTAAAAAGCAACACAGAAATTTCACCTGCCTCAGTTCTTGGGACTCAGCCTGGAGAATTCATATTTTCCCTATTACACTTTTGGTGTTTCAGCATATGTCAGGCAAGATATTTTGTCTTTTGTATATAAAAATTAAGTAACACTACCACTATCAAATATGCAGTTGTAAATGTTACACAAACTCTCTGGATCTACAGCTTATTCTAAAGTTGATTTTGTGCTATTCCATTCACAATTCTTCCCGTTTTCCAAATAAAAGAATTCTTTTGCATAAAGCACTTTGGTTTTCAGAGTGTTTTTACTGTTTTTAGATTGTGTGTTTTCATTTTCTCTTAAGTAGATAAGTTTCCACCAGAAATATAGCTGAGCACAGTCCTCCTGATAGTATACTATGTGGTTAACATGCTGACTGCAGATTTTGGATTTGAGCTAGTTATTTAAAGATTGCTGTCTTACATCATACCAAATTCAAATAATATTCACTTTAATGTTCTGAATATATGCAGGTATAGGTAGTTTGGTAATGATTATATGCTTATTTTGTCCACTTAGTAGGCCTTGGATATATTTTTTTAATTGATATAGTTACAATATAAAGTTGTGGTAAATAATACAGAAAAGTCCCTTGTACAGTTTTTGTGGTTTCTCCTAATGGTAACTATAGCTCTGGGGGAAGGGTGTTCCTAGCTTGGGGCGAATCCGCTATGAAACCAGTGAAACCGAAATAAGTCAAGGGAAAGGGTAGGTTGGATAAAACTTTTATTGCTCATGGCTTGCTCAAATCCACTAGCTAGGCCCTGCCCTTTCTGTCTCCTCTGGCCACCGCTCACTCTGCCACCTCTGCAGGCTCTCTACTTCCTGCCACCCCTTCTGGGAAGAACTCCATTGGCGGGTCCTTTGTTACTGGCAGACGACAGACCAATTATGTACCAGGAATGGAAGGGAGGAGAGAATGGCCGTTTCTCTACCCCTTACCTCGGAGGCTGCAGGAGGCAGTAAACGCCTATTGGTATGTGAATGGACTAAGGCCAGGTGGGAGATTCTGGAAATTCTTCAATTTACCCCACAGCAACATTTTGCAAAACTATAGTATTGTACTGCAACTAGGACACTGATACTGATAAAATCCACCCTTTCCCCTGTTTTACTCAGATTTTCCCATTTTTAATGTGTACTCATTTGTGTGTGACTGTATGTGTGTGTATATATTTATATTTAGTTCTGTAAAATAAAAATACAGAACACGTAACAAATTTATGTGTCATCCTTGTGTAGGTGTCATGCTAATGTCTCTGTTGTCCCATTTTAGTATATATGCTGCATAAGTGAGTACAGGCCTTTGGTTGTTACATGATTCAGGTTCTGGCTTCAGGGACCTGTGTCTAGAATTAGGTTGGAGTTTAATTCCTTGGCTTTGCTCTCTTGAAATCTTTAGTCTCCTGTTTGAATTTGTGTTTTGTAAGTCAAGTCCAGTGGGATAATGGAGACTACCCAGTACTGGAAGCCTTGACTCTCTCCTTGGGATGGGTTCTCTTCTCTCCACTTCTTCCTCCTCCACCTCCTAACACCTAAAGGACCTGGCTTCTTGCTCCACACTTCTGCCCCACAACTGCTATAGTCTTCAGTGCCTGGCAGGGGAGGGTGGGACCTGAGCCCAGGTGGGAGCAAGAGCCCAGGACCTTTTAGGACAGGACACTGATGCAGCCCCATCCCCCAGCGTCACAGAGAAACCTCAGTGGGGCAAACCTCTCACCCACCCCAATCTAAGTACCTACTGAATCCTTGGGAAGAGATTGCAGTGCTTCTGGGAGTCTGTGGGTTGGGCCGGTAGGCCTGGGGGAAGGGGGTTAACCGGGCTTGACTTCTCTCCTAGTCGGTGTGCAGAGCGTTGGTCTGTGGATGGAGGGAGGGGGATCTCAACACCTAATGTCTGGGCAGTCTGTGAGCACTGTGGGGGCAGGCGAGGCCATATCCCAGAAGTTCTGCACTCCTGCTGGCTGCAGGTGTCCTGTGCCTGTGGGAGCACAGCACTGAATAGCGAACAGGTAATACCATGGGAGGTAGAGAGAGATCACAGAAGAAAGGAGAAATCTTGATATTTTAGTACCTTTAATGGAAGTTTTTCTCTACCTTTTGAACAGGGGGCCCCACATTTTCATCTTACGTAGGGCCTGGCAAATTATGCAGCCCATTTCTCATAAGGGATAGTGTTATCTTGAGCAATCGTTCACTATGCACAGTATCCACTTGTTTTCACTGCATCATCCTATATTTGCTTCAAATTTCAGTGACATAATAAGATATTCAGAGAAACTGTGTGGGGACTAGAGCAGCACAAAACCCATAATGATATAAATATGTGGTGGAAAATTACAATAAAACCCTTGCATCTTCCACTTTAATTTTGCCTCAAGGAAATGGCAAAGTGCCCAGCTGGCAATAACCAGTTCCAAAGAGCAGCCAAAACTGCTAGGTGCTGAAAGACATAGTTTGTTGCTTTTTCCCATTTTGGTGCTTGACTATAAGTTTTGAGGTTGGTGTTTAAAAGCTGGAGCAGGTGCCTGCCACCTGGAAGTGTTTTCTTCAGTGCCCTGCTAATATCAACACAATGAAACATATTGAAGTATATTTTTAAATAACACTGAAACTGCTTTACATGTGTATACATGTCTATTGAAATACAATCATAAATAGGCCTGAAGTGTTTTCATTTGGAATTCAAAGGGATATGATTTGTGTCTTGGAACAATGAAGGATTCTTATAAAAAGGAACATGCTGATGGAAAACATTTAGATAAAATTAAAATATTTGAAAAGTTTGTAAATGTAGGTTGAAGTACCAACATAACAAAATTAAATTGCTTCACCTTAGAACCCTACAAATAGAGGTGCCTAGTAAACATCAGGAATAGGTGCTCGGGGATGATGAAGAAGAAGTACAGTTGTTCTGACACATTTCAGTCTTGGAGGCTGAGGGACCTCTCTTGTTTCATTTGACAAGAACACCTTCATTATGCTGCTTAGAAATACATTTGCACATCAGATCATTTCAGGACACTGGAAGGTGGTTCCTTTTCTCCAATGAAGGTTTTTCTTTTCCTTAAGCTAGTGCTGGAGTTTTCCATGAGCATCTCTGCACATATATTGCATTAGGGATCAGTGAATGTCAGAAGTTTCCAAGGTCAATTTTTGTTTTAATGCTTGTCTGAACAGCTTGATCTGTTTCCCAGTGTTCATTTAACCAAACAACCACTTTGTTTATAGTTCTGCCTGACCTGAAGTATACTCTGCAGAATGTGCTGGCTGTTTTCTGTTTGAGACTACATAATTCAGACGGGGTCCAGCAACATGAAGGCCAGGCAAAGTGAGTTCATTGAAATCTAGGACTTATGAGAGTGTATTTTTCATCATTACTTTCACATCCCAACTCCCTCTCTGAAACCTATTGCTAGATCCCCAAATAAGAGCAAAAAAAGTGAAAAAGCAAAAAGCAATTCCCCCACACCCCAACTCCCCCCTCCTCCAGCCCCAGATTTAATATCTTCTTTGTTCCCTACTCACTCTCACAAAGTTGTTAATTAGAAGCAAAATGTCCAAACACCTTTGTTTTTCCTACAGAGAGACCCAGGCAGGTGCCCAGATAACCTGTAAATTAGGTCATTAGTATAAGAATAATCGTGCCCTGATGTCTTTGAGTGCTTTTTTTAGACCATAAGGTGGAAGTAAACTCTTCATGTCCTGTGGTGGCTGATGAGCTCTACAGCCTGATTTGCCTTCCTCTTCTGGGAGAGGACTTGCCAAACAGATGGGTTCTCATTCCGGCACCTTTGTCAGGTGGATGATGTCTCTGTGACCACAGTACACTCTCCTCAATCCACTTTTTCTCCAAACATTACTTCATTTTCTAATTTTTCCCTTTTCCAGCTTCTTCTCACTTTCTATCTTGCCCTTTCAAATTTTCTTTTCTCCTTTCCGATGCATACTCAACTGCATTGGCAACTTACAAGTACTTGTATCACCTTGTGGTCTTTCATACTTTCCATGAACATAGAACTGTGTTCTAGAGATCAGAATGTGTGCCCTGGAGGCATCCTGCAGGGGACTGTGCTTGGCTCCACCACTCCTCCCCTGGCTTCTTTTCCACATCTGTAAAATGGGGATGATAATATAATTTCTACCTCATAGAGTTACTGTGAAGATTAAATGAGTTTTTCCTTATCAAGTATTTAGAACAATTGTTGGCACAAATTAAGGGCTTAACAAATGTTAACCAATATTATTACTTAATTTTGTTTACCTCGATTATATACCATTGGATCTTCTATTAGCATCCTATTTTTCTGGCAACACCTGTTAATATCCCAGATAATAAGATGTAGAGAAAATGGAAGTTCCATGGCCAGAATCCTCACCTGATCCTAATATCTACACATTGTATACATGCAATGATGTAATACTTAGCCTAGTGCACAGGCGTGTACTTGTATATACATTGGCAATAAGCCATTACTGCTAGTATTGTATAAAAAGAGTTCCCTGGTACTAAGAGCGAGCCTAGAGAAGAGAGTAAGAGAGCAGGAGAGAGGAGAGCAGAGGCTGGAAGTGAGGGCAGAACTGGGGGCAGAGCCTGAACTGGAGGGAGCTACAGAGGCGGATGGGATTCTAGTGCTCGACCTACTGCTGTGACAGTAAAGCTTGGGATGGGCCCCTTTTTATCCTCAACATTCCCTTGTCATTTTCAGTCTCACTGAATCCTTGGTGAACTTACCCCAGGGGCTGAAATCCTCAGGCAAGACACAAGTTTCCTTGGAATACATTTGGAATATGCTACTCTTCAAAACAAGTTTAGCATTGACATTTTTCTCAGTCATTTTCCAAGGATGGCAGTTTGAGGTGGAAGATGTAGAAGTGGAATGTCTCTTATGGTCAAATTCTTTTTTTGTACCCATCCCTCTGCCAGTAAGTATGCCTTTGCTCTTTCTCCCAACCAAACAGGCATGTATTCTGACATCTTGATGCTTCACATGTGGTCTGCTGACCAGCAGCATGGGCATTGCCTGGAAGCTTGTAAAATGTAGATCCAAGGCCCCACCCCAGACCAGCTGAACCAGAATCTGCATTTTAACAAAATCCCCAGGTGATTCTTAAGCACATTAATGTGTGAGAATATTATTGAGCTGATACTTATGGGTCTGGAGAACTGAAATTCTCCTCTAGGGAAATAGTTAGAAATCAACCTGAATTTCATTTTACAATACATAATATTGACTACTTCAACAAGTATAGCACTTTAAGCCCTATGAAATTTCCTGGAAAACCTGTTGGCATTCTCTTGAGCATAATTGTTATTGATTAATGTCATGATTAAAAGTGTAGTTTAGGTCTACTGGGAGGTTTAGCTCATTCAAAGAAAAAAAAAACCACCTCATTGATCTGAGCCTTTAGTCAGTCATTCTTAACTTTTCAGAAAACACTGCAGATAAATAGCAATAATCTTAGCAGTGAGGGATTTGTCTCTAGGGATAATCCTTCCAACAATGACTTGCATTGATTAAGTTCATTGCTTTTTAACTGTTCACTTTGTTGCCCTGGTAACTTTTAAAATTTAGGATGTATTTTCTTAGTTGGGATTGAGTATGGGGAAGGGAGCACAAAGAAGCACATTTGAGTTTCTTCTGCTACTGGTTAAGTACTTGGTAAAAGTCTCATGCTCTTGATTTCTGAAACAAGGTTCTTGGACATGTTTATGTGACAGGCAGAATACTGAAGGGTCAGGCTAGTATTAGGATTCTTGGTATCTCTGTCAGCTGTTAAAAAGGACTAAAAGCACTAGATTATTAGTGAAAGAACTTTGCCTTTTAAACCAGTTTAGTCTTGTAAAGCAGGTAAAATGATGTTGTTAGATATTGTTCTCTTGCCTTTCACATATGTCTGCCTTTATGGGTGGGTGGAAGATTTGGAAAATCTCCAGCTTGCTGTGGTTGTAAAGAATGAAGGCTCAGCTTGCTAGATTGGATTTTGACTTATGAACCAGTAAATGGAGTGTATTAACTCATTCAGCTCCCTTGGCTACCATGCATTCTTCATAATTGCAACCATAACTATTAATTAAAAAAATAGAACTTACCTGAGTTTCCATAACATTTGCTGCCTCTGTGCAAAGAAAGAGCAGAAATAAAAGACTAGTGTCACTGTCTCCCATTCTTTGCCTCATCAAAGGGATCTTTTTAAAATGTAATTCAGATATTATCTCTTCCTCACTTTAAATTCCCCAGTGCTTCCCATCCCCCTCTGGACAGAGCATGACTCATCGAGACTGAGCTTCTAGTCATCCTGTATCTGTACCTGGAGTTGTTGCTGGGGAGAAATACTTGACACTTCCTTGAACACTTGAAGCTCTCTTAAACCTCTGAACTCCTCTACCTAGATTACACTATGGTCCCTTCCTCCCTCTCTCTTCCTCCCTGGTGCTATAGCTTCAAGACTCAACAAGTGGTACCAACTCTGGGGAACCTTCTGTAACCCCACAGGTTGTTCACTTCTTGAGCTCATACCTCTGCTGTGGCATTTGTCATACTGTACTAGTCAGGGTTCTCCAGAGAAACAGAACCAGTAGGTGGTGTGTGTGTGTGCACATGCATGTATGTGTATAAGGTTTATTTCAAAGAACTGGCTTATGTGATTGTAGAGGATGGCAAGACTGAAATCCACAGGGCAGTCTGGAAACGCTCAGGCAGGAACTGGTCCTACAGTCTTGAGGCAGAATCTCATCCTCCTCAGGAAGTCTCCATTTTGCTTTTAAGTCCTTGTGACTCATTGGATGAGGCCCACCCAGGCTCCTGAGTGTGGCCCATTACTTAAAGTCAATTAATTATAAATATTAATCACATCTACAAAGTACTTTTACAGCAACATTTATGTGAGTGTTTGATTAAATAACTGGATACTGTAGCCTAGCCAGGTTGACACACAAAACTATCCATCACACATCACACTGGAATCATTTATGTACCTGTTTCCACTTTAGAACTGTGAGTTCTCTCAGTCATAAACAAACATAACCTTTACATAATTAAAATATTTATTTGTAGACTCCTTAAATTGTCAAATTTTAAAAAGCCCATAATATTTCTATCATTTAAATATATTAGTCCTTAAAAACTTGTGAGTCAGTTTGCCCATGATTTATAATGAAGTTCTCCATTGATACTGTGCTAATATTTTTAACTGAAGGGAAAGAAAGGAAGCAATATATTTATTAATAATAATTTATACATTATATATTTGTAGATGTTCATGAGGTACCTTATTAAATTATTGAACTTATGGAATATGGGTATAAAAATGAAAGAAAAATATCTGTAGAAAAATTGAGATTTAGCTTGTTTTAAAAATAGGAGATCTGTACCATTGTATGTAAATAAGTGCTAGCTTTATTTCCATTCAGAAAAATCCCCACTGTAAAAATATTAAGTACAATTGCTTTATAAATGTTTAATGTCAGCTTTTCTCCCATGCTGGGTCACCTTATTTTGAGCTTATCTTTATATTACAAATTTTTGAAAATTTTGCTCAAAAATCTCTTGCTTCATGAAAACTTTCAGGATTAATTAGTATATTTTGATGTTCTTTTTTTCTCCTTTATCCTTTTATATGTGTTCACATTTGTTTTTTTTTTAAAAAGTACTGATATGCTGTTCCATAACTTTCAAACATCATTTACGTTAATGGTTTGACTCTCTTAACATCACTATTTGACATCTGCACCTGGATTCATTATTTAAAGCCAAATTCAGATTGTCTAAATCCATCTTCTATGTCTTTCCTGCTACCCTGTATCTGCGTTTTTCCTTGTGTATTTCTCTTAGGGTGCTGTTGTTTGTGCTCCGAACTTGACTTGGAGGGCACAACTTCTCCAGGTCCCTCATCTTTCACTCCAATCCGATGCGCAGTGAATCCCGATGATTGTCCTTTCCTTAGGGTCTCACCTTTACATCCTCCGTTTTTATTCCAAGAACCATATTTCCAGCTTGGATTATTATTACCACCTATGGAAACCGTTGCAGTAAACCTACTACTGGAGAGTTCTCCTTAAAAATCTACTATGTTATTAACATGTTAATTATGCTAAGATAGAGTTGCAATTTTGATAGTCACCAGTTCAAAAACAAACAAAACAAAACTTGGTGGCTTCCCATTGCCATTAATACACAAAAACGCTTTCCAGTCACTTAAAGTGTTCCAAATGGCAGTTTATTGGACTATTTATTTTAATCAGTATATGCATTGTGTTTCCCCATCTCTGAATGTTAGCTTTGGTTTCCTCTCCATCTGGAATGGTCTACTTGCAATTTCTGCCCCTTAAAATATTTCTTACCCTCTTTTTCCTGAAGCCTGTGGGTCCCTTTAGCCTTTAACATAAACATATGACTCAAAGACCAACTTTGGGGAGGAGTATAGAGGGCAGTCTTGAATGCCCTGTCAAGCCAGCCCATGACATGACTGGTTCATTGAGGTAGAGTTTCTGATTCTCAAATTTTAAGCTGCAGAAATTTTATTTTTTCTTCCACCCAGAGTTACTATAGTTCCCAGAAGACAACCCTCTGCTAATAAAACTCACACAAAATATTTTTATGAACTGCAGTGCCTGTTTACCAATTCCGAGCGAGTGGTGTGCTTTTCTAGGTTATCACCTCTGTGGCCAGAGATGGGTCCTTGGACTCGTTGTGAGAAAGAATTCAAGAACAGGCACAAAAACAGTTGAGCAGCAAGAGTTTATTTGGAGAAAATAAGTTTGGGGAAAGACAAACCTACACACCTGACAGGTGTGCTGGGCAGACCTGCAGGGAGTTGTGCTTAGGGAAGCAATAGGAAACCTTCCTTATATAAAGGAACCTGAATATTCAGTAAGTAGGCATAGGTTTTGTAAGGTAGATGAAACCAGACCAGGCAAGCGGCAACAAAGGAAGCAAAAAAAAATTTTATTAACGCAATCCCAGCGAGGTTCACCCGTCCGCGTATCCACAGGCCTGGGAAGTCGCGCCCAGCAGGAGGGGCGACAGGCTTATCCAGGGTGCTGGGAGAGCTCTGAGGTATGGACAGAACTAATTGGCCAGTGTGGGTGTTGTGATCACCGATGATTGGTCATGCTGGGTTGCTGGGGAGAGAGTACTGTGACGCGTGTTCTAGGCGGGACCTGTGGCTAGGGACCTTCTGTTGAATCATTTGAGTGACATTCGCCATTCTCTTCCTTATTGGGCTCGAGTTGGGTTCCTCCAGTGAGACCTGTCCCTTCCTCCGGTACCTCCAGTCTTACATTCTAGCCTTTTTTGTCGTAGGGGGCACCGGCTCGTTCTAGCTACTTCCTGCTGAGGAGGGGCGGTGTGGGGAAGTTACAGCTGGTATGTGGCCGGGGGTGGTTCGGAGGGAATGGGCGAGTACTGGTGTAACAGCATCTGGTTAACCGTAACTTGGGAGATTTCCGCCAGTCGCTGTTGAAAAAATCTGAGGAGACAAGGGGCGAGTGATAAAAGAATAAGAAGGACGGCTAGGGGAGTTAGGATAGGTAGGAGCCAGGTCATTAGCTGGGAGTTCCACCATCCCAATTTGGGAAACCCGAGCCCTCAGCTTTTTGTCGTTCTCTGTCTTGGAGATTTTGTCTCACTCTAGCCAGGGTGTCCCAAATTACCCCTGACTGGTTTGCATAGAAGCAGCACGTTTCTCCCAGGGCAACACATAGACCACCTTCCTTCATGAACGGCAGGTCTAGGCCTCTCCGGTTCTGTAAAGCCACTTCTGCTGAGGAGTCTACCTGTTTTCTAGCTTTGCTACCGAGGATTCTAGATATCCTAAGTCTTGATCGACCTGTTGGGAAAGTCTTTTGTAGTTGATACCATCTGTTATTATGGCTGCTGTTCCAACTGCCGTGGACCCTGCTGTTCCCAAGCCAACCAGCAATGGGATGAGAATTGGGGTTGCCCTCTTGGGCTGGGGTGACCCATAACCTGTTTGTATGTATTGTCTTCCTTCCTCTCCACTATGTTGTTTACGGCTGGGCCCACCTGCTATATTTATTGCCCAGGTTAGGTTATATATTACTTGATTAGGGGCTGGAGGAGGAAAAGCAGCATCTGGGTAAAGTTAAAGATAAACTGGGCCTTTTAGCAGGCTAAAGTAAATTTTACAATAGTCTCATTTAATTGATACAATGGAGACATAGGCTATGCTTAGGTACTTTCTTATCTGGGGGATGTTCAAACATTCCAGGCCAGGTTATTCCTGGCTTTTTAGTTTTAACTAATCTTCACTGAAGAATGTTTATATTCCTAGTTTGATATTTTACTTTAGAGAATTAATGTGACTCTGACTTTGCTTAATTGTTTAATACAGAGTTTTGGTAGGGGGTTTCCTTGCATGTAGTTACATTGCTCTGACTGTAAATATCCTGCCTTGCTTTTTCGAGAGGCCCTCACCCTATTCTGTCTAAGCCCACAGTCCCTGTCTCATTCCTCCCTCTACAGATAGAGACCCTAGGTGCTGCTAGGGAAAGGGGGTGGGACGGCGACCACTCTGGCTGCTTCATGCTGAGAAGGGGTGCAGTAAAGGGTGCAGTTAGGTCTCTATCACTGGTCAGTCGAGAGGGCCTCAGAAGATGGGCACTTCTATTCCGGGTTCCATTTCTATTACTATTTGCAGTTTTATGGCTTCTAGGTAAGATAGAACAAATTGTGTTATTAGGTTAAGTGGCAACATCTGGAGTTGGATTTTCCCTTCTGGAAGAACAGACTTGACAAGGAGATTAAAGAATGCATGGCTAAATATGAGGATTAGAAATAATAAAACTTTAATTGAGAATCATACCCAGATATCTTGGGGAAACTAGAATTCTGGATCTAGTCTATGTCCCAATGCCTAGTATTAGGACTCAGTATAGATAAAGCTACATTATTGAAACAATACTTTTCTCTAAAATCACCCTCATTTTTATTAGAAGTAACTAGATTAAGAAAATAATTAACATGGCTTGATTATTTGCATAAGTGCAGCAAGAAGAGCAATTAATTACACAGGCTCTTTTAAATGTGCTTTGCTGGAACTTTTTTTTTAAAGTTTATTTTGATATCATTAATCTACAATTAAATGAGTAATATTATGGTGATTACACTACCCCCTTCATCAGGTCCCCCGCCCCCCCCAACCCCATTACAGTCACTGTCCATCAGTGTAGTGAGATGCCATAGTGGAACTTTTTATAAGGAATTTCAGATTGGACTTTTAAAGGCTTCTCGAGGCCAGAAAGCCAAGCCAGACTTGCCATCAGGTTTTGCCTGCAGTACCTGTATATTTCGGTGAATTCCTCTCTTCTTGAGGTTCTCAAGATTTTCCTGAGGTTCCTGCACCTGCCAGGAAGTGACCTTCCTTTCTCACCTGGTAAGGCTGCTGGGAACCCTGTAAGCAAGGTACCAGGCCAGTTCTTCTGAGGAACTTTGTTGGCTTTATAAAGTCAATCTTAGTTCTTTAAAGCTACCTGTTCATATCTGAGTTTACGCACATGTTTTTCAGGTATGACATTCCAGTCAAAGCCTTGGTAATATAACCAGTGTTTTTAATTGGTCCTGTTACAAGGAAAGCAGATTTTAACTGAGTTAATGCAAATAAATATACTGCCATAAAATATAAAAATACTGAAGGTTTTTAAATTCTGGAGGGGTCATGTAGAGAGAAAGTTAAATGTTTCAATTCTGCTTATAAAGGGTCTTGTCATTTACTAAACTGTTGTCAGTCAGCTTAAGAGAAAAAGCTTAAAATACTTCATCAGCAACATTTGAAACAAAAAGCCACAACATCATTTTCTTTAGTTTACTTATGTAACTAATACTTGCTCGGCTAAAATCTAGTTCTTTACTAGTTTGGGAGTAATAAAACAGTGACTATAAATGACAAAAGACTTACAAATGACAATGGTTAAAGATTTGGTTAGAGCTTACTGTAAGACAGTTGACATAAGGAAATTCAGATATTTCTGTAACATAAATCATTCAGTAACAAAGTTTAGCATTATCCCCTTTGATGGTGTTTTCCAGGTAAATATGTATCAGATAAATAAGCTAAATTCGCCAAATATTTTCCTCAATGAGGAGAAAAAATTCTTCTGACATGTTCCAGGGGCCCTCTGGAAAATATCAGAGTGAACTAGAGGTAAAAAGCACTTTTTTGAATTTGATTTTGGGAGACTGTCAAAGTTTTTAAGGCACTTGCCTAAATAGCTTAAATGGAATCATAAGTCACTATGAAACAATACTTATCTATTTAACCAGAATGACTTAAATAAAAGATTTTAAAGGCAAATACAGAAGGTTACACAGTTGTTAGCAAAGCTTAGCTTTTAATCCTTTTAATATTAGATTTCATTTCTTTAAATACTCAAGACAACTCATTGAGACGATAAGCATGAGAAACTGTTTTGATAAAACAATAAAAACTTTTGCAATCTTTCAACATTAACGGTAGACTAATAAACTTTTGTTCTTTTAACAAACAAAAAATTCTAGTTTTGCTGTGTTCTTGATATCAAGACTTATTTGCTTTAATTTCACATAGTATGACTATATTAATTTTTCCAGAAACTTTCTACAACTTTCTTTTTACATTCACTGTTCTCCCTCTTTAAATAAACAGCTGTACTTTAGAATAGCTACTTTCTTTTACCCTAAATAAAATGAATTTCTACTCCTTATACTTTCTCTTATTAAAACACACATCTTTTCTAGCAAGCAGAGATGTTTTCTTAATTACTTTAAGTAGTTTTAGAAATGCCCAATTTTTCACAAGCGCTTGTTTTTAAATCAATTAATTCTTATTAATACTATCTTGAGTTAGAAAAATATTTTTGTTTACACTTAGACACACAAACATACAGATCGAGTCATTTGAGTGAGGTACCGAAACTCCTTAGTGGATTGGCAGAGTATGAGCCCAGGCGTTTTTCTATCTGAGACAGGTCTCCCAGGGAGAAGGGGACATGTACTCGAACCAATCCCTCAGCGCCAGCCACTTCCCAAACGGGGGCCAGTAATTGGGCCCGGGATCTAGTGACTGGAGGGCTGGCCCAGTTAGGAGGCGGCTTGGGGATATAAGATGGCGGTGGGGTGGGGTAGGAAGCAATGTAGGAGAAAGACAAGATGGTGGCGCCAATGGAAGAGGGGGGTATAACTTGTGGATGGCGGGAGTAAGGCCGAAAATAGAGGAGTTAGATGTGACGTCAGTAGGACTGGAGGCAGGTGGTTGTGTCCCCGTGGCGGGAACAGAGGCAGGTGGGGGAAGGGAATTGACTGAACTTGGGGGGACTGAAGTCGTAGACAAAGGAGGAATTAAAGATGGCAGTTTGGGGGGAGCTGGATAGGGGAGGGGTGAGATGGGAGATGACACAGGGGTGGGCACAGAAGAGACCTGACGGAAGAGGCCTGGGCACCCGAGGGCGAGTAGGGAGGGGTTGGGAAGGGGAAGACGGTTGAGGAGAAGGAGATGGGAGAGACGGAGAAGGAGGGGCAGGGGCTGGAGGGGGAGGCCAAGGTCTTCTGGGGGAATCTGTAAAGGAAGATTCCGGCGCAGTGGGAGATGGGTAGCCCCTATTGGGGGACTTGGCCAGGAGGACCTGGACCGAGGAACACTTGACACAGAGGTCTAGGTGGGAGCGCAGTGCCCAAAAGGCCTGGACATAGGGAACCTCGGACCATTTCCCAGCCTGGTGACAATAGTTGCTGAGATTGGTGAGGAGGCTGAAATCAAAAGTTCCCTCGGGGGGCCAGCGAGACTGGTTATCCAGAGGATATTGGGGCCAGGCCCAGGAACAAAGGAAGATCAGCTTCGTTTACAGATAACCTCGGATAAGCCCAGAGTAGTGAGATGGGAAATAAGACACTTCAGTGGGGTCTGTGCCTCAGGTTTTGAGTACTGGCTTCCCATGACTATCTCCTCCGTCTCAGGGTCTCTAAACGAGCAGGTCCAGCATTCCGGATCTACTCCAGTTAGGGATGGAAAAAAAACAGATTTGGCGGTCCGGAGATAGGGACATACCCACTATACCGGAGCCAAATAGGCACAGGCCAGAGGGGTTCCTGGACACAGCCGCGATTTCAGACTGGGTGCTCCGCAGAGGGTAGGAGGAGGGAGCAGGGAAGACAAGGGACTCACCAAGTTGTCTGAGGCCCTGGATCTGGGCCTGTCCGGAGAGAGGTCCCGGGTCGGGAGAGGAGGGGGGAGCCCGCTGGGGCCCCACCCCGTCCTCCCGGGTTTCAGCACCAAATGTAAGGTAGATGAAACCAGACCAGGCAAGCGGCAGCAAAAGAGCCCCCCCCCAAATTTTTATTAGCACAATCCTGGGCGAGGTTCACAGGTGCGCGTATCCACAGGCCGGAGAAGTCACGCCCAGCAGGAGGGGTGACAGGCTTATCAAGGGTGCTGGGAGAGCTCTGAGGGTATGGACAGAACTAATTGGCCGGTGTGGGTGTCGTGATCACCGATGATTGGTCATGCTGGGTTGTGGGGAGAGAAAGTACTGCGATACGTGTTCTAGGTGGGACCTGTGGCTAGGGACCTTCTGTTGAATCATTTGAGTGACATTCGCCGTTCTCTTCCTTATCGGGCTCTAGTTGGGTTCCTCCAGTGAGACCCGTCCCTTCCTCCGATACCTCCAGTCTTACAGGTTTCAAAGCGAACAGGTGGTTTTTTCGAGGTCTGGCTTTCTTCACCCTCACATCAGGAGGAAGAGTTGTGGCTATATTTGGTTTTGGTCAGAACTGTCATGGCAGGGGAGGTGTGATTTTTACTGTGTTTATAATGCAGGGGTGTGATTTTTATTATGTTAATGAGCATATAATGTATTTTGGGGTGAAGTTTACATCAATTTCTCCTCCCTGTTGGAACCAGTGAGTTTTGGGCTGTCTGTTACCTAGGCTAACTCTTCTCGTCCCAATAGGACAGCTTACACAAAATGTCGAGAAGGTAAGCAAGCCTCTAGCCAAATGTAAACATCGGCGGAAGTCCCCCTCCCCTCCCTTCCCTGCTCATGTCTGGCTGCTTACCTATCATAAGACCTGTCTATAGCAAGATGCTTGTGAAGCAGAATCAGTAGCTAGAAAGTTGCTGAATTGGCCCAAAAGAGAAACATAGGGAATTGACTGATACTGAAGGATTTAGGTTTTGGGAAAACCTCATTGTCTTATTGGGTCACCTGATAAGTTTCTTTCCCTTGGATAATTAGATATAAATAATGATGGATTTTCAGGTCCTCATCTCATATCCATCACCCCACCTGACTGAATTACAGTTCTCCCTTACATATTCCATTCCAGTAGTGTCATTCTAAAGATGTTGCATTGTTTTAAATTTAGCAACACTCTTTCCTTATCTATTAATATGTAAGGTAATTCAGGTCTACAAAACCCCCCTTAGATCCATCTACTACAGTGTCTTTGGATGGCTGATTTCATACATCATATGCTTAGTACTCTCACCCTTCATACTCTCAAAATGTGCCTTTTGTTTGAACTTACACGAAAATTCTTAAATTGTTTTGTGCATTAGATGCATTCACTTCTGCATTTCTTTCTTAATATGTATGTATCATGGTCATTTGCAAAGTGACCTAAATTGCTTGAAATCAGAAACAATATTTTTATTCTCATTTGTTTTTTCTATAGTCTCAAGTATAGTGACTTTGTTAAATTCTTTCCAGAAGTGAATTTTGACATTAGTTCCTTAATTTACTTATTTATTCATTCACTTTTTCTCTTCCTTTCTTCCTTCCCTCTTCCCCTCCCTCCCTTCTTCTCTTCCTTTCTTCCTTCCACACACACTTATGAAACATCTGCTACATGCCAGGAATATATTAGTGTCTGGTTATACAGTTGTAAAAACATAGACCTAAATAACTCAGCACTACCACTCATTGACTCCTCTGACCTCTTTACCAAATCCATGTAATAGCACCAAAATGTGTTACTACAACTTCCCCACATACACACTTCTTTCCTTTTCTGCAAACAAGCATACTGAGGTTCAAAGAAGAAAAATGACTCACTTAAATCCAGGAGGTTAGTGAAACAGCTGGGATTTAAGTCCAAGACTGTTACCTACATTTTTTCCCCCCTGTTGTTTGTTGGTGTTCATTGGAGGCAACTCTATGGTTTAAGGTACTGTGATGGTTAGTTATATATACCAGCTTGGCTAGTCTGTGGTGTCCACTTGTAGGTTAAACACCCATCTCTGTTCCTGTGAAGGTGTTTTATGCTTGTCATTTACATCTACAATCAGTTGACTTTAAGTAATAGTGCAGGGGGCCTCATTCATTAGTTGAAGGCCTTCAGAGCGAAAACTGAAAAGGCATTTCACCTCAGGACTGCACATCAACCTCTGCCTGAGGTTCCAGCTTGCCCGTCTGTATGCCCTATAATTTTGGACTTGCCAGCTCCAACATTCACGTGAGCCATTTATATATATAAATTACACTTGACCTTTGAATTGTGTGGGTTCACTTCTACATGAATTTTTTTTCAATAAATATATTGGAAAAGTTTTGCAACAATTTGAAAATTTTTCTTTTCTCTATTGTAAACTGATCTTTATTATAAGAATACAGTGTATAATACATACAACATACAAAATGTGTGTTAATTGAGTGTTTATGTTATTGTTAAGGCTTCTAGTCAACAGTATTAGTAGTTAAATTTTGGGGAGTCAAAGTTATATGTGGATTTTTGACTGGGCAGTTGGTCAGCACCCCTAACTCCTGCATTGTTCAAAGATCAACTGTACATATATATATATATATATATATAATATGTATAAAATATATAAAAAATACATAACATATACTATATATACATAGTGTATACACACACTATTCAGTTCTGTTTCTCTGGAAACAAAGATTTATTCCCTGATAAATACAAGTTCTGGATAATAAAACAGACATAAGTATTACACAAAGTGTTTACTACATTATCTTTAATTCCCAAATTAAAACAATGTTTTAAATTTAAAATCTATTTGGCATACAGTATTTTTGTTTTTTTTTAATAGGGAGAAATTGGTACCAGTGGTATTATCAGGAAGGGAGCAAGTGTAGAGAGGCAAGAAAGGGATTGGATTGCTTCCCAAAGTGACTGAAACCCCCTAAAGACGTACATATGACATCTGTCCAGGGAAAGATTTTTAAGATTGCTAAAGACTTTCTCTTTCATGAAAATCAAGCAATAACAAAACAAAACTTTGTTTTTGAATCTTTTTACTTGAAGTTAGCATCTATCTGTAGAGTTTGTAGTGTTCACAATTTTACTTTTGGATTTTATGAGGTAGAGCAAGTCAGATACGTTCCTGAAACACTGTCTTTCCAAAATAGAAGATTTTGAAGAGGAAAATGAGTAGTGATTTTAGAAATTTGGATTGCATAAAAAAAGTACTTTCATTGTTAAACCCAAAGTCATGGCATTCATTCTATAGAAGTTAAGTTTTTTATTTGCTTCCTGTAAATAAGAGATAATACTCTAATAAACCCCAAAGTCTCAAATACAGTTTTTTATTGAGTAGAAAAGGACAAAATCCAGGAACAAAGTTTTAACTAAGTATGAATGCTCTGCTTTACTCGAAGTGCAGCCTTTCCCAGGGATGGGACGTCACAGCCACATCAACTACAAACACACAATTGTGGTAGTTGTGTTTTGCAAAGGTACTGTCAAACACTGAATCAGCAAACACTGAACCATTGCTCCTGGGGCAATGCAGTGTTGGTTCCCTGTGAGCCTCTGGTCACATTGTGGTTGACCAGTAAATACATAATCTTGTTGATGTGTTTCTGTTTAAAGACACTTTGTTTAATATACTCATGACCAGCAGCGCTGTAACTTGTACCTGAATGAAGCTTATCAAACACACATAGTTTCTCCATAAGAGCCCATCACAGCTTTATTCTTAGAACATGAGACAGCTCTTCAGCACTATGCTTGGGGCCCGTTTTGAAGAGTGAAGTCACCAGGAAGCCCAAAATGTGTAAAAGGTGGCACTAGATAGACTGAGAAAAGTACACTTGTTTACAGAATGAGAGCTGAAATAAGAAAGCAGAGTGTCAACTGAAGATGTGCACATTGGTCAACTCAGAAATTTTGCCACTTCTGGATGACCCAGAAATGTCTGTGAATGACCCCAAAACACCATGAGTATTGATATTGGGGTTAAAAATACATTTTAGCCAGTAAGCAAATTCACAAATAGAGAATCTACAAATAATGAGGCTCTACTGCAAATAGTTTGGGTCTTTCTGGACGATATATAAATTTGTAGTTATATAGCCTCCCCCAAAACTACTCTGTAAGAGAGTACAGTGCTGCCAAAGAAAGTCGGACTTCTAAACATTTTATGTTCATTTGCAAAACTCTTTAACAGACATTTTAAATCCTTGCTACTGCAGCCTTTCAGGAGAAGAAACTATGTGCTATAAATAACAAAACTCCAAATATTGAAATAGGCTTTTCTCAGGAAACCCTAAGGAATTTCAGGTGTCTGTTTTGAACCACTGGCATGGTTAATAACATCAACTCAAATAAACAAAAAATCAAAATCCAAGCCATGTGATGTGTCATCTTTTCCAGAATATTAGTGGAGAAGCAATTTGCTTTCTTTCACCAAGATTTACAAAGTCAGTTCATTAACATGTCACGTGTTTAACCATGTTAAAACAATTATTTGTTTAATGGAGGTTTTCACCTTTTAACAATTTTTGTCATATTGAAATTTGCCAAGAAATTAGCAAGTCTACAACTTTGATTCTTGCAAACTGTTTATGTACTTTTTGGTTGGTGCCAATCCTCTAATTCTTTATTTGTCAAGCACTTATGTGCAAATTTCTGTGCTTAAAAGTCCCAAATTAGCAAACCAGGGCTTTTCTTGGCTTAAGCAGCTGCCACATCATGGAGGTACCCCAAATCCAAGAAAAAGGAGTAAAAAGGAGATCAGCTTCTTTATAGCTACTGAAGCAAAATTAGAACTCAAGGACAGACGCCGAAGTAGATCAGCTCAACTCCTGGTGAAATTACTACAAAAAGAAAGAAAGGAGAAAAAATGAAAAAGAATCAGTGACGTGGAAGATGATTTGAACATTTTATTGTCAGTGTTTCAACTGTTGTGCACTGAACAAGAAGAAAGGGTAGATTGTTATTTATTTTGAAAAGATACTGCAATCCACTTTTTTCTTCAGCCATTTCATAAATTAGAATGAGAGAAGATAGATTTATATTATAGCAAGGAGAATTTAGTTTAGACTAGTGGAAAGGGACACTATCAGAGGACGTAGGTTATGAATATTTATAATCTGAAATATAAGAAGTAGATTAGAGAGATTAGCATAGGCAATAATCATATTCATATAGTGACACTCTCTGACTTGGAGAGAATTATATTAGGTAGTCAGAAAAAAGCCTATTGCTACTTGAAATTATGTATACGTGGATCCCTAATGTTCTGGGCATGAATTTGAAAGACTCACTCATCAAGATTTTTAGACACATTATATTTGCTTTTGCAAATTAGAAGCTCCAACCACAGATGCAAGTGTACATTGCCATGTGTGGAATTAATGCTTCAGACAGCTTATGAATATGTATGTGTATTTTTGTGGTGCTTCTGCTACATAAGTCTGAAAAGCAGTGGGAAGTGGGTAGAACTGCGTGGAACTGCATATTGCTGTCAGGAAAGTGCAATTCTCAAAGAAAAAATTATAGGGGCAAATTTTCATTTCAGATATGTCTTCAAAGACATAAAATTTTCCCAAAGAGAAGAGCTGATATTTGTCCATTTTAATTGTTAGACTTTCTGTTGACATTTTCATAAAAACTTGAGAATGTTATGAGGACAGTCCTTTGTATTTGAGTGTGCATACATCATACATGATGAATTCTGGAATGCCTTAAATATTAATATGCAGTGAGATTTGGATGATAGTTTTGTAGTTACAGTTGTAACTGATTGAATGTCTGTTACAGGTATGTATAGACATTCTATTACTGGTTTGGGTCCAGCTTAAGTGTTAGTATGAGATTTTGTTTCTGTACATCACTTGGATTTTTATTTTAACTAGTAATTATCTCAAAATTTTGTTTTGGCAAAGAAATGCAAAATAAATGGTATTGTACTTGGAATTCATTCTGATTTATGTTCCCCAGGCCTAGGTCATGGTACCTAGGTGGACTGGGGAGGAATGGGAAAGCTAAGGTGAACGGCCCTTCCTGCAGATGGCGGTCTTGCAGTGATGGACGTGTCTTGAGATTCCTTGGGGTCAGTGGGACACAGGGTCTACATCAACTGATTGTGGTCCCCATGCATAGTTTGAATTTATTACCCACTATGGTCAGTGCAAAGTGACCTCCCATAAAAGTTTTAGGTGTAACTAATTACTTAGTGACAAGTTGGTTTAAAAGTGTGGCTAGAGCAGGATCACATGCCATTTACATATTGTATATACTCTTAACAGAACAATTCTGATATATCAGATGTTTAAACCATTCTTTCCAGAGCACATTTTAAATATCAGATTTGAATGGGTGATAATAACATCATCCCTATAGCTCTATTTTATTGAATTAAACTTATTATATTTGCTCAATCAGTCAACACCAACGAGGTTTTAATTCACTTAACTGCAAGTTGTTTACAAGGCACCTTAATATCCTTCCTAAAAGACCCCTTGTTACAGTTTTGCTTTTTTACCTTTTCTGGGAAGTGTCCCTCAGGGGATTTCCTGTTACTCAGAATCATTTATGAAAGGGAAAGGGATACCTGGCTGTTGCTCTTTCATATATACTTAGAATCCCTGTATATGTTAATTACTTTGAAAATGGAACTGGCCTAATTGCGGGTCAAGTTTTATAGACAAAAATACTCTCTCCTAGTTAGCCCAGCTCATCATTTCTTATTAGCCTTCCTCTTTAGAGCTCTTCATTGGATTGAGAGAATATGTTGTCTGGGAACTTCATGAAGAATTGCTATAAATTTTTATTGGCTTAAAAACAAACTCTCCCCCTTCCCCTTGCCTCTGCACCTCTCTTGCTTTTTTAGCCATTCTTGTTTCCCTTGACAATGAAACTCAGTGAGTCCATACTTGTTTCTACTTCTCCATTAGTTATCTCTTAAATATACCTTAATCAGACTTTTTTCTGCCTCGCTCCACAAGAAATCTGTTCAGTTTCAGCAGTTGCTTCCAATCCAAGTTCCTGTATCTGCCAGCCAGTGCTTGGTCTTCATCTTGACCTACCCCAGAGCAGCAGAGAGTGTGTCCTGCCAGACGCCCGTGACTCACTTGTTCCTTCCTCCTCTTGTTCCAGACCGCCTCATGTTGGTGTACCCCAGGGATCAGTACTTTTCCTCTTCTTTTCTATTTGCATTTATCCCTGGGGGTAAGTGCGTGACCTGACGTTAAATATCATTTATAGGCTGATGACTGCTAAATTAGTTCCCGTTAACCCAGAATGCTCTCCCAACATTCAGTGTTTCTATTTCAGAAGTTACAGGAGTTTCTGGTTCACATCCAAAAATTTTAGACCAGTTTTGCATCTTCTACTAAAAAGAAAAAGCCATCTACAAGATGATAGAGAATGCAGTTTTAAAACTTTGATATTGTTGTAATTAAGCATTCATTTTAATTTCCTTATTCAAAATTGGGGAATTTAACTTCAGGAAGACAAACTAGAATCATTCAATTCAGGAAAGCACATCGTACATGTTTAAATGATTTTTATGCATACTTGTTGATTGCTGTTTCATACTTAAACTTATTTACCTAACAAACTATTTCATGCCAACATAATATACCATATAATCCTATTGGGAGATATCATTTAGTATATCACTGTTATTTATATATCAATAGGTGAAAGAAGAGAATAGCATTTATAATTAAGAAACACACATACTAATATGACCAGCTAACACATTTAGGATGATCTTATTAAATTACGTTTATTTTGCTCATCTTATTTTGTAAACATCCTTTTTGCTTATTTACCAATAAAAGTTAACTGTTTTAATTAACTTAAAAAGTTGAATTTTATAACTCAGATATGCAGTCTACAGCGTAATTCTTATATTTTCAGCCTGAAAATGTTCAGAATTTTAGTAATGAGCATCCTAGAACAATTTGTGTTCTGTTAAGTGTCTTAAATGCTTGCTTTAATACCTGGAGTTTAGGAATATTCCAAATACTGTATTTATCATTATTACCTAGTTGATCACTGGAAAAGAAATCTGATTTGAAAGCAGTATCAGACTGCTTCATTTTAACCAGAGTCACCAAAATATAATAATCCTTCTCTAAGTTATACTACTACTTTCTATGTTGAAGAAAAGACAAAGTTAAAGATCCTAGAAATGTTCATTAGGATATTATATGAAAATTAGGTTAGAATATAAAGGGAACATGAATTATTTAATGCACAATATCAAAAAAGAATAAAGAAGTAGATAAATTTTCCCTATAACTCTTATGAGTCAAAACCAAGAACACATATTTAATATATAAAATAGATTAAAAGTAATTAAATATATGTACATAAATATTATATTTAAAATATATAAACAAGAAATGCAAAAATAAAAACAATGGTTTAGGGGTCAGTTTCTGGCTTTCTCTATATTTAGATTCTCAATAAAATTAATGGTATGATGAACTCGATACATCTTTTTAGTGACTAGAAAATTGATATTGATGTCATTTTGAGAATTAATGAAAATATGTAAGAGTGATACTCAAAAGACAGAAGTTCAGAAAATGGAAATAAATTTCATATAAATGAAAACAAATATAAAAGTTAAAAGGAAAAATGTTCACTTAGTAATACAGAAATACAAATTAAGAGTATATTAATATCCATCTAGTAAATTATTGAGTAACTAAAAATTTTAACTCCATTTTAGGTGACTGAAGGAACATGTGTGAACTCATGTATTGCTGCTAGTATTATAAATTGGAAGAATTTATCCTTTTTTATTAAAGTATCATTTATATACAATTTAACATTGGTTTCAAGTATACAACACAGTGGTTCAGCAGTTACCCATATAATTAAATCCTCACCCCCTCTAATACAGTCACTATCAACATAGTAATATGTTGCAGAATCATTAACTGTATTCTCTGTGCTGTATTACCATCCCCGTGACCAACTTATATTATGATTGTGAATTATTGTGCCCTTTTATCCCCTTTCCCCTCCCCCTAGACTCCTCCCCCACCCCTTGGTAACCATTAGTCCCTTCTCAGTGTCTGTGAGTCTACTGCTATTTTGTTCCTTCTGTTTGTTTTTTTTTTTATATTCCACAAGTAAGTGAAATCATTTGGTGTTTGTCTTTTTTTGCCTGGCTTATTTCACTGAGCTTAATACCCTCTAGATCCATCCATCTTGTGGCAAATAGGAGAATTTCTTTTTATGGCTGAATAGTATTCCTTTGTATATATGTACCACAACTTCTTTATCCCTTCATCTACTGATGGACACTTAGGTTGCTTCCATATCTTGGCTGTTGTAAATAGTGCAGTAACAAACATAGGTGTGCATATGTCTTTTCAAATCAGGAATTTTGTTTTCTTCAGGTAAATTCCTAGAAATGGAATTACTGGGTCAAATGGCATTTCTATTTTTAGTTTTTTGAGAAGTCTCCATATTACTTTCCACAATGATTGCACCAATTTACATTCCCACCAACAGTGTAGGAGGGTTCCCATTTCTCCACATCCTTGCCAGCATTTGTTATTTCTTGTCTTTTGGATAATGGCCTTCCGAACTAGTGTTAGGTGATATCTCATTGTGATTTCAATTTGCATTTCCCTGACGATTAGTGGTGTAAAGCATCTTTTCATGTGTCTCTTGGCCATTTGTATTTCTTCTTTGGAGAAGTTATTTGGAAATAAAAAATTGGGTTATTTGCTCTTTGGTTGTTGAGGCGTGTGAGTTCTTTATATATTTTGGATGTTAACCCCTTGTCAGATATGTCATTTATGAATATATTCTCCCATACTGTAGGAAGCCTTTTTGTTTAGCTGATGGTGTCCTTTGCTGTACAGAAGCTTTTTAGTTTGATGTAATCCCACTTGTTCATTTTTTATTTTGTTTTCCTTGCCTGAGGAGATGTGCCCAGGAAAAAATTGCTCATACTTATGTTCAAGAGCTTTTTGCCTGTGTTTTCTTCTAGGAGTTTTATGGTTTCATGACTTACATTCAGGTCTTTGATCCATTTTGAGTACACTTTTGTGTATGGATTTAGGCAATAGTCCAGTTTCCTTCTCTTGTATGTAGTTGTCCAGTTTTGCTAACACCAGTAGTTGAAGAGGCTGTCCTTTCCCCATTGTATATTCATGGCTCCTTTATAGTATATTAATTGGCCATATATGTGTGGGTTTATATCTGGACTCTCTATTCCATTGATCTGTGCGTCTGTTCTTGTGCCAATACCAAATTGTTTTGATTATTGTGGCTTTGTAGTAGAGCTTGAAGTCAGGGACCATAATTCCCTGAGCTTTGTTCTTCCTTCTCAGGATTACTTTGGCTATTCGGAATCTTTTGTGGTTCCATATGAATTTTAGAACTATTTGTTCTAGTTCATTGAAGAATGCTGTTGGTATTTTGATAGAGATTGCACTGAATCTGTAAGGAAAAATTTATCTTTATATTGGGAGAGTTACAACTGTAATTATACCTCTGGTTCTACCATTTGGCTTCTATTTCTGAGACTTTTCCTTCAGAAATTAACTGCAAAATAAAATACTGTGGCAAAGACAGAAAGTATCATTTTTTATACCAATTTATGAAGATGTATCAATGAACAACTATGTTTGAAATAAATAAGTAAATCAGTGTACAACATTTGACCTTCACAATGATTATTTATAGTCTAAGAGTTTGTATGTAGAAGGGGAATGAAAGGGTTAGGCCAAAAATATTTTCAAGAACCCTAATATTTTATAGATATTATTTCATGTAAAGGGTACTTGATAACTTTGTTTACTTATTCACTAATCTAAATTTCTTGTTATCATAATTGTTGCATATTCATACTTTAAAAAGGAATCAATAATTTTATATACTAAAGTATACTGTATACCATCATGTGTATTATAAAGCATGGCCCTTGTTTTGTCTGAATGAAATTAAGACTTGGATTATTCTAAAAAAACTTTTTAAAATTCTGAGCTCCCTTTTATAAAATCAGCATTTTAATCTTAAATAACAAGTTGGATTTGAACCTTAAATATCTGTTAATATGTCTGCATTTTACAGCAACAAAACAAACATAATCATTGTGCACAGCAGAAATTTTTGAACTGCTAAGAAGCTTGATTTAAAATGGCCACAGTAAAAATTAGTGTTGGAAGGAACATTTGCTATTTAGTAAATTCAGAATACAGCCATGAATTGCTGTGTTTAGAAAAGGTACTCTTGTAGCTTGTGTGTTTCATTGTCTATTTTTAGCTTTCTGGTTAATGCAAGATACACCTATGGATGGAATAAAAATAATATTGTATACTTAAGAAAAAATGTAATCAAATTCTACACTTCATTTTCTGTAGTTAGACAGAAACTGTAAATGATTTAAAATCTGCTTCAGTCATGTTGTATAAGAGTTCTAGAGCCCAAGATCATTTTTCAAAGCTTCAGACATTAAAAATAAAAAAACCCCAAAAACCAAACCCTAAAACAAACCAAAAACCCAAACTTGTACTTGTTTCTTCCTGTTTGAATCAGAAACACCCACTGTTCATGATATGATTATTTTGAACACTGCTCCTGTTTAAGTGTAAGAAATTAAATCATTCAAACACGATAGTGTTTTTTCCCCCCAACTTCCCACAGAACACACATTGAAAAGATAACTGTGGGATTTACGATACACAAGTATCTTAGAACAAGTTGATTCTTGATAGTGGCTTTTGTTTTTTTTTGAAGGAGAATATATCTCAAATTTACCTGAAAGGTGGGAGAAAACTGAACAGATGAAGTGTTTCTTTGGTTATTAGAGTTGGGATGATTTTAAAATAATTTGCTCTTTTTATTTTTCCTATGGGCATTTTGTTCTTGCCAACACTATAAAGATGACTACTATATATAAGGTGTAGAATTGAATGTCTTTTTAAGTGCAATTCCATTTTCTATTCTGCAGAAACACCTACCATTTAAATAAAATTACAGTGCTCCTACAAGCAAAAAATAGTCTTTTGTTACCCTTGTATATTTATGCATATTTTGCTTTTATTTTAACCACAAGAACTTTCTCCAATTTTGGCAGCACTGATAATCTGCAGATTGTCATTTTTTTTTTCACGAAGCAGGTATGAAGTCTTTAAAAAAGAATCTGATTTGTAGCTGTCTCTATATTGCCATTACATTTTCTTGTATGTTTTTGAATGCATTTTATTTTGCAGTTAGATCACTTTTGATCCAGTGAACATAAGGGGGATGTTTGACTTTTTAAAGCAATGGCTTCAAATTGGCAACACTTTAATATGGACTATTTTACTAAAACCTTGCGAAGTGAATTTGAATTAATTTCCTGTCTAGTTTCCATCATGTCATTGCATAACAAGTATTGCTCTGTGCAGGTATTTGGAAGTTGGTAGCAAGTTTCCATATAGATAATAAACCTTTTCTTTTTGCCCAGATTCTTCAACAGTGTCAGTTTCTGACACTTAGGACATTTTAGCAATTTTCCTGGCTGCTGTTATCACTGAGATAGAAAAATGATTTCCTCCTCATTTTTTTGACTTACTTATAACGGTCATTGAATTTCAGCATTCAGGCTGAGATTTCACAGGCTCAAATTGTGCTGAGTTGTTGGTCTTGGAAACTTTAAATATTGAATGAAGTTCTTTTCTACAGAGGAAATGCTCATAACAACATTTGGGATAAATTGATATATGAAACATGTAATATTACTAATATTTGATAACTTTTCTAAGAAGGTATTTCATTCTGCTTAACTCCACAGGATTAACACAAAATTTAGACCTTCTAACCTTGTGAAAGAGATTTCATTTTTATACTATTTCATGTTGTAGAGTGTGCTTGGGGTAAAGCTTAGTTGTTTACAAAGTTTCTGTGACATAAACCTATAGTATGAAAATTCAATTATAATATTAAATGGCATAAGAATTTTGACATTTTAAAAGTTTTATATTTTTATATTAGAACACAATATTGTGTAAATTAAGGGGACTTTTCCTAACTTATCTCATGGGTGGGAAAATGTGAAGAGAGCTTCACTTTTCTCACCTATGACAAGGAGATGATATGCCTGTTTCATAAAATGAGAATTAAACCAGGTGCTCCTTTAGAATGGCAAAAGTTAAAATGATTTACCATAACCGCTGTTTGTAAGAATATGAAGGAACTAGAACTCTCATACACTGCTTTTGGGAATATCAATTGGAAAATAGTTTGGCAGTTTCTTAAAAAGTTAAGCAAATATCTACTAGCTATTCCAGCTATCCCACTCCTGATATTTACCTAGGAGAAATGTACTGTACCTTGGTATGGTATGTCCATACCAAAAAGTGTATACAACTACAAAAAAGTGTTTACAAAAATGAAGTAGCCTCCCGCAGAAAATTACCCAACTGTCCATCAACAAGTGAATGTATAAACAAACAGTGTTCTATACATTCAATGAAATACTACTTAGCAATAAAAAGAAATGGACTGTTGATACATGGCACAACATGGATGAGTCTCAAAATAATTATACTGAGTGAAAGATGCTGCACACAGAAAAATACATGATGTATGATTCCATTTATAGAAAACACTGGAAAGTGCAATCTAATCTATAGAGCAGAGGAGCAGATCAGTGGTTGCCTGAAATCACAGGTTGGGAAGGAGCTAAGGGACTACAAAGGAGCTTGAAAGGTGAAAAGTATGTTGCTATCTTAGTTTGGCTGTTATAATAGAATACCAGACTGAGTGACTTAAACAACAGAAAATTATTTCTGATAGTTCTGGAGATTTGGAAGTTTGAGGTCATGGTGTTAGCATTGTTGGGTTCTGGCGAGGGCCCTTTTTGTTGCTTGGGGACACTACTTCTCACTGTTACAGGCATACCTTATGTTATTTTACTTCTTTTTATTGTGCCTTGTGTTTATTACATTTTTAACAAATTCAAGGTCTGTGGCAACCCTATGTCATACAGGTCTGTCGGCACCATTTTTACAACAGCATTCCAAGGGAGCGCACTTGGTGTCTATGCCACATTTGATAATTCCCGCAATATTTCCCACTTGTTCATTATTATAATTATTATGGTGATCTGTGATCAGTGATCTCTGATGTTACTATTGTGACTGTGGCACCATGAACAGCACCCATCTAAGACTGTAAACTTCATTGATAAATGTGTATGAACTGACTGCTTCATAAACCAGTGGTTCTTCCCCCATCTCTCTTTCTCCTCCAGCCTTCCTATTCCTTGAGATGCAATGCAATTGAATTCAGCCCAATTCATAACCCTACACATAGCATCTAAATGTTAAAGTGAAAGGAAGGCTGCACATCATTCACTTTAAGACAGAAGCTAGCAATCATTAAGCTCAGCAAGTAAGGCATTTCAAAAGCCAAGATAGGCCAAAAGCTAGGCTTCTTTTACCAAACAGTTAGCTAAGTTGTTCATGCAAAGGAAAAGTTTTTGAAGGAAATTAAAACTGCTACTCCAATGAATGTATGAGTGATAAGTAAGCGAAGCAGCCTTATTGTTGATATGGAGAAAGTTTTAGTGGTCTGGATGGGAGATCAAAACAGCCTCAACATTCTCTTAACCCAAAGCCTAGTCCAGGCAAGGCACTAATCTTCTTTAGTTCTGTGAAGGCTGAGAGACATAAGGAAGCTACGGAAGAAAAGTTAGAAGCTTAGCAGAGGTTAGTTCATGAGATTGAGGGAAAGAAGCCATGTCCATAACCTAAAAGTGGAAGGTGAAGCTGCAAGTGCTGATGTAGAAGCTACAGCAAGTTACCAAGAAGATCTAGCTGAGATCATTAGAGAAGGTGACTTCACTAAACAATTTTTTAATGCAGGTGAAATGCCTTCTATTGGAAGGTGATGCCTTCTAGAACTTTCATAGCCAGAGAGGAGAAGCCAATGCCTGGCTTCAAAACTTCAAAGGACAGGTTGACTCTCTTGTTAGGGCCTAATGCAGCTGGTGACTTTAAGTTAACGACAATGCTCACTTATCATTCCAAAAATCCTAGGGCCCTTAAGAATTATGCCTTATCCACTCTGCCTGTGCTCTGTAATAGAACAACAAAGCTGGATGACAGCATGTCTATTTACAACATGGTTTACTGAGTGTTTTAAGCCCAATGTTGAGAAATGCCACTCAGAAAAGAAGATTCATTTCAAAATATGACTGACTGCTCATTGACAGTGTACCTGGTCTCAACCAAAAGCTCTGAAATTGAGGTTAATGTTATTTTCATGCCTGGTAACACACGTCTGTTCTGCAGCCCATGAATCAAGGAGTAATTTAAGCTTTCAAGTCTTCTTATTTACAAAATACATTTTGTAAGGCTACAGTTGTGGTAGATGATGATTCCTCTGATGGATCTGGGCATATTAAATTGAAAACCTCGGGAAAGGATGTACTATTCTAGATGCCATTAAGAATATTTTTGATTCATGGGGAGAGGTCCAAATATCAACATGAACAGCAATTTGGAAGAAGTTGATTCTAAACTTCATGAATGCCTTTGACGGGTTCAGGACCTAAGTGGAGGAAGTAACTAGAGATGTGGTGGAAATAGCAAGAGAACTAGAGTTGGAATTGGAGCCAGAAGATGACACTGAATTGCTGAAATCTCATGATAAAACTCAGTGGATAAGGAGTTGATTCTTTATTTTATTTTATTTTTGGTATCATTGATCTATAGTTACATGTGCAACATTATGGTTACTAAACTCCCCACTTCATCAGGTCCCCTCCACTTACCCCATTGCAGTCACAGTCCATCAGCGTAGTGAGATACTATAGAATCACTACGTGTCTTCTCTGAGTTGTACAGCCCTCCCCGTGCCCCCCCAACATTACATCTGCTAATTGTAATGCCCCCTTTTCCCCCCTTGCCCCTCCCTTCCCACCCATCCTCCCCAGTCCATTTCATTTTGGTAACTGTTAGTCCATTCTTGTGTTCTGTGAGTCCACTGCTGTTTTGTTCCTTCAGTTTTTTTCTTAGTTCTTATACTCCACATATCACTGAAATCATTTGATACTTGTCTTTTTCTGCTTGGCTTATTTCACTGAGCATAATACCCTCTAGCTCCATCCATGTTGTTGCAAATGGTAGGATTTGTTTTCTTCTTATGGCTGAATAATATTCCATTATGTATATGTACCACATCTTCTTAATCCACTCATTGCTTCCATTTCTTGGCTATTGTAAATAGTGCTGCAATAAACATAGGGATGCATATGTCTTTTTCAAACTGGGCTGCTGCATTCTTAGGGTAAATTCCTAGGACTGCGATTCCTGGGTCAAACGGTATTTCTATTTTGAGTTTTTTGAGGCACCTCCATACTGCTTTCCACAGTGGTTAAACTCATTTACATTCCAACCAGTAGTGTAGGAGCATTTCCTTTTCTCCACATCCTTGCCAACATTTGTTGTTGTTTGTGTTTTGAATATTGGCCATCCTCACTGGTGTGAGGTGATATCTCATTGTGGTTTTAATTTGCATTTCTCTGATGATTAGCGATGTGGAGCATCTTTTCATGTGCCTGTTGGCCATCTGAATTTCTTCTTTGGAGAAGTGTCTATTCATGTCCTCTACCCATTTTTTAATTGGATTATTTGCTTTTTGTTTGTTGAGATGCATGAGTTCTTTATATATTTTGGATGTCAACCCCTTATCGGATATGTCATTTATGAATACATTCTCTCATACTGTAGGATGTCTTTTTGTTCAAATGATGGTGTCCTTTGCTGTACAGAAGCGATTCGGCTTGATATAGTCCCACTTGTTCATTTTTGCTTTTGTTTCCCTTGCCCGGGGAGATATGTTCATGAAGAAGTCACTCATGTTTATTTCTAAGAGATTTTTGCCTATATTTTTTTCTAAGAGATTTAAGGTTTCATGACTTACATTCAGGTCTTTGATCCATTTGAGTTTACTTTTGTGTATGGGGCTAGACAGTAATCCAGTTTCATTCTTTTACTTTTAGCTGTCCAGTTTTGCCCACACCAGCTGTTGAAGAGGTTGTCATCTCCCCATTGTATATCCATGGCTCCTTTATCATATATTAATTGACCGTATATGTTTAGGTTAATGTCTGGATTTTCCATTCTGTTCCACTGGTCTGTAGGTCTGTTCTTGTGCCAATACCAAATTGTCTTGACTACTATAGCTTTGTAGTAGAGCTTGAAGTGTGGGAGCATAATTCCACCTGTTTTATTTTTCCTTCTCATGATTGCTTTGGCTATTCGGGGTCTTTTGTGGTTCCATATGAATTTTAGAATTATTTGTTGCAGTTAATTAAAGAATGCTGTTGGTATTTTGATAGAGATTGCGTTGAATCTGTAGATTGCTTTAGGTCGTATAGCCAATTTGACAATATTTATTCTTCCTAACCAAGAGCATGGGATGAATTTCCATTTGTTAGTGTCCTCTTTAATTTCTCTTAAGAGTGTCTTGTAGTTTTCAGGGTATAGGTCTTTCACTTCCTTGGTTAGGTTTACTCCTAGGTATTTTATTCTTTTTGATGTAATTGTGAATGGAATTGTTTTCCTTATTTCTTTGTGCTAGTTCATCTTTACTGTATAGGAAAGCAACAGATTTCTGTGTGTTAATTTTGTATCCTGCAACTTTGCTGAATTCAGATATTAGTTCTAGTAATTTTGGAGTGGAGTCTTTAGGGTTTTTTATATACAAAATCATGTCATCTGCAAATAGTGACAATTTGACTTCTTCTTTACCAATCTCGATGCCTTGTATGTCTTTGTTTTGTCTGATTGCCGTGGCTAGGACCTCCAGTACAATGTTGAATAACAGTGGGGAGAGTGGGCATCCCTGTCTTGATCTCGATCTTAGATGAAAAGCTTTCAGCTTCTCATTGTTATGTATGATGTTGGCTGTGAGTTTGCCATATATGGCCTTTATGATGTTGAGGTACTTGCCATCTATACCCATTTTGTTGAGAGTTTTTATCATGAATGGATGTTGAATTTTGTCAAATGCTTTTTCAGCTTCTACGGAGATGATCATGTGGTTTTTGTTCTTCTTTTTGTTGAAGGGTGGATGATGTTAATGGATTTTCGAATGTTGTACCATCCTTGCATCCCTGGGATGAATCCGACTTGATCATGGTGTATGATCCTCTTGATGTATTTTTGAATTTGGTTTGCTAATATTTTGTTGAGTATTTTTGCATCTATGTTCATCAGGGACATTGGTCTGTAATTTTCTTTTTTGGTGAGGTCTTTGCCAGGTTTTTGGTATTAGAGTGATGCTGTCTTCATAGAAAGAGTTTGGAAGTGTTCCCTCCTCTTCTTTTTTTTTGGAAAACTTTAAGGAGAATGGGTATTATTTCTTCTCTATATGTCTGGTAAAATTCAGAGGTGAATCCATGTGGCCCGTGGGTTTTGTTCTTAGGTAGTTTTTTGATTACCGATTCAATTTCTTTGCTGGTGATTGGTCTGTTTAGGTTTTCTGTTTCTTGCATGGTCAGTTGTGGAGGTTTGTATTTTTCTAAGAAGTTGTCCATTTCTTCTAGGTTTTCCAGCTTGTTAGCATATAGATTTTTATATTATTCTCTTATAATTCTTTGTATTTCTGTGGGGTCCATTGTGATTTTTCCTTTCTCATTTCTGATTCTGTTTATGTGTGTAGATTCTCTTTTTCTCTTAATAAGTCTTGCTAAGGGTTTATCTATTTTGTTTATTTTTTCATAAAACCAGCTCTTGGTTTCGTTGATTTTTTTCTATTGTTTTGTTCTACTCAATTTTATTTATTTCTTCTGTAATCTTTATTATGTCCCTCCCCTCTGGTGACTTTGGGTCTCATTTGTTCTTCTTTTTCCAATTTCAATAATTGTGTCTTTAGACTATTCATTTGGGATTTTTCTCCTTCTTTAAATAGGGCTGGATTGCAATATACTTTCCTCATAGAACTTCCTTAGCTGCGTCCCACAGAAGTCGTGGCTTTGTGTTGTTATTTGTTTCCGTATATTGTTTGATCTCGTTTTAATTGGGTCGTTGATCCATTGATTATTTAGGAGCATGTTATGAAGCCTTAATGTATTTATGAGCCTTTTTGTTTTCTTTGTACAATTTATTTCTAGTTTTATACCTTTGTGGTCTGAGAAGTTGGTTGGTAGAATTTCAATATTTTTGAATTTACTGAGGTTCTTTTTGTGGCCTAGTATGTGGTCTATTCTGGAAAATGTTCCATGTGCACTTGAGAAGAATATGTATCCTGCTGCTTTTGGCTGTAGAGTTCTGTAGATGTCTGTTAGGTCCATCTGTTCTAGTGTGTTGTTCAGTGCCTCTGTGTCTTTACTTATTTTCTGTCTGGTTGATTTGTCCTTTGAAGTAAGTGGTGTGTTGAAGTCTCCTAACATGAATGCATTGCTTTCTATTTCCTCCTTTAATTCTGTTAGTATTTGTTTCACATATGCTGGCACTCCTGTGTTGGGTGCGTATATATTTATAATGGTTATATCCTCTTGTTGGACTGACCACTTTACCATTATATAATGTCCTTCTTTATCTCTTGCTAGTTTCTTCGTTTTGAAGTCTATTTTGTACGATACAAGTACTGCAACACCTGCTTTTTTCTCCTTGTTGTTTGCATGAAATATCTTTTTCCATCCCTTCACCTTTAGTCTGTTTATATCTTTGGGTTTGAGGTGAGTCTCTTGTAAACAGCATATAGATGGGTCTTGCTTTTTTATTCATTCTGTTACTCTGTGTCTTTTGATTAGTGCATTCAGTCCATTTACATTTAGGGTGATTATTGATAGATATGTACTTATTGCCATTGCTGGCTTTAGAGTCATGGTTACCAAAGATTGAAGGGTAGCTTTTTATTATCTAACAGTCTATAACTTAGCTCTCTTGTTAAGCTATTATAAACACAGTCTGATGATTCTTTATTTTTCTCTCTTCTTCCTCCTCCATTCTTTATAAAGTAGGTGTTCTATTCTGTACTCTTTTACATTTCCTTTGACTGTTTTTGTGGATAGTTGATTTTACTTTTTGCCTTTAGTTAGTATTTGGATGGTCTGCTCTCTTTGCTATTAGTTTATTTTCTCTGGTGACATCTTTTTAGCCTTAGGAGTGCTTCCATCTAGAGCAGTCCCTTTAAGATGTCCTGTAGAGGTGGTTTGAGGGAGGCAAATTTGCTCAGCTTTCGCTTGTCTGGAAATTGTTTAATCCCTCCCTAAAATTTAAATCATAATCGTGCCGGATACAATATTCTTCGTTCAAAACCCTTCTGTTTCATTACATTAAATATATCATGCCATTCTCCTCTGGCCTGTACAGTTTCTGTTGAGAAGTCTGACGATAGTCTGATGGGTTTTCCTTTGTAGGTGATCTTTTTTCTCTCTCTAGCTGCCTTTAATACTCTTTCCTTATCTTTGATCTTTGCCATTTTAATTATTATGTGTCTTGTTGTTGTCTTCCTTGGGTTCCTTGTGTTCGGAGATCTGTGGGCTTCCATGGTCTGAGAAAGTATTTCCTTCCCCAGCATGGGGAAGTTTTCAGCCGTTATTTCTTCAAAGACACTTTCTATCCCTTTTCCTCTCTCTTCTTCTGGTACTGCTATAATGCAAATATTGTTCCGTTTGGATTGGTCACACAGTTCTCTTAATATTCTTTCATTCTTAGAGATCCTTTTATCTCTCTCTGCCTCAGGTTCTCTGTATTCCTGTTCTGTGATTTCTATTCCATTAACAGTCTCTTGCTCCTCGTCCATTCTGC
Source organism: Smutsia gigantea (assembly GCA_032199065.1). Lineage (NCBI taxonomy): Eukaryota > Metazoa > Chordata > Mammalia > Pholidota > Manidae > Smutsia > Smutsia gigantea. Next base: position 522,902 of record JAVSCE010018610.1, on the reverse strand, counting down.
TCTTAAGCCCATCTGTTGCTTGTCTGATTTCTGCCCGCTTCGTGAGGCGCTGAGTTCTCGCAGGGGTAGCTGTAGCCTGGCTGTTGTACTGTATCTTCTGGTCTCTTTTTTTAGGAATAGTTGTATTTGTTGTATTTTCACAAATATATATGGTTTTGGGAGGAGATTTCCGCCACCCTGCTCATGCCACCATCTTCCCAGCAGCTCCGAGGAGTCGGTTCTTACAGATGATCAAAGAAAGCAGTTCCTTGAGATGAAATCCACTCCTGATGGACATGCTATGAAGATCGTTGAGATGGCAGCCAAGGACTTACTTCCTCCCTTAGCTCTTGTATATTTCTCTGGAGATCTGTCAGCATGGTTATGACTTTTATTCTGAATTATTTTTCAGGAAGATTGTGTAAGTCTATCCATCAGTCCCTGTCTCTGGGGTTGTCTGGGTAATCTTTGTACCATATTCCTCTGTCTTTTCATGGTGATAGAAGTGGTCGCTGGTAGGTTCCACGTGTGTCAGCTGGGAGAACAAAGTCCCTTCCGCTTGTTCTCCTTGCCCTTCTCTGGGGCCTGAACTTGTTTCTTCCACACTGGGAGGCAGTCTGTGGGATAGTCCCCGGAGCTGCCTGTGTGTGGGTCGCCCTTGGCCTAGGCTATAGCACTGTGGGGGTTTCAAGTCTTGCTGGGTGCCTTCTGGTCCCCTTGGTGCTTTTCATCCCTTGTTGTGGGTTCTGAGTTCCTTCCCGCTTAGCTGCGCGTCAGCTGGGAGTAGATTCTGTGAGTTTGCTGTGGGCGGGGCCGCTCCTTTTCTGTTCCGCAGCAGTGGCAGATCCCAGACCCTTTGCGGTGCTGGCCGGTCCAGAGGGGAACGAATGGCTGGCTGCTGATATCTGTGGGAAGCCTCTGTGCGGCTGCTTTGCCTGGCCCCAACCAGGGGGTCCGAAAATTCCCAAGACTCCCAGCTTACTGGACAGAGTGCACTGGGACGATTTTGTTCCACTGTTGGGCCCTTGTCTCTTTAAGACTTTTTAAAAAAGCACTCGCTTTTCTTTTGTCATGGGGAGCTGGCTGAGGGTACCCTCTTGCAGTCTCCATCTCGGATCCTGCCCTGCTGTTTCTCTAATCTCCGTTACACCACGCGATGTGTGTCTGTGCTCCTGGCGCAGATCACCAGGGCAGTTTATTTGCTGGGCCTGTGCTTCCACTCCCTCCCCGCTCTGAATCTTTTCCTCCTGCTGGTGCGCTGGGGTGGGGGAGTGCTCGGGTCCCGCCTGGTCACCGCTTTGTATCTTACCCGCTTCGTGAGGCGCTGAGTTCTCGCAGGGGTAGCTGTAGCCTGGCTGTTGTACTGTATCTTCTGGTCTCTTTTTTTAGGAATAGTTGTATTTGTTGTATTTTCACAAATATATATGGTTTTGGGAGGAGATTTCCGCCACCCTGCTCATGCCGCCATCTTCCCAGCAGCTCCAAGGAGTCGGTTCTTACAGATGATCAAAGAAAGCAGTTCCTTGAGATGAAATCCACTCCTGATGGACATGCTATGAAGATCGTTGAGATGGAAGCCAAGGACTTAGAATATTGCATAAACCTACTTGATAAAGCAGTGGCAGGGTTGAGCAGATTGACTCCAGTTTTGAAAGAATATCTGTGGGCAAAATGCTATCAAATAGCAGCACGTATTACAGAGAAATCGTTTGTGAAGGGAAGAGTCAAGTGATGCAGCAGACTTCATTGTTATCCTATTTTTAAAAATTGCCACAACAACCCCCACTTTCAGCAACCATCACCCTACTACCCTCAACATTGAGGCAAGATACTCCAATAGCAAAAAGATTACAACTCACTGAAAGCTCAGGTGATGGTTAGCATATTTCAGCAATAAAGTGTATTTAAATTAAGGTATGTACATTGTTTTTTTAGACATAATGCTACTGTGCACTTAATAGACTACGGTATAAACAGAACTTTTTTATGCACTAGGAAACTAAAAAATCCATGTGACTCACTTTATTGCCATATTTTGTTATCTTGTGGTAATGTGGCACTGAACCTGCAATATCTCTGCAGTATCCCTGTATCCTTGTATGGCAGAGAGAGTTCATCTCTCTTCTTCTAGTGGCAGTAATCCCATTCATGAGGGTTCCACCCTCATGACCTAATCACCTCCTTAATTGGGTCCCACCTCCTGATGCCATCACATTGGGAATCAGGGTTTTCACATAAGAGTTTTGGAGATGACACAGTCATTCAGTCCATCAGAGTTCCTTTGGGATGATGCATATAGTCATTACATTGATTTCTGTGGAGATTTCAGTAGTGTATTCCTATGTCAAAACTTATCAAATTGTGTGCCTTAAATAAGTGTAGTTTTAAACTAGGTAGCCCACCCATATCAACACACCTAATAAATGCTTAGGAAATGCCAGTCTCACAATGCATGGTATTAAATTGAAATGATAAAATGATGAGGTGGGGAAAATAAGAGACAGTTTTACTTGTAATACAAGGTAGAAAATGGTAAAACAATCGTTTCTTTTTTGATGTTGAAACTGCTGTATATGTTGAAGGACTGTTACATACAGTGGTTCATATTTGTTTTCTGTTTGCAGTCCTTGAAGCTGCTTGTGCCCTGTTTTAGTCACCTGGTTGCCCACACACGTGAATGAATATAGTAGTAGGTCATGGACTCTTCAAGTGACTCCTGAGGCTGGGGCTCACTGAGATGGCCCAGCCTGGGAGGAGATATGACTGAGGAATGTGGGCAGAGCTGAATGCATCAAGGATGCTAAGTTTCTCAGGGCAAACTGGAGGAATGAGGGACCTGATTATGCCCGCAGCTGCCTGTGCTCATCCCTGCCCCGTGTATTTCCCAGCCGGCAGCATGTCAGCTCCCATACGGATGTCAAATAACGTATTTGGGGTGGGAGAGGCAGAAATATCCCAGGAAGGCATGTACTGTTAAGCCCCTGATGAGCAGATCTGGTGATGAAGTAATGACAAAGGCAGTGAGACTGGCAAACTCTCAGGCCTTTTGTTACTTGTCCTGAAACAACAGACAACGTAGTTGTTCTTCACACATCTGATTCTATTCATAATGTATTCTAAACATGACTGATCTGCGGGACTAGGAAAGATCTTGAGCTGAATGGTCTGAAGTGTGCAGTCGTTACGGTCATCACCATCATCACGTCCCCACGGTGTGGCTGCTGTGTGCTGGGCACCAGGCTGACTGCTTTTCATTTTAATTTTCACACTGACTGTGAAAGAGAAGACTTTCCTGAAAGCCTTTCTCCCTTCCCTCTTCCCCAAATTAAGTTGGAAATTCATTTTATATGATCTCATAACAGCCAGAATATAGCACTGTAACACTGTGACTTTTGCAGTCATATAATGGTCTGCACAATCAGTTGATTAATATTGATATCCCCTCTAAAATGTGGAGCTAGATGTGTCTGTGCACACAGCCTCTCCATACTGAAGCTTAATATTATTTGTTGAGTGGGTGAATGAGTTAAGTGTCACCATAACTTAAGTTTCATGGTATGGCAATAAAGAAACTGTGATACAGTGATTCCAAGTTACATACGAAAATGTTTTGACTAGAGAAAATTTTAAACAAGTGAAAAAAACAGCAGAATTATAAGCAGTGCGATTAAAAAACAAGCCTAGAGTTGGGAAATTGGGTTGATGTAGATAGGATGAATCAGATAGAAAAACCCTCTGGGGGGTTTGCTATTTCCAGGGATTGTTAAACTCAATCAATTGATGAAATACCTTTATCAATGAGAGGCATCAGCTCTTTTTTTCAAAAAGTAAAGAACTTGGTGGTATTTATGGCATGTGATCAGCATATTGTTGAATAAATTATAAATCTTCTGTTACATTATAGCTGGCATGATGAAAACTAAATAATAATTAGACTATCTGTAATATACATCTTTCTGTCATAAGTTGCTCACTCAGCTAAGCATACATCATTAGCAAATATAACTTTTATGATACATATCTTTAAATGCAACATATTTAGATTATACTTCTAACTAGTTTTAATTCTTACTGTTAAATAGTGAAAAGTTCCCAAATCGAATACAACAGAAGATAATTTAAGTATTAAAATTGTTCAAAGGAAAGGTTCATAGTTATAATTCATTTTCCTTACCTAATATAAAGTCATATTTTGTGTCTTGTTTCAGGACTTTGTCGCTGTTGCTGTTAGTAATTTACTCAAAACTCAGGAGAAATCATTACAGTAAAATACCTTCAAAATAAAGCAAGTTACCCAAAATGCCTTTGTCAGTCATACCAGAACATTTTCTTTCAAGTGCTCTTGAAAAGAGGACACTTGACTACGACAAGGAGAAGTATTAATAGCATTCAGAAATGTTCACTGGTACTTTAGAGTATCAGTCAGAACCTTCTTGAAACGAGGCAGAATTTCAGTCTTCAAGTGAACTGGGCTTCATGATACATTTATCTTAGGAAAACAAGTGTTTTTAGGTACTCAAGGAATAGGTACTCAAAGAATATATCATAAACATATTTCTGGATACATCAACCATACAGATGTTCTTGACAAGACAAAAGAATAGTGATTTCATCAAAGAGGAAGAAGGCAAACCAGCTACTGTATAAAGTGGTAGCAAAGTGAATCACATATCTTAATACATTTACAAAAATATTCACAAATGATAGAACTGTCTCCTTTTAAATACTCTCTAGGAAGAATATACGAACTTCTCTTGTTCCGTGTCAGGTTAATTTAGTAAAAGCATGTTCTATGATTATGTTATGGGAGTTCTTATGTAAACTAAAATCTCTGAATATACAACATACAAAGTGAACATAAAAAATGTTTCTGCTCTAACCTGGTGGTGGACGTTTGTCATTTTTTTACATCCTCCTATATTTTGGGGCCTCCCCTACCTTTTAAGACAGAGCCCTCAGCCATAACTGACACTGAAAACCCCTTCCTAGTCTTCTCTGTAGCTTAGCTCAGACTGATGGACTTTGGCCTCGTGCCACAGGGCCTCCCGGACTATTCTGTGCTAATTCCATCCAGTTGCTTGAGAAAGCAGTGGTCACCAAGCTGATGGCAGGGTCTGGCAGGGTCTTGCTGTGGAAGTGTTGGGGGTGCAAACTGGTGGCTTAGTGTCCAGTCATGGGACCTCTTCCTTGTAACTTGAGGCATTTCATGGCCACTGAACTTCCTGGCTCTCTGGTCCTCTCAAAATTCTACAAGCTACTCAGATCTCTTTAAGTACATTCATTTTCTTCATAAATTATCCTACTTTGTTTCTGTTACATGCAATTAGGAACCCTCAGTGATACAAACTCTTCTATTTAAACTCATCAAATCTTGTCATTTCATGCTTCCGAATGACCTCTGCCACATGCAGCTCATCTCTGTAAGCATGACTGCTACAACTTCTTGCTAAAAATCCTTTTTTTAAACCTTCTCCCATGATTTACCTACCTTTCAGAGACACCTCCCTAAAACACAACTGTTATTACGATGCTTTCCTATGGCAGAACCCCAGAATACTTCCTTAGTATCTGTGAAATACTATTAGTATTTGTATTATTGGTATTAATATTATTCCTAAAGGCTGTGAAGCCTTGGAATCAGATGGACTTGAGCTCACAGCCTTACTTTTTTCAAGTTGAATTGTGTGACCATGAGCAAGGGAATTTATCTCCTTAAACCAGTTTCCTCGTCTTTAAATGTGGGATTATCATGTATAAAATGTTATTGTGGGAATTGACATGAGAAAATGCAGAATAATGTGGACTGCCTCTCTTTCAAATCCTTATTCCACCACTGAATAGCTCTGTGAATACCCACAAGTTACTCAACCTCCCTGTGCCTCGGTTTTCTCAGCTGTGAAACGGGGATGGTAATAGGTCCTAACTCCTGTAGGTAATATGCTTAGAAGAGTGCCTGGCACAGTAAGCGCTCACTTAGCATTCACATTATTAGGAGTAACAAACATTCAAGTATTGGCAGCACTGATTTCCTCCTCCTTCCCCTCCTCCTCCTCCTCTTACTTCTCTTCCTTTCTTACTTTACTACTACTACAAAATCAACTGCTATGCACGCTTTCTGGGGGTATGATTTAATAATGAAGAAAGCGAGAAAAATTTTATGAAATGCTCTTGAATTCCGGCTCTAGCCGAGCACTTTAGGTCCATCATGATCTTACTCCATCTCACCCTCATGATGCGCATTGTCTCTGGTCACACACGTCTCGTTCTCTCTAGCACATGCCACACTAATCACATTCCCTTGTTGCTTTCATGCTCAGTCCCACTTCGAGTGCAAACAGAGAGGGCATTTGGCTTTTTGATTGGCTCTACCATGAGCTTATCCACATCCCATTTTTTCAAGATTCCATTCATATTTCCCCTTTTCTGGAAACCTTTCCCATATACTCCAGCTTCACTGATCTTTTCTTTCTCTAATCTAATATTTATGACACATTAAACTTAGCCCCTTCACTTCTCTACTGTTCCTTATGTATATTAGTTTGTGTCTTTGTGGCTTGAAGTAGGAGGTCCTGGGGGTGACGGCCGGTGGCTCACTCAGTACTGGTCAAAAAATCGTTGGCTTTCATTAAAGGCATAGTCCTGAATTAGTCACTCTAGAGTAATTTCCATGATGTGTGGGTATATATCATAGTCTCATGTCTAACTTGTGGTCCCTTATCAATTTAAGTCTTTCAAAATTAGAAAAATTAATTTTTAACAATGGTCAAAATTAATGAAAGCTTGGAGTAAGTTGTGTTTCTTTCTGTAGAAATAGTATATCAAATGTGATTGAGTTATATAACCTTACGTATTTATATTTTTAAAAGGAAGTGACAAGCAGCACAAATACCCTGATGAGCGCAACAGCTCATCAGGAAAATAGATCTGAAGGTAATTTGTGTGTCACATAGAAATACACACACACACACACACACACACACACACACACACACACATCTACATAATATAACCCTCCTGATTTGTCTTTATAGTTTTTTAAAACTAATTCTTTTTAAAAGAGTTATCTAAAATTGAGGTTGGCAGAAAGATTTATCAAAAAGTATCTTTGTTGGTTACCAATGCTTATTTTAAAAACATTTTAAGCAGTCCAAAAAACTTAAGATTTTATAAGGACATTTTAGCATTTAAGGAATCTTAACCCACTGGGCCCCAGAGAAAACTGAAATTATTAAAACACAAAAAGTGAGCCCAAACAAGAAGATGGTGTAAAGTGAAGATAAAGAATGTAATCACTAAGATTTCTCTAGAATAAAATCTTATGAAGAAATTCATTATCAGTTTTGTGCTTCTTAAGGAATGTGTGAGAGCTGAAAATTGTGAAGGTAGACATGCATGGGATAGCAAAGAAAAATGGGCATTATTAAGATTTCTGAGGGACTAAATCCTATAGTCTTTGAAGGCAGCTTAAAAATACTTTTATTGGTTTGTTGATCTAAAGTGTATAGTCTCGTAACATTTTATGTTAGGTAGAGCTTTGCAGTCTGTGGGAAATTGTCAAATGTCAGTAAAGATAAGATTGGTATCTACTAGGTGTCAGGACATTTCAGATAATAATAGAAGAAAAAATGTATACTTATACACATAAATCAATATGCTATACATAATATGTAAGGTATAATGTATGACATGATTTATAATATGTAACACATAATACATAAAATTAATTGTATATTATTTTGTGTAACATATATATACAGTGTTTAATAATATATTAGTATGAATGTTTGTTTATACTCATATGTAAATAAATTTCCTCATGTAAGAGTCCATACCACTGGTTTCCTAAACATTTTGTGTATATGCATATGTAACATGGTATATAGTTTTTTTGTTAGTTTCCTTAATAAACAGATGGGTTGAGGGCTCAGACAGTATATTGATGCTTTTTCCCTTGACATTAAGGGAAATATTGGCATGGACTCTTTCTCAAGAAATATTTATATAAATTCCTGAGAAATATTGATATTTCATATTCCAAAAGAAAAAAAGAGAAAAGAGAAAAGGGCTGCCCAGGGAGGACTCCTTCTCAAGGTGTGTCCCCAAAGGATATAGCTGTGGTGATTTGCTTTCTCCTGTTGGTGATATGTGGAGCTCCCATGACCTGTATTTTTTTTTCCCTCAGGACTCTTATCTGTTGACACTGCTGTTATTTCCAGGTATTTGTTCAAGTCACTGAAATGCTTTTAGTTTCCTTCTTATCAGCTAAAATTACTCCTGGGTTCAGCACGTTGCAGTGTGGATGGTAGAAGGAAATGTGGAGTTTACGAATTACAAGTGACTTGGTCTCCCCAATTCAGGGCAGTGCGTATCCTGTTGGGCCTAAGACGTATGTAGCCAAGGATGGTGGTAATAGAGCGGGAACATCTTTTTTAAAACTAGCTTCAGAAAGTTTAAAGCATTGAGTGACCGACAGTATAAAATATTCTGCCATTCTGTGCACTAGTGGGCACCACACAGAAAAATGAAACATCAAAAGAATATGGTTCAGACAAAAATCTCAAAAACTCCAGTAAGAGGGGCAAATGAAACCAAACTCAACAATCTTCCTGAGAGTTCAAAATAAAAATTATAAACATGGTTATGGAGGTACAGAAAAATATTGAAGACTGCAGGAACGAATTTAGGATGGAGATTCAATCATTAAGATATACCAAATCTGAAATGAAACATACAATGGAGGGATTTAAAAGCAGATTAGATGTAGTAGAAGAGATGGTAAATGGAATAGAAATTAGAGAAGAGGAATACAAAGAAGCTGAGACACAGAAAGAAAAAAGGATCTCTAAGAATGAAAGAATATTGAGAGAACTGTGTGACCAATCCAAACGGAACAATATTCACATTATAGGGGTACCAGAAGAAGAAGAAGAGAGAAAAAAGGATAGAAAATGTCATTGACGAGGTAATTGCTGAAAACTTCCCCAATCTGGGGAAGGTGATATTCTCTCTCAAGCCATGGAGGTCCACAGATCTCCCAACACAAGGGACTCAAGGAAGACAACATCAAGACATATAATAATTAAATTGGCAAAGATTAAGGATAAAGACAGACTTTTAAAAGCAGCTAGAGAGAGAAAAAAGATCACATACAAAGGAAAGCCCATCAGGCTATCATCAGACTTCTCAACAGAAACCTTATAGGCCAGAAGGGAGTGGCATGATATATTTAATGCAATGAAGCAGAAGGGCTTTGAACCAAGAATACTTTATCCGGCAAGGTTATCATTTAAATCTGAAGGAGGTATTAAACAATTTTCAGATAAGCAAAAGCTGAGAGAATTTACCTCCCACAAACCACTTCTCTGGTGCATTTTGGAGGGAATCCTATAGGTGGAAGTATTCCTAAGGCTAAACAGATGTCATCGAAGGGAAGACAAAGAGTACATAATATAATTCATAACACACAAAGAATGGAGGAGGAAGAAAAAGGAGGAAAAAAAAATGAACCTTTAGGTTGTGTTTGTAATAGTATAGGAAATAAGTTAAAGTAGACAGATAGTAAGGGAATTGCCCTTGAATCTTTGGTAACCACAAATCTAAAGCCTGCAATGACAATAACTACATACCTATTGATAATCACCCTAAATGTAAATGTTTTGAATGCACCAATCAAAAGATATAGAGTTACTGAAAGGATAAAAAAACACAAGACCCATCTATATGCTGACTACAAGAGACTCACTTGAAACTGAAAGACATACACAGACTGAAAGTAAAGGGATGGAAAAAGATATTTCATGCAACTAATAGTGAGAAAAAAGCAGGAGTTGCAGTACTTGTATCAGACAAAATAGACTTCAAAACAAGGAAAGTCGCAAGAGACAAAGAAGGACATTACATAATGATAAAGGGGTCAGTCCAACAAGAGTATATAACTATTACAAACATCTATGCACCCAACCAAGGATCACCTACATATGTGAAACAAATACTAACAGAATTAAAGGGGGAAATAGAATGCAATGCATTCATTTTAGGAGACTTCAACACACCCCTCACTCCAAAGGACAGACAACCAGACAGAAAATAAGTAAAGAGACAAAGGCGCTGAACAACATTAGAACAAATGGACCTAACGGACATATACAGAACACTCTATCCAAAAGCAACAGGATACACATTCTTCTCAAGTGCACATGGAACATTTTCAAGAATAATTCATATATTAGGCCACAAAAATAACCTCAGTAAATTAAAAAAGATTGAAATTGTACCAATCAGCTTCTCAGATCACAAAGGTATGAAACTAGAAATAAATTACACAAAGAAAACAAAAAGCCCACAAACACATGGAGGCTTAATAACATGCTCCTAAATAATCAGTGGATCAATGACCAAATAAAAACAGAGATCAAGCAATATATAGAGACTAATGACAACAATAATTCAACACCACAAATCTGTGGGATGCAGTGAAGGCCGTGCAAAGAGGGAAATATATTGCAGTACAGGCCTACCTCAGGAAAGAAGAACAATCCCAAAAGAACAGTCTAAACTCACAATTAGTGAAAATAGAAAAGGAAGAACAAATGAGGCCCAAAGTCAGTAGAAGAAGGGACATAATAAAGATTAAAGCAGAAATAAATAAAATTGGGAAGAATAAAACAATAGAAAGAATCAATGAAAGGCGGAGCTGGTTCTTTGAGAAAATAAACAAAATAGATAAACGCCTAGCCTTTTTTTGACTTATCAAAAAAAGAAAGTCTACACACATAAACAGAATCAGAAATAAGAAAGGAAAAATCACTAGAGATAACACAGAAATACAAAGAATTATGAGAGAATATAATGAAAAATTGTACGGTAACCAACTGGATAGCTTAGAGGAAATGGACAACTTTCTAGAAAAATACAACCTTCCAAGGCTGACACAGGAAGAAACAGAAAATCTGAATAGACCAATTACCAGCAAAGAAGTTGAATTGGTAATCAAAAAACTACCTAAGAAGAAAACGCCTGGACCAGATGGTTTCACTGCTGAATTTTATCAAACATTTAATGATGACCTAATACCCATCCTCATTAAAGTTTTCTAAAAAGGAGAAGAGGAGGGAATACTCCCAAACTCATTCTACGAGGCCAGCATACTCTAATACCAAAACCAGGCAAAGACAAAAAAAAAAAAAGAAAATTACAGACCAATATCTCTGATGAACATAGATACAAAAATACTCAGCAAAATATTAGCAAATCGAATTCAAAAATACATCAAAAAGATCATCCATCATGATCAAGTGGGATTCATCCCAGGATGCAAGGATGGTACAACATTCGAAAATCCATCTACACTACCCACTACATCAACAAAAAGCACAAAAACCACATGATCATCTCCATAGATGCTGAAAGGGCATTCCACAAAATTCAACATCCATTCATGATAAAAACCCTCAACAAAATGAGTATAGAGGGCAAGTACCTCAGCATAATAAAGGCCATATATGAAAAACCCAGAGCCAACATTATACTTAACAGCAAGAAGTGGAAAGCTTTTCCTTTAAGATCAGGAAGAAGACAAGGATGCCCAATCTCCCCACTTTTATTCAACATAGTACTGGAGGTCCTAGCCACGGCAATCAGACCACACTGAGAAATAAAAGGCATCCAGATCGGCAAGGAAGAACTCAAACTTTCCTTGTTTGCAGATGATATGATATTGTACACAAGAAACCCTAAAGAATCCACTCTAAAACTATTAGATCTAATATCTGAATTCAGCCAAGTTGCAGGATACATAATTATTACACAGAAATCTGTTGCATTCCTATACACGAACGATGAACTAGCAGAAATAGAAATCAGGAAAACAATTCCATTCATAATCGCATCAAAAAGAATAAAATACCTAGGAGTAAACCTAACCAAGGAAGTGAAAGACCTATACCCTGAAAACTACAAGACACTCTTAAGAGAAATTAAAGAGGACACTAATAAATGGAAATTCATCCCATGTTCTTGGCTAGGAAGAATTAATGTTGTTATGGCCATCCTACCTAAAACAATCTACAGATTCAATGCAATCCCTCTCAAAATACCAACAGCATTCTTCAATGAACTAGAGCAAATAGTTCTAAAATTCATATGGAACCACAAAAGACCCCGAATAGCCAAAGCAATCCTGAGAAGGAAGAATAAAGCAGGGGGGATTATGCTCCCTGACTTCATGCTCTACTACAAAGCTACTGTAATCAAGACAATTTGGTACTGGCACAAGAACAGACCCATAGACCAGGAACAGAATAGAAAGCCCTGATATAACCCAATCATATATGGTCAATTAATATATGATAAAGGAGCCATGGATATACAATGGGGAAATGACAGCCTCTTCAGCAGCTGGTGTTGGCAAAACTGGACAGCTACATGTAAGAGAATGAAATTGGATTACTGTCTAACGCCATACACAAAGGTAAACCCAAAATGGATCAAAGACCTGAATGTAAGTCATGAAACCATAAAACTTTTAGAAGACAACATAGGCAAAAATCTCTTGGACATAAACATGAGCAACTTCTTCATGAACATATCTCCCTGGGCAAGGGAAACAAAAGCAAAAATGAATGAATGGGACTATATCAAACTAAAAAGCTTCTGTACAGCAAGGGATACCATCAGTAGAACAAAAAGACATCCTATAGTATGGGAGAATATATTCATTAATGACATATCCGATAAGGGCTTGAAATCCAAGTTATATAAAGAGCTCATGCACTTCAACAAACAATAACCAGATAAGCCCATTAAAAAATGGGCAGAGGAGCTAAACAGATGTTCCTACAAAGATGAAATTCAGATTGCCAACAGGCACATGAAAAGATGCTCCACATCACTAATCATCAGAGAAATCCAAATGAAAACCACAATGGGATATCACCTCACACCAGTTAGGATGGCCAACATGCAGAACACAAACAAGAACAAATGTTGGCGAGGATATGGAGAAAAGTGAACCCTCCTTACACTGCTGGTGGGACTGCAATTAGTTCAACCATTGTGGAAAACAGTATGGAGGTTCCTCAAAAAACTCAAAATAGAAATACCATTTGACCCAGGAATTCCACTCCTAGGAATTTACCCTAAAAATGCAGCAGCCCAATTTGAAAAAGACATATGCGCCCCTATGTTTATTGCAGCACTATTTACAATAGCCAAGAAATGGAAGCAACCTAAGTGTCCATGAGTAGATGAATGGATAAAGAAGATGTGGTACATTTACACAATGGAATATTATACAGCCATAAGAAGAAAACAAATCCTACCATTTGCAACAGCATGGATGGAGCTAGAGGGTATTATGCTAAGTGAAATAAGCCAGGCAGAGAAATACAAGTACCAAATGATTTCACTCATATGTGGAGTATAAGAACAAAGAAAAAACTAAAGGAAGAAAATAGCAGCAGATTCACAGGACCCAAAAATAAACTAACAGTTACCAAAGGGAAAAGGACTGGGGAAGATGGGTGGGAAGGGAGGGATAAGGGGGAAAAAGGGCTATTACAATTAGCACACATAATGTAGCGGGGGTGGAGGAGGAGTAGGGGGCACGGGGAAGGCAGTATAACACAGAGAAGACAAGTAGTGATTCTGTAACGTCCTTCTGCGCTGATGGACAGTGCCTGCAATGGGGGTATGTGGTGGGGACTTGATAATAGGGGGAGTCTAGTAACCATAATGTTGCTCATGTAATTGTATATTAACAATAGCAAATATATATATATATTAAATAAAAAAAAGTATTCCACTAAAAAGGAGACATTTGAAACTAGCTTCAGATTAAGAAGAAAATGGAAGAGGTAGGCTAATGATTGAGACCTGTTATGTCATGTTCCTAGATGACATAGAGAAAGGTATTTAATAATTATTTTGTTTGGATCTTTTATTTAATTAAGGAGAAGGAGATTTAAACTCTCAACCTAGAACAAAGCTACCTAACAGAAATTTGATGCCTTAATAGATGTGGAATATTGAGTGAACCCTTAGGAATGAAGGAGTTTTGTGTTGAGTCTAGATTTCCCACACAAGAATCTTAGAAACAGCATTAGTCATCTTTATAGATTTAAAGAACTGATGTGTTGTAAGAGATTAAAGGTAAATTTCCAGAAGTAGTAATAGAAGAATTTATAAATTACTTTTTAGTAAATTTAATCTTAAACTTTTAACAAAATTTCTAAACTGATTATGAAACTGTGTGAACAGCTAATAAAATAGCAGTGATTAATAGAAGATCATATGGCTTCCAGAATCCAAGAACAAATCATATGCTATCTTGTGTTAAACAAGGAGGTCACTAGACTGAGGTGTTTCTAATGCCTTAGTAGCCTATGTAAACAAACCAAAACCTAAGCCTATAATGACTCAAGATTAGGAATACAAAACCTAATCCCAAACAGCCAACTAGGCTTTATCAAATAAGGAAGCAGCATAAGCTTAACCAATCAAATCACTTCCTTCTGGGTCTTCTCTATAGAAGTCTTGCCCCCATCTCGTGTAAGTGGAGTGCTCTTAACCACTTCTGGTTTGTCACTGCCCTGTTCCAGTGGATTTTTGCTCAAATAAACTTAAATTGTTTAATATGCCAAGCTTCATCTTTTAACAGTTGACATCTCTATTTAAACAGTTACTTGAGTGGGATGCAGAGAACTTTATGCATGTGGTGAGTCTGGAAAGTTTTTACAAAAGAATGTTTCTTTAATAGTCTTAGGGAGTAGATGGAAAGTATGGGCTTGATGGAAATGGTTAGCTTAGTTGTTAGTTGTGAACAACCCATCGAGGACTGTTTAGTAGGTCAGTGTGTTTCCCAGTGAGAGGTTTCTTGTAATGTGTTGCAAGTTCCATCCTGGGCCTTTTCCTGTTCAAAAGTTTATCGGTGATCTGGGTAAAGACTAGAAGGCCTTCTTGTCATTCCCTGTAGATCTAAAGTTCTGGGGTGGTTAGTAAAGTTCAGGGAGATAGAGTACAGACTGCAGAGTCACACAGACTAGGCACAAATGCTGATTTTAATGCAAGTTACTTTAAAGCTTTTGGACTTCTACATCTTTAAAATAACCAATTTTCTGTGTTATCAAACAGTAGATACTCATTGAGTGTTAACTGACCTCTTGGTTGAAAGAACAAAGATGAATATTTCAAGCAACTCCAAAGTTGGTCTGTAATTAACAGGGAGATATTTATTATGTACAAGCATAAACTAAACATAAACTCTATTGAAATTAATCACACATAATAAATTGTGCACGAGAGAGGGAGGTATTCTGAAGGATTTGCTGACTGTTTTTCAGGTAACTGAAATATTGCTGACAAAAATAGGTTTTTTCCCAGGCTGCTTAATAGTAACATGGTTTAAGTACATAGTAGCACGTTCAGTTTAAACACTTTATTTTGGAGAGCACATGGACTAAATGGAGCTCAGTCCAGTGATGGATCCTGAAACCACATCCTTTAAAAAACAGTTAAAGACATGGAATATGTTCAACCTGGAAATAAGACAGTAGAACACTCTTGAGATATATATTATGGACCTGCATGGTGCTGAGAGATAGGTGTTTTGCATGGTGCCAAAATGGACAACAAGGACCAACTCTTCCTATTTACAAAAATTAATTAGAATTTCCTTACAATTAAGCTACTGAGATTATGGATCCTGTCTCATTGGAGGTTGAGTTCACCATTGTTGAAGGTTATCAGGTTGGATAAGCACTCAGCAGAGAAGAATTGGATGGAATTTATTACATGGGTTTTGGGAGACTCTTTCTCTCAGAATTGGAGCTGTATAGACAGATGAAGCAAGACCTCCAGAAACTGAACAGACTGCTCAGGTCAAATGGAAATCTGGGCAGGTTTTCTACTGCAGGAGCAGAAAAGATTCAAGGAGTCTGACAGCATGAAAATCAGGATTTAGAGGTGAGGATTGGGGACTATAAATTCCTAACCTTAAGTAGAGTTTCTTCCTCAAGAGTCAGGGATTGATTTAGTCAATTTTTAAGTCCAGTGCATTGAGTGATACCGAAGTATCCTCAAAGAATGTGCAGTATGTTGAACAAATGTTATAATAAAAGTTTGTTTCCGTCTCCTACGCCTAAACATCTGTAATTTTATATTCTGAACTAAAGTTTCACATTTAAAAGAGTCATATTGTTTGTCCCCTAAAACGTTATTTCAGAATCTGTTAGAAGCCATGAATTATGTCCAGCAGTCATATTTTTACAACTACATTTTTTAAAAGTTATTTAAAAAGAAGTCTGTGGGAGTATATATATATAAATTACAGGTAGCACTTCTACCCCTGCTAAGGTTGTGGAGAGAAGAGTCACATATTTCCTCTCCTTATAGTTTATCTGGAGAATATGGCATTGATTGTCCAAGGTCAGCGCTGTTCAGCGTAAGTGAGATTCACAGGCAATACCCTTGAAAACAGCCATGGTTGAATAGTTAACACACCTGTAAGAATGATGTCTGTAAGGTTAAATTAAGCTAAAGTTGTATTGACTAAGTGTCATCCTGTGATATCCTGCCTATTTTTCCTGCTCCTTGAATAGTCTTTCCAGGATGTATTGTGTTACAGTTTTTGCTGATTGAGAAAGCTATCACAGAGAACCAAAAGCCAGGACGTAAGTCCAGTTAAGCCTACAGTGAAGAGTGGGGCGATGGAGAGGTTTACTGAAAGGCACTGTAGGGTCAGAACTGATCTGACAGTGCATTCAGAGGAAAACATTGATCATTGGTCTAATGGAGATTGGGATCTAACTTGGTGTTGCTTCTCCTTCTGTTCCCAGCTATCCCATTCACCCCCTCACTCCCTTTCCTCCCCTTCCTCATTCTCTTTCTCCTCTTTTCTCTTTCTCTTATTCCCTCTTACTATTACTTCTCTTCTTTTTTTTCCATTTTTTTCATTATGAAATAGAACAGGTAAACAGGAAAGTCCGTAAAGCTGAAACTATGGTTTAATATGGTTTAATGAATTAGCATAATGCATAAATCCTGCATTCATCACCAGGTCAAGGTAAAAGATATTGCCAACTGTCCTGTGTGTCCCTTCCCAATTATAACCGCTCTCACTTCCCAATTTCTTTGCTTTTTAAAAAAATTTTACCACTACGTATGTATGCCTAAACAATATTGTTTGGTCTTACCTGTTTTTGGCTTTTATATAAGTGGAATCATACTATAGGTACATTAGTGACTTGCTTTTCTTCATTACTATAATGATTTTTTTATGTTATCATGTAGGGTTGTAGTTTATTTATTCTCATTGCTGTGTAATATCCTATTGTATGTCTAAACCAAGATTTATTTATCCATTCTACTATTGATGGACTTTAAGGTTGTTTCCAGTTGGGCTATTAAGAACAATGTTGCTAAGAACATTACTGTATGTGTCTTGGTGTTTCCTATTCATGAGTTTCTGTAAGATGTGTACTCAGAGTGGAATTTCTGTAGCATGTGAGTTTCTTCACTTTTAGTAGAAAAGGCCAAATGCTTTCAAAGGTTTCTTACCAATTTTTATTCATGCAATTTGAGAGTTACCTGTTTCTCAATTCGCAAAACGTGTCCCATTCTCAGGCTTCAATACCAAGCAGGAGGGTGTGTAGTTTCTTTAGTTATGGCTTTATTTTGCATTTCCCTGATTATTAATGAAGTTGAGCACCTTTTAATGTATTTATTCCTCATTTGGACTTCCCCTTTTGTGCAGTATCTATGGAAATCTCACACAGGTCTCTCTGTATTCTGGGTACTAGTCCTTTGTCTCTACCTGTAGCACCTTCTTCTCCCAGTCAGTTGCTTACCCTTTCCCTATCATTATGATGTCTTTTGATTAACTGAAGTACTTTATTTGAATGTAGTCATATTTAGTTGGGTTCTGGAACAGAATACCTTTCTCCAGAGAGAATCTATATTTGCTTCTGCTAGGTACCTGGGGGCACTTGGAGACTAGCACCAACCAAGGTCAAGGCTTGAGTTTCATTGGAGGGTCCTCATACTGCCAGTCTGGGCCACAAATCCATTCTGTTTCACCTGTACCCTGAATCTAAGTTGGGATTCCAAAAGGAAACTATATTTGCTTCTGTCAGATGATCTCATATTAGACCTCCACCCTGTGTCAGCCTGGGACTTTGATTTCAGTCACATTCTACTAGTTAGGCCATCGAGGCAAAAGTTCAAGTCTACAGGAATCTTGAAATGTGTCAGAATTGGCAGATGTGTTCTTGAAAAGGTGTCTTCCATGCTAGCTTCTCTCTCCAGGTTCCTGTTTTTCCTTCAGTATTAACTTGATAACTCTTCTTATCTTGTCAGCTCTTTGATGCTTTTAAAGTGACTTATTAAAAAAAAAAGAAACTACCCAGCATTTTATATATATATATATTTCTCAGTGGAGGAGGATTGGTTTGAAAACCTAGTTCATCATCACTGTAGACTGGCAGTTCTCTAGTGGTTCTTTATCAGGGGCGCACATCAGAACCAAATAGGAACTTCTTTTTTAACCCCCAGTATGCATGTGGTTGGGTCCCACCACAGAAATCTGATTCAGCCTGTCTGTGGGATAAGACATGTCTAATTTAAGAAGTTTCCCTAGGTGATTCTGTTCTGCAAAATGATTGAATTATCAGTGTAAAAACAAAATCAGTCAATTAACGTATCTACAAAAAACCCACATAGACTATTCTAATCCATAAATTTAAAGCAGATTAGAGTCAACAAATTCAATGAGGTGCAGGGTGATTTAGGTCGCTTGGATTCCATTTGGATCCAGGATGAGCCAAACTCCAGCAGTGTCCCAACTGGAGTAGAGCTACTGCAGCCAGTTCTCTACTCCACGAGGATTCTTCAGCAGGAAGAATAACAGGGAAAACTGGTTCTAGAGGCTCAGTTCCCAGTCCATTGTCCTTTCTATGGCTGCTGTGAAGTGCAAACACATTCTCAGCACTTTGAACATCTGTGGGAGGCCGTAGGCACCACCCAAGGCTAAGGCAGTTAATTTCCTGGCTGTAAAACATCTACCTTTCATTCTCCCTCCCACCAGGAACACAATTAACAATAATCACAACCCCCTGCCTCCTTCTTGTCACTAACTTGTAATTCACTTTTAAAATACTTCAGTACAGATAGGAATTTAAGTGTGTGCTCAAGTTTACTTTACACATATAAGGACCCTGGGGGAGTCCGCAATCTGAAGTGGTCACTAAGCACACTTCAAGTACTGCCACACAGATATGAACTATAAAACTCACTTATTAGTGAAATGGATGTTAGAGATAATTCTCCAATGGTGAGACGAGTGTGGATTGTTAGGAGTTATACAGGTACCTCCATCCTTTGCATGAAAGGTGTATGAGAATCTTTCAAGTAGAACAGCTAACACCTTCAGAGTGAAGTCCCTAGATGGAGAATTCCAGTTTTACTCAAAGGAGCATTCTCTCTCCCTGTTAGGCTGGAGGGTTAACTTACCCTTCTGGAATGGTGAATCTTTTATTCCACCATGATTGGAGAGCCTAAAAATACTGAGAAGGGAGTTCAACACTATAGTAACAGGTTACATGATGGCATTTATGCCTGACTGAAAATGCTTGTTTGAACTTGGGGCTGAGTTCAGCCTATGATTGGTTGTCCTTAAAACATGTTTTGCAGAAAGAACAAAATAGCAGTAGACTCATAGACACTGAAGGGTGACTGGTGGTTACCATGGTGGAGGGGTTGGGATGGGTGGGTGGGGAGGGCGAGGGGGATAAAGGGGCACAGAAATTCTCAATTATAATGGGGGTTGGTCATGGGGATGGTAGTACAGCATGGAGAATATAGTCAGTGATTCTGTAACATCTTTCTATGTTGATAGATAGTAGACACTCTAGAGGATGTAAGTATTTAATAATGGTTGAACCACTGTTGATTGTATATCAATAAAAAAAATGCCTAGTTTTAATTTATGTTAGTTGAAAAGTAGCCTTGCTCTTTAAAATATTAGGCTTCTGAGTTATTTACCTCCATACAGTTTCTGTAGGTAACAGAAATATCTGGTAAAGGCATTAAGACATAACATTACAGTAAAAATGTTAAGCAAAGTCTGAGAAAGGAATAGTCTAGGGAAGACTACTATAGGAGGTGGGCTTTGTAAGAGATGACACAGTCTCGTCTAAAAAATTTTCAGTCTAGGTGAATTGAAGATTATTAGGAGACAGTGGCTTTGAAAAGTGGCAACACTCCGTTACTTCTCTGTTTAAATCCTGGTTCCTTTCAGTGATAGAGGGGGCATAGTGATGAAACCAGAAAAAATTTGTAGACTGAGTGATACACTGTTTAGTTTTCTCCCCCTTGTTTTATGTGTCATATGTAAACAATAATGGACAATAATTTGATTATTTTATTCTTCTAAAGGACAAATGCATAGGTTCCTTAAATAAAATTCATTTCTGTAAACATGTAGTTTTTAAAAAACAAACAAACATGTTTGCTGATTATCTGAGCCTACTCATATATTTGTCAAAAGAATTGGACAGCTGTGACTGGTCCAACTGGTGTAAATCAGTTTGTAACCATCTTCTCCAGTTTTCCTTCAAGAATCTCTTTATTTAGGGAAACTCACTTCTCTCACTTTCAGGGGGAAGGAGAATTCTTATCTGTTTTTCACAGGAAGGCTCCTTTTATTTATTATATCCTGTGCTCCCACCCCCTTTCTTTTACTTGTTAAACCACTGGCTAACAGAATGAAGTAGTGATAGCATCAGCTCACAGCACAGGCAAATCGATAATAATAATAATAATAATAATAAAATCAAGCACGAGAACTCCAAATGTGCAGTAGTCTGGAGTTGTATAGACTAGAAGCAGAAGTTTCACCCATCTCCGCGGGTTCTGAGCCCCTCCAGCCTTCTAGAGGAATGACACAGACTTATGTTTTTTTGAGTGCTGTTAATTATCTCCAGTTATCCCAACAACTATAAGAAAAATGTGTTCTTATTCCCATTTTGTGAATAAGAAATCCAAGGCTCAGGCAGTCCCAAATAACTTGATGAATTTAAGCGCTGAGCCTGGGACTTTAAAATGCTTGTGCTTTCAATGCTCTACTGAATTGCAGCCAGTAATTATTGATATTTAGTCTGTGTTTAAAAGTTATGTTTAACAAGTACAATTAAGGAAGCAAGGAAGCATATTTTGTAGTTAGAAATATTTCAGTACTTCTAACTAGAAATATTTCAATACTGGGTGCTTAAAATAAGGGGTTAAAATGGTAATTAAAAGTAAAACTATGCCGTCTAGCTAATCAGAGTGTGCCAATGACTACCAATTCTCCAAGAGTTTTGTTTAGGTTAAACTTTAATATATAAAACTATATAAATATAAAAACATATAAGTACATAAATACAAGCTGCCGAAACATAAGCAGGCAGCTGTAGAACATCTAGAAAGACTGAAGAACAAAGTGGAATGACTTGTATTTTATGGCCTGGTATAATGGAATTACTAGGTAGTAATCAAGAAATAATTACCAACGTGCATTTTAGCTATCATGTTTAGTGTTAGTTAAATGTGAGAAAATGCCAGGTGAGATCCAAGTGTCAACTTCAAGTGATTTTGAAATCCAGAAGCACTTGTAGTGAGCCACTGGTGCAAGCAGGATGGATCGTGTGTGGCCTCACCAGTGCAACACAGTGACTACACTAGCTTGCAGAACAGATTCTCCAGTATGAGTAAAGAGGGAATTTTGGGTTGGCTGAATGGAATGCTGCCTATTAAAAAGAGAATAAGAAAGCTATTGAAAACTGCCATCCCACAAAAATAGCAAACAATAGTTCTTTCCCATTCACTGACACAATAGTCTCTTATTTAGTAACATTGGGAATGTCTATATTTCTAAAGCCATTACATGTGTTTACAGTCAAGCATATGGTTATCTAGATTATTTTAACTCTTGACCATAACCTCTATGAAAAATTTGAAATTAATTTTATAAATAGGGAATATTTTGCCAGTGACTAATAAGCAGTTTCTTAGTCATAAAAAAATACATGTACAAAATTTTCTGTACAAGTGCTCTCTTTAATAATTTTTACGTAGTGAAATTTGCCACAGATACCAGCTTTTCAACTTACATGAGGTTGGTACCTTATAGCATGAAATATGTTCTAGCACATGCTTGTGGTTCTTAAATTTTCTGTGTGTTTGGTAGGCTTTCATATTTCTTGTGTCAAAGTACAATGTTACACGTTTCAATAGAAGCCCTCTCTTTTGTGCTAAAATGACTCCCAAACTTATCTAAGGATCACTGAATTTTACAGCTTCCAAGCTACTGTCAAAATGCAGAGAGCTAGGAATGCATTTGCTTTTTTGCTCTGTGGTGGCTTCTGGAAAATTTTAAATGTTTAAATTAGTGTTAGGACAGTGTTTAAAGTTATCCAAAATGTGAAGATGCTTCACACATTTTATTAAATGATCGGTTTGATGATTGAGCTAAACTTTCATACTAATAGAAAGATTGGTATGTTTATATCAGTTACGGTCCCTTACGTGGGCTCTGTGATTTCCACACACCAGGAGATTCACATGCTCTTCCAGGAAAATTCTGTGTGTGCTTGGCATAGTCCCAGTTACTCTTTTTTCATTTTCTTTTGGTTGTTTCCTAACAGTATGTCTCATCTCACTAACACTTTGTACACTTCCTGCCTTTGCACCTAATCTCAGTATCATGTAGTGACTACAGTGTGGAACCCTCAAAACCCAGCAAAACCCAGGCTCCTTAGGCTGGGAACCCTGTGATGGTTAGGACCAGCATGGCCACATATGATGAATGAACACCATCTGGAACATGTGGAGACACTACTGCTTTGAGCACAGCTTTATTCTTATACATGAAATTTTATAAACTGGCAGTTTGTAAGTATAAGAATTCTTGTATTAAAAATCTATTCCTACTGTATCAAATGAATATAATTGCAGTATGGTAAACCGTTGATGTGACAAAAACATTCTTTCCTTCAAGAGTGGTAGATTGGCATTCCAAAATTAACATGTTCTCTGCCCCTGAAGAGTGAATCTTCTCTCAGTCCCAGCTTTGTATGTCCGGGGGGAAGGTCGGCCTCAGGTGGCCAGATCTTCTAATTTTTTAAGAAAAATAAGAAATTACATAAAACCTCCCAATTTCTAAATATTGGTCAAAAGTTAAGTATGGACCACACCCAACACCTTGGTGGAATTGACCTCGTGCTCTAAAGTTCAGTTGAGGAATTGACTTTTTACAAATATGACATGATTAAGTCCTGATAGTACAGTAAAACTCCAGTTACATAGTTGCCAACTGTCTACATCGGCAGAAAAAGGAGTAAGATACTCCCTGCTTGATATTCTGCCCCCTTGGCACCCTCAGAGAGAGAACAAGCTTTCCCTGAGAGAGGTGCCTGAGGCCCCTGACCTGCTGAACTGAGCAGCGCCTGAGAGTCTCACTGTGGAGCCATGGGAGTCGGGTCCGTGCAGCGCCTGAGAGTCTCACTGCGGAGCCCTGGGAGTCGGGTCCGTGCAGCGCCTGAGACTCGTGGAGCCATGGGAGTCGGGTCCTTGCAGCGCCTGAGTCTCACTGCGGAGCCCTGGGAGTCGGGTCCGTGCAGCGCCTGAGAGTCTCACTGCGGAGCCCTGGGAGTCGGGTCCGTGCAGCGCCTGAGAGTCTCACTGTGGAGCCCTGGGAGTCGGGTCCGTGCAGCGCGTGAGACACGTGGAGCCCTGGGAGTCGGGTCCGTGCAGTGCCTGAGTCTCACTGCGGAGCCCTGGGAGTCGGGTCCGTGCAGGCCTGAGAGTCTCACTGCGGAGCCCTGGGGTCGGGTCCGTGCAGCGCCTGAGAGTCTCACTGCGGAGCCCTGGGAGTCGGGTCCGTGCAGCGCCTGAGGAACGTGGGAGCCCTGGAGTCGGGTCCGTGCAGCGCCTGAGAGTCTCACTGCGGAGCCCTGGGAGTCGGGTCCGTGCAGCCTGAGAGTCTCTCACTGCGGAGCCCTGGGTGTCGGGTCCGTGCAGCGCCTGAGAGTCTCATTGTGGAGCCCTGGGAGTCGGGTCCGTGCAGCGCCTGAGACTCTCACTGTGGAGGCCTGGGAGTCGGGTCCGTGCAGCGCCTGAGACTCTCACTGTGGAGGCTTGGGAGTCGGGTCCGTGCAGCGCCTGAGAGTCTCAGTGCGGAGCCCTGGGAGTCGGGTCCGTGCAGCGCCTGAGACTCTCACTGCGGAGGCCTGGGAGTCGGGTCCGTGCAGCGCCTGAGAGTCTCACTGTGGAGCCATGGGAGTCGGGTCCGTGCAGCGCCTGAGAGTCTCACTGCGGAGCCCTGGGTGTCGGGTCCGTGCAGCGCCTGAGAGTCTCACTGCGTAGCCCTGGGAGTCGGGTCCGTGCAGCGCCTGAGACTCTCACTGTGGAGGCCTGGGAGTCGGGTCCGTGCAGCGCCTGAGAGTCTCACTGTGGAGCCCTGGGTGTCGGGTCCGTGCAGCGCCTGAGAGTCTCACTGTGGAGCCCTGGGAGTCGGGTCCGTGCAGCGCCTGAGACTCTCACTGTGGAGCCCTGGGAGTCGGGTACGTGCAGCGCCTGAGACTCGTGGAGCCCTGGGAGTCGGGTCCGTGCAGCGCCTGAGAGTCTCACTGTGGAGCCCTGGGTGTCGGGTCCGTGCAGCGCCTGAGAGTCTCTCTGCAGAGCCCTGGGTGTCTGGTCCGTGCAGCGCCTGAGAGTCTCACTGCGGAGCCCTGGGAGTCGGGTCCGTGCAGCGCCTGAGAGTCGCACTGCGGAGCCCTGGGTGTCGGGTCCGTGCAGCGCCTGAGAGTCTCACTGCGGAGCCCTGGGAGTCGGGTCCGTGCAGCGCCTGAGAGTCTCACTGCGGAGCCCTGGGAGTCGGGTCCGTGCAGCGCCTGAGAGTCTCACTGCGGAGCCCTGGGTGTCGGGTCCGTGCAGCGCCTGAGACTCTCACTGCGGAGCCCTGGGAGTCGGGTCCGTGCAGCGCCTGAGAGTGTCACTGTGGATCCCTGGGAGTCAGGTCAGTGCCGCTAGCTGCTGAGGTTTGACGTACTTTTGCCACTGCTGATGATTCTCTTCCCCCTTTCTGTGGTTATGGCTTTCTTCGTCTCCTTCCTCATTGTTCTCTCTGCTCACTGAAGTATCTTCTTTTCTCTCTTTCTCCGTTCCATGCTTTTATCCCCCTCTCTTGGTAAGAAGAGATTTTTGTTTACTCTGTAGGGAGCTATAATTTTGGCAGAAAATTACCAGCTTCTGAGCTGTGCAATCAGGAGAGACACACCCAGGAAAGAAACCTTGCATCCTGGCATTTCCTAGCTCCTAAGAACAGTGTCTCATCTTCTACCCTAAGCCTGCTCTCCTCCTATATTGCCAATTTTATCCAGTGGGTCAGTCCTGGGATCTGCATCCCAACCCCAGCCTCTCCACTTCCCTGTGCACACTACACCCTCCATGTCAAAGCTGCCGCCCTTCCCCGCATCCCCACAGCTCCGCCCTGGGGAAGGCCCTCAACATGCCCTATTTGGATTGCTGCCTCCCCCACTCATACTGCCTCTAAGCCCGTCGGTGGAAATCCTCATTTATGATCAGGCCATGTTTCTGCTAAAAAAAAAAAAACTCTTTTGTATCCACAATAGAACATAAAGTTTTGGGTGTAGCAATCAAGGGTTGTTCTCTGCCTACCCCTCCTGCCATTTTCCTGAAATATGTTTTGTTAGAGGCATCCTGTCAGTAGTCATTTCCATGTAGTGCTCTGTATTTGCACATGCCCCTCTCCGTGCTCAGCTACACCTCATGCTGCAAAAGCAGGTGAGATGACACTTTCTCCCTGCAGCCTTCAGGTGGGGCTCGGTCCTCCTCTTGTGTGCTTCCTTGGCACCCTACATTCACCTTTATCATTGCGTAAGTCCTGCACAGTTCTCCTGCTTCTCACTAAATTGTGAACTCCTTGAAAGCAGGAAACGTCTTTTATCCCAAATCCTTAGGGCTGCACATGGTGCTTGTCTTGGCCCAGGCACTGTGCTGGAGCCTAAGAATGATGGAAGAGCTAATGGGCTTCAGTTTTTCATGCCTTTGGGGTATGGAGCTGTTCTAGTTTGCTAGCAGTATGACGCGTTAGCACTGCTGATCTTTATTAAGATTCATATACCATCAATTCATTTAGCCCATATTTTAAATTCTTATTTTTTATAGAGTTGAAAACTCTGGGTTATAATTAAATGATTTTTAGTCTTTACACAGACAAGTTTAAAATTAAAAACATGAAGTTTATATGATATGAATACTATGAAGTTCATATGAAACGTGAAGGTTGCTATGGTCTGAATGCTTGTGTCCCAAATGCAGAATCTGAAATCCTAATGCCCCCTGTGGCCGTTATTAGGAGGTGGGACCTTTGGGAGGTGCCTAAGTCACAAGGGTGGAACCCTCATAGAAAAGACCCCACGTAGCCCCCCAGACCCCTGTACATTGTGAGGAAATGGCGAGAAGTCTGCACCCTGCAAAAGGGCCCTAACCCAGCTGTGCTGGCACCCTCATCTTGAATTTCCAGCCTCCAGAACTGTGAGAAATAAATTTCTATTAGCCACCCAGCCTGAATGGTCTAAGACAAAGGGACGTCAAAGTCATGTAGCCTACCTACTGGAGAGTATTCAAGTTAAAAAAGATACAGAAATTGGTCTGTGGCTACTCTGCCCTTGTTATGAAATTCATGAACAGCTGGCTGACAGGGCAGTACCTTATGATGACTCCAAGTCTGGGGCTACCACTGTGGTACCTATTTTGCCACTCTGTGGGCTCACAGAATTTTGTGTGCAGGACCTCAGACTTTCTCATTATGTGATACGGGCTCCAGCATGCCGTGAGGCTTTAGGAGGGACCAGGGGCATAGTTGCTGAAGTCACCTGAGTTCTCAGTATCCATACTGGTCCTATTTCCATCACAGATAGAACATTGGACAGTTTTGCTTCAAGTTTTGTCTTGTTTTATTTTAAAGGACTATCTATGCTATTAGTGTTTTTTTAAGCATTGTTTTAATTTTTGAAAGCTTAATTAATCAGAGATGAACTACTATGTACATATTTTCAGATTCTAAAAAAAAAGTTCCTCAAAATCTTGAATATATCTTCATCACTGACTAAATTTTGATTCAAAAACATAGAAAGGCTTTATACATAGTACAGAGAAAGAACACTTCAAACAGACTTTGGCAGCATGTGTCATTGTTTCTAAATGTAAAGTTTTTAAACATAGCTTGGTACAACAGTTTGTTACAGTTAAAATTCAGTTTGTGTCACTTGTAGAAATCTAAACATTGTTTCTCTGTCATATGTCTTTGAAATGATATCATATGTCCTGGTAACTCATGGGGGTATATAGAGTGCCAGAACTTACTAGAGGAAAAGATATATATGTATAACCATTATAGATGCAGACATAGACATAGACATAGACATAGACATGGATATAGATGTGACTATATATAAATATACTTTTTCCTATTTCTAGCTGATCAGGTTTATGAAACCTTAATGTCACAACTGGGAACTAAATATGGAAACTGAGATAAATGTGTGTGATAATTAGCAAATATTTTATGTGCAGATGTATGACACTGTGACCTAGGCAGCGTGGAGCTAAGCTGACAGGGGAAAACTGAAGAGAAAGCTGTTTGTTCACAAGGTGGAGGAAAGCCAGGGTCTGAAAGTGAGGTCAAGGCCACTGTTGAAGAGGGCCACCCTTGAGAACAAGCAGAAAATATGGGCTCCTGTCAAGGCAAGGCCACCGAGTCAATGACTCTTTTCAGGCAGTGTTTTAGGGAAGCAAGAGAACTGAGGAGGGTCCAAGTTTAAAGGTTGCAGTGTGACAGACAAATTTTTAGGAGTCGTATGATTACAAATGTCAGAAACTAGTCGAAAAACTTTTCTTGAGGAACTCGAAGTACACCATACTGTTTGACCAGGGATGGATTTGGTTTTATCCAGGACTCAAACAGGGTCACCAGGGTTTCTCTCTCGGTTTTGTTGCTTCCACATTCGCTCCAACCTACAGTGAGCCCCAGTCTCTTCTCGTATAGTTTCAAGCCTCATATTCTTATGCTACTAACCAGGCGATGAAGAGCTTAATTTTTCCAACTCTGAATTAAAAAAAATTTAGTCTGCCTAGGCCAATTATATATACCCAACCCCTGTACTATTCACTATGGCAAAGGTAACAGATTTTTCTGATTAGTAGGTTTAAAGTACATGCCCCACCTCTAGAACTGAGGATAGAGACACTTCTCCAAAGTATAATGTCTGATTTGTGAATTTAGATCAAAGGAATCTATTCCTAGAAAAATAAAACCTTTGCACATTGGCACAAGATGCAGTGAAGGGTTGGAGTTAATCAATTAACTAATAAAAACACATAAGCCAGTATTACTTGGCGTTAGAAATTAATTATACCGAACTTTTAAGGAACTCTCATTCCTATAGATGAAAGTTGTTCCAGAAAATTGAAAATGAGCAAAAGTTGTCAAGCTTATTTATCAAGGTTAGTGTAATCCTAACTCTGAAGATTGATATGCACAATAGATGAAAAGATTATTATAGGCCTGTTCCTCATATGACTGTCTATCCTACAATAAGTAAAACATTAATTAAGTAGATCCAATGCAATATTACAAATAATGCATCATGATCAAGTAGGGCCTGATATTTGATGTATTTTTTTAAATG
The DNA here is from genome assembly GCA_032199065.1 of Smutsia gigantea. Classification (NCBI taxonomy): domain Eukaryota; kingdom Metazoa; phylum Chordata; class Mammalia; order Pholidota; family Manidae; genus Smutsia; species Smutsia gigantea. Next base: position 494,178 of record JAVSCE010018610.1, on the reverse strand, counting down.
TCAGAATAATTCATCATACATTAGATCAAACGTGAAGAAAAATGAAATGATCATCATAATTCATTCCAAGAGAGCATCTGACGAGTCCGTATATGTTTATGAAAAATGTATCTTGAGAAAAAATGTATTAAAAAGGTATATTCTTATTTTGGCAAAGGTTATGTATAAAAATCTTGCAGAAATAATTATATTTCATGGGAAAATTTAGTATGTATGTTGGAACATGAAAACATAATAGGTAAAACACAACACTTTGTTAAAAAAAGAAATGGAAATTTTGGAATAAGAGAGAGAAACATTTTATTATTTACAGATGAAATGACCATCTGTAAAAAGAAAATGCCCAAAGAATCGAACAATTAAAAATATTAAAAGAATAAACCAAGCTCCAGGGTACAAGGTCAAATTTCTTTTCTATTTTTTTTAGTAAGGTATCATTGATATACAATCCTATAAAGCTTTCACATGAGCAACATTGTGGTTACTACATTCACCCACATTATCAACACCCCAACTCCACCCCTCTGCAGTCACTGTCTATCACCACAGCAGGATGCCACAGTCACTACTTGTCTTCTCTGTGCTACACTGTCTTCCCCGTGATGCCCCCACACCATGAATGCCAATCATAATACCCCTCAATCCCCTTCTCCCTCCCTGCCCACCTGCCCTCCCCCACCCCTCCCCTTTGATAACCGCTAGTCCCTTCTTGGTGTCTGTGAGTCTGCTGCTGTTCTGTTCCTTCAGTTTTGCTTTGTTGTTAATACTCCATAAATGAGTGAAATCATTTGGTACTTGTCTTTCTCTGCCTGACTTATTTCACTGAGCATAATACCCTCTAGCTCCATCCATGTTGTTGCAAATGGTAGGATTTGTTTCTTTCTTATGGCTGAATAATATTCCATTGTGTATATGTACCAGATCTTCTTTATCCATTCATCTACTGATGGACACTTAGGTTGCTTCCATGTCTTGGCTATTGTAAATAGTGCTGTGATAAACATAAGGGTGCATATAACCTTTTGAATCTGGTATCTTGTTCTCTTTGGGTAAATTCCTAGGAGTGGAATTCCTGGGTCAAATGGTATTTCTATTTTTAGTTTTTTGAGGAACCTCCATATTGCTTTTCCACAATGGTTGAACTAATTTACATTTCCATCACAGTGTAGGAGGGTTCCCCTTTCTCGGCATCCTCATCAGCATTTGTTATTCCTTGTATTTTGGATGTTGGACATCCTGACTGGTGTGAGGTGATATCTCATTATGGTTTTAATTTGCATTTCCCTGATGATTAGCGATGTGGAGCATCTTTTCATGTGTCTGTTGGCCATTTGAATTTCTTCTTTGGAGAGATGTCTATACATATCCTCCGCCCATTTTTTAATTGGGTTATTTGCTTTTTGGGTGTTGAGACCTGTGAGTTCTTTATATAGTTTGGATATTAACCCCTTGTCAGATATGTCATTTACAAATATATTCTCCCATACTGTAGGATGCCTTTTTGTTCTACTGATGGTGTCCTTTGCTGTACAGAAGCTTTTTAGTTTGATATAGTCCCAGTTCTTCATTTTTGCTTTTGTTTTCCTTGCCTGAGGAGATGTGTTCAGGAAAAAGTTGTACATGTTTATATTCAAGGGATTTTTGCTAATGTTTTCTTCTAAAAGTTTTATGGTTTCATGACTTGCAGTCATGTCTTTGATCCATTTCGAGTTTACTTTCATGTATGGAGTTAGACAGTAATGAAGTTTCATTCTTTTATATGTACCTGTCCAGTTTTGTCAACACCAGTTGTTGAAGAGGCTGTCATTTCCCCATTGTATATCCATGGCTCCTTTTTTGTATATTAATTGGCCATATATGTGTGGTTTTATACCGGTGCTCTCTATTCTGTTCCATTGATCTATGGGTTTGTTCTTGTGCCAGTATCAAATTGTCTTGATTACTTTGGCTTTGTAGTAGAGCTTGAAGTTGGGGAGCATAATTCCCCCAACTTTATTCTTCCTTCTCAGGATTGCTTTGGCTATTCGGGGTTTTTGTGGTTCTGTATGAATTTTAGAACTATTTGTTTTAGTTTATTGAAGAATGCTATTGGTGTTTTGATAGGGATTGCATTGAATCTATAGATTGCTTTACACAGGATGGCCATTTTGACAATATTAATTCTTCCTATCCATGAGCGTGGGATGTATTCCCATTTATTGGTGTCTTCTTTAATTTCTCTCATGAGTGTCTTGTAGTTCTCAGAGTATAGGTCTTTGGCCTCCTTGGTTAGGTTTATTCCTAGGTATTTTATTCTTTTTGATGCAATTATAAATGGAATTGTTTACTTGATTTCTCCTTCTGCTAGTTCATTGTTAGTATATAGGAATGCAACAGATTTCTGTGTCTTAATTTTGTATCCTGCGACTTTGCTGAATTTAGTTATTAGTTCTAGTAGTTTTGGGGTGGATTCTTTAGGGTTTTTTTAATGTATTATATCATCTACAAACAGTGACAGTTTTACTTTTTCCTTACCAGTCTGGGTGCCTTTTATTTGTGTTGTCTGATTGCTGTGGCTAGGACCTGCAGAACTATGTTGAACAAAAGTGGGGAGAGTGGCCATCCTTGTCTGTTCCCGATCTTAAAGGAAAAGTTTTCAGCTTTTTGCTGTCAAGTATGAAGTTGGCTGTGGGTTTGTTCTATATGTCCTTTATTATGTTGATATTCTTGCCCTATATACCCATTTTGTTGAGAGTATTATGAATGGATGTTGAATTTTGTTAAATGCTTTTTAAGCATCTATAGAGGTGATCCTGTGATTTTTTTTCCTTCTTGTTGATGTGGCATATGATGTTGATGGATTTTTTAATAGTGTGCCACCCTTGCATCCCTGAAATAAATCCGACTTGGCCTAATGGATAATCTTTTTGATGAATTTTTGAATTCAGTTTGCAAATATTTTGTTGAGTATTTTTGCATCTATGTTCATCAGGGATATCGATCTGTAATTTTCTTTTTTTGTGGTGTCTTTGCCTCGTTTTTGGAATTAGAGTGATGCTGGCCTCATAGAATGAATTTGGAAGTACTCCCTTCTCTTCTACTTTTTGGAAAACTTTAAGGAGGGTGGGTATTAGTTCTTCTCTAAATGTTTAATAAAATTCAGCAGTGAAACCATCTAGTCCAGGAATTTTGTTCTTAGGTAATTTTTTGATTACCAGTTCAGTTTCATTGGTGGTAATTAGTCTGTTCAGATTTTATGTTTCTTCCTGGGTCAGCCTTGGAAGGTTGTATTATTCTAGAAAGTTGTCCATTTTTTCCAGGTTATCCAATTTGTTTGCATATAATTTTCGTAGTATTCTCTAATAATTTTTTGCATTTCTGTGTTGTCTGTAGTGATTTTCTCTTTCTCATTTCTGATCTGTTTATGTGTGCACACTCATTTTTTCTTGATAAGTCTGGCTAGGGGGTTATCTCTTTTGTTTATTTTCTTGAAGAACCTGTTCCTGCTATCATTGATTCTATTGTTTTATTCTTCTCAATTTTATTTATTTCTGCTCTAATCTTTATAATGTTCCTCCTTCTACTGACTTTGGGCCTCATTTGTTCTATCCCTAGTTTCATTAATTGTGTGTTTAGACTGTTCATTTGAGATTGTTCTTTCTTGATGTAAGGCTGTATTGCTGTGTACTTTCCCTTTAGAACTGCTTTTGCTGTATCTCACAGGTTTAGGGTTGTTGAGCTGTGTTATTTGTCTCCATATATTGCTTGATCTTTGTTTTAATTTGGTCATTGATCCGTTTATTATTTAGGAGCATGTTGTTAAGCATGTTTGTGGGCTTTTTTGTTTTCTTTGCATAATTTATTTCTAGTTTCATACTTTTGTGTTCTGAGAAGCTGGTTGACACAATTTCAATCCTTCTGAATTTACTGAGGCTTTTTTTGTGGCCTACTATATAATCTATTCTTGAAAATGTTCCATGTGCACTTGAGAATAATGTGTATCCTGCTGCATTTGGGGAACTGTTCTATAGATGTCCGTTAGGTCCATCTATCTGTTCTAATGTGTTGTTCAGTGCCTCTGTCTCTTTACTTATTCTGTCTGGTTGATCTGTCCTTTGAAGTGAGTGGTGTGTTCAAATCTCCTAAAATGAAGGCATTGCATTCTGTTTTCCCCTTTACTTCTGTTTCTATTTGTTTCACATATGTAGGTGCTCCTATGTTGGGTGCATAGATATTTGTAAAGGTTATATCATCTTGTTGGGCTGACTCCTTTATCATTATGTAATGTCCTTCTTTGTCTCATTACTTTCTTTGTTTTGAAGTCTGTTTTGTCTGATACTGCAACTCCTGCATTTTTCTCCCTTTTAGTTGCATGAAATATCTTTTTCCATCCCTTCATTTTTAGTCTGTATGTCTTTGGGTTTGAAGTGAGTCCCTTGTAGGCATCATATAGATGGTCTTTTTTTTTTATCCATTCTGTAGCTCTATGTCTTTTGGTGTATTCAGTTCACTTACATTTAGGGTGATTATTGATAGTTACGTACTTATTGCCATTGCAGTCTTTAGATTCGTGGTTGCCAAATGTTCAAGGGTAGCCTCTTTGCTACCTAGCAGTCTAACTTAATTCACTTAATATGCTGTTTCAAATGCAATCTAAAGGTTTTTTTTCTCCTTCTTTTTCTTCCTCCTCCTCTCTTTATATATTAGGTGTCATATTCTGTATTCTTTATGTATCCTTTGACTGACTTTGTGGGTAGTTGATTTAATTTTGCGTTTGTTTAGTAATTAATTCGTCGACTTCCTTTACTGTGGTTTTATTTTCTCTGGTGAGAGCTCTTTCGACTTAGGAGCTCTTCCATCTAGAGCAGTCTTTCCAAAATACACTGTAGAGATGGTTTGTGGGAGGTAAATTCCCTCAACTTTTGCTTATCTGGAATTGTTTAATCCCTGCTTCAAATTTAAATGATAATCTTACTGAGTAGAGTATTCTTGGTTCAAGGCCCTTCTGTTTCATTGCCGTAAATATATCATGCCACTCCCTTCTGGACTGTAAGATTTCTACTGAGGTATCTGATGATAGCCTGATGGTTTTTCCTTTGTATGTGATCTTTTTTCTCTTTCTGGCTGCTTTTAATACTGTGTCCTTTTCCTTGATCTTTGCCATTTTAATTATTATATGTCTTGGTGTTTTCTTCCTAGGGTCCTTAGACTGGGGATGTTTTCAGCAACTATTACCTCAAAGACACTTCCCCTTTTTCTCTCTTCTTCTTCAGGTACCCCTATAATACAAATATTATTCCATTTGGATTGGTCACACCGTTTTCTTAATATTCTTTCATTCCTAGAGATCCTTTTTCCTCTCTCAGCCTCAGCTTCCTTGTATTCCTGTTCTCTAATTTCTGTTCCATTTACCATCTCCTCTGCATCTTATAATCTGCTTTTAAATCCCTCCATTGTATGTTTCATTTCAGATACTGTATTTTTCAAAATTTAGATCTTTATTGAAGTCGTCCCTGAGATCTTGAATATTTTTCTGTAGCTACGTGAGCATGTTTATGATTTTTATTTTGAAATCTTTATCAAGAAGATAGGTGATTTCAGTTTAACTTAGCCCTCTTTCTAGTGTTTGATGTATTTTGGTTTGCATAGTTTCTTTTGCTGCTTCATATTTGTAATAAATAATATGGAATAATAACTTTGTGCAGGTGGCACCCTCTGGTGCCCAGAGCTCTACTCTCTGGAGCTGCCCAGCACCTGGAGCAATGGAGGGGGTTGCAGGTGATTGGCACTGGTGCCTGCTGGGAGGTAGTGCCTGCCTCCACTTCCAGGGCTAGTCAGCCAAGTGTGCAGGGAGCAGCCTCTGCGTTACACCCATGTAGCTGCTGTATGCGGGGGTGCCCTCCAGCAGACCTGATGCAATCACAGGGGCTGCAGGTTTACGAACCAGTGCCAGCTGGGAGGAAGGAACAGCAAGCTGCATATCGCAGTGGGATGCTCAGTGCCGCATTGCACGCCAGGGGGATGTAGCCTCTGAAGCTCCTGAAAGTCCTCAAACTGCTAGGCTGAGTGTGCTGGGACGATTTTGTCCACCTATCCTTTCTCCTGAGCAGCAAGCTCTGTGTAATCCTTGCCCCTTTAGCAGCCCTCTCACTGTTGGGAAGTCTCTCAGAGGGCCCACCTTTCTTTTGTTCCACAGCAGCCGGCTGTGGGTACCTTTTCTCCACAAGTGGCTGCAATCTCAATCTCTCCAAGTATTCTGCCTGTCTCTGCTTTTCAACCCCACCGATCTCCAGAGCACCATGTAATGTAGGTTTGTGCTCCCAGAGAAGATCTCCAGGGCTGGGTGTTCTGCAGTCCTGGGCTTCTACTCCCTCCCCACTCTGTTTCTCTTCCTCCCGATGGTGAGCTAGTGTGGGGGTGAGAGCTCCATCCTGCTGGATCACGGCTTTGCTACTTTTCCCTTTTCTGTGAGGTCTTCTCTTTTCCCCCAGATGTAGGCAGTCTGTTGCAATCTTCTTTCTGGTTGCTGTTTCAGGATTAGTTGTATTTGCTGTATTTTCATATGATAAGTGGTTTGGGGAGGAGTATTCTGCTCACTTTTCATGCCACCATCTTTAAGCCCCTCCTAACAAGATCAATTTTCATAAGTCAGTAAAATTTCCCCATAACAGGAATAATCACTTCAAAATTACAATGGAAAAAAGAAAAAATGATACAACTGCTGAATATGCAGGAATTAACATAATTGAGTTTATACAAGACTTACATAGGGAATATTAAAACTCTAATAAAAGTATAATAGATGATGTGCATAAAAGACAGTCCATGCTTTTGAGATGATGTAACTTAATAATATAAAGATATTAAATTTCCCTAAGTTAACCTTCACATAAATTTCCGTTGGATTAAAGAAATACTGATTTAAAATTTTTTTTTTGAAAACAAAAATCCAGAAATAGTTGAATCAACCTTAAGAATTGGAAAGCAGGGAAATTTGGTCATCAATATAAAATATAATGCCATTATGATTTTTTTTTAGAAAGTTTTATTGGAGAACAAATAGACTGAAGAGATTGAATGAAGGGCTCAGAAATAAACTGATAAATATAGAAGAATTTTATATATGATAAAGAGTCGTACCACAGATCAGTGGCAAACCAGAGGGATTCGTTAGTAGAAGATACTGGGAAAACTGTTTTACACTATGGAAAAAAGTAAAGCTGATGCCTTTTTAATACCGTGTACAAAGTGTATTCCAAGTAGATGAAACATGTAAGTATGAAAGTTAACTTGTAAGTTGAATTGAAGAAAAGTTAGGAGACTGTCTTGTAATAGAAAGAGGGAAGAAGGCCATCTTAAAACTTCAAAAGCAAAATCATAAGTAAAAAACTGATGCATTTGATGACATCACTTACAGAATTTCTTCTCATCAAAGGATACCACAGACCATATTAATAAACTTGTGACTAAATGTGTGAAGATTTTTGTCATAACTGAAACCCAAAAATGGACCAATATATGGAATAAAAGGAGTTTCAAAATATTGACTAGAGAAAATAACACCAATAGAAAAATGGGCAAAGAATACAGCTAACTTAACAGTGGAAGAAATTCCTAGTGCCCACAGCGCCAAATTATTTTGTGATCAAATAAATGCAACTAAAGTTCTTATGAGATACTGTCTTTCACCTTATGTCATCTTCTTAAAGTGCAAAAAAATTAAAGTGGGATATGCCAACTGTTGATCAGGGTTTGTGTGTTGAGGAAGTCTCAGGCACTGCTGGTGAAAGTGGTAGACAGGGGTGTCCATCCTAGAGAGAAATCTGGCAGTATTTAGTTAAATTAGAACATATAAATATTGTAACTCAGCACTTTGAGGTACATGTGGCCTTAACATTTTCTTACACAGGCAGATGGAGGGTATGTATCACCATACCATTGCAGCATTGTGTGTAGCAGAATGAGTGGGTTGAAATCTAAGTGTCATCACTGGAAAAGTGGATAAGTAGATTATGGTGGACACCAAGGAATGTTGTGTAGCAGGCAGAAACTGGTGATCTGTGCATATAGCATCATGGCTACACCTCAAAAACAAAAAAGGAACAAAATATTATGTTACATAATGCTATTTATATAAATCAAAAGGTATGCATACACATGCAAACTAAAGATACACATGAAACACATTCTAATGGCTTTCTCTGGGGTGGAGAGAGGAAAGGAAGTTAAGCTATAGGAATCAAGGAGGAAAAAACAAAGGACATATGCCAAGGGAAGCAAGAAGCAGAGATAGCCTTTCCAAAAGAAAGAAGAATGAAACCTGTCTGGCCAAAAATGGGATCTTCTGTCACAGGAACGTTCAAGAAACCAGGACATCAAAACTAGATTCTATTAGGCAGAATATATAAGAATACTGTTTGAAGCCTATCCTAAGGCATAGTGTGTTGACTTCATTTATAGTTATTATCAAATTGAGAGCCACTCAAGCCCTAGAACCAAGAAACGTAGAGAAAATGGCCAGCTACTTAGGTGAAGGAGAAGGTTTGGCAAACATTTGCAGAATGGATTCTGAAATAGTCATCATGGCACAGTAAGCCAGAAACTAATCATGTTACATGCAGAAGTTTCTTTCTAGCTCTGGTAAAATGTGTTTCATTGTGAATCTTTCTTTCTGGCTCTCTTTTGCTCTTCTTGTTTCTTTTATATGCCACTTCATTTTTTGTATACTGTCATTCACATTTCTTGGCTCTGTCCCTTCATAATTTTTTTACCATATGAGGTTACTTTTTCCTTTTTTTCTTTTCTTTTCTCTTTATATTTAAAATAATCTATTGTTACTTCTTTTTCCACATTTTTCCTGCTGTTCCAAACAGTCACACATGTCTGGCCCCATTTCTTTCTAAGAGGTTAATTTTCCTCAGCCTGCAGCTCTATCCTGCACCCCTCCCACTATTCCTGTACAACTTCAGGAGGAAAATGGTAGGAGGGAATAAACTACTAGGTTCCTTTATCTTATTTTCATGCACATATTTTAGCAGCAGAAAGTAAAGGTTATGAAAGAAAAAAAAACAGGAAATCAGAAAAGCTCACTTCTAAATATACTCTTTTCATATTTTTTAGCACTGTAGGTTGTTCTTGATGACTTTAAACAAGTGGAAAAATTAAATTTAATCATTGCATCAAGTAACATTATTTTTTGGCCTTTGACCTTATGTTAAGTTGGTGATGCCCTCACAGATCCTCAAAAATGAGGCCTACATAAGTTGTTACCTGAATCCTGTTTCTAACTGGTACAGATATTTCAGAGAGCATGGATATAATAAAAAAAAAAATTGTTCACTTCTGGAGAGGAGTGTAAACAAGAAGTCATTCTTTTGGAAATCTACCTCCCCACTGCAACTCCAGCCATTGTTTTAGCTTCTCCCTGCAGGCTTATAAGGAAGTTGCAACCTACTTTCACTGATTATTTCATCCTTTTCCTATAGAGCTTAGAAGCATTGTCTCAGAAAAAATAATTTATTATCTTTTAGTCATGATGGAACTGGAAGAATCTCTTTTCTGTCTCAGCCTCAGAGACTTAGGAGGCAAGATGGGAATTATGTCGTACTCAGTAGTATGCTGGTAAATGTTAATAAACCAACCCTCTGAAAAAGATATTTATTATAAATTTTAATGATACAAAAGGTGATGTATATGTAATTTACTACTAATAATAAAATATACAATATCTTTTAATTCCATATAGCCAATTATATCTCACAGAATAATTTTGTCTATTTTTAATAAACTATTTTTTTCTACACTCATATCCTATGAATGCAACATACAGTTGCAAATAATGAATACAGTTTGACATGATAGTTGGTTTATCATCTTGTTTATGTGAGCAAGTAAGGTGAAAATGAAACGACCATGATGGATGTCAGAACTCCACGTGCTCACAAATGACATGAATGAAGTCTTTGCTGAATTGAATAGTAATGGTTTTGAATACTGGGAGAAAATACCTTCAGCTACTGTGTGTGTGCATGTGTGTGTTCACATGGGAGTGGCAGGTTTCAAGGGCAGCGAGAGAACACAAACTCTAATCTACAGAGCTTGAGAGTTGTTTGCTTTACATCCTATTGACCAAAGCAGGTTATATAGCCAACCGCAGAGTCATACTGGGAGAACACTAAAAATTACAGGATGACTGAATGGACATGGATACAGGGAAAGAAATAATTGCTGGTTATTTTTACCTATTCAGTCTATCATAGATGCCTTCAAACCCATGTCACAGAACAGCCATAGAACACTATTAAACTACAAGGGCATGCAAAGGTATTTAACACTGAGTTTGTAGGTAGGAGGGTCTAGGTCTTGCCTACCAGTCCACAGTCTCAGGTCACAGGGATGGTACCTCTGTGTTCCCTTGGCTTTGTCTTTTTGGTCATAAGATGGTTGCCCACATTCCAGACATCATGGCCTTACAAAACTTTGAATAAAGGCAGAAGGTATCTGAGGGGCCAGAGTAGTGAGAGAGCTTAATTTGTGTGCCATGTCCTTTTATCAGAAAGGAAAAAGTGTTCACAGTAGCTGCCAGGAGAACTCCCCTTGAATGTTACTGGCCAGAATTACAGTGCATGACCTTCTCTAGCTTCAGGAGACAGGCATAGCAGTTTTCAGGCCTTTTCCAAGAAGGGATGTTAATAGCTGAGGGATAGGACACTAATAGTGACTAAGCGGGACTCAGTAATATCCTAGGATCCTGTAATTGATTAAAAGTTGAGTCAGTGTCCCCTCTTATGCCCTTGCATCACTCAACTCAAGGGCTGGAGGCCTAGCAGAGTTTGGTTTACATAGTGTGGGTCATGCCATCATCCCTTTACCAGAGGAAGAAATATTCCTTCTTTGTACATTCAATGGACCAAAGATGGAATAGTAATTCCCTCCACTGAAAAGTAAAATCCTGTTTCCTCACAAAGACATGGATGTTGAATGGCCAAAACCACCACATGACCACCACAGCAGATGTTCCTCATCACAGGGGTAGATCTGTGAATGGAAAGATAAAATTTTCTGACTAATTACAAATACCTTCTGTGCCACACTGAATGCTCTCAAAAATATATGGCACAAGAGAATATGATTTGAAGCTTTGGTTAGCTAAAAAATGTTAAAATCCATAGATAATTGTTCAAAAATTTATTTTAGTAGAATGAATTGATCTTCTTACTGGGATTCACTTGGCCCACATTAGTTAGAATACTGATTGCGCCTATGAGGGAACCTTATAATGACCTGTGAGGCAGCAACCCTTGTTCTAGATAGTGCAAGGACAAGGTAAGAATTCCTTGGCAATCCATCAGGCTGCCTTGTGATACCTCTTTCTTGTGATCTCAAACACATTTTTTCTAATAATTTCTGCTGTGTAACTTTTTGTGTGTGTATGGTGTACATCCCAACTAATACTGCTAGCAACTTACTATATTTCCTCTAAAGCCATCTTGCACAAGGTAGGAGGAAAATAAATATTGTATCTGTGATTAAATTAGGGTTTAAAGATATATGGTTTCATCTGTCAGTCACTTTTTATATCCTCTCCTTGTCTTACTTAATAACTAATTATAATAATGTTGATAACTGATTATGCTTTACTATATGCCAGCCCCTGTCCTAATGGCTTTACAGAGAGGCACATGATTTACATGCACATAGATAAAGGAAGGTGACACCAAGCACAGGTCAGTAATAACCACTAGGTAAGTAGTTGAGTTAAGGGTGCCTGACCTGCTCTGCCTGACCTTGGCCGTGTTCTTCCCGTTATCTCATCTTGGCGCTGGTGGTTGTATTGTGGAGGAAGCATTCCAGAAATGTTGGTCGGGAAGGAGTTGCTGGAAGAGTGACCATCCCAACATAGGCACATATACACACTTACAGACGTATCTAATGTATATTCCAACAAGAATAGGGTATAAAATTCTGTCCTGGAAGGAAGAGCAAAACCCTTAGCCTGGTTCTTGCCTGTCTCTCTAACTGCTTCCATGCCAACCCTCCACTCTTCCTTCCTTTCCCATGTGTTTGAAAAATGGGGCTATCGTCTGGCACATTAACATGGTATGTGGGAGAGAGTGGGAGAGGAGATAGTGTTAGTGCTTCTAAGACAATAGCAGAACTGAATCCTTCGGTCATACAATGGCTTCTTCCCCCTCCTTAATTGCAGAGGAATTATATGTATGTGGTGGGAAGCCGGAAAAATTAAAAAAAAAAACAGAGACAATACAGTCTTTCATAATACCATTCCTACATATATCTACAGTTAATATTTTGGATTCCCTTCAAGCCCTTTTTCTATGAATGTATTTATTTTTAACAAAATGAGGGCTCCGTTGTCTACACTATTTTATAATCTTTTTCGCTTACTGTTGCATCATGTCAAATTTCTCATAACATTAAAGATTTCACTTTCCGCCATTCATTTATTTGTTTATTCATTTAGAACTTATTTATTGAGGACTTCATATGAGATTGCCACTGAATTTTAAAGGTGACATATAGTACATTGAAATGATTCATCTTAATTTATTTAATTTTCTATTGATGGCTGTTAATTCATTCAGTAGACAAATATGTGTTGAACAGCTATTGTGTACCTGGCATATTCTAGCTGCTGAGGATGTCGCAGTGAATGATACAGATAAGACCCCTGCTTCCTGGTAGTTTACACAGAGGGAAAGGAAGTTAGTCTCCATGTAAATATATGCACAGGAAAGGTGAGGGGCTGTCTGACATCTTTTTGCATCAGATTTCCATCCTCTTGATATTTGTCAAAAGTTTAGGTTCATTGAAGGCTCTCTCATTCCCATGGTGCAGTGGTGATATGGGTTAAATTCCCTTTGTCCTGTAGTGTTGTTTCAGTAGAATTTGTGGAAACAAAATGGTAAACGCCACATCTACTACCGTCTTGAACCAGGTTTCTTGGCTTTTCCCAACCAGATAAATATACTCTTCTGTTTCTTTCTTATTTATTTATTTAACTATTTATTTTACATTTAATTTCTTTAGTATATATTTTGGTTGTTTGTAGATATTTCAGTGTACTTTCCTCCAGTATTTTGAAATCCAAAATCATAGCACATTATATGTATTTAATAAATTATAACTGGGACTCTAATCATTAATAGAATCAGAATATTTTATATTGATAAATTCTATTAGGAAATATTGCCAAGTAGTAATTCTGTAGCCAGGTAGATTACAGTTCCCATAGACATGTTATGTAAAATAGTTGGAGTGGCTTTGATATGTGTGTTTAAGAATTGTATTTTTAAAATTGATATTCTTTGAAGCCACTTACATTGAAATTATTTATGGTATATTGACAGAAGGACCTTACAGAAAAAAATGGGGATTTATTATTCCAGAGAAGTAGTAAAACAAAATAACAGACTCCTAAAATATGTCAATTCACAAATTAATGAAATATATTAATAATTGTTAGCTGTTAGTAATATTTGTTGACATTCAGTAATGTCATCCAAATCAGTAAAGTGAGTCATTTCATAACTAAGCAAGGAAATTATATTCTAAAGTAAGTATCAAAATAGAGTACTCTTAATAGTTCTGAAGTAAATGAAAATCTATTCAGTGACTAATGAGGGGAACTGGGAAGGGCTGATGAAAATGTACTATTTATGGTGCAGACATTCAACGATACTTTATTGACTACATGCTCTGAGTGTGGCCTTGTCCTGGGTGCTGGGAAACAGCAATGCCCCAAACACACAGTCCTTCTATCATGGAACAAATACACATTTTAGTGATTAAAAAAATGCTGTACATATATACAGTGAGATAAATAATATAAAGACATTTGGACAGAGACCCTGATTAGGTGAAGGTGTTAGGGGTAGGTGGAAGCGTGTTCCAGGGAAAGGGAACAACAAGAACGAAGACTACCGTGAGGCCAGCTGTGCTGAAGCTTTCTGAGAAGAGTGACTGAGGGAAGAGTGGAGAGTGTCCGTGGGTGAGTGGGAGAGGTGCACTGCGCCAAGGTCATGTGGTTATCGGTTGGTTTTGTGATTCAAGCAAGTTTTCCTTCCTTGCTTAATCTAAAGTTTTCTAGAGGTGATAAGGTCAAGCTACTCCAATAAGTCAACTAACAAAATACCCACAGTAGCCCAGAAAGTGAGAATTAGACCCGCAGAGACCTGGAGTTTCTGTACTGGGGAAGCTTCTCCAGTGTGAGCACCGTCGTAAGCATGTGAGTACTCAAATGTGTCTCAGCTGTAACCTCTGCAGGGAAAGGAAATCCTGATTTCTAAAAATAAAGACTGTTTTTATTTTAAGAGTCAAAGGGGAACAGACTGTCCGAGTAAATACAGGTCATTGACATGTTTTAATTGTGGAATTAGAATATGAACAGATCATGTCTTCAAATCGATGGGTAACTAGTCACCCATTTCTTAAAATGGCTCCAGACTGGTCATCACACCTCCATTAAGAAGTTATGAGTTTGTTTTCAGTACTGCTTGGCTTGGTAATGTTAAAGGGAAATGAAATAATAGTTAAATAAGTCCCTGTAGTACTTTTGTGAAGTAAGATAGCTCACTTTGTGTGACTTATTCATGCATTCAACACTGTATGTTGAGCACATACTATGTAACCCAATGCTACTTTCGGCCCTTGAGTAATAGTGAATAAGATGGAAAGGTCCCCGCTCAATGGAGCTTATGTTCTAGTTGGGAAACAGATAATGATTTTTAAAAATGGAGATAGGTATATAATATCTATATATAATTATGTATAGATACATAATTTAAGGAAATGATTTCTGTTAAGTAAAAGGAAGCAGGATGAAAGGAATGACTTAAAGGAGCTGTAATTTTACTTAGGGTGGTCAGGAAACCCTCACTGAGGAGGTGACGCTTGAGCAACTTGAAAGAATTACCCATGTGAATTTCAGAAAAGGAGTATTTCAGGCAGGAGGCAAAGAGCAGGTGCAGAAGCCCGGAGGAAGAATGGGTTATGATTTACTTGACTAGTAGCAATGGGTCAGGTTAGAGGAAGAGTGGTGGAGATGAGGGCAGAGGTAGCAGCTGGGGTAAGAGCCTCATGGGCCCAGGATGTTTCTTAGCATAGAAGGAAGCCATCAGAGAGCTCTGATCTGATGCGTGGTTTAAAAGGATGACTCCTGTTCCTGTGTGTAGAATAGAATGTGGGGCCAAGGTTTCATAGTAATGCTCTACTTGTGGACAGTGGGGGCAGAGGGTGCTTGAGCAGTTGTTGGGGTCTGCGTGGGAGATGGTGGCAACTGGGGAGGGAGCAGTGGAGATGGCAACAAGTTTTATATTTGGAGCATATTGTACTTTTACTGCGGAGCTGACAGGAGCTGTTGAGGGCTTGCATGTGAAGTGAGAGAGAGGGAATGTTCAAAAATGATTCCAAGGTGTTTGACCTGGACAGCTGGATGTTCGTGCCATTTCTGGAAATGGGGAGCAGCAAACAGCAATTAGGGACTGGTAATTAAGAGTTATTTTGTGAACTACAGAGCTTTAAAATACTATGTTGAATTCAAATATTGCAGTGTTAATTTTTTTATGTACCCATTCCCTCCTAGTGAGTGACAAGGAGTGTGAATCAGTACAATGACTGGATCTAGAAGAAATGTCACAGTCATGGGCCACTCTTTTATTAGCTCCCTTTTCCTTGAGAATACAATAGAGAGTTCTGACAACTTGCAGTTGCCAAGCTGTTCAGATGGCCCAGATTTCTCAGATATCAGTGTATAAACCCAGATTCCTGTTAAGTGGAATTTGTTCTGCCCTCTTTTAAAGGCAAATGTGAACTTCTCTCAATATGTCTTACCTAAAACATTTCCCATCCTGATTTCTTCTCTCTGTACTGTCTTGTGGTTGTAAGCAAATTAGATTATAGAAATACAGAAAGAACAGGATGAAGAACATCAAGAAGTTAGCCTTTTGAGGATTGCCTGTGGCAACTCTAGGAAACTCATGAATTTTAGGCAGAGAAAACGGTATCTCAGATCTTCATGAAGGTTGGGGCTCTTTGACTATGTTGTTTACCTCTGTGTATATAGGCACCCAATAAAATAAAAATATTAACTTGTATTGGAATAGCTGGTCACATGGTATTAATATAGTTATTAGCAGGTCAGCTACCATAGTTTTTCTTCTTAAAAAATTCAAGTTATTTTATATTACCACATAGATATGTACAGATGACCTTTAATATATGTGAACAATGAAAGAAAGTAATCTGCTTAATGCTAAGTCATAGAGTAAGGTTTCATTCACTTACATATGGAGATCGTCCGCTTTTAGAAAGTTCAGATAATGCCAGTTTGTTTTTATGAAAGACCTACATTAGTACCTGTTTTGGCTAACCAAAAGAAATCTGAGAGAATTTTCAATTTTAGGAAAAATAGTAAAAAGGAAAAATGGCATTCAGACTTTGTTGTGCAGTGAGCAGGTGTGGAGGCAGCATGCACCCCAAATAGCGAGGGGCCCCTCCAGGCTCCTAACCCGGGAGCCACACTCAGCATCTCGGCATCAAGCACCATAGCTTTAAACCATGTCTCTGAGTCTCTGTGCTTTATGTTGATTTATTTTCTGCAGCCATTAGCAAGAGGTGTCCCCAAGTATCAGAAAAACCTAGGAGAGGTTATTTTTTGGGTGTAGGAATACTCAACCACTTTTCAATATAAATTAGTGGTAATTGCTTGTCTTTATTCCATTTCAGCCTACACAAGGTTTCATAGTAATGCTCTACTTGTGGATAGTGGAGAAACCTATATTCATTTTTACTGTACCCTAAATCAAAGCACATAAAAATCTGTAGATTTTTTTTCCCCTCAGTGTCTCAGTCTTTAATTCTGCCTCTCTTGGGATCCAGTGTATTTGCTCTCTCACCATTTTTCAGATTTAGTCTTTGTATATTATCTGCCTTTGCGAGAGACAACAGACCAGTGGTCAGTTTTACTGGAAATATAATACATTCCTCTGTGACCCAGTAACCTGAGTCACAGATATCCATAAAAGCCTTTGCAGAATCTTTTTAATACAAGCTTTGGAAGGTCTTTGTAGGGGGGGCCAAAGCCTGCTTTTTGACTGGGAGCTTGGCTGAGGACATCTGGCCCTTGGGGTGAACTGAAAGGCCAATTTATTAAACATTACTTCTGATGGGGTGGCAGCTGGCTTTATTATCTTTGGCCACTCCTGACTATTCCACAGGTTACAGCATTCTGTCCAGAAGCTGTATAGCATTTTACAAGGGGAGAAGAAATTCTTTCCTATCTTGGGGAACATCAAAGTAAATGAGAGAAATTATTTTCATTTTGATCCTTTAAGTCAGATGCACTGCCTGCTTATCTGTACAAAGAAAAAAAAAATACACCAGCTCCCTGCGGATTTGGTTTCGGGAAATGAGATTTTTATCCATGGAACCAAAGGATCATTAGTAGCACAATCAGAACAATGGAATTCCACAGTATCAATGCCAACATCCAGGTGTATGGCCCTTGCTTGATTCTAGCACAGTGCATGAAATTAATGTAACAATGTCCTAATAAGAATAAATACAAAGAGGGGAGTTGTTAAAACACTGGTTAAATTATTTTCACCAAATAAAAGTTGGTTTTGTAGAAAAATAAGATATCTTAGTTATAATGAATATATGTATGAGAAAATGTACAAAACTAGAAGCGAAGAAAGCCTGTGTGAAACCTTTTTAGTTTCAGGATCTAGCTGGAGCCAATTAGAAATCATGCAAACTACACTGAAGTTGTAGAGCCAAGCAGAAAATAGCAGAACACTGAGTATGCCTGATGTGTATGGCTGAGTCGTCCATCTTCTGGAGTTTTTGATGAAGAACAGAGTGGAATAGAAAATCTTGGTTTTCTTATACTAATACATACTTAAGTGTACTGACTTACTCTATTGTGGTTATTTATAATAACAACAAAAAACACATGTCAAGCAATTACTTTAGGTCTGGCCCTATTATAAATACTTTACATATGTTAGTACATTTAATCTCTACAGTGGTCCTGGGAGGCGATCAGTCAACAAGTAAATGTATATATGTAAGTGTGTGTGTGTGTGTGTGTGTGTGTGTGTGTGTGTGTATGCATATATACACATAAGTCATATATATACATATCTGTGTTAAATACACAAATACGATTGGGAAACATTTATTTATAAACATTAATTGTGATAATGTGTATGGTGAATTTTCAAGAAGAGGATAGCATATGCCACATTTTTCAAACTTATTTCAAATTTTATTGTCATAGAGTTTGTCATATGCATATGTTTGGGAAATGCTAATTTAATCATTAAAGTCAGATCTAGGACTACATCCAAGGGATTCTTAAGTGAATGAGCGGTCTGTGGGGTCTTGTGTGGTACCAGAGCTGCACAGCTGACCGCAGCCAGCATAGGCCTTGGACCTCATGTGGATTACCGCGAGATGTGAAGGGTGATGATGTGGGAGCCAGCAGTACTTTTTTCTACCCTTAATCAAAGGAGGCTTAGCATCATTATTTTTAAGGATAATAAAAAACACGTAAGATTTTTGCACAGATGCCTCCTTTGCTGGGAACTCCCACCTCATACCACCCTTCATCTGAAGTTACTGCTTTTGAACACTGGATCTGAGCTGAAATGTCATTTCCTGAGGGAAGTCTCTCCTAATTCCCTTCTAGTCCTTTGTTATATGCTTTCTTAGAATGGCACTCCATTTCTTTATAACACCCCTCTCACTGTGCTCTTAAACCCTCATCTGTATGATTACCTGTCTGATGTCTGTCTCCCCTATGTGTGCTCTCCTGCTTGTACCTCCCCTGACTTATGAGAATAAGGGACCATATCTGGTTTGATTTATCATTTTGTCTCTAGCTAGTGTCCCAGTGTCTAAGTGTTTGCTTCTTATTCGTGGGGTGAATGAAGGACTGCGAGCACTGTGAGGCCTGTATTTACCTGTTGTGAGAGGTGTTATGGGTGGTATGTGTGCTGTAACAGCCCAGGTGAGTTCTTGTGGTGGTTACTGGATTCATGACATCAGCTTTTCCACTTCATTTGGAAAGCTTGTGTTTGCACCCAGTCCTTGCTCCTTAATGGTATATCTTTCACATATGGTATATCACTTGCTAAAAAAAGGGTTTTACCTCTAAACTCTTCTTCCCTAACCTGCATTTCTGTATTTATGACCCAGGGCATAAGCCAGGCAATGCTCCTCTCTCCTGCACCCTTCCTCAGTGTTGTTATATTCCTGATTATTACACACAATTTATTCTTTTTAAAGAAAATTACCTAGAATGAAGTTAATTTAGTAAATATCAAACATTTTAGAACATGAGAGTAAACAGTTAAAAAGGATATGGTTATTTAGTTTTTTTACGAAAGGTTGATTTTTTTAACCGACTTTCATAAAACTGGAAAATTGTTTATGCAGTCCAATAACTATTTGAGGGTTAGTGCCATCTTTAAGGGTTCCATAAATACTTTTTGTAAATGTGTGCTATAAAATTGATATTTCCTGGTAATCGGTCTGTGTGTGCTAATGTTAGAATTTAGTTTTAATTTAATGGAAAATTATAATTCATGCATCTGAAATACAAACACACACTATAGTATACTAATACCATTATCCTGCATTTATCATCACCAGTGAAGATGGTAGTCAAATGTGCAAATTTTCCAATAAGAGTACATTTTATTTTCCAATCGTTTTAGATAATTTAATAGAAATCTTTTCAAAGTATTAATACTATGTGTATATGTCTTTTTATCTAAAGGACCAATAATTCTGTAAGTATTAATTATTGTTCTCTTTACAATACTCTTTTGAGTGTGGGATGTGGAAGACTGACTGCCCCTGTCTTAATGACTTAACCCAGCCAGTTTTTCTACCATGGTCAGCTGTCCATCCTGCTGTCAACCAGCCTTCAGTGGGCCATCCCACTGCCACTACTTCTTTAATGACTTGTCTAGTGAGAACTGAAGTTTTCGATAGAAAATCTTCTACAGAGCTCATTAAGTCAGTCACGTTTGTCTTGTCCAAAATCCAAAATCTCTAGTTGCTGCCCTGTTCTTCATTTCATCCAGGGCTTACATCCTTTACCATTCATTCATTCAAGTAATGAGCAAACATATAGCCTTATTAGGAAATGTAAAAAATCTACAGTATGTTATAATGACAGTTTTACTCAGCGGGAAACAGTGTAAAGTACATTTTTTTCTATTTCTAAGCTGCACATCCACATACCTAATTACTGTTGTATGAATGATTTTAGAGTGCCTACTAAGGCTTCTAAGAGCTGTCACTGACTAGTCGTTTGTCAAGGTATAATGCAGGATAATATGTTTTTACACAACAATGGTGAGGCTCTCATTAATTATTACCACCTATAATTGCTTGATATGAACATTTATTTTAAAACTTAAAAATTATATACAAGATAATTATTTAAAATACCTTCAGGAAGTTGATACACGAAGTTGCTGCATTAGTGTTAATGATGTATTAAGTCGTTTCTTATTGCTTTTGTTTTTTTAATAGATGACATATTATTCAAATTAAAATAGAATGAAAGCTTCTGCCAACAATTAAGCATCACAATGAGTCACATCTGCTGCTTAAAGATAAGCATATAATTTATTAAACAGACCTCTTTAGTAATATTGGATGTCTACATGCCAGTATATCGATATGCCCAAGGAAGAAGAATTTATAGCCTGGCTTTATTCCCCAGGGATATTGCAAGTTCAGGTTATATGCATGTTTCTGTGTCTTATAATATAACTGACTTCTAAGTCTCATAACCAAAATCTACCATTTCACATTTAATCAAAACTTTAATTACAGAAGATTTCATGCAGACCTCTCTTTGGTGAAATATATTCCTTCTATTTTCAGATATCTTTTTTCTCTTATTTTCCTTTGCTGTAATACAAATAGAGGGTAAGGCTAAGGTCCAAATTTAAAATTATTAGTAGAAGTGATTATTTAAGCAATGAGATTTTGAACTTAATGGAAAGGAGAATGATTTTAAAAAAGGATATCTAAACCGAAGAGAGTCCTTGGGTCAGATTCTAGATCTGCCTTTAGGAAGGCAAGAGTAGAATATATGAAATCCCTGTCTTGAATGAGAAAAGGAAGTTTTTTTGACAGGAGGGTGGAGAGAGGAAGACTAGAGTGGCTTTGTGTTTCTAAACAAGGGCCTTGAAGATTTCTAAAGTTGATAAACCCTTGGTGTTAGGCATCCCTTTTCAAGGGAACATTGGGTTTGTGGAGCAGGGAGTCATATAACTGCAAATGCTAGTGTGAGAGAAAGAACTGCAGAGTGAGCAAGGCAAGGGCTTTAAATTGTTTGCCATGGTTATCTCCATTTGGACAGCATGCCTGTGGCCCAGAAAATACCAAAGTAAAATAGAGAATGCATATGTAAGTGGCTCTGAAGTGGACAGCTGCGCTGTATTTCATGGCTTGGGAAATGTTCTTCTTCAACATTGAATACCATTTAGTCTTCATCATTTTAGAAACTGGAAGTTTTCAGAGGCCTTTAAAAATATTTCATGGAAATAGGAATTACAGAGTTATTATCATGACACATCTTTGGGACTGAGAAATCAGTGATTCGACCAGCAATCTCCAATAAAAGTCGCCACTGGAGAGAGAGCAAACACTACCTTTGATAGTGGGTCTTAGTTACTGTGATGGGTGATGGAACACCATTCATTTTTCTGCCTAGCTTGGGGGTGCTGGGGAGGACACTGGGTGCACGAGGCAGGGAGGAAAATAGAAAAGCTAAAAAAACCTTTTATGTTTTCTATTTCCTAAGATTACATTCAGAAAATAGTCTCATAGCTGTGTGCTCATAGTGTGGAATTCTTTTTATGTTCCTCCTTTTGAGGAGGAAATCACCAAATAAGACACCTGTGTCCAAATTTGAATACATTTCAGAAATATGCCTCCAAATAATATATTCACTTTTTCTTTTCCTCTTTCACTTATAACTTGTGTTTCTAAGTGAAAATTCAGTGTTCACTGAATTTTGGTAGTCTTGAGCCATATCATATTTTTGTTGTTAGAGCTGTATTGCTGTATCCCCCAGTGTTTATTCACTAAGTATTTGCTGTTTTTTCATATACTTAATTTTTTGAACGGCTTAAATTTCTAGTCTGTTTTTAGATGATTTTTTAAAGTTGTGAGGTGACTAAAAAGCAGATAGTTTAGTTTCTATGGCAAAGTTAATAGTATGAGTTTATGACTGGTGCCTCTGTTCTCACTCATGACATCCCTCAGAAGGATCCAGTTAGCCTAAGGACCTTCTGCCTTCAGAACCATCTTCAATTGCCTTAATCTTTCCTGCTTTTCAGAGCCCAGTGCTGACATCACTCAGGTACAGCTTCACCAAGGGAATAGAGAGACATTTTCACCCAGCTTTTTGTTGGGCCTTCTTGTTAAATAGTTGCTCAGAATGTGCCCTTGATGTCCCTGTATTCCTGGAACAACACTTAGGGGGTATTTTGGCCAAGCTAGGAAGTGGTAGCATCTTTTCAATTTCTTGGCTCATTAGGGGTAACCAGTCATGGCACTACTTGTGTAAATAGGAGAGTTCTTGGAAAATGACTTAGGAATCATTTTCAATAAGAGGAGTACAGTATTCAACTGCCTAATGTGTTCTGTTATTGAGCAGAATAATTTACTTTCAGGACTTTCATCACCTTTTGCAAAAGTAAGCTGGCAGTATATTTTCATTTCCTAATCAGGCCATCTCTCTTTCTCCTTTTTTTCCTACTCGACTGAATCATGGATTAACTTGTTTTTGGTATTGCTTGTTGCTTGCCCTTGTCATTGGCCTCAACTGTGGAAAAGCACCCTCTGTTCCTTACAGTGCCTGTTGGCCAGGTCACATTTCAGCTACTCATTAAAACATGTATTTATTCTACTCTGGAGCACATTGTCTGGCCAGCCATGAATTTATAGTGAAATGTAACAGTAAATTGTGCTCTGTGGTCAAGAATGCCAAATGACACACACAGCACAGAGGTTTCCAGTACAGGGTAGAATTAAAGAGCTTAGGACCAGTGCCGGGACTGTTGGCCGTATTTTCACAGTGGCCAGTTTTGTTAGTCGAACTTGGAGAGAGCTTGAAATCACTTATCTCAGATGTTTGTGCTCGCAACCACAAAGCCTCTGAGAAACACAGAACTGATCTTGTAATAAGCTCCAGCTGAGTTTACAAGCCTCTGAGCCTTTCTGAAAGCCTGTTTAGTTTAATGAGGGTTTTCAGATTTCAAAGCTCACACACCTTCACATAAAAACAGATGATTATGACCAAATTAGGGAATGTTGTTCCATGAGTGTTTTCCCCCAATATGTTCTCTTCTCAGTTGTCAGGCATTGTTCTGTTACACTTTTCACCTTCCAGACATCATTTATAAATATAATTTTCGAAAGTCTTATTGTATATAGTTTCTATTCAAGCAGAATATTGTGTTACATAAAAGAAAAGATTTTTTTCTTCTAACATTAAAAGACAATGTGCATATATTTTGTTTCTGGCCAATAATAAAAGGTGTAATCTGAAAAAAAATCGAACCCTCAGCTCTTGCTGCCATGACAACTATCCCAAGAGGCTAGGTCTGCCATGTTCACCCTTGTGCCCTGTTTCATAAGGCTCTACAATCTACTTCTGAATGGCTTGTTAATGAAGAGAGCCATATCTCTAACCCAGTAAGAAAGAATTTGGGAGAGAGGATATCTATACCTCAGTCAATACAGTTTGTGTATCAGACAGATAACCTTCATGAATAGTATTAACTACCTTCATTTTTAAAATTTAGTCTTTTTAAACAATACTTTTAATATGTGTGGATTTATTGGTATTAGTCTACCTATTCTTATTTTTCAAAATGTTTTCTAAGTCACCCTTAGAAAGAAATACAATAATTAGGATATGAGGCATTCAGGCCTACCTGAATACCAAATCACTTACTACATTATACCCATGGTTTTACAAAGAGGCACAACACAATGTGATGTTCAGATGTTAGCCATACGGGACCACAGAGAAACAGAATGTAGAGATGTCCTTGAGGAAAGCAAGAGGTGTGTGGATAAGGCCACGTTGCACCAGAATTGTGGAGAGCCAGCAGAGTCCTGGTCTCCTAAGCCCCTCCTCAGGATTCCTGCATGATCCTTCCACCGCCCAAGCTCCCTGACAGGGCACTGGTTAGAAGACACTGTGAAGTTTAGCTCTTCTTTGGAGAAACAATTGCCTTGCATCTCCTGCCTCTCTATTATTTTCTATCCACCCCAGCCCAAACAGTGAATCCCTTCAATTTTCTCTCTCCTTTCTTGAGTCAGAATCAACTACTCATGGTTTAATGATGTGGTAAGAGGATCTGTGCATTTGTTAATATATTATATTTTGAAGAACATTTGTATTCTAATCAAGGACAGTCTCTTAGCAGCTAAACTCAGTGTAGCTCAAACTGGGGTTTGAGAGTTATATAATAATTACTTCATTTTGTATTTTTATTTTAAGGTAATCTTAAAAATGCACTCATAAGTTATGCACATTTTTTTCTTTAACTTTTCTTGCAAATGACATTTACATAGAATTAAGTAGTCCGAAAGTTGGGTAGAAAAGATTAATATTCTATAACTAAAAACCACATGAGACTTTGGGTTCCACTCACAAGGATTACTTGGTATGGGACATGCTTGCCTGCTCCAAAAAAATAGAAAACAATACAAAATTTGTATAAAATGCTTGTTTTGAGACACTGGCCAGTAGGTAGTGTGGGACTGTGATTCCTGAGAGAAGGGAAAAAAGCAAGGTAAATACTACAGTTGTTTGAGCTTCCTGCCCAGAGGCAGGGTCCAGTACTGTCCAGGCAGAGAGAACCCAAGAAGCTTTGTTGCCTGGCTGCATGGAGGAGACAGAGACTAGAGCTCAGGATAACCATGTCAACAGGAATTTTAGGGGAGGAATACTGGAAGGTGGGACCTATACAAAGAAAGAGCTCTAGAAATCTGCTTAAAGGTTCATTTGAGTATTGGACTAAATAGACATCTGTGTATCCATAGGGTAAAAAAATCTATAAGGCAGAAGAAAGAATAGCTGTTGGAAACTATGAAATGAACAGTTTCCTGATCTCATACAGGGCTGGAGACATTTAAGTTTCTACCAGGCAAATAGGAGAGATTTCACTGAACACTTAAGGAACTCCACAGAGATGTTAAAAAAAAAAGTCATGCATTAATGGTAGAGCTAAATTATCCCTAGAGCAAATACTGTTCTTGAGCTGCCTTAACAAAGCTTAAAATTAAGCATTGAAAAGATAAAATTGATTTGTAAGTACCTTAATGTTTGCCAAAACAAATATCAGCATTCTTTAAAGGAAGACAACAATGTCAAATGCTCACATTAATTTGTAGAATCTGGCATTAATTTAAAAAATACACATGTGACAAAACAGGAAAATGTGACCCATAACAAGGATTAAAAGAGTTAATGGAAACAGACCACAAATGGTAGAGGTTATAGACGTAGCAGAAAATAACCTTCAAAAAATTACATGAAAATAGGAGATGAAAGACATGTACATGGAAAATCATGAAACACCACTGAAAGAAATCAAAACAAACAGGAAATAAATGGGAAGGCATCGTATTTTCATGTTTTGGAATAATTAATATTGTTAAAATGTCCATGCTACCCCAAGCAATCTACATATTCAATGCAATCTCTATCAAAATCCTAATGGCATTTTTACAGAAATAGAAAAAACAATCCTAAAATTCATATGGAACTACATAACACCCCGAATAGCCCAAGCAAGTTTGAACTGGAGGCATAACACTTCTTGATTTCAAAATGTATTATGGTAACCCAAACAGTATAGTACTGGCATAAAAACAAATAGACCAATGGCCAGAGCAATCAATAAACAAAAAAAGACACAAATATAAGAAAATAATAATGAGACATTGCTATAGACCCTAGAGACATTAAAAGGATGATAAGGGAATAATATGAAAAAGTATTTTTGCCCATAAATTTGACAACTTTGATGAAATGGATAGATTCCTTGAAAGATACAAATTGCCAAAGGTTACTTAAAGGGAACTTGAAATCTAAGTAGTTGTATTACTATTAGGGAAATTGAATATGTAGTTTTAAACCTTACAAAAAAGAAAATTCCAACCTCAGATGGCTTTGCTGAAGAATTCTACCCAACATTTAAGGAAAAACTTATACCAATGCCATAAAATCTTCCTGAATATGCAAAGAAAAAGAACTTCAATCCATATTCATTAACTTCATTCAAAAATTACCTCACAGTAGATCATAGACCCAAGTGTAAGACTCCAATTAATTTGTAGAATAAAACATAGGAGAAAATCTATGTTACTTTAGATAATACAAAGATTAATTAGATATTAAAAGCATGACCCATAAAGATATATTTGATAACACTGGTTTCATATAAATTAAGAACTTAAGAAAAAAAGTGTTGGAATGAAAAGACAAACCACAGAGTGGAAGAAAATATATGTGAAACATAACTGATAAACTTTTTTTCTAAAATAGAAGTATTATCAGAACTTAATAAAAAAAACTGTATTTTTATAAAATGGGCAAAGGGGTTGACCAAATGTGTATGTGTGTGGCAAATAAGCACATGAAAAGATTCTAAACATCAGTAATCATAAGGGAAATGCAGATTAAAACTATGAGATACCATTACACACCTAATTAGAATGTTTAAAATAAAAACAACCAACATAACCAAGAGCTGTCAAGGATGCAGAGCAACTGGAAATCTCTTGCATAGCCTGTGGGAGTGCAAATGATACAGCCACTTTGAAAACAGTTTGTCAGTTTCTTATTAAGTTATATAGCTATTTCTATACACCCAGAAAAATAAAAACTTATATTTACACAAAACCTCTAAGTGAGCATTTTTAGCCCCGTATTTCTAATAGTCAAAAACTGGAACTAACTGAAATGCTCCTCAATTGAGGAATGGATACATTCCTCACTGTGGTACAGCCGTACAATACAATGGAATTCTCAACAACAAAATGGAATAGATTAATGATACACGCAAGAACATGGAAAAATCTCAAATTTACTATGCTAAGTGAAAAAAGTCAGGTTCAAAATTATGTACTGTATGATACCATTTATATGACATTCTTGAAAAGACCAAATTAGAGGGACAGAAAACAGATCAGTATTTGCAAGGGGCTGGAGGTTAAGGGAGAAGTTGACTATAAATGGGCATGGAGAATTTTTTTTGCTGATGTAATTGTTCTGTATCTTGTCTGTGATGTGATGTGTATACTACATTTATGGCATTTGGTTATGGTATACATTTTTCAGAACTTGCAGACCTACACACTATAAAGGGTTAATTTTACTATATGTTTATTATACCTTAACCATTTATAATAGCATAAAAATATTAAATACTTAGAGACAAATTTAGCAAATATGTCCAAGATGCATGCACTGAAAACTGCAAAACATTTTTGAGAGAAATTTAAAAGAAGCTAATAAATAGGGCAATATACTTTGTTCATGATTTCATTCGTATGAAATTCTACAGAAGATGAATTAATCTGTGGTATCTGAGAGCAAATCTGTGCTAGGGTCAAGATTGTGGGTAGCACCGACTACAAGAGGACACAGTAAAATTTGGGAAGTTGATGAAAATGTTTCATGGCTTGGTTGTGATTTTGGTTGCCTGGGTGTTGATGTTTGCCAAAACTCATAGACTTATACACTTATAATATGTCCATTTTATTTCATTAAATTATACTTCATTGAAGTTGATTTTTGAAATAGTACATGAACTCTCCATTGCTTTTAATACCATTGGGGAAAATGGTGTTTTAGTTTTTCCTTTCTTTCCTTGTACTCTAATTATTGGAGAAATTACAAAAAAGGGAACTATTTTTTTCTTTTAACTAGCACAATGAAAGCAGTTGCATCATTTCAGCTCTTGTGTTTCTTTTAAGGAAACTAACTTTACTAAGTGATATGCAGAAGTAGTTTCAAGCCTGGTCATCAACAGACTCTTAAGAGCAAAAGGATATTCTGAATGTTCTTATTCTTCATTGATACAAAATGTCTCATAATGTAGACCCTAATTTTATGAGTAAGAAAAAATAAAGAGAAATTCACAATATATTGTGTTTATCTTCGGAAGATATCATATTCTGGACATTTCTCCATGACAGTAGCCCCTTAAAAACCACCTTTATTGACGTAACTGTCAAAACCATCACTAGTTGCAGAAACAGGAAGACAATTTTCTCTCTTTGGCTTATGATCTTTTTCTACTATATGACAAATATCAATTTATAAAAGAAATAACAATCCTTAATAATTATGTGAAAAAGTCACGTACAAGAAGAGTCCTTTTCACGTACCAAATTAACCTCGGTCGTTTGTTTTAACAAAAATACTCAAAACTGGTGCCGATGGACCATGAGATTTGGGTTGAGCTTTGTAATCCGTTTGGAATTTGCTTTGAGATCCTTAAGGCTGTTCCTTCCCTTTTATCAAATAATTCTACTTTTAAAATGTAATTCATCAAGTAGGGCTACGATTTGAATTTAGGGCTCTTCCTTGCATTAGATGGAAGAGAGGAAATGCACGGAATAATAATAATAGTTAATATTATAATAATAATTTTTACTGCAGTAATTTTCCGGGGTTTGTTCACTATAAATTGTCATTCGTTTAGGTTTCAATATATGCCTGCTATTGGGAGATTGTCCTTGAGTAATAAATTCTTTAATTTATCCCTGTGCAGAGAATATAAACTATGTATACTTAAACTGATGTTTAGCTATTGTATTTATCTATTTTACCTATATTGCATGAAAGCTAAATGCAATGTATGGGCAGCAACAGAAGGGAGAGTTGGGTTGTCTCCTTTATTGTTAGGATTCCCAAGTCAAAGAATGTAGATAACACTTCTGCCCACACACGAACACATTTAGATTTATTGACTCATGTCTTATTTTGGAATATGCCAAAATGGACTGACCTTATTTTTGCAAACAGATTGCAGCAGTATGTGTAATGGAATTGCAATAAATTAACTCCCATTTTTATGCTATTGGATTGCTATAGATCATATGAAAATGCACAGTTCTCCCCACCTATTAAATTTCTTAACTACCTTACTGCCAGGAATTGTTTTGAATCTTATCCCCTATTCTCCTGTTTCTTGCTCTCCAATTAGATGATTTTGACATTATGCCCTATGATAGGTGATTTCTTTCCTCCTGATTTGGAGTCGTGTCAGTATCAATTTTTGCTATGCATTTTTATTTTTAATGTTCTAGAAACTTAGAACTGTTCTAACTTAGCTTGTATTTGTGCCCTGACATTTACTTATTTTGTTTTAAATTTAGAGGATTTTGACATTTAATCTGTTGTGGTATTTGTATTTACAGTTCCCTGAATGTGGTTTCTATGGAATGTATGATAAGATCCTGCTTTTTCGCCATGACCCTACCTCTGAAAACATCCTCCAGCTGGTGAAAACAGCCTGCGATATCCAGGAAGGTGATCTTATTGAAGTTGTCTTGTCAGGTAGTATATATTTTTTTCTCTATCCATAGATTAATAATTTGTATTTGAAGAATTCTTGGGCATAAGGCAACATAGAAAATACACATCAGACTTGGCTCTAAAAGGAAATTTTACAGTTCTATCTACATCAACTCTCAAAATTATTTTGAAAAATCCAAAAGGTCTCCCTTGAATTAGGTGTTTCCATTCCCAGTACTGTCGTGGTCACGTTCTCCCCAGCCCCTCAAAGCACACATGTGTGCTTTCATTCATTACTGATCGTTTGGACAGAAACAGAAAAGCAAACAAAACCTGACCTACAGTGAGGCTAAGACAGATGTCCGGGCCACAAATGTCCTGAGTATCTTAAAGCCAAGAAATAACAGCAGGGCTAGGAAACCATTGCTTTAGTTGAGTCAGAAGTCCAATAGATCTAAGCCAAGCCCAACTCAGAAACCAGAGCTAAGGGGTTAGAGCAGGCCAGGCCAGGCCAGGACCTATGGCACTAGCTGACTCAGTGGCTGAGCAATGGCTGCATTGCCCTCTGTCCAGATTTGTGTTTCTTGTTTAGAAATTAGTAATCTGTGTCTATCACTGCAGAAAAAAGTGGATATATGTAACTTAAAAAAAGTGCCAGAAGACAGCTCTATGGGAATCCTTACAATAATGATCATTGCAATATTGTGAAGAGGTCCAGATTTTTACTATTTATTTTTGTTAAAATTGAGCAATGAGGAACTCATTGCTGCTTTCTCCCCTCCAGCCTTCTTTGCTTGCTATCTCTTTGAGTAAAGGAAATCCATTACCTCCACAATTCTAAACTCCGTTTCCTCAAGTTCTTCAGCTTGTCCCGAGCCCCCCCACAGAGCACACTAATCATGATTCAGTTGGTTTGTGTTTGATTTAGTCCAGTTTGCTTTGTCTTTATCGATTGCCTATCACCGTATGAGTCCTGAGATTGTCGCATTTTCATTGTGTAGATAGATTATATAAAACAACCTGTTTTGCAAGGTAAAAGTAATACTTTTCCTGTTTATAAGGTTGCCCATTGGTAAATAAACAAACCAAAAGCAACAGCTTTCCTGGGGTCTCATAAGCAGAAGCTGCTGGCTTTGACTGGATTCTCCCTTTGCTTTTGGTTAGTTTCTTTCGTCATTGGCCTGTACTAGACTAGTGCCTGGACATCTTGTTTTCTAAGGTTCCTGTTTCTGAACACTAGGGGCTGCCTGAAGTAAATTATTCAGGGAAGTCACGCACTGGATCTATTCTCATCATAATTCATATTAAACTCATAGCCAGACTGTTTCGCAAATAATGTAATATGTTTTAAGAGCCTTTTTTCCGTGTGGCAATGTCCAGAAATATATGAGGATTTTTAAAAATTGCATATCTAAATTTATTTTTCTTTCCATTTTACTTTTGTTATCAAGGACTTTATAGTAGTACCAGACAGATTGGATGCAAGCTGTGTGTGGGTGTGTGTGGGCTTGTGGAGGGGGGCTGCCCCTTCACATTTATCCCAAACTTCATCAGCAGACCTGCTCTTCCCCACTGACTCGTGCCCTCCAAAGAGCCCCTCCTGCCCGAGGAACAGCATGCCACTTTCCCTTGCCCTCTTTGCAGACCAAGGACTCATTGTGCTTATACTCAGTCCTTCTGCCATCTACCCTTTACGTTCCATGTTCTGCCTCTCCTATCTCCCTGGCCACAATTGCTGAGAGCGTGTTTAAGGATAGAACTTTCTCTTTTCTTTTAGTATTTAAACAACTTTTACTACAAAAGAACAGTGTGTGTTCATTGTAGAAAATGTAGACTCATTAAAAAGAAGAATTATCCTTAAATCCTATCACCCAGAGATAACCATTGTTAATAATCTATTACAAGCATTCCCCAATTACCTCAGCAAGTGAGGAAAATCCTCATTTCCTTTCTGGGTCATAAAGTCCACATCCAGACACAAATTTTATCCAATTTTTCTTTCTTTTTTTTAAGTCTTTACACTGGCTTTTTTCCTTTTCTTTTTTTATTGGACTAAAGTTGATATCCAATATTATATTGGTTTCAGATGTACAACATAGTGACTTGGTAATTATATACATTACTAGATGCTTGCCATGGTAAGTTAGTTTGCCCTCTTATAATACCAAGATATTACAATATTATTGGTTATATTCTATCAGTTGTACTTCCAATCCTATGACTGACTTATTTACAGTTTGCAGTTTTTACCTCTTTATCCCTTTCACTTACTTCACCCTATGGGAACCAATAGTCTGTTGTCCATATTTATGGGTCTGTTTCTTTTTTGCTTGTTGGTTTTGTTTTTTTAGATTCCACATATCAGTTAAATCACATGGTATTTGTCTTCCTCAGCCTGGCTTATTTCACTGAGTAGGATACCCTCACAGTTCTTCCATGTTGTCTCAAATGGCAAGATTTCCTTCTTTTTTATGGCTGAGTAATATTCCATTGTGTATATGCACATCTTTAACCATTCATCTATTCATGGGCATTTGGGCTGCTTCCATATCTTTCCTATTGTAAATAATGCTGCAGTGAACATATAGGTGTACATATGTCTTTTCAAATTAGTGATTTTGTTTTCTTCAGGTAAATTCCCAAGAAGTGGAATTGCTGGGTCTCATGGTATTTCTATTTTTAGTTTTTTTGAGGAACCCCCATATTGTTTTCCAAAGTGACTGGACCAATTTATATTCCCACCAACAGTTTAGGAGGGTTCCCTTTTCTCCATATCCTGGTCAACATTTGTTATTTCTTGTGTTTTGGATAGTGGCCATTCTGATTGGTGTGCAGTGATATCTCATGTGGTTTTGATTTGCATTTGCGTTATGATTAGTGATGTGGAGCATTATTCCATGTGTCTGTTGGCCATCTGTAGGTCTTCTTTGGAAAATGAAGAACAGACCTTTTTCTCACCTGCTGTCCCAGCACCTGCTCAGGGTGGCCTATTCTACTCTTATCAGCTACCTTGTTGGTAAAAGGAGCCAATTATATAATAGCCCAATTCTAATTTTGAATGTGGCGCCTTTGAACCCTTTTCTCATTCCTCATAGTCCTATTTCCCCAGTGTCATTTAATATTTAAGTTAGTTATTCAATTATACAAATTTAATTTTACACACACACACACACACACACACACACACACACACACACACACACGCAGTTATACTTAGACCTCCAGCATTTACCTGCCAACTTCCTTGGTAGCTATATTCTCCTACCTTCTATTTGACTCTAATGCTTAGCATTGTGAATTTCTCAATAAATGTTAAAAATTAACATACCTTGAGATCTCATATCCCTCCATTTTACAGGCCAGTCTGTCCCCCATGCCTCTCACTTTGTCTGTTTGTTGTCAGTCATCTGCAGCATAGTCCATAGCTGACCTCACCGCCAATCTCCGCTTGGGGCACCGACCTGCATCTTAACCATCCCTGCCACATGCCCATACCTGTTTCCTGTCTTCTCTTCACTCTAGTTTTCATTCACTAACTCTCTACCATTTTTGGACTATATTGTTCCCTTTCTTTTTCTCTTCCCACAGCACATGGCCCATCCTATGCATGTCTGACATCACTTTGATGCAGTCTCAACTACTTTTTATGCTCCTATCAGGGCCTGCTTTACCTGTCTGCAATCTGAATTATGTACTTTACCACCCATTTTTGCCATTCCTTTTTCCTGAGCCACACATGACTTCTGGACACAGTCCCCTGCCACCATGGCACAAGACAGATCAACCTTTCATCTGGCCTCACTATAGTTCAGCAATCCTCTCCCCCTATCCTTTTATTAGCAGAGACATGAGGTTCTCAAAAAACATATGAGTTCAATAATTGACTACTGGCTATCACATTAGAAGTTATCACATAAACAACACTTTATAAAAATATCAATTTATTGTAAAAATATTATTTCTAGCTATATCCTCAAAAGTAAACTGAAATTCAAGTCTCCTTGCCATACATTCAGTCAACCCTGACAAGAAGTTGGTGCCTGGGATGTGGGCAGTATTGCATTGCATTATAATTTGAGGCAAGACAGATGATAGCAACGAAGACACTTAGGCCGTGGGTACAAGGGAGTTCATATCACAGATTCATGCCTGAACCAGTTCCTGAAGAGAATGGAGTGCTGTGATTGGGCACTTCCTGAATATGTGATTAAAGAGCAGCTTCCTTCAGAATGCAGTGGGTATGGGAGTAGAGGAACAAAATACTGGACATTCCCTCTATTGCCTTCCGACCAGTTCCAGAATGTAAACATGTCGTGGAAAATTTTCCTCTTGAAGACTGAAATTTTACCATTAAATTACATTTATCTAAGTTTCTTTGTTTCTTATGAAAAATTAAATTTCACTCTGTAGTTCAACATAAATATAGTCTGTTTCTTTGAATGTTTACCCAACATTCCACCAACAGGAAGATTTTCTGACAAAGGAGTAGAGTGAAATGTGAGAAAATATGGCAAAAATTAATTTTGAGGAAGGTTAAATACTCTTCTCTCGGAAAACATCAAGAATTTTCTCTTGCTTGTGCCATTTTTCTGCTGAGACCTTTCATCGTCTGTTAGTACTAACCAAGCTACTCCTGGCTAATTTGCTGATGTTTTTTCTCTTTTTCTTGTTGAGAAACATGGCTTGTGTGAGCTAGTACATTTAGACGCAGTAAGCCAGGAAAAGATTGCTCATGGGTGGGTGGGTTGGATTACGGAGAAAAAAATAAATAACTCTATGGAAGTTCCCCACCATGTACTCTCCCACCCCTGGCAAATGTTCTTTGTCTGTTGAGCAAAGGATTAGCAATCACTACTATTGTTATGAAGTAGGAAACCACAGCAAATGGAATATCTCTAATTAAAGCCAAAGTCAGGTTCAAGTGTGTAGTACTGAACTGTAAAATAGAGTTCATGGAATTTATCTGAAGTCTTCTTCATGATGGGTCTCTATCAAAGCCTGGTAATTCAGCCATAGCAAAACAAATTAATAACAGCACTGCATTCAACTCAACTCATTCAGCTCAACTCAGCTGCACAACTCAGCTCTTTTTTGGTTTTTGTTTTGGGATTTGATCTCTAATAATGTGTGTGTGTGTGTGTGTCTATCTTGTAGGTGGTTAAATGGAAAATAGACAAGGACTAAAGAATTTTTCAAATACAATGACAATTTCTAAATGAGAGCTAAATGTTGAATCTTTCCTTCTTTCATTAATGTAAAGCTCATGTTTTTCATCATTTTTTATAACAGATTATCCTGTATTATTTATAACTTTTGCAAAATACTGTTTCCATATCTTCCACAAGTGTGGTCCTTTGATCCCCACTGTCTAGAAAGCCAGCGCTATGGCCTCAGCAGGGGGATATGGGTCTATTTTCAGGCAGTGACAAAAGAGCTGAAAATGAGGTAGAGAGAGCAAGAAATAGTTTAAAGGTAAAATTAAAGAGATATAATAACCACGTGGGTATAGTTGAGAAGGAGTATGAGAAAATGAAGGAGACTCTAAGGAGAGCTGCAGTTACCTAAGAGCGATCACAGTTCCTTTTCCCCATCCCAGGTCTTGTCCTCATACATTGTCCAATGTGTTGGCCAAATGGTCTTTGGGTCTGCCCTGAAGGGCTGAAGAATTTATTTCTTGGGCATATAGAACCATTGATTTACTTTGTGATTTTGTACAAGTTTTATAACCTCTAGATTCTGGATTTTTTTTTTCATTAAAGAAAAGGAACTGACACTGGATGAAAGTATCATACCGCTAATAACACATGGATTCTGTTTTCTTCAGTCTGCTAGTAAAGTGGTATGCTAACAATTGCTGGATCATCTGGTTCATCTCTTCTCTGTTCCTCACTACTTGTACCTTTGCCAAGACATTCAATCATTCTGTGCCCCAGTTTTTCTCGGCTGTAAAATGGAGAGAACACTACAACTTACATGGTAAGGTTATTACAAAAATCAAATACATTATGCATATAAAGCACTTCAGAGAGTTCCTGCACATAGCAATGGCACAATAAATGTTGGCTATTATGATTGCTGTTCTCCTTACACTCTAAGCAGCCTTTCCCTGTGGTGCTCATGGTTGTTAAACATACTACAGAAGGAGCCCTGGTCTGATAACTTTGAGAAACATTGTGTTAAACAATATTAAAAGAATTATTTATGCAGGACTCTTCAGAACTTTGGTACATGCAAATGTGAAGCATAACTCTCCCAGATCACTTCCCAGATTCACTTGGTCACAGAGTACTTTTTCTTTCCTCCGAGTATCTTTTGAGGCTTGGGCTCGGCCATCCACCCAGGAGACTCTCCTCTGAGTCCAGCCCCTGGACCAAATGGTCTGAGAGGGCTTGTACATTACACACGGGTCATTTCTCTCTCACAGATGGCAATATTTTAACCATGGAGAAGCAGGAGTTAGAAAGAAAGAATCTTTGTTTATATAATAACACAAGCTTTTGAGACAGTTTGCGTAAGTAGTTATTTCCTTCACAGTGACTCAGGGAGGTAGTGAAATCAGATATCTGAAAAGCTATAGAATATAAATGTTCACTTGCCCACATCCTGCAGTAAGTAGAGGTAGTACCAGAGCTTGAATCTAAGTGTTCAGTCACTCTTCACATGCTTCAACCTCAGGTTAGCCCTTTGAACGTGGACCAGTAAGCTGGAATTCTTGAGGACCTGTTCAAAGAATTCCTACCACAGTAAGGCTGTTTGTATTACAGGGAAACATTAACAGTATTTGTAACAACAAAAACAGTAATGAGCTACAAGTTCCATTGACATGATTTTTACCACAGAACCATTCATTATTCCCTGTTCCTCATAAAAAAAAAATTTGATAAATATACAAACTGTGATCAAGTTAGGAAAACCCTGGAGGCTCTTCTCTACAGAGTTAAAATACAAAATATGTAATAATAAAGTAACCATGCCCCTACCTAAACAGGATCCCATCATACAATTTCACAACTCTGATCAAAATTGAAATAGTGTCTTAAGGTCCTCATATTTAAGGGGTCCTCGTGACCATGTTTTTCTTTTACTAAGATTCGGTGCCTAAACAGCAGCCAGGAAAAAATATGTGGTAAGAAAATTCTAGCAAGGTCCTCCTTTCTTCTTTAGAAAGTGTAAATTACTGATTTATATGGCATGTGACAGTTATATCCACTTCTCTTGGGTTTAGTACATTGCTTAGCAATGTTTTATCCTCCTCTGAAATATGGGCAGGAGAGAAAATCCTTGAGAGATCAATGCATTGCTATTTCTCCAAGAGTGTGTTACATAGATACAGTTTTGTTTGTTTGCTTTTAGGAAGGCAGAATTAATTGTGGGAAGCACCTTCCAAGCCCTAATACTGCTTGAGTTAAGTTTGCAAAAGACCCAGCTTTTTGTATTTATGTTTCTTTGTAGTTGTTCTTGCACATCTAAATTTGCCAGGCTGAGTAGTGCCAATTCCTGTCCACCTCTAGTTGTAATTATCTGTGTGGGTGAGTTTGTCACAATGGAAAACCTAAGTGTAAGATTACAGGTCATTACTCTTTTCTTCTAAGTATGGTTTATGTCAAGCATGTCTTCAGCATTTCCTTTTTATTATTGTTAATATTAATTCTCTTTTTGTCCCTGTCTTTCAAAAAACCCGGTTTTAGTTTCTTTGTGCCACACTAAACTATTTTTGTAGAAAAATAAATACGGACAGCAGGCTGTTGGGATGTTCCACAGACTTCCCACCTCTCCCAACTTGTGACCTCAGTGGGGACATGGAGACTTGATGCAGTCCTGCCTTGCTGTTATCATCTTCTCAGTTACTTGTTTCTGTGTGGAGTGGATTCTCTAGGGAGATAAGGCACCACAGTGTATTGCTTCTCTCTTTGTACCCAAGTATCCCTAAGCATCAAGGCAGAGTGAAGACATTCTCTCCAGATAACTGACATGGGGCATAAGACAAACCCTAAAGGGAAAAGTTCTTTGAAGAATCTTATTTCATTTGAAAATTTTATGCACATTTTGCATTCTGCATTATATTTCTCTTGCTTAATTTTCAGTACGTAACATTTTCTTATCCATGTTGTTCTTTAAGAAATAATGATAACATTCCTGGTGGTGGTATAAGGACATAGAGCATTTATGATGCATTAGGCACTATTCTAACACAGTGCCTAACATATATTTACATATATCCACCGAGAAATATGCTTCATATTTATTTTATGGATATATCCACATATATCCACATTCAATTTGTTAAGTAGTGGACTTTCAGTCAAAGACTTTGGTTTGAGTCCCAGAGCTGCCATTTATTTCTTATAATATATTTGGCAAGTCACCTTATTTCCTTGAGTCTTTACCATCACCTGTCAAATAGCAATAACAATATCTCCAATATAGGATTGGGCTGTAGATTTCATGAGGATAAATATAAAGCATTTCATAAACTACCTGGCAGATGTGAAGTATTCAACCCTCTTGCCCTACCTCCACCTGCCTGGACTATGCATTTGAAAAAGGATCCATTTGTTTTTATATAAAATCCTCAGGACCTGACATATCATGCAGTCAATGTCCATTTGTTGAGTGAATGAGTGAATACTTGAATTAACAAAATGAGCAAATCAACAAATGAATGATTAAATCGGGGCACTGTGCATGATATCCAGAAGCTACTGTTCTGTCGGAATTGAATTTCAATGCTTTCTGTTGGTTGTCCTTGGCCTAATCTATTAGGAATGATCAGATCAATCCTTTTATTCTATATTCTTGTTACCCTCTGCATATTATCAAAAACTAATTCCTCTTTAGAAATTATTTATTTTTAGAAATCTAATTCTGCTTTCAAAGCATTGTGATGTTTTTCACCTTTCTCATGTAAAGTGAAACCTAATTCTTAAAATACCTATTGTTTTCCTATCTAATTCCTACATTTCCTGGATTACACACATCACCATGACCAAGTAACCTCATTTGCCCCCAAACTCAATTCACTCTTCCTTGAAACTGTTTTTTCAACCATTTCTCTTTTCTCCCAAATATTCTTGCTTGCTTTCTAATATATATTCAGTAGTCACTGCTTTTTGGTGTACTCCCCCCAATGCTTATCGCACTTGCCTTCATCACTTGGAGCCTCAGTGCTCCATACCTGCATTAAAGCTCATGGTGGTGACCCTAGAGCTGACCCAAGGCTCTGATTTTTCCAGTTCAGTGTTTGGAAGGAAGAGGACTGATGTCCTGAGATGCTGGCAATCTTTCCTGCTGCTCCCACTCGTTACATTGAGCTCTGTAGCTTTATCCACCTAGCAGAACAGGTGCCTCACTGCGCCTAAGGGTCAGCTGGCAAGATCTATAGGAAAAGCGGTCATGGGCTCCAAAACTGGAGTCTAAATCTCCATAGATCTCTGTCCATGTACATACCATGGTTTTCAAAGAGGGACATACCAAAACCCTCTGTTCACACAGATTAGCCTAAGGCCTGGTTCCTCACCATCTGGCAAGTGGATATCTAGCCAGAAATCATAGTTTCTCCTTCTCTTTTTTTTTCATCTATTACTTCTCTAAGTGAGGAGAGTATTATAACTCATCCAGATAATCAGAAAAAGAACAAAGAGGGCATTTTCTGTGTATTCTCTGGTCTGTGTGTAACCAAAAATTCCTTTTATTCACTTCTTAGCGTGGAGATTTAATAGTCTCATGTATATAAATCTTACCATGTTAGCACCTCAGTGGTATAACAGATCTCAGAGGTCTTTGCATATTCAGAATCCTTCTAGAAAATATAGTAAGATGTTAGCTTCTTCTTTTTGCCTCTTTTTATGAATTGGTTTATAAAACACACAAAAATGTCTTATTAATCTACTGTACTTACCAATTTGACTCTGAATTAATTTGGGGCTTATTTCCATAGATCATACTCCAACTCAAAAATGAAGATTTTTTACATCAGAGATACTGAAATAGATGAGTTGTAGAATCTGACCCTAATATAAAAAAATTTTTAAGCAGTAATAGTGTCTTGTAAACAGATACTTCCTTGACTCACTTCTGTGTAGAAGTGATAGGGATTTCTTTAAAGACAGAATTTTTTTTTTTAATTACTAGTTTTCTGCTTGAATTAGACAACACAAATTTGTGTGCTTTAGGCTCTCACTTGAGAATAAAATTGCTTGGGTTTTTATTTTGTCCATTTCTTATAAAAATGTGAAATCCTATTGATGAGAACTGGCTGAGAGATATGCAGTCCAGCTATTCCTCTAGTACTGCCCAGTCCAGCATGGTAGCCACTATGTATGGCTATTTAAGTTAACTAAAATAAGTACAACTAAAATTCAGTCCCTCAGTTGTACTAACTACATTTCAAGTATTTAATAGACACATTGGCTGAGAGCTACTGTATTGATAAAGAACCTTTTCACCATCAGAAAAGTTCTATTGGACAGATCACAAAATCTCGTGGGAGAAACTGTCCAGTCTATCACCTGTGACTTCCTTATAGGATAAATTCCTTAGGTTTTAGTGCCCAAACAGCTCTATTTTATAAGGTTACTCTTATGACATCTAGCGTTTCTTCTTGCTTTGGCCTTGCTCCCTCACATTTGAATCCATGGCCACCTTTAATGGCATAAGTCAACACTAGATCACTTTACTAATTCTTTGTATTTGGCATGATATTCCCCTGGGTTTCTTAATTTCTCTGTCTTATTTCATTGTGTGCTACACAGAATACCCTAGGGTTAAAGGCACAGACTCTGGAACCAAACTGCCCGAGTTCAGTTCCCAGCAGCACATTGATTAGCTATGTGGCTGTGGAAAGCTATTTAGTGTTGGGTGACCATTTCTCACCTTCAAACTGAAGATTAACTATGATAATAATGTAAGGTATCTAATACATTAGCTAGGATAGAAGGATCTTGAAAAATCATGTTAAGAAGGAAGGGGACAAGGAAAGTAGGTAGAGGAAGAAGGAAAAATAGATCAGGAAGAGCAATGTTGCATCATGGGACGGTCTTTAGACTCCTTGTACAATTTACGAGTGGCTTCATTTCTTTGTTTTATGTCACATTTTTTCAAAGTGTATTTATGGCGGCTTAACAAAAACATAAAAAATAGAATAAAATACCAGCAATTGACAATGAGTGTTGTCCAAGTTAGAAAAGACAACATTATTTAAGAATGTAAATGATAGAATATTTACTTTAAAACGGTCATATACTTATCCTCATTCCTTCATAAGCTACACTGAATCAGAGGAAAACCTGCTTCTGAAGGCCAGACCTTTTTTTAATATAGTACCTGGCCATTTATTCTCAGGAAAATCATCTCTCTGGGTTTTAGGTAAATTTACAGAGTAGCATTCTGAATGCAATTTTTAAAATGTATTAATCAAAATTGATCAGTAAAGATTAATACTGATAAAGATCTTATGTGGGTGGATTTTTCTTTTCAGTATGATGATGTATTACCTTCTTGACTTTTTCCCATGCAGCAATACTCCCCTTAGTGACAGGGAAAACTGTTAGCGTATACTTTGTATCTACATTCATATCTCTCTCTCTCTCTCACACACACACATGCACAGGAGAGGAGAGCCTAGAGGAGGAAAGGAAGGAAGGAAAGGTTCGATTATATTTGATATATCATCAAAATTGATATGCCATTGAAGTCAGTGAAATAAAGCCATCGTGCGCCACTGCATTAACAAGAGCCACTTGGAGAATGGCTACTGAGTGACTTTCTGACAAATCTGTGGGCATGCATTATCTTTGTCTGAGGTAAAGGTCTGGACTTCACTTGAAGAGCCGCCAAATATCCCTTTTTGATGTTCCATGATTAGTGGCACATCACACTTAGATTCAATGGCTCAGCCGTGCCACCATCTGCCCAGAACTCTCATTCTGCTTGTTGGCATGTCATTTATTTGCTTTTAACATGCAACCCATGTAAAAATCCCTCATAATCTGCCAAAATTAGAAATGCAGCTGTTTTATGTCTTAAACAGCAGTAGCACTCTCCATTATGCCAGTATGGAGGAATAAAATAGAAAGATGTATTTGAAAAGAGCAGTATTACACCAGAATATATTTGTGCCTCCACTACTCTAAGTTATTTTTAAGACATCTATAGCCTGTTACCAGTGTTGGCTTCAGGCTCAAAGGGAAATTGACAGATAAATATACCAAATATCTCTCTTTCTACATATATTTTAATGTAAGAATTGGGGTTTGAGTCAAGCTCTGAATTCTTTTTATTTTTTTCTCATGTTGTGAAGCAATTTCGAACTTCTCAGTTTCTTGAAAATGAAAAATTTCTGGCTAACTCTGGGTCTCATCTTATCCTATTTTTATTTTCTCCAGAAGAATTTTGAGGTTCTCATCATTCCAACGTGTTAATCCTGAGAACATGATAACGTTGAGCTGTGTGGGGAAATCTCAGTGAGGCCAAGCCGTTGGTCCTCTATTAAGAAAGAAAAAAAAAGATTTATTTTCCCCCTCATAGTAATCCTGTGGTGGTCAAAAACAAAAACCAGGACTACAGCAAAACCTACCCCTTGGTTCACTATATTATCCACCATCAGATTATTCAGGAGTGATAGACATTAAGAGACAATAAAGATCTGGAACAGAGATTCCATCCAAAGACACCCTTCTTCACAGTGACTGGACATGCCTGTTCTGAAAGTAAAGTTGGATAATGTGAAATGGTTTTGCTCCATTCATTACACTTTGATATCCATATAACATTTAAATTGAACTCGTTTGGTCATTTGTTAATGTTGCCCCACATGAATCTTTCGCCATACGAATGTTCAGTACTTGAAAAAAGGTATGTGTGAAAACTGATCTGTAAAAAAACCACTTCCAGTGGAATTAGGGTGTGAAAAGCAATGATGGAACAAACACAAGTTTGCTGAAATGGAGGTTCTTCATAGGCATTTGCCTTACATAGCTAACAAGATTAACAACGCTAAAGAACAGGGACAGTATATTAAAGAGTTTTAAAAATCTATTTAACAATTAACTCAGTGCCAGAGATACAATAGTCAACTCTGAAAATACTTGTTCATGACTGGTACGCTTTTCTTGGCAACTTAAGACTTCACAAATGGGTCTCCATTTTGAAAAGAGAAATTTAAGCTTGGTTTTTAAGGAATTTAAATATTTGTACAATTCTGAAGTTAAAAGACACACTAGATCTTATGACATGTTACTATAAAAATCCTTGTAAAATGTTAATTCTATAAGCCTTAACATGCTACCTTTTCTACATAGAACAAATGTGTGATGTTTATATATTGAGCCAAATAGATTCATCTTCTTGTCCTTCAAGCTTAACAGCAGCCTCCGATTATCTCATGTATAAATCTCTACTTTTTCTGGTTTTATGCTTTTAAAAACATTTAGTGCTGAGCAGAGGTCTTGGTTTGTTATCTCTAATGACTGAAATCTATTTTTGGCCTCCTGGAGTCTTTAACACAAAGAATAAGCAAGACAAGCAGCTTTGAAGTCAGACTGGCCTCCACAGATGAGATCACGCAAGTGAGTCAGTAGTCAAACCTGATAGTTGTTAAATAAACCACTTAATCCTTGAATGGTTTTATATTTACAGAAAAGTTGCAAACATAGTACAGAGAGTGTATTTCACCCAGATTCATTTTCCTGCCATGTTGTCATCTCACACTGCCATGGCACATCGTCAAAACTAAGAAGTCAGCTTTGGCACAGGACTGGAACTTGCCAGGTTTTTTTCCTCATCAGTGTCCTGTTAGCCCCAGGACCAGGCCAGAGTACCACCTTGCATTTAATTGTCCTGTTTCTCCGGTCTCCTCTGACTTGCGACAGTTTCTCAAACTTTACTTGTTTCATGATTAAACTGAGGTTATGGATATTTGGTAAGAAAAAAATACCATGGAGGTGAAGTACACTCCTCATTACATCACATCAGGGGTACATGACATCAGCACATCCCTGATGATACTAACCTTCACCACTTGATGAAGGTGGTGTCAGCCAGGTTTCTCCACCAAAAGTTACTCCTTCTCTCTTACTCTGTCA
This sequence comes from Smutsia gigantea, assembly GCA_032199065.1. Classification (NCBI taxonomy): domain Eukaryota; kingdom Metazoa; phylum Chordata; class Mammalia; order Pholidota; family Manidae; genus Smutsia; species Smutsia gigantea. The sequence goes on along the minus strand of JAVSCE010018610.1, from coordinate 450,528 downwards.
CTAAGTCTAGTTCTCCTTTAAGAGGGTGGGGAGGAGATAAATCCCACCCTCTGGAAGGGGGAATATCTACATATATTAAACTGAATTCTTCTGGAAGGAAGATGTGTCTCTCCTCCATATTTATTTATTTATTCAAAACCCAATTTTAGGGTTTATTTTCCACTAAGTTTGATAATATAAGTTCCAGTGCCACTTGTCATAATGTTTTGAGCTAAGCTTTTCATATTAAAACACGGAAAGAGAATATACACCAACCATCCCAACTGAAGAATTAGGGAAACCATAACCCTGAGAACCCTTTGTGTTCCCCTTCCCTGACTCTGTCCCTTTCTACTGCCTTGAAATTTATGTTAATCATCTCTTTGCATTTATCATTTTACATGATGAGATTTTAAAACTTGAAAATTTGGTCTCTTCGGAAATGGTTAAGTAGGTGTGATTCGTAGCCAGCAAAAGGTGTAAAATAATTACGCTTCAAAAATTTTCCCTTTCTTTGAAGGAAATAAAATGCATCTCTTCCTTAATTCTTTAGTAATAACAATGATGAAGCATACTCTTTGTACTAAATAAACTTTTACCAAGTGTCTTCACTCCATAACTAATCTGCTGGTGAAGCAGGTGCTAATCTTGCAAAAGGATCCTCTTATCTTTAGATTTGAATTTTCCATAAAACAAAACTTAATGATAATTTTCAAGTGTTTAAATGCAAATTGAAGAAACTTGGCACATTAACACTATGGTAAAAGTTAAGTTACAGAAACATGTATCTTAGAACAAGTACAAAAATTTTTACTATCTTGTATAGAAGGAATGATTGTAACTTTATCTTGATTTAAAGACCTATAGCTTATAAAAATATATAATTTATAAGGATGCTAGATGTCTTCACCTTACTGGGACTAATAGGTAATGACAAAATATTTACATGAGTCTTTTTTTGGCCACCATACAAATTTTGAAATTACTTTTTTTTAAGATTTCAAATGTTTATATACTTACAATAGTCATACAATCACCAAAGATTCACAAGATTCAAATCCTAGTAGTTATCTCAACTCTCAAAGTCATTTAAATTTACCCACTGAAGACATGCAGAATAATTCTAATCCCACTCCTTTAAATCATCCTTTAAATATATAATCTCCCAAAGTCTCCTCTTTTCTAGGACACGTTTTTTAAATTTTTTTACTTTGTCTTTTCTTGTAGTTTTATTCAAATATAGTTAATAAAGAAAATTGCAAAGTGTTTCAGGTATACACACTATAATTTAATATATGTATACATTGTGAAAGGACTGCCTTCTTTGAGTTACTTAACATATCTATCACCTCACGCACTTAATTTTTTTTTCCTTTGGTGAGAACTTTTAAGTTCTACTCTCTGTAAAGTTCAGTTATACAATGCGGTGTTATCAACTGTAGTCACTGCTTCACATAAGATTCTCAGACCTTACTTATCTTATAACTGGGATATATTTTCATAGTTCCTTCAAGTGCCCACTTACCTAAAGATCATGCGGGTACTTGATTCGGTCATGCCATTAAACTGTCCTTCCTGATGTCATCTTGGTGCTTGTTGACTAGGGCATCACTATGTGTCAATCCATTAGATTGGAAGGCTGAACATACTAGAATGACTAACAATACTTACTTATTAAGCATCATTTGTGTTTTGGATAAGAGGTGAGCCTCCAAATGTAAGATGGACAAATTTACCTTTAATGTCAATTGGAGGTATAGTCAGAAGTGAAGGGTAGTTAATGAAGATTTGAAACCTCAGAAGCCAGGTATTTCAAGAGGTCATGACAGGATCAGCCTGAAAAATGTGTCCCAGAGGCCATTTTATGATGACGGATAAGCAACAACAAGTCCAGGTAGGTGTGTCAGCACACAGGCTAGCTCAGGGGTGCAGAGAAAGTTACTAAGGTCATGAAGTTGTCAACTAATGAGCTTCATATATAAGCAGGGACTTAAACCTCAGAAGTCACAAAAACTGCCTAAAATGGAGGATGTGATTCGGAGGTGACAATTGTTAGCTGTTTGGTTGTATCTGGGGAAGAAACTGATGGCGGGCTGTGGCGGGGGGTGGGGGGTGGGCTGTGACCCTGGGTCTATAGCTGTGTGCCATAAATTTTGTATTTAGCTATTGTTACTTTATTTGCCCAACTAGAATATAAGTTCCAGAAAGGCAGGTGCATTCAATTTTTTTTTTTTATTGCTTTACCCCAGTGCCTAGAATAGAACCTGACACTTAGGAAGCTTAATAAATAAATGTAAGTTAGGTGAATGAATGTGTGAATGAATCTAATAAATCAGCAAGTTCTGTTGATATTGCCTTCTAGTTGATATCTGTATCTCTTAACTATTTGCTAGTTCAAGTCGCCATATTCTGTCACCTGTACCACTGGAATGGTTTCTTTGCCTCTAGTCTTAAGTCCTCTCATCCAGTCCCCTTTATGGTGCAACCCTCATAAATTCTAAAGCCTAAATTGTATCATGCCATTCATCCATGTAAAACCCTCCAATACCACAAGGATAAAGCCTCCTACATGGCTTATGGAACTGTTTGTGATCTGCCTTCAGCTTATGTCTATAGTCATATGCCCCCTATTCTACACCCTACCCTACCCAACTCCAGTATGTGGGCATCTGGAAACTTGTTTTATTTCTTCCAATATTTTATAATGTCCTATCTTATTTCCAGTGCCCATTTACACTAGAAAGAAACTTGATACAAATGGTAATATATTGCATGATCTCATTTATGTGAAGATGTCCAGAACAGGCACAACCGTAAAGAAAGAAAGTAGATAAAAAAGAAAAGAAAAAATAAATAGGGAGAGTTTTCTTTTTCTATTCGTCTAGAAGATAAAGGTTTGGTGGAGGAAGGGCAAAGGAAGGCATTATATAAAAAATATTATCTTTTGTATACAATTTCAGTTGCTTTAAGATCTTTCACTTGTTTAAGATTGAAATTCAGAATCAAGAAGCTGAAAATAAACCTTCTGTCTGGAGCTTACTTAAGGAAAGATCTTTAATCAAATTATCCTCTTTTGAGGATAACCTGTGAATGTGAGCAAGTCAAAGGGTTTGGCTGGGCTGTAACACCTTGCAGTTCTAAAGTACAATATGCTTTGATCCTTTTGTAGCAGAGATTTTCCATATTTGCCAATACAGATCTATTCTTATCTTTAACTTACAAACGTTTATGTCGTGATATGATATTCTTGATGGAATACTACCACATCTGTAACTTTGACAGGACAAAAACTGCAGGGACTGAATTGCACGTGAGTCTATACACACATACACATGTGTGTGTACAATAATTAGTTGGTGCCCTAATTATTTTCAGTAGTGTCCAATAATTATTTTTTTTTTTCATTTTCACTCTTTGTCTTACATATGATGAGCTCACAGATTTTTTTAATAATTTATTTTGGTATCATTAATCTACAGTTACATGTGAATATTATGGTTATTAAACTACCCCCTTCATCAGGTCCCTCCCACCAACCCCATTAAACTCACTGTCCATCAGCATAGTGAGATGCTATAGAATCACTACTTGTCTTCTCTGAGTTGTACATCCCTCTCCATGCCCCCCAACATTATGTCTGCTAATCATAATGCCCCTTATTCCCTCTTATCCCTCCCTTCCAACCCATCTTCCCCAGTCCCTTTCCCTTTGGTAACTATTAGTCCATTCTTGCGTTCTGTGAGTCTGCTGCTGCTTTGTTCCTTCAGTTTTTTCTCTGTTCTTATACTCCACAGATGAGTGAAATCATTTACTTATCTTTCTCGCCTTGGCTTATTTCACTGAGCATAATACCCTCTAGCTCCATCCATGTTATTGCAAATGGTAGGATTTGTTTTCTTCTTATGGCTGAATAATATTCCATTGTGTATATGTACAACATCTTCTTTATCCATTCATCTACTTACTGATGGACACTTAGGTTGCTTCCATTTCTTGGCTATTGTTAAATACTGCTGCGATAAACATAGGGGTGCATATGTCCTTTTCAAACTGGGCTGCTGCAGTCTTAGGGTAAATTCCTAGGAGTGGAATTCCTGGGTCAAATGGTATTTCTATTTTGAGTTTTTTGAGGAACCTCCATACTGCATTCCACAATGGCTGAACTAATTTGCATTCCCACCAGCAGTGTAGGAGGGTTCCCTTTTCTCCACATCCTCGCCAACATTTGTTCTTGTTGGTGTTTTGGATGTTGGCCATCCTAACTGGTGTGAGGTGATATCTCATTGTGGTTTTACTCTGCATTTCTCTGATGATTAGCGATGTGGAGCATCTTTTCATGTGCTTGTTGGCCATCTGAATTTCTTCTTTAGTGAACTGTCTATTCATGTCCTCTGCCCATTTCTTAATTGGATTATTTGCTTCTTTTTGTTAAGGTGCATGAGTTCTTTATATATTTTGGATGTCAACCCCTTATCGGATATATCATTTATGAATATATTCTCCCATACTGTAGGATGTCTTTTTGTTCTACTGGTGGTGTCCTTTGCTGTACAGAAGCTTTTCAGCTTGATATAGTCCCACTTGTTCATTTTTGCGTTTTTTTCCCTTGCCCAGGGAGATATGTTCATGAAGAAGTTGCTCATGTTTATGTCGAAGACATTTTTGCCTCTGTTTTTTCTAAGAGTTTTATGGTTTCATGACTTACATTCAGGTCTTTGATCCACCTTGAGTTTACCTTTGTGTATGGGGCTAGACAGTAGTCCAGTTTCATTCTCCTCCATGTAGCTGTCCAGTTTTTCCAATTCCAGCTGCTGAAGAGGCTGTCATCTCCCCATTGTATATCCAAGGCACCTTTATCAAATATTAATTGACTGAATATGTTTGGGTTAATGTTTGGATTTTCTATTCTGTTCCACTGGTCTGTGGGTCTGTTTTTGTGCCAATACCAAATTGTCTTGATTACTGTGGCTTTGTAGTAGAGCCTGAAGTCAGGGAGTGTAATTCCCCCTGTTTTATACCTCCTTCTCAGGATTGCTTTGGCTATTCGGGGTCTTTTGTGGTTCCATATGAATTTTAGAATTATTTGTTCCAGTTCATTGAAGAAAGCTGTTGGTAATTTGATAGGGATTGCGCTGAATCTGTAGATTACTTTAGGTAGTATAGCCATTTTGACAATATTTATTCTTCCTAGCCAAGAACATGGGATGCATTTCCATTAGTTAGTGTCCTCTTTAATTTCTCTTAGGAATGTCTTGTAGTTTTCAGAGTACAGGTCTTTCACTTCCGTCGTTAGGTTTATTCCTACATATTTTATTATTCTTTTTGGTGCAGTTGTGAATGGAATTGTTTTTCTGATTTCTCTTTCTGTTAGTTCATCGTTAGTGTATAGGAAAGCAACCGATTTCTGTGTGTTAATTTTGTATCCTGCAACGTTGCTGAACTTGGATATTACTTCTAGTAGTTTTGGAGTGGAGTCTTTAGGGTTTTTTATGTACAGTATCATGTCATCTGCAAATAGTGACAATTTGACTTCTTTACCAGTTGGATGCCTTGTTTGTCTTTGTTTTGTCTGACTGCTGTGGCTAGGACCTCCAATACTATGTTGAATAACAGTGTAGAGAGTGGGCATCCCTGTCTTGTTCCCAATCTTAGATGAAAAGCTTTCAGCTTCTCGCTGTTAAGTACGACGTTAGCTGTGGGTTTGTCATATATGGCCTTTATTATGTTGAGGTACTTGCCCTCTATACCCTTTTTGTTGAGCGTTTTAATCATGAATGGATGCTGAATTTTGTCAAATGTTTTTTCAGCATCTATGGAGATGATCGTGTGGTTTTTGTTCTTCTTTTGTTGATGTGGTGGATGATGTTCATGGATTATCGAATGTTGTACCATCCTTGCATCCCTGGGATGAATCCCACTTGATCATGGTGTATGATCCTCTTGATGTATTTTTGAATTCGATTTGCTAATATTTTGTTGAGTATTTTTGCATCTATGTTCATCAGGGATATTGGTCTGTAATTTTCTTTGTTGGTGAGATCCTTGCCTGGTTTTGGTATTAGAGTGATGGTGGCTTCATAGAATGAGTTTGATAGTATTCCCTCCTCTTTTATTTTTTGGAAAACTTTAAGGAGAATGGGTGTTATTTCTTCTCTATTTTTCTGGTAGAATTCAGAGGTGAATCCATCAGGTCTTGGGGTTTTGTTCTTGGGGAGTTTTCTGATTACCGATTCAGTTTCGTTGCTGTTGATTGGTCTGTTTCGTTTTTCTGTTTCTTGCTTGGTCAGTCTTGGAAGGTTGTATTTTTCTAAGAAGTTGTCCATTTCTTCTATGTTTTACAGCTTGTTAGCATATAGATTCTCATAATATTCTCTTATAATTCTTTGTATTTCTGTGGGGTCCGTCGTTATTTTTCCTTTCTCATTTCTGATTGTGTTTATGTGTGTAGATTCTCTTTTTCTCTTAATGAGTCTGGCTAGGGGTTTATCTATTTTGTTTATTTTTTCAAAGAACCAGCTCTTGGTTTCATTGATTTGTTTCTATTGTTTTATTCTCAATTTTATTTATTTCTTCTCTGATCTTCATTATGTCCCTCCTTCTGGTGACTTTGGGTCTCATTTGTTCTTTTTACAATTTCAGTAATTATGTCTTTAGACTATTCATTTGGGATTGTTCTTGCTTCTTTAAATAGGCCTGGATTGCAATATACTTTCCTCTTAGAACTGCCTTTGCTGCATCCCATGGAAGTTGTGGCTTTGTGTTGTTGTTGTCATTAGTCTCCATATATTCTTGGAATTCTGTTTTGATTTGGTCGTTAACCCATTGATTAATTAGGAGAATGTTGTTGTGTCTCCATGTATTTGTGAGCCTTTTTGATTTCTTTCTAAAATTTATTTCTAGTTTTATACCTTTGTGATGTGAGAAGTTGGTTGGTAGGATTTCAATATTTTTGAATTTACTCATGTTGTTTTTGTGGCCTAGTATGTGGTCTATTCTTGAAAATGTTCCATGTGCACTTGAGAAGAATATGTATCCTCCTGCTCTTGGGTGCAGAGTTCTGTAGATGTCTGTTAGGTCCATCTGTTTTAGAGTGTTGTTCAGTGCCTCTGTGTCTTTACTTATTCTCTGTCTGGTTGATCTGTCCTTTGGAGTGAGTGGTTTGTTGAAGTCTTCTAAAATGAATGCATTGCTGTCTATTTCCTCCTTTAATTCTGTTAGTATTTGTTTCACATATGCTGGCGCTCGTGTCTTGGGTGCATATATATTTCTAATGGTTATATCTTCTTGTTGGACTGACCCCTTTATCATTATGTAATGTCCGTCTTTATCTCTTGCTACTTTCTTCGTTTTGAAGTTTATTTTGTCTGATATAAGTACTGCAACACCTGCTTTTATCTCTTTGTTGTTTGCATAAAATATCTTTTTCCATCCCTTCACTTTTAGTCTGTGTATACCTTTGGGTTTGAGGTGAGTCTCTTGTAAGCAGTATATAGATGGGTCTTGGTTTTTTATCCATTCTGTTACGCTGTGTCTTTTGATTGGTGCATTCATTCCATTTACATTTAGGGTGATTATTGATAGATATGTACTTATTGCCATTGCTGGCTTTAGATTCGTTGTTACCAAAGGTTCAAGGGTTGCTTCTTTACTATCTAACAGCCTAACTTAACTTTCTTGTTAAGTTACTGTAAACACCGTCTGATGTTTCTTTATTTCTCTCCCTTCTTATTCTTCCTCCTCCATCCTTTATATACTAGTGTTTTATTCTTTGCCTTTAGTTATTTGGATGGTCTGCTTTCTTTGCTATGATTTTATTTTCTCTGGTGACATCTTTTTAGGCTTATGGGTGCTTCTCTCTAGAGCAGTCTGTTTAAGATAGTCTGCAGTGGTGGCTTATGAGAGGCAAACTCTCTCAACTTTCATTTGTCTGGAAATTGTTTAATCCATCCATCATATTTAAATGATAATCGTGCTGTATACAATATTCTTGATTCTAGGCACTTGTGTTTCATTACGTTAAATATATCATGCCATTCTCTTCTGGCCTGTAAGGTTTCTGTTGAGAAGTGTGATGATAGTCTGATGGGTTTTCCTTTGTAGGTGACCTTTTTTCTCTCTCTAGCTGCCTTTAATACTCTGTCTTTATCTTTGATCTTTGCCATTTTAATTATTATGTGTCTTGTTGTCTTCCTTGGGTCCCTTGTGTTGGGAGATCTGTGGGCTTCCATGGACTGCGAGTCTATTTCCTTCCCCAGTGTCGGAAAGTTTTCAGCAATTATTTCTTCAAAGACACTTTCTATCCCATTTTCTCTCTCTTCTTCCTCTGGTACTCCTATAATGCAAATATTGTTCTATTTGGATTGGTCACACAGTTCTCTTAATATTCTTTCATTCCTAGAGATCCTTTTATCTCTCTCTGCCTCAGCTTCTCTGTATTCCTGTTCTCTAATTTCTATTCCATTAACTGTCTCTTGCCTCTGATCCAGTCTGCTGGTAAGCCCACCGATCGCTTGTCTGATTTCTGCATATCTTTCCTCACTTCCCTCATTTCCTCCCTCAGCTCTTGCACATTTCTCTGTAGATCCATCAGCATGGTTATGACCTTTATTCTGAATTCTTTTTCAGGAAGACTGTGCATTTCCATCCCTTCAGGCTCTCTCTCTGGGGTTGTCTGGTTGATCTTAGTCTGAACCATATTCCTCTGTCTTTTCATGGCTATAGAAGTGGTCACTTGTAGTTACCACATATGTCAGCTGGGCTCTTTAAGACTTTAAAAAGAACAAAAAAAGAAAGAAAGAAAGAAAAGAAAGGAAAAAGAAAGAGAAAAAAAACGAAACCAAACAGAACAAAAAAAACAAAACAAAACAACAAAAAAAGAAAAAAACGCCCACCGGTAGTAGATTCTGTGGGGATGTTGTAGGTCGCGCTGTTGCTCCACTGTTCCGCAGCCGTGGCCGCGCCGCTCCGCAGGGCCCTTTATAGCTCTGGCCGGTGTGGGAACAAATGGGAAGCTGTTGATCTCTGTGGGAAGTCTAAGTGCGGCCACCCTTTCCCAGTTGCCAGCTAATATTTCCCAAACTCCCCAGGACTCCCAGCCTGCTGGGCTGAATGTGCCAGGGCGATCCAGCTCCTCCGCTGGGCTCCTGTCTCTTTAAGACCGCTGAAAAAAGCGCGCAGTTTTCTTTTTTTTTTTCCTTCCCGGGAGCTGGCTGCAAGCACCCTGGCGCGTTCCCTGCTCAGATCCTGCACCCTCTGTCTCTCCAATCTCCACTACCCCGTGCACTGTGTGTCATCGCTCCCCGCGCAGATCACCGGGGCTGGCTACTTTGCGGGGTGTTCTTCCACTCCCTCCCGGCTCTGAATCCTCTCTTCCCGCTGGTGCACTGGGGTGGGTGAGTGCTCGGGTCCCACCGGGTCGCGGCTCCGTATCTTACCCGCCTTGCGGGGTGCCATGTCCTCACAGGTGCAGCTGCACGCTGTGCGCTTTCCTGTGTATTCTGGTCTCTCTTTTAGGAATAGTTGTATTCGCTGTATTTTCATAGATATATATAGTTTTAGGAGGAGATTCCTGCCGCCCTGCTCACGCCACAATCTTCCCAGAAGTGAGCTCACAGATTTTTATGTATTCATTTGAACTAAAGCACTAGACATAACCCAAAACCTAGTGGAATATGATCATTCACATGTAGCACTGTACATAATCTGCATACCAAAACTGCAACCCCAGAATTTAATTTTCACACCTGGTTGTAGCGGGGGCTTAGCAGAAGCAAAGTAGATTTATTGTAGGATGAAAGGCAGAAAACAAAAAGGAGACATTAGCTTTAGTCTACAATCTGGTAGGTGTAGTCATATAGTAGTAGTTAACACTTGCACAGAAGGTGATGGATTTAAGCCAGAAAGCTTCATAGATGAGGATCAGTTAGTGGGTGAGGTGACTGAAGTAGAAGCATAGATAAAGGATGATCAAAAACCCATGAGAAAAAATCATGGATTTAACCACATCAAAGAAACTCTTAAGAAATATCTCAAAGTGGAAACCACCAACCTTGGCTATGTTGCTTAACCTCAATGCAATAAAATAAAATCTAAATCTAAAAACAAAATCAATCAATTTGGAAATTTTATAATACCCTTCTAACAATTTAGGTTAAAGAAAAAAACAAATGATGAAACTATAGACTATTTGGAAATGAATGATAATGAAAGCACTGTGTATCATGCACTTTTCGGATATTACCCAAGTGGTCTTAAGAAAATATATATTCTTCAGTGCATTTATTAGAATACAAAGTGTTTGAAAGTAATGAATTAATCATTTCACTCACGAACATGTAAAGAGAACAATTAACTATGGGAATCACAAAAGATAAAAGGATATAATGCATGATTTTTATCAATACCTTTGAAAATCTAAATGGCGTTTATTCTAGGAGTGAAGGATTCTACACTTTTAGAAATTCATTAATGTAATTTTCTATATTAGTAGATAAGAAGAGAAAAATGATCAGCTCAACTGGTACTGGGAAAGCTTTGCACTGTTTTTGTGATAAATCTGTAGCAACTTAAGAATAAAGATAAACTTCTCTAGCATTATAAAGGGTATTTTATGAAACCTGGATTGAACATTTTATGTAACAGTGAAGTGAAAAAGAAACATTCTCATAAAAGTCTGGAATAAAGGAGATTCAAGATGGCAGCATGAGAGGTGAGATGGAGAGCTCTCCCAAAACCACAAACAGTACAAAAATGTATTTAATAAATACAACTAACCTTCAGACAGCAACAAGAAAGAAGGCTGAACCAGACTGCACACAGACTTCGCGAACAGAGCAGACGTCACGAAACAGGGTAACGTACGAAAGCTTTAATCCAGTGGGACCCAAGCCCTTCCCCCACCCCAGCTCACCAGCAGGAGGAAGAGAAATGGAGCGCAGGAGGGGGTGAAAGCCTGGAACTGCTGGACACCTAGCCCTGGAGATCTGCTTTGTGAGCAGAATCCTATAGTGTGCAGTGCTCTGGACGTTGGGAAGCTCGGACAGGCAGAGTGCTTGAGAAATTGACATTCTGGCCGTTTTGTGGAGGAGGGGATCCACACCCGGCTGCTCTGTGTCAGGGGAAAGGCAGGGAGTCTGAGAGGCTTCCTACCAGCAAGAGGGCTGCTGCAGGGCAGGGTTTGCACGGAGCTTGCTGTGCGGGAGAAGGAAGAGCGGGACAAGGTTGCCTGGGCGCGCTCAGCCCAGCTGGTTGGCAACTTTGAGGAGCTTCAGTGCTCCATCCCCCTGGCTGCCTACTCAGCTCCGAGGCCCCCCCGTGACACACAGCCAGCAAAGCCTTCATACTGGCCTGCAGGCACCTTCTCGCAATACCGCAGTCACTGCACAGGCATCAGGCCAGCCAGAGGGAGGCCCCACCTACAACAGCTAGAGACGCAAAGCACAGAAGATTACCCGTGGCCTCTGATGCTGGAGACAGGCACCGCAAATAGGAAGCAGGAAACATATCTTCCCCCTGCAGGCACCAGCTCCACTCCCCTACATCCCCCAATCTCACTCTAGGGGCTGAGCAGCTCCACAGACTGCAGTTTCTGCACACTAGTGGGCATGACACAGAAATATGAAACATCAAAAGAACATGGTTCAGACCAAAATCTCACAAACCCTAGAAAGAGGGTCAAATGAAACCGAACTCACAAATCTTCCAGAAAGAGAGTTCAAAATAAAATTCATAAACATGCTTACAGAGGTACAAAAAATATTCAAGACCTCAGGAACGAATTTAAGATGGAGATTCAATCATTAAGAAATACCATATATGAAATGAAACATAGAATGGAGGGATTTAAAAGCAGATTAGATGTAGTGGAAGAGACGGTAAATGGAATAGAAATTAGAGAAGAGGAATACAAAGAAGCTGAGGCACAGAAAGAAAAAACGATCTCTAAGAATGAAAGAATATTGACAGAACTGTGTGACCTTCCAAATGGAACAATATTCTCATAATAGGGGTACCAGAAGAAGAGAGAGAAAAAGGGATAGAAAGTGTCACTGAGGAGGTAATTGCTGAAAACTTCCCCAATATGGGGAAGGAGATAGTCTCTCAAGCCATGGAGGTGCACAGATCTCCCAACACAAGGGACCCAGGGAAGACAACAGCAAGACATATAATAATTAAAATGGCAAAGATCAAAGATAAACACAGACTTTTAAAAGGAGCTAGGGAGAGAAAAAAGATCACATACAAAGGAAAGCCCATCAGGCTATCATCAGACTTCTCAACAGAAACCTTACAGGCCAGAAGAGAGTGCGATGATATATTTAATACAATGAAGCAGAAGGGCTTTGAACCAAGAATACTCTACCTGGCAAGGTTATCATTTAAATTTCAAGGAGGTATTAAACAATTTTCAGATAAGCACACGCTGCGAGAATTTACCTCCCACAAACCACCTCGACAGGGCATTTTGGAGGAACTCATATAGATGGACGTATTCCTAAGGCTAAATAGATATCATTCAAAGGAAGACAAAGAGTACAGAATATGATTCATAACATACAAAGAATGGAGGAGGAAGAAAAAGGAGGAGAAAAAAAAAAGAACCTTTAGGTTGAGTTTGTAATAGTATACAAAATAAGTTAAATTAGACTGTTAGATAGTAAGGGAATTTCCCTTGAACCTTTGGTAACCACAAATTTAAGCCTGCAATGGCAATAAGTACATACCTATCGATAATCTTCCTAAATGTAAATGGTCTGAATGCACCAATCAAAAGACATAGAGTCACTGAATGGATAAAAAAACAAGACCCATCTATATGGTGCCTACAAGACACTCACATCCAACCCACAGACATACAAAAACTGAAAGTGAAGCGAAAGAAAAAGATACTTCATACAACTATTAGTGAGAAAAAAGCAGGAGCTCCAGTTCTTGTTAAGAAAAAATAGACTTCAAAACAAAGAAAGTCACAAGAGACAAAGAAGGACATTACATAATGATAAAAGGGTCTGTCCAACAAGAGGATATAACTATTTTAAATATCTATGCACCCAACACAGGAGCATCTACATATGTGAAACAATTACTAACAGAATTAAAGGGGGAAATGGAATGCAATGCATTCGTTTTAGGAGACTTCAACACACCACTCACTCCAAAGGACAGATCAACCAGACAGAAAATAAGTAAAGACACAGAGGCACCGAACAACATATTAGAACAGATGGATCTAACAGACATCTACAGAATGCTCCATCCAAAAGCAACAAGATACACATTCTTCTCAGGTGCACATCGAACATTTTCAAGAATAGATCATATATTAGGCCACAAAAATAACCTCAGTATATTTAAAAAGATTGAAATTGTACCAACCAGCTTCTCAGATCACAAAGGTATGAAACTAGAAATAAATAACACAAAGAAAATTAAAAAGCCCACAAACATATGGAGGCTTAATAACATGCTCCTAAATAATCAATGGATCAATGACCAAATAAAATCAGAGATCAAGCAATACATGGAGACAAATGACAGCAATAATTCAATACCATAATATCTGTGCGATGCAGCGAAAGCTGTGCTAAGAGGGAAATATATTGCAATGCAGGCCTACCTCAGGAAAGACGAACAATCCCAAATGAACAGTCTAAACCCACAATTAATGAAACTAGAAAAGGAAAAACAGATGAGGCCAAAAGTCAATAGAAGGACGGACATAATAAAGATTAAAGCAGAAATAAATAAAATTGAGAAGAATAAAACTACATAAAGAATCAATGAAAGCAGGAGCTAGTTCTTTGAGAAAATAAACAAAATAGATAAACGCCTAGCCAGACTTATCAAGAAAAAAAGAGAATCTACACATATAAACAGAATCAGAAATGAGAATGGAAAAATCACTACGGATACCACAGAAATACAAAGAATTATGAGAGAATACTATGAAAAGTTATATGGTAACAAAGTGGATAACTTAGAAGAAATGGACAACTTTCTAGAAAAATACAACCTTCCAAGGCTGACACAGGAAGAAACAGAAAATCTGAATAGACCAATTACCAGCAAAGAAATTGAATTGGTAATCAAAAAACTACCTAAGGAGAAAACACCTGGACCAGATGGTTTCACTGCTGAATTTTATCAAACATATAGTGAAGACCTAATTCCCATCCTCTTTAAGGTTTTCCAAGAAGTAGAAGAGGAGGGAATACTCCCAAACTCATTCTACGAGGCCAACATCACTCTAATACCAAAACCAGGCAAAGACACCACAAAAAAAGAAAATTACAGACCAATATCCCTGATGAACATAGATGCAAAAATACTCAACAAAATAGTAGCAAACGGAATTAAAAAATACATCAAAAAGATCATCCATCATGATCAACTGGGATTCATCGCAGTGGTGCAAGGATGGTACAACATTCGAAAATCCACCAACATCATCCACCACATCAATAAAAGGAAGGACAAAAACCACATGATCATCTCCATAGATGCTGAAAAACATTCAACAAAATTCAATATCCATTCATGATAAAAACTCTCAACAAAATGGGTATAGAGGGCAAGTACCTCAACATAATAAAGGCCACATATGACAAACCTCAGCCAATATTATACGTAACAGTAAGAAGCTGAAAGCTTTTCCTTTAAGATCGGGAACAAGACAAGGATACCCACTCTCCACTTTTATTCAACATAGTACTGGAAGTCCTAGCTCTGGCAATCAGATAATACAAAGAAATAAAAGGCATCCAGATCGGCAAGGAAGACTCAAACTGTTCTTGTTTGCAGATGACATGATATTGTACATAAAAAACCATGAAGAATCAACTCCAAAACTATTAGATCTAATATCTGAATTCAGAAAAGTTGCAGGATACAAAATTAATACACAAAAATCTGTTGCATTCCTATACACGAACGATGAACTAGCAGAACAAGAAATCAGGAAAACAATTCCATTCACAACTGCATCAAAAAGAATAAAATACCTAGGAGTAAAACTAACCAAGGATGTGAAAGAACTATACCCTCAAAACAACAAGACACTCTTAAGAGAAATTAAAGAGGACACTAAGAAATGGAAATTCATCCCTTGCTCTTGGCTAGGAAGAATTAATATTGTCAAAATGGCCATCCTGCCTTAAGCAATCAGCAGATTCAATGCAATCCCTATCAAATTACCAACAGCATTCTTCAGTGAACTAGAGTGCATAGTTCTAAAATTCATATGGAAACACAGAAGACCCCGAATAGCCAAAGCAATCCTGAGAAGGAAGAATAAAGCAGGGGTGATTACGCTCCCTGACTTCAAGCTCTACTACAAAGCCACTGTAATCAAGACAATGGTACTGGCAGAAGTACAGACCTATAAATCAGTGGAACAGAATAGCAAGACCAGATATAAATCCAAGCATATATGGTCAATTAATATACGATAAAGGAGCCATGTATCCATGTAAAATAAAGTACAATGGGGAAATGACAGCCTCTTCAACAGCTGGTGTTGGCAAAACTGGACAGCTACATGTAAGAGAATGAAACTGGATTACTGTCTAACCCCATACACCAAAGTAAACTCAAAATGGATCAAAGACCTGAATGTTAGTCATGAAACCATAAAACTCTTAGAAAAAATATAAGCAAAAATCTCTTGGACATAAACATGAGCAACTTCTTCATGAACATGTTTCTCCGGGCAAGGGAACAAAAGCCAAAATGAACGAATGAGACTATATCAAACAAAAAAGCTTCTGTACGTCAAGGGATACCATCAGTAGAACAAAAAGACATCCTACTTTATGGGAGAATATATTTATAAATGACATATCCAATAAGGACTCGACATTCAATTATATAAAGAGGTCACGCACCTCAACAAACAAAAAGCAAATAAGCCAATTAAAAAATGGGCAGAGGAGCTGAACAGACACTTCTCCAAAGAAGAAATTCAGATGGCCAACAGGCACATGAAAAGATGCTCCACATCGCTAATCATCAGAGAAATGCAGATTAAAACCACAATGAGATATCACCTCACACCAGTTAGGATGGCCACCATCCAAAAGACAAAGAACAACAAATGTTGGCGAGGATGTCGAGAAAGGGGAACCCTCCTACACTGCTGGTGGGAATGTAAATTAGTACAGCCATTGTGGAAAGCAGTGTGGAGGTTCCTCAAAAAACTCAAAATACAAATACCATTTGACCCAGGAATCCCACTCCTAGGAATTTACCCTAAGAATGCAGCAGCACAGTTTGAAAAAGACATATGCACCCCTATGTCTGTCCCAGCAGTATTTACAGTAGCCAAGAAATGGAAGCACCCTAAGTGTCCATCAGTGGATGAATGGATAAAGAAGAGGTGGTACATATACACAATGGAATATTATACAGCCCTAAGAAGAAAACAAATCCTACCATTTGCAATAACATGGATAGAACTAGAGGGTATTATGCTCCGTGAAATAAGCCAGTCGGAGAAAGAGATGTACCAAATGATTTCAATCATATGTGGAGTATAAGAACAAAGAAAAAACTGAAGAAACAAAACAGCAGCCAACTCACAGATCCCAAGAATGGACTAACAGTTACCAAAGAGAAAGGGCCTGGGGAAGATGGGTGGGAAGGGAGGGATAAGGCGGAAAAAGGGCTATTACAATTAGCCCACATAATCTAGCGGGGGTGGGTTTGGGGTACAGGGATATGGGGAAGGCAGTATAACACGGAGAAGACAAGTAGTGATTCTATAACATCCTTCTACGCTGATGGGCAGTGACTGCAATGGGGTATATGGTGGGGACTTGATAATATGTGGAGTCTAGTAATCATAATGTTGTTCATGTAATTGTCTATTAATAATAGCAAAAAAAGTCTGGAATAAAATACTGTAGAGTGTTCTCATGCCACTGTCTTTAAATACTGTGCAGGAGATTTTTGCTAATGACATATGAAAAAGAAATTGCATATAAATATTAGAAAAGAGAAAAACCAACTATTACTTTTAGAACAACTTGATTATCTAATTGTTAAATCTGAGGAATTTAACTGGAAAGCTCTTAGAAGCTCTTAGAAGAATAACGTAATAATAAACCATAAATCATGAAAGACATCCATAAAATACTTAGGGATAAACCTTAAAATGTTAATGTTTCTAAAAGAAAACTATTATACATTCCTGGAAAACATTAAATTGATATCAAAGGATGTAGTTCTATATTCCAAGCTAGGAAGGTTCAATAAAATAAATATTTCTGTTCTTCCCAGATTAGTCATGAGTTTCTGCAATCTTAATAAAGTTTAAAAGAAATTTTATTTCATGTGAAAAGCTAACTTGGAAGAGAAAATGTGCAAGAGCAAGACTATTGATGGCATCCAGATTTTGTCATTCTTATGATTGGTAGAAGACTGGAGGATTTAGGTTTGCAACAGGAAATGTACAAGGTGAGCCTGCAATATTTTGTTGTGCCAGAAAGTGAAGAAGCTATCAAGAATTACTTAGTTGGGAGTGACATCAACAAGGTGGAAACTCAGATCATTCCTGACTTCGCTCTCCCCCCTAAGAATAGTTAACGACTATTCATGAACAAGACACTACATAAAATTCTAGAACATGGAGAATGAGACTAAAGCACCATCCTGTACTTCAGAGACCAAGACATTGAGAGTAAGAGAAGGTGCTACACATTGAGTGCATTGCCCCTCACGAGGCTATCACAGCACCACCCAAAGAGGTCTCTCCTGAGCTCCAGATCTTCCAGTGGGAAAAGAGAACTCAGAGGGAACAACCAGCATCCCTAAGCATTATGGGTTGCTTTGCAGGAGCCCCTAGTATTACCTTGCACCACAAGGATTGCTGGGTATGTGTGGGGCTCAATCACTGGGAATCTGACTGACAGCAAAGGAAGGGTTTGCAACAACCAACACGTGCATCTTGGCAGACCATGTTCATACCTATAGTGCCCATGCAGATCTCAACTAGGCAACTTTGCTAATCTGCAGAACCAAGATGGGGGTGCACTCTGACCAGTGTGGGGTGCAGATCTGTCTGATTTGGATCCTCAAACAAGTTGTTTTGCTTGTTTGGGAAATTGAGAGTAGTCTGGAGAAGCCCAGGCAAGGGAACTGAGACATAGACCCACCCCCTGGAGAGAGTGTCTTACAGCCCCATCTGATGAGAAGGGCTGACAACAATTCCCAGAAGCTGTGTAGCCCAGTGGCACTCAAGCCACGAGTTGGGTGGGCAGAGCCAGTAGTTTGCAGAACAAAGCCAGAGGTCCTTTCAGTCAGGGAACTTGGTGTACTGTTGCCTTGAGTTAAAAAAACAAAGAGCTTTACCCGCTTTAGAGCTGCCCTTCTGCTGTGCCTGGGCAGGGAATCTCATTTGCAGCCCTGCCCATCACTTAATATAGCCTTTAAGCTGTCCAACCAGGGAACCTAATAGGAGCACCTGGAAGCCACATAGCTCATTCAGCAGTCCTGTGTCCAGTGGAACTTGACCAGAGAGCATAGCCCATGACTTCTCCCACGGCAAAACCTGTGGCCTCCCTGACCAGGGAATTCAACGCACACTCAGGCCTGATTTAAATCCCCAAACAATGAGCTGTGTAGGCCCTGAGCCTCACAGAGCTGCCCTTCCAGGGCTGGGAAGCTAATTTATAGCCCCATATATACTGAATTTAGTACCCAGTTCTGTCCATCTAGTAAGCCTGACCAGAGAATGCAGGCAACCATGGATCCCATCCTACACACTCACTTGGGTAGGGAACCAGGCCATCATCAGTCCTATCCAACTGTCCTCAGCCATTTTGCACACTCCCCATCCCCATCCTCAGAACTTGAGCAGCTGCATCACCCGAAATTAGACCGTAACAGCAGGCCCCATCTCCCCAAGGACATTACAGTCAGACACACTAAGAAATGCAAACTGAGATGACTGTTGAGCTGTCTGTCAAAACAAATCTGCAGTCTGGAAAAGGACCCTGATTACTCAGATGTGCAGATATCAACATAAGGAATCAAGGATCACAAAACAAAACAAAAAAGAGGTAAATATGATACCACCAAAGGAAACTAATAAAGCTCCAATACCTGACCCTACAGAAATAGAGATCCATGAACTTTCAGGCAAAGACTTTTGAATAATCCTCTTAAGGAAATTTAGTAAACTACAAGAAGACACAGACAACTAAATGCAATTAGGAAAACAATGCATGAACAAAACAAAAAGTTCAACAAGTAAATAGCAACCATCAAAACAAACAAGCAAACAGAAATCCTAGAGTTGAAAAATACAATAACTGAACTGAAAAATTCAATAAAGAGTTTTAAAAATAGACTTCACCATGCAGAAGACTGCGACCTGGAGGAGAGGACATTGGAAATGGCCCAATCAAAGGAGCAAAATGAAAAAAAAAAAGTCTACTGGAATAATAGGACACAATGAAAAGAAACAATATTTTCTTGTGGGAATTTGAGAAGAAGAGTAAGAGAAAGGGACAGACAGTATATTTAAAGCAATAATGGCTAAAAACTTCCTGAAATTGAGGAGATAAATGGATATTCTGATCCATGAGGCCTGTAGAACCCCAAATGAGATACATTATATTCAAATTATAAAAGACAAAGACAAAGAATTATAAGAGCAGCAAGAGAAAAGAGGGAGTTGCATGTAAGGGATTCCTTCCCTCAAGATAACTGGCAATTTCTCAACAGGAGTTTTTCAGGTCAGAAGGGAATGGGATAACATATTCAAAATATTGAAAGAGAATAATTGCAACCAAGATTTCTATACCTGGTGAAGCTGTCCTTCATAAATGAAGGAGGTATAAAGACTCCCCTGAAGAAACAAAGCTGAGGAAGTTCATTAACACCAGACCTGCCTTCCAAGAAATGCTAAAGGGAGTTCTTTGAGTGGAAGAATGCTAATTAATATCAACATTAAAAGGTAGTATAAATCTCACTGGTAGTGGTAGTTAGATTCTGCAATATGGTAATAGTAGTACATCATTTACTTACTACTGTAGTTTAAAAGCTCAAAAAAAGAACGTAGTAAAAATTACCTTAACTACAATAATCCATTATTAGTTATACAATATAAAAAAAACATAAAAATGTAACAGCACTAATCTAAAATGTCAGGAGGAGGAGAAGTAGAAGTGTAAACTTTACAAAATCTGTTTTAGTTAACTCGTTATCACTTTAAAATCAGTTGTTTTAAGATTAAGATATTTGATGTAAGCTTCATGTTAACCTCAATGAAAAATCCTGTAGTAATTGCACAATAGAACATGTTATAGAATTCAAAGCATACTGATACCAAAAGACATCAAAACACAAAAAATACAGCCAGATATGAAACAAGGAACAACAGATCTACAGAGTAACCGGAAAAAAATGAATAAAATAGCAATAGTAATTCCCTACCTAACAATAATTACTTTAGATGTAAGTGGATTAAATTATTCAATTAAAAGGCATAGAATGGGTAAATGGATAAAAAACAAGATCCAATGGTATGTTGTCTATTAGAGACTCACTTTAACCTCAAAGACACACATAGATGGAAAGTGAAGGTATGGAAAATAGATTTCAAGCAAATTGTAATAAAAAATAGTTATGCTTATATCAGACAAAATAGACTGTAAACTAAAAATGGTAAAAAGAGACAAAGAAGGTCATTATATAATGATAAGGAGGTCAATACATCACGAAGATATAACAGTTGTAACTATTTATGTGTCCAACTTTGGGGTGCCTAAATATATGTAGCAAAAACTAATAGAGCTAAAGGGAGAAATAAACAGTAAAATCTTAGGGACTTTAATATCCCGTTCTCCACAATGTATAGATCATCCAGAGAATCAATAAGGAAAGAGCAGATTCGAACAACACTTACAGACCAAATGGAAATTCAACAATGTCTTCCTGAACAACCAGTGGATCAAATAATAAATGAAAGGGGAAATAAATTTCTTGAGACAAATGAAAATAGAAATACAACATACTAGAACTTGTGGGATCCAGCAAAAGAAGTTCTGAGAGGGAGGCTCATAGGAGATATCTGAAGGGAACAAAACCAAAAAGATATCTGCATCCCATACTCATAGCAGAATTATTTACCATGGCCAAGATGTGGAAACAAGTGTCCATTGATGGATGAATGGGTTAAGGACATGTGGGGTGTGTGTGTTGTGTATACAAACACAGTGGAATATTATATCTTAACCCATAAAAAAAAATAAGGAAATCCTACCATTTGCAACAACATGGGCCTTGAAGGCATTATGCTGAGCGAACTAAGATAGAGAAAGACAAATACTGTATGATCTCACCTATATGTGGAATATTAAAAAAAAACTTATAATGGTAAAAGGCTACAAACTTGCAGTTATAGTAAGTGCCTGGAATGTAATGTACAGAATGATACTATAGCTAACACTACTGTATAATATATAGTGAAGTTGTTAAGAGAGTAAATTCTATGTGTTCTCAACACAAGGAGAAAATTTTTTTCCTCTTTTCCTCTTTTCTTTGTTTTGACTGTATCTGTGTGAGAAGATGGCTGTTAGCTGAATGAATTGTGGTAATCATTTCACGATATGTAAATCAAACCATCATGCTATATGCCTTAAACTTATACTGTGATGTATTTTGGTTATTTGTGAATAAAACTAGGAAAATAAAACAACCATTTATTTAGCTCAAGAAAAATATAGGACTATTAAGTCTTGTCAGAAGGATGCAGGAGCCAACAGAAAGTCTCCCATTGAGTAAATGTGGCACAATTTAAGCATCAAAAAAAAACAATAAGTCAACTGATGGAAACATACTGAATATATATAAAAATCTTTGAACTCATATAAGACAAAAATAGGATGAAAAAAATAGTGAAACCACAGGAAATAATTGGGGCACTAATTATTGAAAATGATAGCAAGTAAAAGGAAAGAATTAAGAATTTATCTTGCCTTTCCTGTACTAACTGCATTGCAAAACAATCAAATAGCACCAGTTTATTGGAAAAGATATTCTTTATAGAAATATTCCATCTAACAATGTGGAGTAAATGATAGATTTAAAAATCATTATTTTGCTGCCTCTAACAAAATCACTGATTCGGGCAAGGAAGCTTTGGTTCCCAGATTATAGTGTGCATCAGAATCTCCTGGGAACTTGTTAAAACACAGATTGTTGGGCTCCACCCCTGGAGTTTCTGATTCAGTACATTTAGGGTGTGGCCAGGAATGTGCATTTCAAACAAGTTTCCTGGCAATACTGATGCTGGTGGGCTGAGGACCATCCCTTTAGAGCTTCTGCAGCACATGAAATTTTGGTAAGGAATCTCAGAATGGAAAAATCAGGCTATAACCACCTGAATCTACTCATCAGTCAGCATTACTAAAGTGGAGCAACCATGTATTGTGGAAATGATCAGGCTTCTTCAACATGTCAGTGATATTTGACAGAGAGAAGGAAAGAAAGAAGAAAAAGGAAGGGAGGGAGGGAGGGAGGGAGGGAGAAAGGAAGGAAGGAAGGAAACTGTCCTAAACTAAAAGTGATTTAAGAGACATAACAACCAAATGTAATCTGTTGAACTTGTTTGGACCTTATTCAAATACATCAATGATAAAAAGAAGTTTTGAAACGTTAGAGACATTTGTGTATGGAATAGGAATTACCAACAAATGAAGTTTTTGTTAGTTTCAATAGATGTTATGGCATTTGTGATTATGTATGAATATGTCTTTTTTTTAAGAAATAACACTCTAAAACATGTAGGGGTATAATGACAAAATGTGTGTAATCTGCTTTAAAATACTTGCAAAGAAAAAAAGAATTGAAAGGGATAGGTGAAGCAAATGTGTCAAAATCTTGGTAAGTTTTGAATCGGGTATTGGGAATGGAGTTCACTATACTGTTCTTTCTACAAGTTGGAAAATTTCATAATAGAAATTTAAAAACCCTTCTAAAAGAAGAATGATAGAGGGGTACTGTCTTGCTCAAGGGGGATTGCCCCCATACAAGTTCACTCAATTCAGTGAGACCGAATAACAACAACAGAATGTCTGTCTCCAGCAGGAAACTGGATGGAGCTCTTTATATAGTAACACTGACAATAATGGCTCATTGCCAGTCGGTGTGTAAACAGTAGCCTAGCAGTAGGCCAATTACATCTTCAAGTAGTTTAGGGTCAGGTGAGGATCCTGGCCATACGAATGTTCATTTTCCCTCCAGGTACTCACTGTTCCAAATATCAAAACATACTATACAGCTACATAATTAAAACAATGTGCTTTTGACTTAGAGATAGGAAGATTAGTAGAAAAATATAGTCAACAAAGAGACATATTTGTGTATAAAAAGTTAGTTTCATTTTGAATCAGTAGAAAGAAAATGGATTATAAAATAGGTAATGTTGGATCAATTGTATATTCACTTAGAAAATAAATTCTAAAATAAAACAAGAGCCAGGAAGCAAATCTATAAATTGTAGGTAAAAGCATTCTGAAGGGCAATATAAAACTCTAAGTCCATAAAGGAAATAATTGTCAGATCCAAACTTATAAAAATATTTAAACTTCTGAACAATTAAATACTGTCATAAATATAAAGCACTAATACAAGAATTGGAGAATGTTTTTCTATATAAGACAAAGGATTAAGATTTTGGAGCTCCTGCAGACATAAGAACAAGTGAAATTAAAGGAAAAATGTGCAGAGGTCTGGACAGACACTTCACAAAAGAACAACTAAAAGTATGAGGACAAATGAGAGACTTAATAAAACATTTGAAAAGACGGTCAACCTCATTTGTAAGCAAAGAAATTCAACTCAATATAGTTTTCACCTAGTAGATGGTCAAAAAGTAAAAACCCAGGCAATATCCAGTACTGATGAGAGTACAGATATTATTGGTTAGAAAACAAATTGAAGAGTTCTTTTGGTAGGCAACTTGGTAGTTCCTTTCAAAAATTGTAAATAGCAAACTCACTGACCCAGCAATTCTTCTAGTGATCCATTCATTAGAAATACTCTCACATGTAAAGAGACAAAGTTATTAGCAACAAATTAAAATTTACTATAACTGCCCATTAATGACCAAATAAATTTTGACACTTCATTGCCATGAAATATATAATAGTTAGAAGGAAAAATGTAAGCAATCTATATTTATTGACATGGAAATATTCATGATATTGAATTAAGTGAAAAAAAGTGAACAAATTATATTCTGCATTATGCACTTTGTCCAAGGCTGCACTGGACTACATCAGTCTGTATTTGCACTGAAGCATCTAACAGGAAAAGACTTCTTCACTTAGTCCCAAACAAAATTTCTGTTTTTACCCAAAAGTAAAATTTATTTTACTTCATGAAGGCAGAGTGCAGGCTGAACTTGGTGTTTTTTTATTTCTTTATAGAGTCCTAGCTACTGTTAATTTTGTCCTTAATTTCAGGGCAAATGGAACATGATTATGTGGACTGCCAAAACTCACACACCAGCAATCGGTGCTATTGCATATTGGGTGGAGCTGCGCCTGGGAGACTCTAATATTGTCAAATGGTTCTACATATGTGCATATGGAGGGTTAGGGTGGTGGTCTCCCAATAAGCAGGGTAGGCCTTCTCCAATTTTAAGAGTAGTAAACGCTTCATTATTAGAAAGCTAGAAAGGAATTGGAAAGGTTAGAATTTCCTATAGCATTTAAACTTCGGTGACAACCTGGGAAGGCAGAAATTAATTTAGAAGCCCAAAATGTACCCACCATCGATGATTTTTCCTTAATAGATCATGTTTTACTATCACATTCCTGCCCTGTCAAGCTTACTAGAGCTAGATAAAGCTTGCTTTATTAAATTTCAAACTGCACTATGCTTTCCTTATGAATAACACCACTACACTGGTTACATTGCTCTCTTCATTGAAAAATGACTTCCTAGGGAGCCACATCACAGCTATGTCACTCACTTTTAGTAATTTAACAAGTTTTATATATAATCTCATGATCCAAATAATAATAATTAGAAACATTTATTTATGTTTTAAATGTCCTTTTTTCAAATTTTCTACAACTTAGTTTCAAATATCCACATTTTGAAGTAACAAAATCCTGGGTTAGTGCTCCAAATATTGATGCTTTGACAGGTCCCATATGATTAATGATGGTTTTTGGAAACATAAGGTGTAATAAAAAACTATGCTTCAGTGAAGTTTTTTGAGCATCACTCATTTTCTTGTGAATTTTGACCTCAGGTCACTTTAGAAATGCATAGTACCTCTTCAGATACTGCTTTACAACTTTGAATAGGCATTTATTCTCAGGTGCTCTGTCTTCTCTGGCATGTAAAATTACAGGGTTCCTATATAATATCAAAAAGTAGAAAGCTGTGGGAGTTACACAATTTTGTTATGTCAAACAGGAATACATTAAAGCTTACTGTTTGTTGGGTTTAAAAAACATTTGCTGAAATTGCTGGAGAAATTCAAGCACAATCATGTGAAAAACAATGAAAAAGAACTGAAGTGTGATTAGCTAGAATTTCTTTAGTCCAATTTATAAAACAAAATTTTATATTAAAATATTATTCCCTTTCCCCAAAAGTTATTTTGCATAGATTTTAAGAAAATAGACCTTTGCAATAGAATAATATTGTTTGTTAATCGGTGGGTGCCCTAAAACAGCTTCATGAAAATTTAAATGTTACTAGAAGCAGATCTGCACACATGATGCAGACCATCCTTATTTTAGAAAATAGTAATCAGGCGGAATTTTGAATTTAATTGTTAAATGTCTAATCCTGTGTACATGTATTCACTTCTGCAATAGAAACACTGGGTATTGTGTTGGTGTTATAATTTGCCATCTGAGTAGCAGTGGCCATCTGCCTCGGAGCACAGTGTAAGAATACTTTTCAAAAGATGTAGCCATATGTTTTAGCTCTTGATACTTAGATTTTAAATTATCTGGTCAGAGTTGGAATGGACTTAAATATGTGTACATGGACCAGATGCAACCTGCAGGTATGCTTTATTGAGTCAGCAAAATGTTTTCTCCAGAAAATTACACCATTTTAAAATGTAGAGATTTCATATAAAAGCTGGATTCCAGAGTTTTGTTGAAAATCCAGAGAAACTGGCACTCAAGCTCAGTATTCCCTGAAAGCCACCACCTGGAGTAGGTAGCCTCTCTTCTGACGGATCTTCAACTCTTCTGTGCACTACACTTACCTCCACTCTCTATTGTCTTCCTGATGCTGAGGCTGAGTATCAGTTGCCACTCATCTTTGCAACTGCAAATTATGCCTCTCATAATTCAGAAATATTTAGCAGAAACTGTGTCTCTAGCAAATGACAGAAAACAAAAACTGAAAAAGAAGAACAGGTTGAAATAATAGGAAGTGGTTCACTTTATTCATTCCGGTTTATTTTCCTCCAGGTCTTATAGACACTTAAAAATATATATATATATGGAAATTTAATTCATATCATAAAATTCAGCTATTTAAAATTTATAGTTCAATGGTTTTCAGTATAGTCACAGAATTGTGTGGCCATCCCCATTTAGTTGTAGAATTCAAACACCCCCAAAAGAAACCTCATAACCATTAACCACCTTTATAGATATTTTAAAAGTGTGAACCTGCTGGAAGATATGAAATAAAGGGATCAGCTTTAGTCTGTAACAGATATTATTTCAAAATTGGGGAAATTTGATTTTCATGTCTCATAACAGCTGGCCTTTACTAGCTGTGTTTACCTCAAATTTTATAACCAAGCTTCTCATCTCTTTATCCAAAATAATGATTTGTAAAAAAAGCAAAACCAAAAACCTTGTACGTAAGCACATAAGTAGGCAAGTACTTGGCTCCATGGAGTATTACCAGATGCTTTCCTGGTGATAGACATGAATCCGTTAATGAGCAGCCTGTATGCTTAATGTACAGCTCGTGGTTTGGTTTGGTTTGGTTTTTTAGTGTATAAGGCTAACCTTAGCCACTCTGCACTGTCCTTTGCAGAAAACTAGATGCTTTGTGCTCTGGTTGATCCCTCATTTTTCAGCATATACCGAAAAGAACACCTATAGATGACTTACTTCTTAGACAGAGTGACTTTAGCTGGCTCAAACCAATCAACTAATCAGCTTTTTTCCCCCCTCAGTGCTCTCAACTGTCTAATAATCCAGTCAAAAATTTATATTTAAAGTTTATTGGCCTATCATTTTCCTAATTTCTTTTTAAAATCTAGGATCACATGTGCCAGTTTCCATGGCCTGGCCATCCTCCTCGTTTCTGAGATTTCTCTAAAGATTCATTCTAAATTCTTTCCATGTTGAAGATGTCTCCCCAGAACCCTAGACTTTCATATCCAGTTGGCAGCTACTGGGTTGAGTAGGCTACTCATCATCTCCGTTTGGAATGTTTGATCAGGTTTGCAAAGGCGATATGTGTCCAAAACTGGACTCCTCTTCGATTCCTCTAGACCTGCTGCTCCTATCCCCTTCCCTTCTAGGTGAATGGCTACTCCACAGTGTCTCCTGCTCAGACTACAACCTTATAGTCATCTTTGCTCTCTCTTTCATAACCTACATCTGCTCTGTTTTCAAATCATTTTACTCTGCTTTCAGCATATATCCAGATGCTAATCACTTTTCTCTTTCTCTACTGCTTTTACCCTGTTTAAACCAACATCATCTCTCACTTTCTTCTGACCATCCCCCACAACATTCTACTTCCACTTTGACAGCTGGGTGATCTAATTAAATTCTAATTAAATAGTCTTTTTACTATTCGTAGAACACACCAAGTTCACTCCCTCCTCTGGATCTTTGCACATAAAGTTCCTTCTGGAACACTTTTGCCCAAGATATCTGTGCAATTCACTTTCGTTTCCTTCACTCTCACTCAGATGGTACCTTCTCTGTGAGTTCTTCTCTACCCATACTATAATTTTTTTCTATTTAAAAGTCCTTTATACTTTCTCTATATACATCCTTATTTATAATGCATATATTCAGTATAATATATATATATATATATATATATCCCTACTTCAGGGAGCTTCAGGCGCTCCAAACCCTGGCTGGCTAGTCAGCGCTGAGGCCCGCCACTGTAACACACAGCCTGCCGAGCATTCCACCTGGCCTGCCAGCAACGACTCAAAAACCGGCAGTCACTGCTCTGGTGTCAGGACAGCCATAGGGAGGCACCCCCCACAACAGCTACAGATGCCAAGCACAGAGGCTTACACCTGTGTGCTCAGCCCACTGGCTCTGATACTGGAGACAGGCAGGGCAGACGGGAATCAGGAAAAACATCTTTCCTCCCTCGAACCCAGGGCACCAGCTCCACTCCCCTACGATCCTCAACCTCACTCTAGGGGCAGGGCAGATCCAGAGACTGAAGCTTCTGGACAATAGAGGGCACCACACAGAAATATGAAACATGAAAAGAGCATGGTTCAGACCAAAATATCACAAACCCCAGAAAAAGAACCAAATGAAACTGAACTCACCAATCTTCCTAAAAGAGAGTTCAAAATAAAAATCATAAACATGCTTATGGAGGTACAGAAAAATATTCAAGAACTCAGGAACAAATTTAAGACGGAGATTCAATCATTAAGAAATTCCATATCTGAAATGAAGCATACAATGAAGGGATTTAAAAGCAGTTTAGATGTAGTAGAAGAGATGGTAAATAGAATAGAAATCAGAGAGGAGGAATACAAAGAAGCTGAGGCACAGAGAGAAAAAAGAACACTAAGAATGAAAGAATATTGAGAGAACTGTGTGACCAATCCAAATGGAACAATATTCTCATAATAGGGGTACCAGAAGAAGAAGAGAGAGAAAAAGGGATAAAAGTGTCAAAGAGGAGGTAATTGCTGAAAACTTCCCCAATCTGAGGAAGGAGATAGTCTCTTAGGCCATGGAGGTCCACAGATCTCCCAACAAAAGGAACCCAAGGAAGACAACATCAAGACATATAGTAATTAAAATGGCAAAGATCAAGGATAAAGACAGACTTTTAAAAGAAGCTAGAGAGAGAAAAAAGATTACATACAAAGGAAAGCCCATCAGGCTCTCATCAGATTTCTCAACAGAAACATTACAGGCCAGAAGGGAGTGGCATGATATATTCAATGCAATGAGGCAGAAGGGCCTTGAACCAAGAATACTCTACCTGGCAAGGTTATCATTTAAATTTCAATGAGGGATTAAACAATTTTCAGATAAGCAAACGCTGCAAGAATTTACCTCCCACAAACAACCTCTACAGTGCATTTTGGAGGGACTCCTGTAGATGGAAGTATTCCTAAGACTAAATAGATGTCACCCAAGGGATAGACAGAGTATAGAATATGATTCATAACATACAAAGAACGGAGGATAAAGAAAAAGGAGGAGAAAAAAAAGGAATCTTTAGGTTGTGTTTGTAATACCATACGAAGTGACTTAGACTGTTAGATAGTAAGGGAATTACCCTTGAACCTTTGGTAACCACGAATCTAAAGCCTGTAAGGGCCATAAGTACATACCTATCGACAATCACCCTAAATGTAAATGGTCTGAATGCACCAATCAAAAGACGTAGAGTCATTGAATGGATAAAAAAACAAGACCCATCTATATGCTGCCTACAAGAGACTCATTTCAAACCCAAAGACATACACAGACTGAAAGTAAAGGGATGGAAAAAGATATCTCATGCAACTAATTGTGAGAAAAAAGTAGGAGTTGCAGTACTTGTATCAGACAAAATAGACTTCAAAACAAAGAAAGTCACAAGAGACAAAGAAGGACATTACATAATGATAAAGGGGTCAGTCCAACAAGAGAATATAACTATTATAAATATCTATGCACCCAACACTGGATCACCTACATATGTGAAACAAATACTAACAGAATTAAAAGGGGAAGCAGACTGCAATGCATTTATTTTAGGAGACTTCAGCACACCACTCACTACAAAGGACAGGTGAACCATATAGAAAATAAAGAGACAGAGGCACTAAACAACATATTAGAACAGATGGACCTAACGGACATCTGCAGAACACTCCATCCAAAAGCAACAGGATACACATTCTTCTCAAGTGCAAATGGAACATTTTCAAGAGTAGATCATATGCTAGGCCACAAAAAGAGCCTCAGTAAATTAAAAAAGATTGAAATTTTACCAACCAGCTTCTCAGATCACAAAGGTATGAAACTAGAAATAAATTACACAAAGAAAACAAAAAAGCCCACAAACACATGGAGGCTTCACAACATGATCCTAAACAATCAATGGATCAATGACCAAATAAAAACAGAGACCAAGCAATATATGGAGACAAATGATAACAATAATTCAACACCACAGAAACGAAGAATGGACTAACAGTTACCAAAAGGAAAGGAACTGGAAAAGATGGGTGGGAAAGGAGGGATAAGGGGGGAAAAGTGGTATTATGATTAGCACACATAATCTAGGGGGGGTGGGGATATGGGGAAGGCAGTATAAGACAGAATAGAAGTAGTGATTCTATAGTATCTTACTACACTGATGGACAGTGACTGTAATGGGGTATGTGGTGGGGACTTGATAATAGGGGGAGTCTAGTTACTATAATATTCCTCATGTAATTGCACATTAATAGTAGCAAAATAAAATATATACATATATCCCTATAATCTCTTCTTATAGTAATATTCCTTACAATACTTCTCTCCATTATATGTTATGTATGTTACTATATAGTTATAAGAATATATTATAATCCTTATAGTAAATCTATATAAAATACAAAGATATATATACACACACATATATATGTATATATACATAGAGAGATTTCTTGTAAGAAACAGGCTCACATGATTGCAGAGGTTGAGAAGTACCACAATATGCCATCTGCAAGCTGGAGAACCAGGATAGCTGGTGGTGTAGTTCCAGTACGAGTCTGAAGGCCTGAGACTTACAAGTGCTAATGGTGTTAGTTCCAGTTGAAGTGCAGAAGACCAGTATCCCAGCTCAACAGTTAGGCAGAAAGAGTGAGTTCTCCCTTCATCTACTTTTCTGCTATTCAGGACCTCAATTGATTGGATGGTGCCCACCCATTCTGGGGATGGCCATTTGCCTTACTCAGCCTACCAGCTCACATACTGATCTTTTCTGGAAATACCCTCACAGACATATGCAGAAATAATGTTTAACGAAGTATCTGGCACCCCATGACCCAGTCAAGTTGACATGCAAAATTATCACACATGGCTATGTTCTTGCATTGATTTCTGGATTCTCTGGGATTATTTTAGTTATAATATGGGAAGTTTGCATTTGCTACAGTTGTAGGGAAATAAATGGAATGATTTGACCCAAACTTGCAGTAAAGAGTATCGGATTTCACTGCATCTTCAGCAATCCGTGTGCACAAAAATCCAACGGTGATGTGCTTCAGGACACAAAGTAATTGAAGCTCCAGATTTCTAACTTCTAAGAGGTATTTTCTGAATACCAACATTAAGCAGTGATGACATAAGTTGCAACATTTTTAGAATTCAACCAATTTGTCAGGGCACCAGAATTGTACTGTACTGAAAAAAAGCACAAACTCATTACCAAATAATGGAAGATTTCAAAATATATCATACAATGTATTACTGAACAATTGTTTAAGAATTAAAAGGGCCATAGAATAATTGCTTTCTTGCATATGGACTGTACTTTACCTTTTTATTTGAGAATATTTGTAGTCATATACGATTTGGTTACTGTGGAATGAATCAATATTAGCCAATGCAGAGAAAACTACTGTAGTTATTTGGAAAAACTATGTCTCAAATAACTTTCAGCATCATAAAAACCTCCTATTAATCAGACTCCCAAAAAGACATGATGACAGTTGTTTCTTTTTTTTTTCCTCTTGGTATCGTCAATGTGCAACATTATGGTTACTAAACTCCCCACTTCATCAAGTCCCCCCACATGCCCCATTACAGTCACTGTCCATCAGCATAGTGAGATGCTATAGAATCACTACTTGTCTGCTCCAAATTGTACAGCCCTCCCCGTGCCTCCCCACACATTATGTCTGCTAATCATAATGTCCCTTTTTCCCCCTTGTCCCTCCCTTCCCACCCATCCTCCCCAGTTCCTTTCCCTTTAGTAACTGTTAGTCCATTCTTGGGTTCTGTGAGTCTGCTGCTGTTTTGTTCCTTCAGTTTTTTTCTTTGTTCTTATACTCCACATATGAGTGAAATCATTTGATACTTGTATTTTTCCGCCTGGCTTATTTCACTGAGCATAATACCCTCTAGCTCCATCCATGTTGTTGCAAATGGTAGGATTTGTTTTCTTCTTATGGCTGAATAATATTCCATTGTGTATATGTACCACATCTCCTTTATCCATTCATCTACTGATGGACACTTAGGTTGCTTCCATTTCTTGGCTATTGTAAATAGTGCTGCGATAAACATAGGGGTGCATATGTCTTTTTCAAACTGGGCTGCTGCATTCTTAGTGTAAATCCTAGGAGTGGGATTCCTGGGTCAAATGGTATTTCTATTTTGAGTTTTTTGAGGAGCCTCCACCCTGCTTTCCACAATGGTTGAACTAATTTGCATTCCCACCAGCAGTGTAGGACGGTTCCCCTTTCTCCACATCCTCACCAACATTTGTTGTTGTATGTGTTTTGGATGTTGGCCATCCTTACTAGTGTGAGGTGGTTTTAATTTGCACTGTGGTTTTAATGTGCATTTCTCTGATGATTAGCGATGTGGAGCATCTTTTCATGTGCCTGTTGGCCATCTGAATTTCTTCTTTGGTGAAGTGTCTATTCAGTCCTCTGCCCATTTTTTAATTGGATTATTTGCTTTTTGTTTGTTGAGGTGCATAAGTTCTTTATATATTTTGGATGTCAACCCCTTATCGGATATTCATTTATGAATATATTCTCCCATACTGTAGGATGTCTTTTTGTTCTACTGATGGTGTCCTTTGCTGTACAGAAGCTTTTCAGCTTGATATAGTCCCACTTGTTCATTTTTGCTTTTGTTTCCCTTGCCCAGGGAGATATGTTCATGAAGAAGTCGCTCATGTTTATGTCCAAGAGATTTTTGCCTATGTTTTTTTCTAAGAGTTTTATGGTTTCATGACTTACATTCAGGTCTTTGATCCATTTTGAGTTGACTTTTGTGTTTGCGGTTAAACAGTAATCCAGTTTCATTCTCTTACATGTAGCTGTCCAGTCACCAGCTGCTGAAGAGGCTGTCATTTCCCAATTGTATATCCATGGCTCCTTTATCGTATATTAATTGACCGTATATGTTTTGGTTAATGTCTGGTCTTTCTATTCTGTTCCAATGGTCTGGGGTCTGTTCTTGTGCCAGTACCAGCTTGTCTTGATTACTGTGGCTTTGTAGTAGAGCTTGAAGTCTGAGAGCGTAATTCCCCGTTTTATTCTTCCTTCTCAAGATTGCTTTGGCTATTCGGGGTCTTTTGTGGTTCCATATGAATTTCAGAACTATTTGTTCCAGTTCATTGAAGAATGCTGTTGGTATTTTGATAGGGCTTGCATTGAATCTGTAGATTGCTTTAGGCAGGGTGGCCATTTTGACAATATTAATTCTTCCTAGCCAAGAGCATGGGATGAATTTCCAGTTATTAGTGTCCTCTTTAATTTCTTTTAGGAGTATCTTGTAGTTTTCAAGGTATAGGTCTTTCACATCCTTGGTTAGGTTTATTCCTCAGTATTTTATTTTTTTGATGCAATTGTGAATGGAATTGTTTTCCTGATTTCTCTGTTAGCTCATCCTTTGTGTATACGAATGAACAGATTTCTGTGTATTAATTTTGTATCCTACAACTTTGCTGAATTCAGATATTAGTTCTAGTAGTTTTGGAGTGGAGTCTTTAGGGTTTTTTATGTACAGTATCATGTCATCTTCAAATAGTGACAATTTGACTTCTTCTTTACCAATCTGGATGCCATGTATGTCTTTGTTTTGTCTGACTGCCGTGGCTAGGACCTCCAATACAATGTTGAATAACAGTGGAGAGAGTGGGCATCCCTGTCTTGTTCCCGATCTTAGATGAAAAGCTTTCAGCTTCTCGCTGTTAAGTATGATGTTGGCTGTGGGTTTGTCATATATGGCCTTTATTATGTTGAGTTACTTGCCCTCTATATCCATTTTGTTGAGAGTTTTTATCATCAATGGATGATGAATTTTGTCAAATGCTTTTTCCACATCTATAGAGATAATCATGTGGTTTTTGTTCTTCTTTTTGTTGATGTGTTGGATGATGTTGATGGATTTTCGAATGTTGTATCATCCTGCAGCCCTGAGGTGAATCCCACTTGATCATGTTTATTATCCTCTTGATGTATTTTTGAATTTGGTTTGCTACTGTTTTGTTGGGTATTTTTGCATCTATGTTCATCAGGGATATTGGTCTGTAATTTTCTTTACTGATGAGGTCTTTGCCTGGTTTTGGTATTACAGTGATGCTGGCTTCATAGAATGAGTTTGGAAGTATTCCTTCCTCTTCTATTTTTTGGAAAACTTTAAGGAGAATGGGTATTATTTCTTCTCTATATGTCTGATAAAATTCAGCGGTGAATGCATCTGTCAAGGGTGTTTTATTCTTGGGTAGTTTTCTGATTACCGATACAATTACTTTGCTGGTAATTGGTCTCTTTAGATTTTCTGTTTCTTGCTTGGTCATTCTTGGAAGGTTGTATTTTGCTAAGAAGCTTTCCATTTCTTCTAGGTTTCCAGCTTGTTAGCACATATATTTTGATACTATTCTCTTATAACTCCTTGTATTTCTGTGGGGTCTATCATGATATTTCCTTTCTCATTATTGATTCTGTTTATGTGTGTAGATTCTGTTTTTCTCTTAATAAGTCTTGCTAGGGGTTTATCTATTTTGTTTATTTTTCTATAGGACCAGCTCTTGGTTTCATTGGTTTTTTCTATTGTTTTATTACTCTCAATTTTATTTATTTCTTCTCTAATCCTTATTATGTCCCTCCTTCTGGTTATTTTGGAACTCATTTGTTCTTCTTCTTCGAATTTCAATAATTGTGAATTTAGACTACTCATTTGAGATTGTTCTTCCTTCTTTAAATAGGCCTGGACTGCAGTATAGTTCCCTCTTAGAACGGCCTGTGCTGCGTCCCACAGATTTTTGGGCTTTGGGCTGTTGTTGTTATTATTCTCCATGTATTCTTTTTTTTAAATAGTTTATTTTGGTATCATTAATCTACAGTTACATGTGCAATATTATGGTGATTAAACAACCCCCTTCATCAGGTCCCACCCACCAACCCCATAACAGTCACTACCCTTCAGCATAGTGAGATGCTATAGAGTCACTACTTGTCTTCTCTGAGTTGTACAGCCCTGCCTGGCCCCCCCCAACATTACGTCTGCTAATCGTACTGCCCCCTTTTCCCCCTTGTCCTTCCCTTCCCGCCCATCCTCCCCAGTCCCTTTCCCTTTCATAACTATTAGTCCGTTCTTGGGTTCTGTAAGTCTGCTGCTGTTTTGTTCCTTCAGTTTTTTCTTTGTTCTTATACTCCACATATGAGTGAAATCATTTGGTACTTGTCTTTTTCGGCTTGGCTTATTTCACTGAGCATAATACCCTCTAGCTCCATCCATGTTATTCCAAATGGTAGGATTTGTTTTCTTCTCATGGCTGTATAATATTCCATTGTGTATATGTACAACTTCTTCTTTATCCATTCATCTACTGATGGACACTTAGGTTGCTTCCATTTCTTGGCTATTGTAAATAGTGCTGCAATAAACATAAGAGTGCATCTGTGTTTTTCAAACTGGGCTGCTGCATTCTTAGGGTAAATTCCTAGGAGTGGAATTCCTTGGTCAAATGGTATTTCTATTCTGACTTTTTTGAGGAACCTCCACCCTGCTTTCCACAATGGTTGAACTAATTTGCATTCCCACCAGCAGTGTAAGAGGGTTCCCTTTTCTCCACATCCTCACCAACATTTGTTGTTTGTGTTTTGGATGTTGGCCATCCTCACTGGTGTGAGGTGATATCTCATTGTGGTTTTAATCTGCATTTCTCTGAGGATTAGTGATGTGGAGCATCTTTTCATGTGCCTGTTGGCCATCTGAGTTTCTTCTTTGGAGAAGTGTCTATTCATGTCCTCTTCCCATTTCTTAACTGGATTATTTACTTTATGTTTGTTGAGGTGCGTGAGTTCTTTATATATTTTGGATGTCAACCCCTTACATCATTAATGAATATATTCTCCCATACTGTAGGATGTCTTTTTGTTCTACTGATGGTGTCCTTTGCTGTACAGAAGATTTTCAGCTTGATATAGTACCACTTGTTCATTTTTGCTTTTGTTTCCCTTGCTCAGGGAGATATGTTCATAAAGAATTCACTCATGTTTATGTCTAAGAAATTTTTGCCTATGTTTTTTTCTAAGAGTTTGATGGTTTCATGACTTACATTCAGGTCTTTGATCCATTTTGAGTTCACTTTTGTGTGTGGGGTTAGACAGTAGTCCAGTTTCATTCTCTTACATGTAGCTGTCCGGTTTTGCCAACACCAGCTGCTGAAGAGGCTGTCATATCCCCATTGTATATCCAAGGCTCCTTTATGTTTGGATTTTCTGTTCTGTTCCACTGGTCCGTGGGTCTGTTTTTGTGCCAGTACCAAATTGTCTTGATTACTGTAGCTTTGTAGTAGAGCTTGAAGTCAGGGAGCATAATTCCCCATTTTGTTCCTCCTTCTCAGGATTGCTTTGGCTATTCAGGGTCTTTTGTGTTTCCATATTAATTTTAGAATCATTTGTTCCAGTTCATTGAAGAAAGCTGTTGGTATTTTGATAGGGATTATGTTGAATCTGTAGGTTGCTTTAGGTAGTATAGCCATTTTGACAATATTTATTCTACCTAGCCAAGAGCATGGGATGAATTTCCATTTGTGAGTGTCCTCTTTAATTTCTCTTAGGAGTGTCTTGTAGTTTTCAGAGTATAGGTCTTTCACTTCCTTCATTAGGTTTATTCCTTGGTATTTCATTCTTTTTGATGCAATTGTGAATGGAATTGTTTTTCTGATTTCTCTTTCTGTTAGTTCATCGTTAGTGTATAGGAAAGCAACAGATTTCTGTGTGTTAATTTTGTATCTTGCAACTTTGCTGAATTCAGATATTAGTTCTAGTAGTTTTGGAGTGGAGTCTGTAGGGTTTTTTATGTACAATATCATGTTATCTGCAAATAGGGACAATTTGACTTCTTCTTTACCAGTTTGGATGCCTTGTATTTCTTTGTTTTGTCTGAGTGCTGTGGCTAGGACCTCCAGTACTATGTTGAATAACAGTGGGAAGAATGGGCATCCCTGTCTTGTTCCCAATCTTAAATGAAGAGCTTTCAGCTTCTCACTGTTAAGTATGATGTTAGCTGTAGGTTTGTCATATGTACCTTTATGATGTTGAGGTACTTGCCCTCTATACCCATTTTGTTGAGAGTTTTAACCATGAATGGGTGCTGAATTTTGTCAAATGCTTTTTCAGCACCTATGGAGAGATCATGTGGTTTTTGTTCTTTTTGGTGATGTGGTGAATGATGTTGATGGATTTTCGAATGTTGTACCATCCTCGCATCCCTGGGATGAATCCCACTTGATCATGGTGTATGATCCTCTTGATGTATTTTTGAATTCGGTTTGCTAATATTTTGTTGAGTATTTTTGCATCTATGTTCATCAGGGATATTGGTCTGTAGTTTTCTTTTATGGTGAGGTTTTTGCCCGGTTTTGGTATTCGAGTGATGCTGGCTTCATAGAATGAGTTTGGAAGTATTCCCTCCTCTTCTATTTTTTGGAAAACTTTAAAGAGAAGGGGTGTTATTTCTTCTCTATATGTCTGGTAGAATTCAGAGGTGTATCCATCTGTTCCGGGGGTTGTTTTGTCTTGGGTAGTTTTTTGATTACTGCTTCAATTTCTTTGCTGGTAATTGGTCTGTTTAGTTTTTATGTTTCTTGTTTGGTTAGTTTTGGCAGGTTGTATATTTCTAAGAAGTTGTCCGTTTCTCCTAGGTTTTCCAGCTTGTTAGCATATAGATTCTCATAATATTCTCTTATAATTCTTTGTATTTCTGTGGGCTCTGTCATCATTTTTCCTTTCTCATTTCTGATTCTGTTTATGTGTGTAGATTCTCTTTTTCTCTTAATAAGTCTGGCTAGGGGTTTATCTATTTTGTTTATTTTTTCAAAGGACCAGCTCTTGGTTTCATTGATTTTTTTCTATTGTTTTATTCTTCTCAATTTTGTTTATTTCTTCTCTGATCTTTATTATGTCCCTTCTTCTGGTGACTTTGGGCCTCATTTGTTCTTCTTTTTCCAATTTCAGTAATTGTGTCTTTTGACTATTCATTTGGGAATGTTCTTACTCCTTTAAATAGGCCTGTATTGCAATATACTTTCCTCTTAGAACTGCCTTTGCTGCATCCCACAGAAGTTTTGGCTTTGTGTTGTTGTTTTCATTTGTCTCCACATATTCTTTGATTTCTGCTTTGATTTGGT
Organism: Smutsia gigantea; assembly: GCA_032199065.1. Classification (NCBI taxonomy): domain Eukaryota; kingdom Metazoa; phylum Chordata; class Mammalia; order Pholidota; family Manidae; genus Smutsia; species Smutsia gigantea. The sequence goes on along the minus strand of JAVSCE010018610.1, from coordinate 411,984 downwards.
TGTTAACCCATTTATTAATTAGGAGAATGTTGTTACGTCTCCATGTATTTTTGAGCCTTTTTGTTTTAATCCTAGTTTTATACCTTTATGATCTGAGAAGTTGGTTTGTAGAATTTCAATATTTTTGACTTTACTGAGGTTCTTTTTGTGGCCTAGTATGTGGTCTATTCTGGAAAATGTTCCGTGTGCACTTGAAAAGAATGTGTATCCTTTTCCTTTTGGGTGTAGACTTCTGTAGATGTCTGTTAGGTCCATCTGTTCTAGTGTGTTGTTCAGTGCCTCTGTGTCTTTACTTATTTTCTGTCTGATTGATCTGTCCTCTGGAGTGAGTGGTGTGTTGAAGTCTCCTAAAATGAATGCATTGCTGTCTATTTCCTCCTTTTAATTCTGTTAGTATTTGTTTCACATATGCCGGCTCTCCCGTATTGGGTGCATATATATTTATAATGGTTATATCCTTTTGTTGGATTGACCCCTTTTTCATTATGTAATGTCCTTCTTTATTTCTTGCTACTGTCTTCGTTTTGAAGTCTATTTTGTCTGATACAAGTACTGCAACACCTGCTTTTTTCTCCTTTTTGTTTGCATGAAATATCTTTTTCCATCCATCTGTTCACTTTTAGTCTGTGTGTATCTTTGGGTTTGAGGTGAGTTTCTTGTAGGCAGCATATAGATGGGTCTTGCTTTTTTATCCATTCTGTTACTCTGTCTTTTGATTGGTGCATTCAGTCCATTTACATTTAGGGTGGTTATCGATAGATATGTATTTATTGTCATTGCTGGCTTTAGTTTCATGGTTGCCAAAGGTTCAAGGGGTGCTCTTTTACTATCTAACAATCTAACTTAACTTTTTTGTTAAGTTACTGTGTACACAGTCTGATGTTTATTTCTCTCCCTTCTTATTCTTCCTCCTCCATTCTTTATATACTAGGTGTTTTATTCTTTGCCTTTAGTTAGTATTTGAATGGTCTGCTTTCTTTGCTATGATTTTATTTTCTCTGGTGACATCTTTTTAGCCTTAGGGGTGCTTCCCTCTAGAGCAGTCTGTTTAAGATATCCTGTAGTGGTGGCTTATGAGAGGCAAACTCTCTCAACTTTCATTTGTGTGGAAATTGTTTAATCCCTCCGTCATATTTAAATGATAATCGTGCTGTATACAATATTCTTGATTCTAGGCCCTTCTGTTTCATTACATTAAATATATCATGCCATTTTCTTCTGGCCTGCAAGGTTTCTGTTGAAAAGTCTGATGATAGTCTGATGGGTTTTTCTTTGTAGGTGATCTTTTTTCTTTCTCTCGCTGCCTTTAATACTCTGTTCTTATCTTTGATCTTTGCCATTTTAATTATTATGTGTCTTGGTGTTGTCTTCCTGGGGTCCCTTGTGTTAGGAGATCTGTGGGCTTCTGTGGAGTGCAAGAGTATTTCCTTCCCCAGCATGGGGAAGTTTTCAGCAATTATTTCTTCAAAGACACTTTCTATCCCTTTTTCTCTCTCTTCTTCCTCTGGTACTCCTATAATGCACATATTGTTCTGTTTGGATTGCTCACACAGTTCTCTTAATATTCTTTCTTTCCTAGATATCCTTTTTTCTCTCTCTGCTTCAGCTTCTCTGTATTCCTGTTCTCTGATTTCTATTGCATTAACAGTCTCTTGCATCTCGTCCAGTCTGCTGCTAATCCCGTCGATGGCTTGTCTCATTTCTGCATTGTCTTTCCTGACTTCCCTCACTTCCTCCCTTAGCTCTTGCATATTTCTCTGTAGATCCATCAGCATGGTTATGACTTTTATTCTGAATTATTTTTCAGGAAGACTGTGCATTTCTATCCCTTCAGGTTCCCTCTCAGGTGTTGTCTGGGTCTGTGTGATCTTTGTCTGTACCATATTCCTCTGTCTTTTCATTAGGATAGAAGTGGTTGCTGGTAGGTGCCATGTATGTCAGCTGGGCTCTTTAAGACTTTAACACAAACAAACAAACAAACAAAAACTAAAACAAAAAAAAAGGGAAGAGAAAGAAAGAAAAAAAAGAACGAGAGGAAAAAAAAAACACCCACCGGGAGTGGATTATGTAAGGATGCTGTAGGTGGCGCTGTTGCTCCACTCTTCCGCAGCCGCGGACACACTGCTCTTTGTAGCTCTGGCTGGGGTGCAAATCAATGGGAGGCTTTTGTTCTCTGTGTAAAGTTTCTGTGTGGCTACCTTTTCCCAGTCACCAGTGAAGGGGTCCAAAGTTCCTCAGGACTCCCAGCCCACTGGGCTGAGCGTGCCTGGGCGATCGTGTTCCCTTGCTGGGCCCCCCGCCTCTCCAAGACCGTTAAGAACTGTGCGTGTTTTTTTCTTGTCCTGGGGTGCCAGCTGCACAGACCCGGGCGCCTTCCCAGCTCAAAACCTGCACCTTCTGCCTCTCCAATATCCAATACACCGCGCGATGTGTGTCAGCCTTCCAGCGCAGATCACCAGGGCTGTTTTTTTCGTGGGCCTTTGCTTCCACTCCCTCTCAGCTCTGAATCCTCTCCTCCCGCCCGTGCACTGGGGTTGGGGAGTGCTCGGGTCCCGCCAGGTCGGGGCTCCGTGTCTTACCCGCCTCGCCTGGTGCTGAGTCCTCTCAGGTACAGATGAAGGCTGTGCGCTGTCCTGTAAATTCTGGTCTGTCTTTTAGGAGTAGTTGTGTTTGCTGTGTTTTCATAGATTTATATGGTTTTAGGAGGAGATTTCTGCCACCCCGCTCACACCGCCATCTTCCCAGAACTCCATATATTCTTTGATCTCTGTTTAATTTAGTTGTTGACCCATTGATTATTTAGGAGAATGTTGTTGAGTCTCCATGTATTTGTGGGCCTTTTTGTTTTCTTTCTACAACTTATTTCTAGTTCTATACCTTTGTGATCTGAGAAGCTGGTTGGTAGAATTTCAATATTTTTGAATTTACTGAGGTTCTTTTTGTGGTCTAGTATGTGGTCTATTCTGGAAAATGTTCCATGTGCACTTGAGAAGAATGTGTATCCTGCTGCTTTTGGGTGTAGAGTTCTGTAGATGTCTCTTAGGTCCGTCTGTTCTAGTGTGTTGTTCAGTGCCTCTGTGACTTTACTTATTTTCTGTCTGATTGATCTGTCCTTTGAAGTGAGTGGTGTGTTGAAGTCTCCTAAAATGAATGCATTGCTTTCTATTTCCTCCTTTAATGCTGTTAGTATTTGTTTCACATATGTCAGCACTCCTGTGTTGGGTGCATATATATTTATAATGGTTATATCCTCTTGTTGGACTGACCTCTTTGCATTATGTAATGTCCGTCTTTATCTCTTGCTACTTTCTTTGTTTTGAAGTCTATTTTGTCTGATATAAGTACTGCAACACCTGCTGTTTTCTCCCTGTTGTTTGCATGAAATTGAGGAAGTTTTCCTCAATTATGTCTTCAAGGACACTTTCTATCCCTTTTTCTCTCTCTTCTCCCTCTGGTACTCCTATAATGCGAATATTGTTCCGTTTCGATTTGTCACACAGTTCTCTTAATGTTCTTTCATTCATAGAGATCCTTTTATCTCTCTCTGCCTCAGCTTCTCTGTATTCCTGTTCTCTGATTTCTATTCCATTAACAGTCTCTTGCATCTCATCCAGTCTGCTGTTGTGTCTGTCAGTCGATTTTTTCATTTCTGTAATGTCTCTCCTGACTTCCTCCCTTAGTCCTTGCATATTTCTCTGTAGGTCTATCAGCATGGTGATGACCTTTGTTCTGAATTGTTTTTCTGGAAGATTGTTTAAATCTATCTCACCAGGCCCTCTCTCTGGGGTTGTCTGGGTGATCTTTGACTGGGCCATATTCTTCTGTCTTTTGATGGTGATTGAAGTGGTCGCAGGCAGGTGCCACAAGTGTCAACTTTGAGAACAAAGTCCCTTCTTGTTGTTCTCCTTGCCCTTCTCTGCAGCCTGTCCTGGTTACCCGCACACCGGGATGCAGTCTCTGGGACAATCCCCTGAGCTGTCATGTGCAGGGCTGCCCTCAGGTAGCCTAGAGCATTGTGGGGGTTTTCAGCGATGCCGAGTGCGTTCTGTGGCCCTTGGTGCCTTCCAGACCTTTCTGTGGCTTCTGCGGCCCTTCCTTCTTAGCTGCTCGCCCGCCGGGAGGAGATTCTGTGTGGCTGCTGTGGGCGCAGCCACTCTCCTACTGATCTGCAGCTGTGGCAGATCCACCAGACCCTTTGCGGTGCCAGCTGGCTGTAACGACTGGCAGGCTGCTTATTGCCAGGAGGGGCTTTGGCAGGGTTGCTTTACCCAGTAGCCGGTTAGGGGGCCCGAAATTCTTAAAGATTCCCAGCCTCTTGGGCTGAGTGCAGTAGAACGAGTTTATTCCGCTATTGGGCCCTTGTCCCTTTAGGACTTTTAAAAAAGCACCTGCTTTTCTTTTGTCCCAGGGGAGCCGGCTGAGGGGACCCGCTTGCAGTCTCCGTCTCGGGTCCTCCCCTTCCGTTTCTCTAATATCCAGTACACCAGGCGGTGTGTGTCTGCGCTCCTGATGCAGATCACCAGGGCTGGTTATTTAGCCGGCCTGTGCTTCCACTCCCTCCCCCTCTGATTCTTTTCCTCCTGCCAGTGAGCTGGGGTGGGGGAGTGCTCGGGTCCTGCCGGGTCGCGGCTTTGTATCTTACCCGCTTCGTGAGGCGCTGAGTTCTCGCAGATGTAGCTGTAGCCTGGCTGTTGTACTGTATCTTCTGGTCTCTCTTTTAGGAATAGTTGTATTTGTTGTATTTTCACAAATATATGTGGTTTTGGGAGATTTCCGCCACCCTGCTCATGCTGCCATCTTCCCAGAATTCCCCTGACAGTTGTTTCTTGAAACAAGGGCAAAGAGGAAGGATGGGTGAAGCAGGTGTTTGTGGAGTAGCATTCAGAGTAGGCTGAACCCGGGGAAGTTGAAGTTGGCGAATTAGTGTTGTAAGAATGACCATGGCCGTCCTTAAAAAAAAAAAAAAAGTCAACTGAGTTTGTATGTTTCCAGTAATTTACATTCAAACTACACTTTAATTACGAAGTGAAAATTTTCTGTCTCCTCTTACCAAATATATTTAAACCCCATTTTCTGGTGGCCTCCAAAATTTATGATTGTTTTGTCTCCTCTCTCTAAGCAGAAACAATCCTTTCTCTTAAAGCAACCCCAAGAATGGCCATTTGGTGACGTTCCCCTTGACTGCAGCCTAGTTGTTCAGTCCAGGCTGTGATATTCTCTTGGATTAAACCTCAGTCCTTTAGTCATAGCACTCTCTTGCTTTCGGAATGCAAACAAGACAATGCGAAGACAATCTGAAGCTCGAGGGATATTCAATTTTTTATTTAATTGTGTACATAGAGAAATTTAAAAACAGGAATTGAATCATCTGATAGGTACATTTAGGCTAAAGGCTATTGGAACATTACATTTTCTTTTGAGCAGAATTTTTTAAAATGAATGTGAAGTCTGTTGTGAACTCCATTTAAGGGCATTTTTACACTCCTAAAATGGCCCACTCAGATTATTATATGGGCGTGGCTAACTTATAAGTTAATTATCTCAAGCCCACAATACCGTAGTAGGAAGATTTAAGTTTTACAGAAAGCTTGGTTGTGTGCATTAAGTTTCCCATTTAAAATATTGCATTTATGTGCATCTATGGAAGTTTAATATGCTACTTACTCTGGTGGAGCAACTACCTAGAATTGTATGTGTGCATCTCTAAAAGCCCTAAACGAAGGAAGGCTGCCTCTTCATTATGGCAGGCAGTAGGAAGGGGAAAACCTCTTTTCAAAGCTCCCATAGCGTATGCTAGTTCACACTATTCTAAATGTGCCTTCATAGTTTGGTGGAAATGTAGCTCTTTCGTTGTTATATAATGGTGACAAATCGTGGGGATGTTTGTTTTAATTATGAGTGCCAAAGAAGTGACTTATTTACCACAGTCATATTAAACCCAGTACACTGCCGATCCAACAAATTCTACCCCCCAAAGTACCATTGCTGGTGTGAGATGCTGCCTTGATAGAACAGAACTTTTTTCTTATGGCTATTGTTTTGGCCACTCTCTGCAGGACAGTGTGGAACTCAAGGTGTAGGGGTCATGACGGTCCGTATGTTGTCAGAAGGCTCTTAGTCTCATGAAAGTATCTTTAAATTGGACCACACAAGTAGTTCTAAACTTTGGCTGCTTATTAAAATCATGGGATACTTTAAAAAATACCTGTGTTTCACCATCTGTGAGACCTATTCAGTGTTTGTAGATATAGTGCAGCACGGACATACCTTAAAAGCCCCTCAGGTGATTTTAATGTATAACCAGAAGTTAATCACTACTGGATAGAATAATCACTGGCCATGGGAACTGGCATGGTGGCCTATGTGGTTTAGCTATGGATTTTAAGGACTTGGAACAATAGAGAATATCAAGTGTATAAAAGACCACAATAGTATTATTGTGTAAAAATTGGGCTTCTTCTCAACTCCGCTTAAGTTTCTGCCTTAATAAAATTTAACATGCCACTTATTCATGTCACAAAGGCATATTGAGCATCTATTATTATGTGCCAGGCACTGTGCCAACATGAGATAAATTGGGGCTTGAGATAGCCATACCGTTACCACTTTGGGACCTAGAGCCAAATTGAGGGTAAACAAGTTACAGTTTTCATATAGTATCACAGTGAAGACAGGCAGGTGAGGAAGGTATCTGCCCATACTAAGGAGAGACAGAAGTCAAGGGAAAACAAATGAGGTTTAAGCTGAAAACTGAAGGATGGCTAGGACTCAGCCAGATGGTGTAGGAATGGGGAGCTGTCTTGTCAATGGGTTTCAGCCCCAGACAAGTTCACTGTGGATTCAGTGTGACCAAAGAAATGACAGTAGAACATTCTTGGGGTGAAAGGGTTATACCCACATTTATTCCTATGGTGGCAGGTCAGTCACTAGAATCCCATCCACTCAGAGTGAGTCTGCACGCAGCAAGCCAGTCTCTGCCTCTGGGCCCCTCTGCCCCCACAGCCTTCTCAGTCTCTGTCCTCGGTGCTGCCACCACTCCAGTCTCTGCTCTCCTGCAGCTGTGCCGCCATGCAACCTTGTTGCCCAGAGCACTGGGCAGAGCTCTTTACATAGAGTCAGTAACAACGTATTGCCCACACGTGTGTAGTGAGCAAGCCGACCGGGGCCAGGTGAGAATCCTGGCTACAGGAACCTTCACTTTATCCACAGGAGCATTCTGAGGAAATCAGATACTCAAAGGCCAGAAGCAAGAAGGAGTGCATGCATGTCACAAAATGAAAGAATTTCAGTGAAGCTAGAGTGAGGGATCCAGGGTTAGGAAAGTTAGAGGAGGTCAAACAGAAACAGATCTTAGGATTATAGAAAGAGTCATGTCATTGTTCACTAAAGCAGTGGTTTACCTCTTGCTACAACATTGTGAATAGAATGCAATTGGAGACCAAAATGAAGGCAGAAAGAAAGGACGCTGAATCAGAAATCCAGGTAAGAGGTGATGGTGGCTTTGGTCAAGCAGGAGAAATGGAAAAGGTAGACAGATTGTGAGAATAGGAGTTTGTTACTGGGTATTTGGAGACAGCAAAGAGGAACAACACAAAGATGACCCATGTGTGGGATATGGGCAGTTTGACCGAATTAAAGTAAGAACCTAGGAGGTGAAGCAGGTTTTGAGGACAAGTTGGTGAGTTTGATTTTGAGTGTTTTACATAAAAGGCTCCTGTGACCTGAAAAATCAAACTACCTATTAAGATAGCCAGTAATAGAAATCTAAACTCCCGACATATTGGGGCTAGGGCCTTGGGGAGGATAAACATTCATGGGATAATGAAGCTGGGCAGTAGATGACATCGTCCAGAAAGTGAGAAGAGAAAGGAGCCTGTATTTGAAATTTCAAGGAATAAAGGAGTTTGTAGTGGAAGTACCTGTCCTCACAGTGGACATCAGTGTAACTGGGTGATAGTTCTGGCTTTGCCACTGCTTATAACTATGCCACAGGCAACTGAATATAACTGTTCGCATTTAATTTTCCCAGCCCATACCAGGAGAAAGCCCTGCCTCCACCTGACTTGTAAGGTTCTGTGGTAGGCAGAATTGTGATCTACCAAAGATGCCCACGCCCTAATCCCTCCCTGGAACCTTTGAATATGTTAGGTTACATGGCAAAGGAGAATTAAGGTTGCAGATGGCATTAAAGTTGTTAATCAGTTGACTTTAAAATAGACTATTTGTGGGTCCAATATAATCACCACAGTTCTTAAATGTAGAGGAAACAAGCAAAAGAAAGAGTACCCGTGAGCTGGCAGCATGAAAAAACTTGGCTTGATGTTACTGGCTTTGAAGAGGGAGGAGGGTCGGTGAGCCAAGGAATGCCAGCCCGTGTAAGGAGAAAAAAATATGCTGCACTTAGTAACACTGGTCTAAAGAAACGCAGTGAGCCAGCATGACCTCTGCCTCTGGAGGGCTTGAGCCTGCAGGTCACAGAAACTTCAGCACAGAGGAGGTGGTCAAGGCCAGGCTGTGGGGAGTGAAGTAGAATAGACTGAGCTTTAAGAACTGAGCAGAGAAGGCTCTGACAGCAAACTGTGACATTAGTATATTGTCAGCTGGTGGTGACATCAGCCCTGTCTCACCTCCGGTGGAAGGAACGGTAGTGATGACAGATTGCCTTCCTTAGTATTTAACAGAGTGTCAAGTATTGTCTTAGTCACATTACAAGGACTCCTCAAAATATTTTGTTAGATAAGCAATGTGATTATCATTCTCCTTTTAAAGATGGAAAAGCTGGGGCACAGAAGGGTTCAGGCCACAAAGCTGATGATTGGTGAGTCAAGTTACAGGGCCTACAGGCCAAACCCTTGACTGGGAATCCAGAGCATCTATCAGCTAATAGAGCAAGTTCCCAGCCCCTGATTTGGCGTCTGTGGCTGAACCTCTGGGAGGAAACCTGGCAAAACCCAGATGGGGTAACAGATACAAAAGGGATTACCTAGACGTGGATCCTAGTACGGACAACAGGAAAAAGATCCAGCCATGAGAACCGGGTATTGGAGGTCGCTGAGTGTGGAGCAGCTGCAGAAGCACGGCTGTCACAGCTGGCAAACAAGAGTCGCTGATACCATGTCAGAATGAGGACCACCAGCTTAAAGCTCCCCACCTCTCTCCCAGCTGACCACACTTCCCACAGGCACGCCCCTGAACGCCTGGTGTGTGGACTCCGGTGCTTGCCGGTCCATCCAGTCAGTCGGGCATGTCCAGCAAGTGTGTCTCCAACTGGACTGTAGAACAAACTCTCCACTCAAACAAGAAAGAACTCCAAAGGATTCAAATTGAGAGGAGAAGGGAGAAGGGAGGTTTCAAGCTACCAGTGGGACAGAGACTCTGTATCCAATTCCACAAAACTGTTAAAGAAAGTAGGAAGACCTTTGTAAGAATTGTGCAGACCCAGTCCAAAACTGCATCGTGTCTTCCCCTGTAGAATACCGTAACTATGGAGAGTTATTATGTGTGTCTTTGAAGACTTTAAAATGGAAATAAACATTTTCCCCAAATCAGCTGTCATCATCAAAATGAGAATCTGTCTTACAGTTAGAAATTCTGAGTTTAAAAAGTTTCTATTTCTAAAACTAAATGCTGATGAGAGCTATACAGTCCAAAATAGAAACATTTTTTTTTCCTAAGCATAAACATCTGAAGTTTGAGTTATAGTTAGCTGGTCCAGTATTGCAAAGAAAAGATGGTTAATATACACACACAAAGTAAAGATAAAGATACATCTTTGCTCATTCTCTGAATTATAACCATTCATCTTTCTAAAGTATTAAACTAAATTTTCACAAAGGATGCTCTTTGCCTGCAAAGATTTATCACCTTTCCTGGAAAATATGGCAAAGTGTTTATCACAGGACTGGGAATTTTAACCTTCCATATTTTGTTCAATTCACCCTCAACCTAATTCTGATTTCTTTTAGAGTCTAGAGACATGAGTTAATTCATAACAGCTGTTTCCTCACTGGGTGTATCTGACAAGCTGCTTTGTAGGGTACCTAAGAAATATAAAAGGTGATAAATCTCTGTCTGAAGGAGCCAACCACCTAGTTGAGGGGAGAACAACGCACTTCAGTCATTCATGCACAACATAGGACATTACCTCCCACTAAGTGTCCATGTATATCTTAAAGAGAAAATACTCTGAACATTATAAAGAGAGGATAGTTAGAGTGTTAGGAAGACTTTCGGGAAAAGATGTCTTGAACTGGACTCTGAGGGCTTGTTTTGAGGAGTGTAAGGGACAATTCAGTAACAAAGTCCCATCACAGCGGTGTATGTGGACACAGGAGTTTTTTACCTGTGAGAAAATGATCTGTGGGGTCTGATAGCCCCAGTGCATCCTTGCTCTGCCAGTATCAATGAGCATTACATCCTTGGACTAGTGCCTTAAATTCTGAAAGCCTTAGTTTCCTCATCTGTTAATTGATGATAATAGTAGAATCTATCTCGTGTTTTGGGGTCAGGATTAAATGAGATCATAATGCCTGATATATGCTATGTGTATAATAAATGTTAGTTACTATTTCTTAGTCCATATTCTACTCCATGGTCCTCTTTTCAGCATTGGATAATGTCTTAAAAACCAATCTCCTTGGACATCACTTCTCCCTTAGCTTCTGCTGAACTCCTGCATCCTCTCTGACTGTGGCTCTTCCATTCCTCAGAAGACCTCCACTTGGCCTCTTTTCTCTGTTGGTTCCTTTTCACTCCCATGTCTTTAGGAACTGCCTGTGGGCTGGGTGACTTCTCCAGTCTCAGGCTCTCCCCCAACCTCCCTCCTGAAGCACATTTGTTGGACATTTCCACCTGGATATCCACTGGCACTCCTAGCTCAACATGTCTACAACAGAACTCATTGTCCTCCTGCTGGTGATCTGTCATCATTACGGTACCAGTTGGTTTCCAGTTGTTGTAAGGGCTCAGTGATTGCTTTTCTCAGTAACTTCTCAGCACATCCATTGTCAAATTTATAACTTGCATTAATTTTTCTCCTATTTCTTTCCACTGCTAGAACCCATGTAACTTTTCCTAACTAAGGTCCTTGCCCCTCTGCAATTCATCCTTCATGTTAATCTTCCAAAAACCTGAGGATGATCTGGCACTGCCTCTGATCTGTAGCCTCCAGTGCCTCCCATGCCACCATCTGATGGATACTGTTGCCCTGCCAGGCACCCAGCCCTCTCTGCACAAGCCCTGACTCATCTGGCCTCGCCCTGGCACACTTCTGTACATACACCTCCCATGGGTATCCCATGATTCAGCCAAAAGGAACAACTGTGTTTCTTGACCTGTCCTTAGCCTTTCTGGGCATTTCTTTCTGCCTGGAATACCATCCTCTTCGCAGCCTTGCCTTTTAAGTTTCACATTCACCCTTCAAGATTCAGCTGAGGTCCCAAATTCTACATGAAATTCCCCTTCCCCCATTACAGTACTTGTATTCTACCACTCCAAATTGTTATAGACATTTTATTCCTTCTAGTAAACCAGTATTTTACTTCTTTTCCCCAACTCCCCTTCCCTGACCACTTCCTCACACTGTGTGTCTTCTATGCAGTTGCCGCTCACCAAGTGTCTCTTGAATGAATGATGCAGTGAGAAACAAAAAGCCATTCAATTTTAAGTAAGGGACAGATATGGATGAAAGTAGTATTTTAAGAAGCTTCATCTGATACTAGTTACATGAAGGGTCTGAGCTAATTTTTCAGAATATTTGAAACTTATAAAGGGAAGTGAGACTCGGAGCCTACTGTATTCTTTCAGTTGCAGAGAGGCTGTAGAAAAGCCTTTGAAATAGAGGCTAATGGAAATTCTTCTAATTTGTGTCTTCTCTCCTACCAAGGGGCATAGTTTTGTCATTACTTTAACCAATGAGAAATAAGTAAGTTCATATAATTACCAAGCTTTGTTGATATTCCCAGAAATGACATTTATGTTTCTAGATGAACTTGGTATGACAGAGAACTGTAAGTCAGAATGCATACCTGAATCCTTAATAACTACATGAATACTCACACAGACACACACACTTTATAATTCAGTGGATATCAAAGTATGTACAAATGATCAATTGCCATTTTATTAGGTTTCACTTTCCATTTGTTGATTATCTTCAGGTTCAATGTATTTTTTTGCTATGGCAAATCATTGGTGGTATAGTTGAGAATTACATCTATACTCAGCAATTTAACTGCTCATTTTCTCATCATAGTCATAGTGTTATTGGCTTGTATAGATCCTTCTAAAAACATTTCACCATTAAGTATGTGAATACAAATTGTACCATGTTACATATTTGAATCAAAAGCTCCATTTCAGAAGTATGGTCCATGAGGGCAGGTTTTGGTTTTACACAAAAGACAATGTAACTATGACAAAAAAGAAATGTTTCTCAGAGATAATATTGTTTCTTATTGAATATATTCAAGTGTATAATCATTTGATAAATCTAAGTGCCCTCCTAATTATTTCAACATAATAAAAGTCTCTGCTTGGTTCATATTACTCAAAATGCAATGGAGAATAATATCTGTCATAACAAGTTTCCAAATACGAATTGTCTGGTGACATGAGGAACGCAGGGGTGGTCCTGTGTGGACATCCTTTGTGACAGTGACAACGTATTCACCTTTTCTTTCACCCAATATGAAAATATCCTTCATCTCTCTTATGGACACATATTAATAAAATAAATCTGTGATTTCTCAGAAGCAGAACAAATGTTCAAGGATACCAGCTTATTCTCTCTCTTGTCTTTTTGTTCTTGAGATTTTTAATTTATCACATATTCTCAGTATCATGAAAAGACAAAGGGTCAGGAAGCCAACTTAAAAGTAAACAAGAAAATGTTCAGTTTTACTGTGGGGAAAAAAATTGAAGGCAGTATCTAAATAAAGTTTGGGGATTGTTTTTAATGTATTAGCCTCCCATTTTTGAAAGTCAGAAAATATGAAAGGGAGTAGGCAAACAAGAAGTGATACTTTATTTGCAGGAGGAAATTTGTTGCAAAATACCATAGGAACTCTACAGAGCTAAGCTGAAACAAATAGAACAGTGTTTCTGTGGATTAGTTTTCTTTTGCTGCTTTAAGGAATTACCACAAACATATTGACTTATAACAGCAGAAATTTATGTCACAGCTCTGTAGGCCAGACATCCAGACGAGTCTCAGTGGGCTGAAATCCAGGTATTGGCAGGGCTACCTTCCTCTTTGGAGGCTTTAGGAAAGAGGATGTTTCATTGCCTTTTCCTCTTTCTAGAGGCTGCCCACATTCCTTGGCCCATGGCTGCCCACCATCTTCAAAGCCAGCAATGGCTAGTTGCATCCTTTTCATTTTGCATCACTCTGCCCTTGACTCTGTTCCCCTTGTGATTACATTGTGGTAACCCAGATGATCCAGGATAGTGTCCCCATGTAAAGTCAGCTGGTTAACAACCTTAATTCCATCAGCTACCTTTATCTTTGCCATAACATATTCAGAGTTTGGGGGGTTTAGACTTTGACTTCTTTGGAGGAGGGGAGGGATGATGGTTCTGATCACAGGCTTCCCTCTGGCCTACAGGGATTCACATCCAGCCCACAGCCAAAATACATTTACCACATCCTAAGATCTCAGAAAGTCATTATAGAATCAACTCAAAGTCTAAAACCTCAGCAGCTCTAAAATCTCCAACCTCATTATGTGCATTTGAATACTCTGGGTGTCCTGTTGAGATGTAGATTATGATTCCCTATGTCTGGCAAGTGTAGGAGGACATGGAATGGAAGTCTGGGATTTTGCATTTCTAAGAAGCTTCCAGGGATGGTGCTGCAGGTCCATGGACCACATTTTTAAATAGCAAGAATTTAACTTCTTTTCCAAAAGCCCTGGTGGGGATTCTTAGAAAACCTTTCCTTGAGATTTGGATTTAGACTACTGGATTGAATACACAGGGCAGGTCTTTGGCCGACTTTAATACACACACACACACACACACACACACACACACACACACACACACACACACAAGGAAGACAGGGAAAGAGGAAGAGGAAAAAGAAAAAGAAAAGAGATATTATAAATAACAGAAAAATTTTGTTTCCTGCATGTTTACTGTTTTCCAGGTATTATTCTAAGAGTTCATTCAAACCTCAAAACCAGTTAGGTCCTATTATTTTTCTTAACTCCTTTGTAACATGAGGACACTGAGGCACAAAAAAATGACTCACCTCAGGCCACCTAGCAGGTGAGTGATGAGGAGGAGCCTGAGCCCAGGGCATTCACTCTTGGCCATGACTTAGAACTACAGTGTTTGCTCTGCTGCCATCTTTGCCATATTATAAAGGATATCCTAGCTGCACTACAGGTCAGGTTGATGAGGGAAGTAGCTATAGCCCTGGGCTTTCCCGGCAGATTAGAAAGAATACTACTGCAAGGCTGTCCTCACCTCTCACCTCCTAGGCTGCAAGGAAGACTAGAGAAGGAAAAGGGATGGGAAGCACAGTGGCTATTTATTATTACATACATTCTTAAAACTATACGTGTTATGTATGTTCTTTTGTATATGTGATACTTTTCACTAAAAGAAATTACAATCATTTTTTTTAAAGAGTCAATATTATATGTCTTACTGCATTCTGGAGCACCAACTTGAAATCCAAAGTTGGCCATCAGCTAATCTTAAATGAACCGTCTTTCCCACCACTTGACTACTGTAACCATCCCTTCCAGTCATCTTGATTCCTTCAGTACCCCTCACTTCCCACAAGGTTTCCTCCTCCGAACCTTACTTCCACTGTGTTTCTATCTGAGAAATTCTATGTCTTCTTCAATTCAAGATGTATACTTTTCCTTCATCCTTTACAGCATTAGCTTTCTGGACTCTCTTCCTTCTCCTTGTCTGGCATTCTTCCTGATCTTTATAATCTGCAAATCCGTGTTTGGTTACAGACAGGGTTATAGTCTACTTGACCTATTTTGTTTGCCTTTTATTATATGATATTATATTTATCATCTTTCCTCAGCCAGAATATAAAATCCTAGAGTAGAGGGTTGACCATGAATCTTTTGCTGCTTTGTTTTAATTATGCCAGAGAATGCTGTTTTTGTTTGTTTTAATCAAGTCGAGTGTCAGAATAATCCAGAGAATGTTGCTGTAAATGTGGAGTGAGCCGGACAATGTTGAAGGCCAGATACAATCTTTGAATGCGGAGAACAATGGACTTTGAAAATGACTTCAAAGCTCTACTACATGTAATAATCCTGCAGGCAAAATCACCTTTCAAAGAATGTTTTGCTCAGTATCACTTGTGCTAATGTTATGTTTATAGCACACTTTAGGAAAATGGGCTAAAATTGCCATATGGTACACATTTAATCTATTCTCTGTTTATCATCAAATCAGTTTTCTTCCATTTTAAATTTTCCATTTTTAGGTTCACTTTCATCAGCTTTTTTTTTTAATATATGTAGCACATGGCTTGGTTTCTAGTTTTGTACGTTTTTCTTTATACTTTCACCTAGAAAAACTACTAAAAAGAGTCCAGGAAAATGATTGCATTCTCTCTTGCCATATAGTCATATGATTAACAAGCAGCTTCCGATAATGTCTAAAGTTTTTAACTTACCTAAAGCTGGGAGTTGATGTACACATTGTCCTGTTTGTAATGTTTATTTTGATGCTTATTATCATTTCAAATAATATTTTTTGATTTAAGGTGAGAATTAACATGTAAAATGTATGCCGTGTGTTGTGACTCAAATGTTCACAGTTTATTAATTTAAATCTGCACATTTATGGTAAAATCCATTATTTTCATTAGAAATAAAATTAAAATCATTTAAGTATTCAAATACATAAATAGTAAGATTTATCCAACATCCTACAATTTAGGATTTAAGAATTCATTGGAATATCCTCTTTATTCTCTGGTTCACACACACACACACTTTCCGCTAGAAAGAAACTGAAATATGTTTAGGATATACCAACTCCTCAACTTTCCCCCCACCCCCTCAAAAAAGAGCATTGTATATGTAAGTTTAGGTGATATTTCTATCAAATACTTAAGCAGAAACTATTTCAGAGAATATAAAAGTTGAAAATCCAAAAATTTTTCCAAATCTAAACATTTTAATACTGAAATCTGGAAAAGACAGTGTAAGAATGAAAAGGAATGCAATGGATTGTTTATGCCCCCCCAAAATTCATACTGTAATCCTAACTCCCAAGGTAAGTTTTAGGAGGTGGGGTCTTTAGGAGACTGTTAGGCCTTGAGGGCTAAGTGGGCCGTAAACAAGATCCCAGAGAGTGCCCTCACCCCTCCTACCATGTGAGGTTACAGGGAAAGAAAGCCATCTGTGAACCAGAAAATGGACCCTCTGTCAGATCCAAATCTGCTGGCGCCTTGGTCTTGGGCTTCTCAGCCTCCAGAATTGTTGTTTGTAAGCTGCCCAGTCTGTTAGAGCAACCCAAATGGCTTAAGACAGAACACACTATAAACCATATCCACTCGTGGAATGGTTAATGTTTTTGAATACATACTATTCACTAGGCATAGTGATCAATAAGCCTTTTTCAGAAGTGTAGAGACTTTAAATAATTTTCCAAGAATCACCAAGTTACTTATAGTAAAATTGCACTTAAAACCCAGGAATATCTGAATCAGAACCCACATACGATTAATGAAATGATATTTTTGCTTCCTGGAAACAAGAATCTTAAATGAAATGTTGGGAAAAAATAGAATTACAGGAATGTAAAAGATGAATACAAAATAAACAAGTAAGTTATTCTCAGAATAAAAAAGTTGACATTATTCATAAATCAATTTTTATAATCTGTCATGAATTTCATTACTCTTTTAAAGTAATAAAAAATAGCTAACTCAAATCAATAGTGTCATATTTAGCTAAAATATATGAGGCACAGTCCAGTGAAGGTTAAGAAGAAAAGAGCTGTCTTTACTGGTATTCAGCATTGTTTGGGAAGTTCTTAGCAAATGAAGTAACACCACAAAAAGAAATGAAGTAGAAATATTGGAAAGGAGCAGGCAAAGTGATACTTACTTGCCGTCAGTATGATGACTTGGAAAACCCATCTGTAGGTCTGAATTCAGATTGATCTAAATTATGCTCTAGAGCTTTTCTATTATTAGTTTGTAGTCTAAATTTGTCCACACTCAAAGACCTGATTTCTTCATCAATAAAGTGAGGATAATAAAGCACTTATTTTATTAATTTGGGAGATTAAATTATATAAATAATATATTGCTTTTAGCACAGAACCTGACTAAAAGTGTTCAGTAAATGTTAGCCTATTATTAGTAAGTGTAATAATTATAAAGTGTGAGAATAAAAATGAAACTTGAGCTTCGTAAGTAAATGTAGAAAAAAATCACTATGTGTTTTATATACCCGCTACGAGGTCCCTTTTCTTTGCTAAATTCTCACTCTGGAGTGGTGCTGTCTGATACAGCTTTCTGCAATCATGGAAATGTTCTGTGCTTTCCAATATAGTAACAACTAGTTACATGCAGCTATTAAGAACTTGAAATGTAGCTAGTGTGACTGAGGAACTGAATTTTTTTATTTTATTAAATTTAAATAAATTTAAATTGGAGTAACAACATACAGCTAGTGGCTACCGTATTAGAACCTAAAGGTCTTGAGGATCTCATGAATTCACATGGCTTCATTTGCTATTATACTGATGATTCCTGTTAACTCTCCTGCTCACACTTTATTCTAAACTTCCCTTGCATGCTGTATAGCCATTTGCCTACTCCTTACCTATCCCTGCTGGAACATCTTGATTTTTCAGTTGCACAATTTACTTAGCAGATCCAAAATTGAACTCAGGAATTGCTCCCATTGATGTTCAAGGAAATGAAATATATAGACATTCATTATGAATAAATAGACATTCAAAATGAAAGACTTTTTGCCTCCCAGTATCATTCCACCTTCTTTAGCAATGTGAATCCCTATTTTTTTCTGTTTTGGACACATTTTCTGTAGAATTCCTTTCAGTTAATGTCTTCTAACAGTGTCTTTCCTGCTGCCCAGAACTAATGGCCATTTTGGAGCTGGAGGAAAAATCAAACTGAGGGGATATCAGGGTCAGCTGGAAGGAGCCTCGGTTCATGGAGTAGCCATGGCCGCACAGAGCTACCTACCTCTTTATGTAAGAGGGTAACACGTTTCTCTTCTTGTTAATGCCATTGTTATTTTGGGTTTCTTCAAAATAAATATATAAACCTAATCCCATCCTAAGACAAGTACTAGATCCACATAATGAAAATATTAAAACATTAAAAAATTGATTAAGTGGATAATCATACAAGAAAACAATAATAATGTTTTCTATCATTCTTACGTTTGATTAGCACCCTACCTGGCATGTATAGTTAAGTGTTAAATAAGTTTTTGTTTATCTTAGTTAACAAATACTTGTTGAATGAATGGATGTTCCTTTGAAAAACAGAGAGATAATAATTCATTCAGCATGTATCTGCTGAATACCTGAAATGCCAGGCAGTGTGCTCTATTCTGCAGAATAAAAATGAAACTAAATAAAACAAAGAAAAGCCAAACAAAAACAGGGAATTAAGAGCAAGTACCTTAGTATAGTTATTTTCACTGATGATTTGCAAATATTGATTAGAGAGTTAGCTGGGATAAACTTTCAGTTGAGAAACAGCATTTAAAAAATTATTCTCTATGAAAGCTAAACAAAAAACTAAGTTACACTATTCCATTGCTGCAATATTTTCACATAACTTTAAAACAAGTGAGCTGTAAAATGAATATGGAAAGAATAAGCTAGATTGGACAAGCTTTTTGCAAACATCATAGTGTGTCAACAATAATTTTATAGTAAGACTAGAGAAACAGAAGAATTTTCTAAATATTAGCATGTAATATTTATATGAAAAGGTTATTATATGCCAGGCACTTATCTAAATGCTTTATACCTATTAAATACTTCAGCAGTCCTGAGGGAATTACTATTATATTTATCACTTTCATTTTACAGATGTGGTAACAGTCCTGCAGAGTTAAGAAACAGGAGCAAACTTAGACCCCTAGGAAGTTGTGAAGCTGGGTTTCAAGCCCGGGCATTATTGCTCCAGAACTGCCTCCCTATCCCGTTACACAATCTTTTCAGCTGCTATGTTATTATCTATATGCCCAGCATGGAGTAAATTCTGCCACCACATGGAATAATAATCACAGTGGAATATCCCTCTAGACTAGAAAAAGAGCTACTATCAGAATTTCAAGGGGTACAGATGAATTTGAAAACTACTTCATTCCCTTCCTCCCAGTGCTGGACTATCTCACTGGGAAGACATTACTTCTGTTTAAGAATCACTCACCTAAACACACCATAACAGGAAATACCAAATTTAGAAAAAAAATTATTCTATCCCCTTTTAAACATTTTCCTATTCTGTTTATCCTTTATTGTCCTGAAATCACTAGGTAATTCGTTCAGAATTTTATATCATGATAAAATTAGCCCCTTGTTTCTTTTAATAATAATGACATTGGGATTTGTGTTTTAAAAAGGGAGAGGGAATGGGATTAAAATGAATGCTAAAGCCAGGTATGACTATAACAGTACTATGTGAGAGTAAAATGTATATTAAATGAGTAAATAACAAAGCTGAAATAATTAACTTCCCATATACCTGCAGAACATTTTGATAATAAAAAAAATAGTGTTACACAAATTGATCACAGGCTATCCCAACAATAAATTTTAGATTAAAAATCATAATCTACAACTATTTGTGATGTTTTCTAAAATTTGTTTGGTAGTGATGGCTTGACTGTCCAAAGTAATCCCTCAAGTAGGGCCAAATCAGTTACAAAGATGGAATATAAGGTCCTGAAATACAGATAGCTCTGAATATGAGTGAGTTAGGTCCCAAAATGCCTTAGTTTGTAAGTTGAATATTTAGAACACAGAACGATTTTATGACTGAATGAATATCATGAACAGTGATAATGACTCCAAACTAGCTCACCAAAGCCCACTGCGCCCGCGGTGTGCCCACAGTGAGCTAGATCTCATGTGCTTATTTGCCATTCAGGTAGCTTCTTGAGTCAACTCTTTTCAAACCTTTTGCCTATTTTTTAATTGGCTCTTTTCTTAATATGGTTGAGAGTTTTAAAAATATTCTGGATACAAGTCCTTTATCAGAAATGTATTTTGCAAATATTTTCTCCTAGAATGTAGCTCTTTTCTTCATTTCCTTAAAAGGTATTTCAAACACCCGAAGTTTTACGTTTTGATAAAGTCTCAGTTTTTAAAAATAAGTTACATTTTTGATGTACCTAGGAGCTTTGCTTAAACCGAGGTCATATACATTGTCTCTGAGACTAGAAGTTTTATAGTTTAGGCTTTATATTTACATCTGTGATCTATTGAGTTAATTTTTGCAAATGCTGCAAAAACAAAAGATTATTATAAATCTATGTATGCATGTTTAAGAAAATGTCTGCTGTATTTTACCGTATTTTGTGCCCTACTGCAGTGTAGTGCTGAGTACAATACTGTTATTTTTAAATGTTTTCTCATTGAAATGATTATGAAACTATTCTTTAAGTTAATAATTATACCCATTTCATAGATAAGGAAAATGAGGTGTAGAGACTTCCTGCGGCTTAGAAGTGGTAGGTGCAGACAGCAGTGAAGCCATTGTCTCTCACTCTAAAAGTCATGCTGGCCAGTGTTGTAAAAAAGGAAATTGTTGTTTTCAACAATAAACATGTTCCCCATGTTATGAATGTCTGTTCAGATCACAAATAAACATTCCTTTGCACCTCTGCCTCCCCACTGGACCCTAGAACCCTACCACCCTCAATTCCAGCCTTACCCTAAGCCCCATTAAGTGGGTAAACTGATGGATGCCCTGATAAATGTGTAAACTGAAGGCCCATTGAAAGGTTGCAGCTGGGGAATTGGTAAGCAAACTAGAGTGTGTCAACCAAATAGAATACAACTCAGCAATGAGAACGAATGGACTTTAGATACATACCTAATATGGATGAATTTTAAATACATTATGCTGACAGAAGCTACTCTCAAAAGGCTAGATTTATATGACATTTTGGAAAAGGGACAGAAAATAAATCACTGGTTGCCAAGGGGTGGGGGTGGGGAAGTGATTGTCTTCAAAGAGACACAGGTAAATTTGGGAGGGGGTGATACAGTCATTATCTTGATTATGATGTTTGTTACACAATTGTGTATGTTTGGTGAAGCTGTACACAAAAAAGGATGGATTTCACTTCATGTAAATTGTACCTCAGTAAATCTGACTAAAGAGCATAAACTCAGATTTTCAGTTAATAAAGCTCTTTTATTCTGATGAACCAGAGTGGACCAATGAATCAGTTAACCTGATTCTTTAAAAAAGAATACAGAGAGTCCCTCAACAGCAAATTTCCTTCTCCTGGCTCTCTTGAGCAGCGGTCAGAACAACCCCTGAACACAGCAGGTGCCTGGTCAGCAAGCACTGGATTGAATTCAACTATCGGTGACTTGTTCCTTCTTCTGAAGTGGGAATACACAGCAGATTTCAGTTTTGAAGGGTTTTGTTGTTGATGAATCAAAAGTAAGCATGTGTTTTTATGAAAAGTACAGTGAGACTTAAGGAAACTTGAAGTAAAACATATATGACCTCGGGCTGGTGTCTCTATGTGCAAAATGTATCTGACAACAGTGATGCCATTTGTCACCAGAAACCCTGCTGTCTATTAGAACATTTCAGCATAGTTCTGTACCTAGCCTTTGTCTACCAGCCTTTTATAAGTAGTCTAAAGGGCAATTTGTATGCTGGTGTTCCTCATGTAAATGAGGTCATTATCCTTTTAAAGGTATAATGTCTCCTGGATGCGGTGGAGCTTTCGAAGAAACAGACTTGACCTTTCCTTCCCTCATTCAGGGTGCCTGCAGAGCCTGCACTCATTAGCTGGAATTTGACTCCATGACATTTTTACTTAATTTTCTTTTTCCTCTATGTTGGACACATGGGGCAACCATTTATGTTCTTTCTTGACCTGAGATGCTCTCTAATTTCTTTCCAACTGTGGCATTTGTCATTCAGTCACATTAGGATATGGTGACCCTTCTTTCCCCACGGCAATTCCCAACTGTTAATTGATTCATTTTAGAGAAGGAACTAGACACAGTCCGATGGACTGAGCTCCATTTAATTACTGTTAACCAGAACAGTGGATAGAAAAGCAATTTCCTCTCAAGTGGAAATATTTTTTATGAGGTAGTAAGGGGAACAAATAATACTAGTTTTCAAATCCATAGTTGTTTTAAGTGCTGGGGAACGGCAATAGACTTAAAACCAGTATTTCCCTCTAGTAGCATTTATGATGATGACAACAGTAACAATTATAAATAATATTAATAATAACTGGGATTCAGATCCAGGTCTTTCTGATTACAAAGCCCATATGTTAACCATTATGTTAATCATCTTGGTAAGAAATTTTTGTGATAATTACTCCTGGTGTGCCAAAGACAATGCCAGTTGCTTTGTTCCTCCTGAGAGCCCAACAAGGTAAGCTTCACTGACCGGTGCAGCACAGAGGGACGCTGGCACTCAGAGGGGCGAGGCAGCTACCCGAGGCACCCATTTGTTAAGACGAATGTCCATGCTCTTTGTTGCCAGTACACCACACTGCTTGTAGAGCACTAAGGTGTTAGCAGGGACATCTCTGGAAAGCATTTGCTAGATACTTTTTAAAATGTGATCAAAATTATGGTTCTGATAGCCTTTGCTTTTGAACTTGAAATATAAGATTTACAGATTATTAGGATTTAATGAAGTGTACTCTTGGAACTGCAGGCAAGCCATATGAGTTTTAATAGCCTTGCTTTATTTATTCAATCGTATTTATTAACTGATCACTCAGTATGTGCATGTAAACTCAGAGAAGGTGTGCTCTCTATCATCCAGCAATCTGTTATGACCGGCATGAACAGGTAGAGGAGTAAGGGATGGTAGTCAAGAGTGATACGTTTTATAGTTCAGTGTGCCCAGGAGCCTATGAGAGCAAAGAAGAGGGCAGTTTACATTAGGTGGGGGCAGACTATCACAGAAGTCTTCTCAGGAGCCGGTGCTGCTGAGCTGAGTTGCAGGAATTAGGAATTAGCTACCCGAGGGGTAGCTGCCTGCCAAGCACGGAAAGGTTTGTGTGAAAGGCAGTGATGGAGCAAAGGTATGTTGGGAGTGTTCTTGGCTGACTTCTCAAATGGAAGTGGATGGAATAAAGTAATTCTATAGGGTAGCTCCCTTTTTTTTTCAGTTATGTAGAGTTCCATTTTGTATGTATTTCATCCTAGCAGGAGACACTACTGCTTCCAAAGCTTATGTTCTGCAGCAGCCCTAGAGTTCAGGCTCCCGGGAGGGAAACAGAGGCTCCCTCAGGTCAGGTGTGAACTGTAACTCTCTTGCATTGTGAATAAATCCTAAGCTGCTGCTTGAGCAGGGTTTTAGTCCTGCCTTGAAACACTTCTACGGTCCTTCTGCTTGCTTCTGGTTAAAAACTAAAAGAACAAGGATTTGGTATTTTTTCTCAGCAGGAATGGATACATGTGAACTTTCCTAATTTTCATTATACAACATAGGACTTGTCACCTGCATGCCTGATAACAACAACATTATTAGCTTTCTATGGCCTAACATATAGAAATATTATAAATAAACCTATTATAGTTATGCTAAATAAGAGACACTGTTTTATGACTCTTTGGCGAGTCAACCAGCAGTGCCTGCTACATGAGCATGCCAATGTATCTTTCCCACTCGGTTTCTTCCATCACGTTGAAGACTAATAAACTCTTACTTTCTAACATCATTTTTCCTCTAGAGATTTGGTAAGCGTTCACTTTTATTTCCTTTTAATTGCTCATCAGGGATGGTGATTTTACTCAACTTTTTACTCATCATTTTTATTGAGCTTTCTATTCAGTATATGTTAGTATAACATAGGAGATAACTTTCTAAATTGTATTGTCTCTGAAGTAACTCGTTATTGCTAATCGTTAATCGTTTGTTAAATAACATTTCCCTTCTGCGTTAATTTATGATCTCTCTTCTGTGGTATTTTAAATTCATATGTAGGGTGGTATCTTGCCAATGGGTTTCAGCCCCAGGCAAGTTCACTGTGGATTCCATGTGACCAAAGAAATGGCAGTAGAACGTTCTTGGGGCTAAAGGGTTTATTACCCAGATTGTTCTCCCAGTAGTAGGTCAAGCACTAGAGTTACATCTGCATCCAACAGTCCGCGGGTCTGTGCAGGGCCCCAATAGCGTGGAAGTGATCAGCTGTCCTTTCTCAGATACTAACCTCATGGACAATTTGCAGTCGCCTTTGCTCACTGTCCTGACAGTGCATCAAAGATGATGGAGTGTCAAGAAGCCAAAATAATTATAAAGAACTTTGTCACAATCCTATAAGTTATCTATAATTAAATAAAATTAGACTGTATAACAGCTTTCCCTCTTTTCTTTATCCCATTCTCTGCTTTTCACAGTACTCTTCATCCTTCAGGATTCTGTTCAGATTCTGTCCTAGAAGCTCTCCCTGACAGACCCAGGTAGTCTCAGTCAGCCTTTCTGTTGTGTTTACAACCTTGCATTTTGATTATTTATGGGTCTGTTGTGCTCATTTTGACTTTGAACCTTAACAAGACATACTACTCCTTGTGATTTTTCTACATCCAACATATACTATATTACTAGTAGGTTCTGGATATACTAGTAAAGCAAACATAAATCAACTATATGCTTGGAGGTTTTAGGACCGCTTGGCCTACATGTTTTAAGAAAGACATGAAAATATCAATTTTGAAATGCTTGCTTTTATAACTATCACCACCAGTAGAAGTTACAGAAGAGAGCTTGGGGCTCAATATAAAAAAATCATTCTAATAATTGAAGATACTCATAAATGCAAAAAACTGATTTGTGAATAGTCATCATCGCAGCAGTATAAGCTCTCATGGAACTATGGATAACTTACGTTTGTCTATTTGTATGTGTGTATGGATGAATGGTAGGATGTTAAAGTAGATATGGTTTCTTATCTACAGAATACTTTAAAACTGATGAATCTGTGTATTTATGTGGGGAAGAATGGTGTCCAGCAGTTATTTTCAATATTCCGGAGGTTAGGGAATAAACAAATTTATATACAACAAATCTTAACATCTTAAAAAAAAATTTTCCTTTTGGCCAGATTTGCCAACTGAACATGGTTACACTGGTTATCGTGGACAAAAAGCTCCAATTGGCTGTTAGTTATGCATTACCTTTGATTTCTGTAAAAATTTAAAATCCAGTTTTTGTTACTAACTCCAGTTTGTTTGGAGAGGGAAGGGTTTCAAAAAATGGAGTCTTTGCAGAAGCATGTTAAAGGGTTTTTTATCCATGAACTGAATTAATTACATTCTATTTGTTATTTCATGGACTCTTTCTGCCAGTATTTTTTTGCATCTCTGAGATTAGGATGCATCTTACAGTGGTGGCATACTATAATTAACTGCAGTGCTTTTTTTTTACTATTTCCTAGTGATTGGTTAAGATACAGATTACAAACCATAGCGTTTGTTTGAACAGTCAGAGAAAAATGATAATTTGATTCAGAGTAGCTGAGAAAATCTGTACGGTCCAGATGTGAAGGCTGTCTGAATGAAGATCCTGCGTTACCTAGGGCAGCTCCTAAATTTCTGAGACTCAGTTTTCTCATCTGTAAAATGGGGATGTTAATAGTTAAGAGCTGCTTCATAGACTGCTTGTGAAAAAATTGAATGAGATGATACTTGCAATGTGTTAACCTTTTCTTTTTCTATGTGTTCTGTCCCAACTTGCCAATGCCAGAAAGAGTTTATGTTACTCCCCAATTGCTAAAATTACCTGCAAAAAAATAAGACATTGAAAATCTTGGAGGATTTCACATTATTTTATTTTATTATGCAAATAATTTTGACCTCCAGAGATTATTTATTTTCCTTTGGAATCCTCATTTCTTCTTTTTCTAATTTAATTTTTTATTAAGGTATTATTGATATACACTCTTATGAAGGTTTCACATGAAAAAACAATATGGTTACTACATTTACCCATATTACAAGTCCCCACCCATACCTCATTGCAGTCACTGTCCTTCAGTGTAGTAAGATGCCACAGATTTACTATTTCTTCTCTGTGCTACACTGTTTTCCCCGCGGTCCCCCACACCATGTGTACTAAACATAATACCCCTCAATCCCCTTCTCCCAACCTCCTCACCTGCCCTCCCACACCCCTCCCCTTTGGTAACCACTAGTTCCTTCTTGGAGTCTCTGAGTCTGCTACTGTTTTGTTCCTTCAGTTTTGCTGCGTTGTTATACTCCACAAATGAGGTAAATCATTTGGCACTTGTCTTTCTCCGCCTGGCTTATTTCACTGAGCATAATATCCTCCAGCTCCATCTATGTTGTTGCAAATGGCAGGATTTGTTTCCTTCTTATGGCTGAATAGTATTCCATTGTGTATATGTACCACATCTTCTTTATCTATTCATCTACTGATGGACACTTAGGTTGCTTCCATATCTTGGCTATTAAAAAGTGCTGCAGTAAACAAAGGGGTGCATATGTATTTTTGAACCTGAGAAGCTGTATTCTTTGGGTAAATTCCTGGGTCAAATGGTATTTCTATTTTTAATTTTTTGAGGAACCTCTGTGTTGCTTTCCACAATGGTTGAACTAGCTTACATTCCCACCAGTAGTGTAGGAGGGTTCCCCTTTCTTTGCATCCTCATCAGCATTTGTTGTTCTTAGTCTTTTGGATGCTGCCCATCTTTACTGATGTGAGGTGATACCTCATTGTGCTTTTAATTTGCATTTCCCTGATGATTAGTGATCTGGAGCATCTTTTCATGTGTCTATTGGCCATCTGAATTTCTCCTTTGGAGAACTGTCTCTTCATATCCTCTGCCCATTTTTTAATTGGGTTATTTGCTTTTTGGGTGTTGAGGCATGTAAGTTCTTTATATATTTTGGATGTTAACCCCTTGTCGGATATGTCATTTACAAATATATTCTCCCATACTGTAGGATGCCTTATTGTTCTGTTGATGGTGTCCTTTGCTGTACAGAAACTTTTTAGTTTGATGTAGTCCCATGAGTTCATTTTTGCTTTTAGTCTCCCTTTCTAGAAGAGATGCATTCAGGAAGAAGTTGCTCATGCTTATATTCAGGAGATTTTTGCCTATGTTGTCTTCTAAGAGTTTTATGGTTTCATGACTTACATTCAGGTCTTTGATCCATTTCGAGTTTACTTTTGTGTAAGGGGTTAAACAAGAATCCAGTTTCATTCTCTTGCATGTAGCTGTCCAGTTTTGCCAACACCAGCTGTTGAAGAGGCTGTCATTTCCCCATTATATGTCCATGGCTCCTTCATCATATATTAATTGACTATATATGGTTGGGTTTATATCAGGCCTCTCTAGTCTGTTCCACTGGTCTATGGGTCTGTTCTTCTGCCAGTACAAAATTGTCTTGATTACTGTGGCTTTGTAGTAGAGCTTAAAGTTGGGGAGCATAATTCCCCCAGCTTTATTCTTCCTTCTCAGGATTGCTTTGGCTATTCAGGGTCTTTTGTGGTTCCATATGAATTTTAGAAAGATTTTCTCAAGTTTGTTGAAGAATGCTGTTGGTATTTTGATAGGAATTGCATTGAATCTGTAGATTGCTTTAGGCAGGATGGCCATTTTGACAATATTAATTCTTCCTATCCATGAGCACAGGATGTGTTTCTATTTACTGGTATCTTCTTTAATTTCTCTCATGAGTGTCTTGTAGTTTACAGAGTATAGGTCTTTCACTTGCTTGGTTAGATTTATTCCTAGGTATTTTATTCTTTTTGATGCAACTGTGAATGGAATTGTTTTCCTTATTTCTAGCTCTGTTAGTGCATTGTTACTGTATAGGAATGCCACAGATTTCTGTGTATTAATTTTGTATCCTGCAACTTTGCTGAATTCAGATATTAGATCTAGTAGTTTTGGAGTGGATTCTTCATGGTTTTTTATGGACAATATCATGTCATCTGCAAACAGGGACAGTTTAACTTCTTCCTTGCCAATCTGGTTGCCTTTTATTTCTTTGTGTTGTCTGATTGCCGTGGCTAGGACCTCCAGTACTATGTTGAATAGAAGTGGGGAGAGTGGGCATCCCTCCATTGTGCTCTTCAGTGATTGGATCTCCAACCAGAATTCATTGCTGAGTTCTTGAATATCTTTTGGTACCTCCATGAGCATGTTAATGATTTTTATTTTGAACTCCCTTTCAGGAAGTGTCATGAGGTCAATGTCACTAAATCTTTCTCAGGAGTTGTATTAATAATTCTACTCTGAACCAGGTTCCTTTGGCATTTCATATTTGTATATGGTACCCTCTAGTGCCCAGAAGGTCTGCTCTCTGAGCTGCTCAGCCCCTGGAGCAATGTCAGGGGTCGCAGGGGAGTGGTATTGGTGTCTGGGGGGAGGAAAAAGCTGTTTCCTGCTTCCAGGTTGCTATGCCTGACTCCACTGCCTGAACCAGTGGGCCGAGCACACAGATATAAGCCTCTGTTCTTTGCGTTTGTAGTTGCTGTAGACAGATCTTACCTCTGGCTAGCCTAACACCAGGGTAGGGTTTGCCGGTTTTCAAGCCATATGTGGCTGGCAGGGGAAAGACAAAAGGCTGCATATCACGGAGGGGGTCCTTGGAGCTGTGTAGGCAGCCAGGGAGCTGGAGCACCTGAAGAATGTGAAAGCTCCCAACCTGCTGGGCAGAGTGCACCCAGAGAATTTTGTCTGCCTGTCCTTCCTCCTGAGCAGTAAGCTCTGTGCAATCCTTGCCTCTTTAGCAGCCCTCTTGCTGAGGACTTCCTTGTTAGGAAGTCTCTCAGACTGCCCGCCTGCCTTTCTTTTGTGTGAGAGCAGCTGGATGTGGATCCCTGCTTTCCACAAGCTGCTGGAATCTCAGTCTCTCCAGGAATACTGCCTGTCTTAGCTCTCCAACCCCCTAATCACGAGAGTATCATGCAAGCACCATGAAATATAGGTTTTTGCTCACAGAACAGATCTCCGGAGTTAGGTATTCAGCAGTCCCAGGCATCCACTCCCTCCCCTCTCTGTTTTTCTTCCTCCCCTCCTGTGAGGTGTGGTGGGGGAAGGGATTGGGTTCCACCAGGCCACAGCTTTCTTACATTACCCTGTTCCGTGGGGTCTGCTCTTTTCTCCAGGTGAATGCATTCTGGCGCAGTCCTCTTTCCTGTTGCTCTTTCAGGAGTAGTTGTATTAATTATATTTTTGTAATATATGCAGTTTTAGAAGCCTCTCTCTCACCTCTCACTCTGCCATCTTTAATCCTCTCCCCTCATTTTTTCTTTACTGCTAACCAAACAGTTTATTCCATTTTGTACAACAATTTATGATGACCCTTCAAAGAACTACTGATTATCTTAGAGTTTTTGGCTCAATTACCTGTTTCAAATGCTCAATGATTTAGGAAAGATTTTTATTTTCTCCTCTCCTGCATACTGGGGTATAACAATAGACTGTGAATATTGCAAATCAAAGAGACACAAATACTAGTATAATGGGCCCATTGTTTATTCTGTAGCCCTGTCATATGGTTTTAATTTAGGTCGTCTGATTGATTATGACCGAATGATAGCACATTGTTCCTCTCTTGGAATCACAAGACCCTTTGATATTCCTATTCTTATCTGTCCATTTTGACTCCAAAACTTAAATGAAATGGAATTACAGCATTCACTTTGTTTTCCCGTGCTAAGTGATTATCTCTGAAGTGCAATTTTGTGATTAGGCGAGATGGCATGCATACACTCAGCTAATGCTGATTTCCCCCAGGGTGCAGAACAGGTAAATTCATAATGAATGGATGTTGTGCTTTGATTTCAGATGGATGCAAAGCCTTACCACACTTGGTAGTTTTATTTTAAAAATGTGTTTAATTATTCTAAAATTAACAGGAGAATATTAAAATTGAACTTTAGAAAATGGCATTTAAACATAAGTCAAGGGTGCTAACTGCTTATGAATGTTAATCTCTTTCAAAAAGTGAAAAAACAAACTTACCTGATATAAATTAGTGGGGGTGGGTGGAGGGTGCTGGTCACTGAAAATCTTTGGCTGAATTATTTATGTTTTTTTCTGATTAATTCAAAAAATATCTGAACACAGCTTGCTACTATGATTGTCAGTCTAAAGTTCCTTACTTTGAAAACGACAGTAATTATTCAACTGATTGCTATCATAGTATTGTCACGGTTATTTAGTCCTGAGGGGTGACTCTTTTTTTCAGGGGGCTGGGGGAGGAAGAAGCTAGGAGTTAATGGTTAGCACAAAGAATTATCTTTGATGTTTTAAAACCAAATTTTGTCCGTGAGTATGAGAACCCAATTTTAAAGAGCATTTACCATTCCCAAAATTTAGACACATTTTGGCCAAACCACAGAAGTAGGTGATCGGTACCTAAATCATACTTCTTCACTGACTTACCTAGAATAAGCATGGACCTTTGTACTGTGTATGTTGGAGTGAGAAACATAATTCTCAATTTCCCAGACTTATTTCAGTTGGAACCCTTTTTATGAGGAACACTAATGCCCGTCGGAACTCCAGTAGGCAGTGCCAGTGTGTGCTTCTTGACCTGGTCTTTCTTCCACGCCGAGATCTCTTAGTGTAGTGTCCCGTGGGTAGGAAGAGTTCAATAAATCTTAGTTATTCTTGTTATTATTTTCATTATCTTTACAATTGAGTAAAAATGCTAACTTGAATGAGTTGATAGGTGATTTTCAATAATAAAGCACATTAACTTGGAATAAAGTGCTCTTATTCAAGATTCAAAGAAAAAACAACCCATTAAAATTTTAATCTCCTATTATAGTCCAGTTATATGTCCTGTTATGTTAAAGTGCTGATAATATTCTTTCTGGTAAAAGTTATTCACTTTCTTGCATGTTCTGTTATCACTTGCCCTGAGGGGTGTGATACCCTCAAAGCAATCCTCATAATTTTGGACACATATCTCACAGAAATGAATTGCCTGCATTTCCAGCATTCACTCTGTCACACCTTGCATATTTGAGTTTAACAAGGAAAGCTCTTTATAAGTACACTCCCGTGAGTCATTTGTCAGCCAGTAGCCTGCTATCTGAGGACCAACCCCAAGTGGTTATTCCCCGCATCATAGGGCTATTAGCTATAACAGTTGGGCATAGATTTGGGGGAATGGGTGATCTTTCACCTTCAATTCCCTATATACTTTTCTATTTCTTAATTTGAACAACAGCAAAAATATGAACTACATTTATAACATACTAAAAATATCATGTGGAAAAGTATGGTTGAAAAAAATAATCAGTACTCTGCATGAATATCATGTAGCATACATAACAATAGGCAATAACAAAAAGTATCCTGCAGCACTAATATGATTCGCTAAAGTGTATTTCTCAAAGAGTAGACTGGAATTCACCAGTGTTTGTATTAAATCTCTCAGCTTGACAAATTGGCGAAGAGGCTACATGGTTATTTTTAGGTCATAATTTAAAAGCTCTGTTACATTGCCTTAAGGGTTCAGACGACTCTATCTCCCCAAGCAGTGGCTGATCAGATTTCTTATCTGCCTCCCTGTGAGGCCCTGCTCTTCTAACATAGCTCTTATGGTCATATTCAAGTACACTACCTTTGATCTGTCTAAATGTAATTCATCAGATGTTTTCTTTTCATGAATATTTCTGAATACCTCTCTGATTTATTTGAGGAAGAGAGAAAGCAAAATATTTTTAAGAAGCATCAGTTATTTTTAAGTCTGGTTGAGCTATCCATTCATGCTTTCTTCAAGCATTTTAGCTGTTTTCAGAGTGGCCTGAACCTTTAGCAAGCAGAAAGAAGAGACGAGACAGGGCTGC
Source organism: Smutsia gigantea (assembly GCA_032199065.1). Classification (NCBI taxonomy): domain Eukaryota; kingdom Metazoa; phylum Chordata; class Mammalia; order Pholidota; family Manidae; genus Smutsia; species Smutsia gigantea. The sequence goes on along the minus strand of JAVSCE010018610.1, from coordinate 379,961 downwards.
CGAGCCACCACCACTTGTAAAGCTGTGCTTGGGAAGAATGGAGTCTAATGGCTGAAAGTCAGACAGTGTTGCATCTTCTCTTTCCTAATTTTTCCCAGAGAGTTGTATCCACACTTGCATATTAATTACCTTGCACATGAGAATTATCAACAGATCTGAGTACCCATTCAACTTACTTTTCAACATTGCCATTTTTACAGCTTCCGCCACCTTTGAAGACTTTCAGATTCGTCCCCACGCTCTTTTTGTTCATTCATACAGAGCCCCAGCTTTCTGTGATCACTGTGGAGAAATGCTGTGGGGGTTGGTGCGTCAAGGCCTTAAATGTGAAGGTAAGGTATTTCCTTCCTCAGCCAGATGGAACGTGTGCTGGAATTATCTCCTTATGTTGTGCCCTCTGCAATGTCTTCTTTCCTTCAGATGTCTTCTCAGGGATTTTGGCGGGGAGGAGGGGGTGCATGGATTATGTTCTGTTCATTTCTTTACATTTCCTGTCTTTAACATATTTGCTCTGATTTGGGAAACCTGGTTCTCATATTTTTTCCCCTATATTGTGTGGATATGTTTCTTTTGTATTGGTTATTTTGGCAACAGACTAAAAATAAATTTTGCTTCTTATGTCAGCACCTGGAATAGTAATCATTTAATAAATTTTTGTTGAAGTGAGCAGAGATTCAGGAGGTTAATCAAACCATGAAAGGTCACTCAGTTATTGAGTGACTGACTGGAACTTATACTGTTTCTACTCCAATATCATAGTTTTATAATCTTCTGTGGAAAGAACTCCTTTAATTTCATAATTGAAGGTTAGATATAATATTAAAATGATATTAAAAAGTTACCAAACCATACCCTGTTCTCTTTGGATTGGGAAGGATATTGCTGTTTGAACTTTGGCCAATGTAAGTAAGCATTTATGATGCAACCTATAAATAAGGTAACCACAGTTTTTGAATTTTTGTCTTTGAGAATGAAGGTTAGGAGACAGTGATCTAGAAGAAACTGCCTTAAGTGTAGTTTTGTGAAAATTTTTCTGGCTTTCGGGATGACACCTGGGGAAATTCTAAGTAGTAAGACTACATGGGGGAACTATGAATAGTAGAATTCGTGAAAGGGAAATGGTACTTCCCTAATTTTCTACCATGTGGAAACCAGTATGTGAGGTATTTTACATATTTTCTTAATTCTACCAGATAGTCATTAACCCCATTTTATAGACAGAAAAACTGAGGTAAAGCAATTTGCCCAAGGCCATGTAGACAAAGAAGTTGTAGAGCCAGGACTCCAATCAATGTAATTCAAAAGTTGTGAAGCATTATGATTAATTTTTTCCTTATATGACTCTCACATTAGAACTTGCAGCAGCTGAAAAGGACTCATACCATCTCTTTGGAGTTTTGTTTCTAGATCTTTCAAAGCCCAAGTCTATTATAGCAGAAAACATTGAAAAAAATGATAACTAGGGTAGTTGCTGAGTTCATCCAATTGAACCAGAATTCAAAACCCAGCTTACTTACTGGGAAAAGAAATGAGTAAAAGCTCATAAGAAAATTTGAATTTCCAAATAGCCTTAAGAAAAGTGGATGCCGTACTATGTTTAAAGTCTGTGACTTACAAATAATAAATCGTTTTTAATTTATGGTTGAACAAAAGTCATTTTTACCTTCTCTTTCCAGGATGTGGTCTGAACTACCATAAGAGATGTGCATTTAAAATCCCTAACAATTGCAGCGGTGTGAGGCGGAGAAGGCTCTCAAATGTTTCCCTCACTGGGCTCGGCGCCGTCCGCACAGCGTCTGTGGAGCTCTCTCCCACTGCTCCCGACGAACCGCTTCTGGTACAGCCTCCTGCTTCTCTCTTTCCTGGTTTGTGTGGCGGTGGGACAGTGTGGTAACAGTGTCAGTCTCGGACAGGGCCCTGGGAAGGGGGACACAGCCAGGGTGTCACTGACTGTGTTTCTTCGGGGTCCATGCTGTTGATTGGTCAGTACTTCATCAAATATCTCCCATCTTTGAATTTGCTTTTAGCGTGAGCTGGTGCACTTATGAAATAGGTGAGGTTCCATAACGGTCCTAGGGCCACAGCAGCACAAACTAATGTATGGATGTTGCGAATCATAGTTTGTAAAAATTTGGAAACCAGAGATAAAAGCTGTTCTTCTCTGAAGATTATTAGACTATTTTGTGTCATAGCTCAAAAATATTTATTCTGGGAAACAATTTGAAATTTGCTCTTATAACAATATGAAAGTCTTTTAATTGCTGATGTTACTGCCATACATGCTAATATACTGTCACAGTGACACTGATTAACAAATGCCATGAGAAAAACAACACTGATTACTTTAATACTTCCCTTAGCTCTAAAATATATATATTTAATGAGTGGCTTAAATAGTTTTCTTAAAGAAAGTTAAATTTGGATTTTCCAACCATTCAAAACATAGTGAAAAGGTGGTAAATATGTAAATTTTTGAAGTAAGAATATTATTCTCAAATAAGCTAATGATATGATTTTCCATTTGCCAGTGGATATTACAAAGACTCTCCAGAACCTAGCCATTATAAAAATCAACTGAAGAAAAAAATTAAAAATAACTAAACTATTTATGTTATATAAATCCCTCTTGAAATGGGGAAGGACAATACATTTTGAAGACATTTCTAAAATCTATTAGTCCATTGTTTGGAAAACATTTTATTGTGATCTTTATGTCACTTATATTTTAACATTAACCAGACATAACTCAAATGAATGTGCATTTTGATAAATAGGAAAATCCTATACTTTGTTTCCTTAAGACTTTCTTTTGGGAGTTTCTTGTGTTTTCAGTCCTTCATGAAGTGAACCTGTTGGTGGAAGGCAGGTAATAAATCCCTCTAGTAACTAGAATGTATTATATTTGGGTAACTGTTCAGGATGTATTATATATTAATTACATACATGTGGGCTTTGTGTGTGATTATATATATTCCATAAAGCTGTATTGGAATTATTGATCTTCTTACTGAGAGGTGCTTTAAATAGTGATATACTTACTTAAAGGTGCTTTTAAATAACTAAAATGTCACCTCAACTCTAAAGTTCCTTGATTTAGTTTGAATTTTTGTAAAGAGTTATTTTATGTCACAGCATTACTCTTGATTTTAAGGATAGTCACTGACTCACACTGTTTATAAAATAGATATGTAAAAAACAAGTTTAAGAAAGAAAAATCATAAATGTGTACTGTTTTCAGTCTTACCAAGAAAAGGTTTTAAAAAATTATTTATCTCACAAGAAATCTAAAGCTCTAAAGTCATTCACCAGAGTAGATTAGAATATAGATAATGCTAAAGATTATTCTTTTAAATCTATCTCAACTCTTTTTTAATATATAGACACACATATATGTTTTATATGTATATATAAAACATGTATGTATATACTTTAAAATGTCACATATATATAATTTATATTTTTATAAGTATAAATTATATATTAAATTATATGCATGCATATATGTGCATGTATATTATTTACATGTAAATGTAATTTAGCTTACATAACTATAGTCTTTAACACAGGTTTTTGTATTTTTAAACCATATTAGTTTATCTAAACTACATAATTATTTAATTATTTCAGTTACTTGATTACAAACTATATTTTGCATCAAATGTTGGAATTTATTAGTGCTTTATTTGCTGAATGGAAATTTTTTATAGTGGAATGCTTAAAAATGTACTTTAAAAATTCAGTTCTAACAACATTTGTCAAGAATGCTTGTAGAAGATACTTATGAGGTAAGAAAATATTGGGGCCATAAGGTACTTTGAAAAATACTATTATCATAGACTTTCATAACCTTGTGTAAAATGCCCTACAGGTAACCTTTAAATGAGAAATACAATTGGAAATGATGTTTGTGATAGTATTTAATACATTAGCTCTCAAAATCATGTGCTACATGCATCAAAGCCCTTTGTGCCCTCCTGGGCCACTGTGTGTCTTTTTTTGTCCTATACCTGAGGAAGGAAGAAACACTGGCCCACCTTGAGGAGGGCACATATTTCTCAGTTGCCTTGGGATGTGCCTTGGCTGCTGCTTTATGTAGGGACAAAACCACTTTGTTCTGCCCAGGCATGCTTGGGGTGCAGTGAATATGCCCCTTTTCATTCCTGGGACAGAGATAAAAGGCCAGTAAACTATACTTTAAGATGTATAGTGAGTGCCTAATCAAAGGTAGTATTATGGAAATAAGAGTAAAACCTTTTAGTTCTGTAGACATTAAAGAATGAATATTTTCCATTTCTGAAAAGGATGATGTCCTAGATAAAGATGACATTGCTTATAATGCCACAAAGCATCCATGTTGCAAGTCTGCCATGATGAGTGAATAGATTTTTTCCTCAAGTAATAGAAAATGATTTTTCTTTTCCATACGTGGTTGTTTATTTTGACTATCAAAATCATCTCACATTCAGATTAAGACATTGATAATTCCATTAATTTGTCCATTTGGGGCACATAAGCTGAATCTCAGATTTCTGTAATGCTACTAATAAAAATATATAACAACATAGATCAGATGATAAGCTTTATCTGTCATCATCTTTTAAGAAAATCCAAAATGTAGTCAAATAGGTCCTTAAGTAGGACACACTAATACATTGTGTCATTTTATATAAGTATACTTATTAGAATTGTATCAGTTTTAAAGACTATTAGACAATTGCAGAAGAGAAGTCAGGATTAAATGATCCTATCATTTCTTTATGTTTTGCTCATCTTTTTATTTACAAATGTTCTTGTGATTTTTGGTTAAAGTCAAAACCAATTTTAACCATGTTATACAAGACTTAGGCAAAAAGTTAATAATCTGTTCCAGAACTTCTGCTCCTAGCTATGAAGAAGCTTGTATCAGATCAACTCTCCTGCAAGGGAAAGTTAAAAACCTGGATAAAATAGAACAGAACAGAACAAAAAATTTGAAGTTACCCCAAAACAGCCAAGGAAATCAGGATTTGAGGGACTAATGTCCCAGAAAGAAGGAAGTCAGGAAAGTCAATGCACAGGACAACCCTACACAGCAAAGTAGTATCCGGCCCAAAATGTCAATAGTGCTGAAATTGAAAACCCCTGAGGTAGAATAAAGCTGGAGAATTTCCAAACATGTTATAAAGCCACAGTTAAGACAGTGTGGTATTACATAAGAAAAGAAAAATAAGCCAATGAAAAAGAACAGAGTCCAGAAACTACATGCCTATAAGAATACTTGTAAAATTGTGATCATCAAATCAGATATTTATGAGGTAAGAAAATATTGGGGCCACAAGATACTTTGAAAAATATTGTTATCATAAGCACACATATACAGGTCAATAGATTTATGACAAGGATACCACTGCTATGAGAAAAGGACCTTTTCAACAAATATTTCTAGGACCAATTCAATATCTAGAGAAAATTTGAATTTTATCTCTACCTTACAAGCTTATACTTAATAATTCTGATCGATTTGGAGCTTCTAGCAAAAAAATAGAAAAACATCTGCAAGGACCGTAGATAGGAAAAACTTTTTTGGCAGGACTCAAATCACTGATGACAAAGGAAAAATTGATAAATGGAGCACCGTTAAAACTAATGAATTATTTTCAGCAAAATATATCACGGAAAGAGTAAAAAAGTAAGTCATAGAATGGGAGAATATATTTTCAGTATATACATACTATAAAATACTCATATCCAGATTGTATAAAGAATACCCCCAAAAATTTAGAAGACAGACAACCCCATTTAAGAAATAGGCAAAATACTCAAACAGCACTTTACAAAAGAAGACTGCCAATAAATGTGAAAATATACTTTACATAATTAATTATCAGGGAATCTAAAATTAAATCTGCAGTGTTTTATCTCTACACCAGAATGTCTAATGTTAGGAAAAAACTGACAATATCAAGTATTGGTGAAGATATTGAGCAATTGGAACTCAAATACATTGCTAATGGGGCTATAAATTGACTTAACTTTGGAAAACTTGATGGCAGTTATCTTCTAAAGCAGAACATATGTACATCATGTGACTCAGCCTTTCTACTACTAGGTATATATTCAACAGAAATGTATATGGACATGCATAGAAAGATATGTACAAGCATTTAAAAAACTTTTTTTAGACTTTTTTTTTAGAGCAGTTTTAGGTTCAAGGCAAAATTGAGAAAGTAACAGAGATTTCCTGTGTACCCTCTGCTCCCACACATGATACTTTTGTTTACACTGATGAACTTACATTGACACATTACCCCAAGTCCATAGTTTACTTTAGGGTTTTCTCTTGGTATTGCACATTCTTTGGGTTTGGAGGAATATATAATAACATATATCATACAGAGTATTTGCACTCCCCTAAAAAGCCTTTGTGCTGCAATTGTTCTACCGTCTTCCCTCCAGCGCCTGCCAACCACTGATCTTTTTACTGTCTTCATAGTTTTGCCTTTCCCAAATGTCATGTGGTTGGAATCATATAGTATGTATCCTTTCCAGACTAGCTTCTTTCACTTAGTAATGTGCACTTAGATTTCCTTCATGTCTTTTCATGGCTTAATAGCTCATTTCTTTTCAGTGTGGAATAATATTCCATTGGCTGAATGTCCACATTTTATCCATACATCTAATGGACATCTTTGTACAAGTTTTGGCAGTTATGCATAAGGCTACTATAACATCCATGTGTAATGGATCTGAACTGTGTGAGGTTTTTATGTAGACATGTTTTCAACTCTTTTGAATAAGCATCAAGGAGTGTGATTTCCTGGATAGTATGGTAAGAGTATGTTAAGTTTGTGAGGAATTGCCAAACTGTCTTCAAAATTGGCTGTACCATTGTGTAGTCCTGCCAGCAATGAATGAAAATTCCTATTGCTCCACATCCTTGTCAGCATTTGATGTTGTCAGTATTTTGGATTTTGGCCATTCAGGGTATGTAGTGGTATCTTGTTGTTTTCATTTGCATTTCCCTTACAACATATGATGTAAAACATCTTTTCATATGCCTTTTTGTCTTCTGTATATTTGATGAGGTGTCTATTAAGGTCTTTGGCCCATTTTTTAATTGGGTTGTTTGTTTTCTTATTGTTGAGTTTTAAGAGTTCTTTGATTATTTTGGATAACAGTCCTTTATTAGATGTGTCTTTTGCAAGTGTTTTGCAAATATTTTCTCCCAGTCTGAGGCTTATCTTCTAATTCTCTTGACATTTTCTTTTGCAGAGCCAAAGTTTTTAATTTCAATGTAGTCCTGTTTATTGATGATTTCTTTCATGGATTATACCCTTGGTGTTGTAACTAAAAAGGCATCACCATAGCTGAAGTCATCTGGATTTTCTTCTATGGTATCTTCTAGGAGTTTTATGGTATTGTTATTTGTATTGAAGTCTACAATACATTTAGAGTTATTTTTTCTGACATGTGTAGGGTCTGTATCTAGATTCTTTTTTTTTTCTTATGGTTGTCCAGTTGTTCCAGCACCATTTGTTGAAGAGACTATCTTTGTTTCATTGTATTGCCTTTGCTACTTGTCAAAAATCAGCTGACTATATTTATGGGGGTCTATTTTGGGGCTCACTATTCTGATCCACTGATCTGTTTGTTTCTTCTTTCACCATTACTACACTTTCTTGATTATTGTAGCTTTATAGTAAGCCTTGAGGTTGGTAACAATTGTCCTCCAACTTTGTTCTTCTCTTTTAATATTGTGTTGGTTATTTTGGGTCTTTTGCCTCGTTATATAAACTTTAGAATCAGTTTGTTGATATCCATAAAATAACTTGCTGGGATTTTGATTAGAATTACATTGAATCTGTAGATCAAGTTGTGAAAAACTGACATCTTGACGATACTGAGTCTTGATATCCATGAACATGGGATTTCTCTCCAGTTAGCTCTTCTTAGATTATTTTCATCAGAGTTTTGGGTTTTCTTCATATAGATCTTGTCCATATTTGGTTAGATTTATACCTAAGTATTTCATTTGGGGGTGGGGGGGTGCTAATGTGAATGGAATTGTTACAAACATATTTTTGACATCTTTACTCATAATAGCTAAAAGTTAGAAACACATAAATAGCAAGTTATAAAGTTATTAGGTTTCTTCATCACAGGTCATGTGAGGAAAGGCAAGAATAAGCTAGTGAATAATCAGTATCAGTTGGTGGTTTACAAACCTGTAAAGTCCAATAGTGGGTTAGAGTTTTAATGAGAAAAATATGCACACATAAAACCTTTTTATCAGATAACTAATAATTAAATTTAGTTCCTAGATTTCTATCAGTCATTTGAAAGAAAGTGGGGCTATAGAAATTACATTACTCAATAACAGGAACTATAAATTCTTTGGGTACTAAATGAAATGTAACATAAATTATTTTAATATACATAGCATTCATTTGCATTATAAGCATTGCTTCTACTATAGTTTGACCACAGATGCAAAACCATAATTCAAATGATCTTCCTTCATGGGGAAAACAAAACTATAGTATAATACAAGCAACTACTAAAGGAGTAGGTGGCTCTCCTTTTTGGGGGGGATCTGTGGACATTTCTGGCAGTTATAACTTGATAGGAAGATAAAAAGACAAAGCTGTGTTTCACAAGCTTTTCTTCAAAATTATGGCCCTATAAAATATTCTGCAAAAAAAAAGATTTTCCTGGTCAAATAAGATTGGGAAATGCTTTTTGGTCCATGCAACTATTGGACATCACAATAATGATTAAGCATAGTTATGGATCTCAGAAATCTTGCAAAATGAAATCAATGTTCCTAAAACTAACTCAAATATGGAATTGTTTGTTTCTCATTAAACTTAGGAATATCTCCTGGGGGAAAAAAAACGTGTACTTTAAGAAATGGTAACTTATAAGAATAAGTGACCTAATGCATTTTCCTTAGACCATCTTCAGATATCATGAAGCTGAACAGTACTTAAGTGTAACTGAATTCTGATGAGATCCCAGAGTAAAGGGATTCAGGGCTACGAACTGGAGGAATAGCCTGAGCTTTGCATATCAGCTATATTGATGATGATAATATCTTATTTTGGAAATTGAGAAACTTTTGATTGATTTCCTCTCCCAAAGAGAAAACTTTGCCACCTCTCTATGTAAATGTTCCATGAAAGTACATGCAAACTCAAAAGCCATGTTTGAGTCTGTTCAAATGTGGTTGTTTACCCTGACTTCTGCACAGTCTTCATGTTGATCCAAAAATGTAGCAGGTATTACCGGGTAAAAGTTAACATTGGCAGAACCTCAGTCTAAATGTACACCACTTCCCAATGTTTCTAACAAAATGGGTTAGCTATAGATTGCAAATTAGGATATAGGGGTTCAGAGAACACATAATAGGATTTTTCTTAAACTGCAATAGTTATTCAACACTGGAAAAATCAGATTTCAAGACACAGTCATGCATTTTTATTTACTATATTTTAGTTTTGATTTGTTTTCTAGTTATCAAATAGAGCTTGCCTGTAAAAGCTTGAGGGAAGAGGGATGAAAAGGAATATATTCAGTATAAATTACTAGATATGTGGCATCTACTTAACTAAGATGTTTCTTACATTTTCCATTGGTAATCATTTTCAAAAAATTCAGAATCACTTTTTGAATTATATCTCAACCTTAAATGAAATCATACAGAAAACAGTGATATGTAACAAAGACTAAAATGAGCAAAGAATGCTCTGTAGGCATATTTTTCTCATTAAAACTCCAACCCACTACTGGACTTAACAGGTTTGTAAACCACCAACTGATACTGATTATTCACTAGCTTATTCTTGCCTGCAGGCAGGTAACAACTATGTAATGTTTGATTACTTTGATGACCTTTTCCTTTCTTTTCCCATTGAGAGGATGAATTATGGTGAAGAAAATCTAATCTTTCACTTAAAGGTCAAAAATACTTCATTCTGACTATAATTTATTTTCAGCAAGGTGAAAGAGACATCTTTCATCACTGACACCATGACAAGTAGATTTTGTTTTTAATCTCTGCCAGCTCACAACTATAAACTGTTTTTGCAATCTTGACTTCGTGTCTATAGTTCCACTCAAATCTTAAGAAGTAGTTTCCAACTCAGACATATCTGTGGCCATAAAGTCTGATGAGTGTTAGCATTTTGCTTTTCTTAAAAGTATACCTATATTAAACATTACTGAATAACAATGCATTGCTTTCATCCAATAACATTGTTTTCTTGTCTTTTCCTCCCTTTATTCTGCACCTTTGCTGCTTTTTTTCTTACAACTTCATGTTTCAGTCTCCTGTGAGTCCTGGCTTTGAGGTAGGTACTAACGCTATTTGGACTAAGAATGTGCTTCACCACCTTTTGCAAACCAGCATTATAATATTAGATTGACACCAGACAATTATCTGTATTGACTCTATGAACGTAATCAGCTCAGGATCCAACCTGTTGACCTGTAGAAAGCCCACAGGTTTGTCCACGAATCTGAGCAGACAGGTTGAGAATAGCAGAGTGTACAGTCAGCACTCACTTCACCCACATTAACTGAAACACATGAGCCTTGGAACTGTGTCCTGATACCAGGTACAAGAGAGCCATGCAGTGATGTCACCATTCCTATATACACAGGTGTTTGTTGGAATAGTAAGGCATAAAGCAAGGACTGCCTGCAGATAAACACAACTTTTTCAAGAAATGAGCTTTTAATCCTTAATATTTTATCACAATTGAATTATTTTTAAAAAGGATGGTATGCAAGTGGAGATAGCAAGGTCTCAAGTCACGAAGAAATTATATGTAGAAAAGACACAAATTTCCCTAATAAAGATTTGAATTAGCCCCCTTCTAAAGCTGGCAATTAATATCTTAAGCAATTAATAAACTGGAAAAGGAGGAGAGGTATTTAGGTTGAGTGTCAAAGCAGAGTATACGACAGTATTCTTCTTATGATAACTTGCTTTGACCAATTGACTTGTAAATGTTTAGTTTGCCTTATTTCTGTACCTCTGGAAAATTGAGAGTTGACATATTGTTATTTTTCCCTCATGATGCTATAAATTTCAAATACCATTATTAGTATCCATTCTAAGATGGCTCTTGTTAAGGTAACTCTAACAAAGGAAGCTAATGAAAACATAATCAGGACATGTTCTGAGTTAAATAAAACTAACAAGTCAAAATACCTTGATTCATAAGATATAAAATGAGGAAATCTGCTTTGATAATAATAAATTCTTGTGTTTGGAAAGATCATCTTAGTTTAAAATCTGCCCTACTTAGAAAAGTCCAGGGTAAAAGCTAGGTAAATGTAATTTTTTATATTCTTGTAAATTTAAATTTTGTAACTTAGAGTTCCTTCCAGACATAATTTTAAATGTGAATTAGTATATCTCCCTTCAAATTATCCTTTGGGAATGAAGCCAGAGAAGCATGGAAGCATTTTTTCATTTCATTCTCCTACATTGCAGTCAAGAACAGATTGTATAAAGGAGGACTGAAGAGTAGTCTGTACAACTTAAGGCAGCCAGGCTTTCACAGGACAGCTCCCAATGGAAATAAGATGCATTTTCCACATAAGCTATTGTTCTTGAACTTGCTTATATCTCCTTTGTTGAAAAGGTAGCAGACTTTTCTTTTCTTTTTATAAATGTCTTGGAAGAAAATGCATAAAATTTGACCAATATTTTAGTTACAGTGTGTGAATTGCAGAACAGTTATAGAAACCTGGTCATGACTCCACATTCAGCATGTCCTGGTCAGTTTATGCTTTCAGGTTTGGTACTCCAGGATGCAAAAGTATATAAAATTAGGCAAAGGCTGTGCCCTTGTGGAGCTTGCAAAAATCGATAATAGGCAAACAAATAAATATAGCATATGTCTTTGTAAAAGCTTCCTGGTATTACATCACAATGATATATATTAATTTGCTTAATCAATCTCTCCTTTGATTAGGTTGTTTTCATTTTTTTATTTTAAACAGTGCTGAAATAAACATCCTTTTATTTATTGTTTGCACATTAGCAGAAGTATTAGGTTTCTCAATAAGGATTTCTGCTTACACTAAGGGACTAAGAATGTATGCATTTTTTCCCCAAATAGTTCCTCAAAAAGTTGTAGAAGTTTAAATCTGTGACTCCACTGATTACAGTTTCTGAAAGTTTCTATTTCCTTGTACTCCTCCCAACAATAGATTTTATCAATATCTTAGGTTCCTTTTCCTTAATTTGATAGGCTAGGAATTTTCTATGCCTAAATACTGTGTCTTTATTGGAGGATAAACAGCTTTCATGTATTTATTGTCATTTGTCTTTCACCTATGGTGAATTGCCTCTTTCTTTACTGAGTTACTTATTGGTTCTTAGAATCTTTATGATAGTTGTTTCTGTCTATTAATATATGTTGGGAGTATATTTTCATTTTTATGTGTGTTTTCACATCTTTCCCATATTGATATTTTAACACAAGACATTTCACTCATTCTCTTACCGTATATGTAGATTATTGGAAATAAATCAGTGTTGGCAGATTAGACATAATATTCTTGTCAAATGATTGAGAAGAATATTTTTTTCTTGAGGTAAAAAGGCTGAAGTCAATGTAGAAAATGAAGCAGAATTTAAGACACTGATGTAATTTGTGACGCAGGATGCAGTTGATGGCACTCCTTTTTTTTTAAATTAGATCTTAGGAATTTTTTTTTAATTTAAGAACTTTACTGGAGGTTTTAAAAGTGTTTTTAAATGCCTTTAAGGAAGATTTACTTTCATAGCTTTGAGATTAAGAGGATCTTCAGAGAATTTATTTCTGGTGAAACTAAATGCTTCTAGCCCCATCTTTTTGGTAATTCTTAACATTCAGACCACCTTACAGAAAACACTAGGAAATAAATAGCCAAAAGTTTCCTCATGTTTGACTATTCTATACCCTCACTTTTTACATCCTGTCGTTTTATGAAAGGCAATATTCAGTGTAACTTTTTATGGAAGGGTGCATATTTTCTAAATAATAATTTACAATTAACTGCTATTATTTTCATAAAATTTCCTGGCTCACCTTTAATTAAGACAAGTATTGTACCAAAAGAAACTCTTAGCTTCATACTTTCCTAGAAAATCTCCCCCCAAAATGACTCATTCAGTTACTGTTTTTGTTCATTTAAAAAAAGAAAGAACGATGAAAGAGTACCAACATTAGCAGGCTGTAACTGGATATGATCCTGAAACACTTTATAATAGTCAAGGTAGATTCTTTTCAAATGAACGAATAATGAAAAAAAAAAGCTATTTCTAATCCTGAGACTATGTTGATTTATTTCTGGCCAAATTAATATTTTCCAGGACATTTTCCAAAGTAGCAAAAGTCTATCTAGAAATAAAGACTTTAATTGTTACTCGTGTTCTGGAGTTCCAGGAATCCTGGTGATTCATTTTAAGTAAAAAGTCATTTTTCCATTTAAATATGCACCATGACATTCATGTAGTACATTTGCCAGATATTGCAAGATTTCTTTTGATGATTGTGTAAACTAGTTCTCAAATTCAAACCTGGGCAGTGTATGCTTTCAGTGAGAAAAGACGTCCAAGAATTTTTCAACCAGCACTTAATCCACCTCCTGAGAGTCAGAAGAGTAGGTGCAGTTGGAGGTCTGCCAGGAGGGAGCCCTTCAGTAAAATTCAGAATGTGTGGTCTACTTTGATAAGCTACTAATCAGCTGTCACCCAATTTTATTCAACATGTTTGGCTTATCATATGTCTGTTGTCGAGTCATGCGCTGAACCAAAGCTTCCAGATGTGTGATTCTAAATGGTAACCTTAGCAGAAGAGTTCATATATGCCACTTGCCCACACTTATACAGGTCTTAGGAACAAATGGATCTTTAATGAAGGGCCTGTGCTCCCTTAAGGATAAGGTACCAGGCTCCCTTAACACTCCCCACAAGCCATGCCATAAGACACAAAACATTGCTCTCCACCTTAAGATGCAAAACAGCGTGCTGCCCCACCTTCTTACTATTAACAGACATTTGCTTAGGGGCCATCTGTATCCACCTATTGTCATGCCAGACCTGGCCAGATTTCAGGCTTTTCCCCTTTAATTCCTGGCCAATTATGACTGCTGAGCTCCTAGCTGAAAAAACGAACACTCATGTTTCCTTTGAGAGCTGTGTCTTCATGAATATTCCTATCCAGAAAAAAAGAAATAAAGGTTGGTGTAGGAGAAATAATAATGAGGCATGAGGAAAGTGGGAGATTAGAATTGGTACTATAAAATAGACTTACAGAAACTTAAGAAATAATTCACCTTCTAAAATATTTATCTCTGTTTTCAGAGTTATTTAGGTACATTATTTTACTTGATCCATTAGACAGGGTTTTTTGATATTTGGTTCAAATATTGATCAGATTGATTAGATGAATTCCTCTCTCCCTTCTCAGGAGGAGCAAAAGTATTGCCATTTTGATAATAAATACATATAGTGAAGTGCAAGGTGAAACAATGTCCAGATGCTATCAATAAAACACACCTCTTTCTCCAAGTAGCCCAGATTTTCGTGATACCTACTTCTCTGAATCTATGAGCTGAAAATACCACTGAGTGCATTCCTGCATTTTGAAAACCTGAGTTGTTCTTTGGTAGACAAAAATGTCTCATCTTTTTCCTCTCTCTTTTTTAACTGAGTTGCATTAAAATCTTCTGTTTAGTTCTACCATGTTGTTTCAGAAGCACATGTACATTCATACACACACCTCTATGTTCAGCATTCACTGTTATAAGCTAAGATTCTATAAAATATAAAATTATCCTGTGGGCTGTTTTTGAAAGGAGAGGCTCTAACCTTTGTAGCTTTGGACTATGTTTACAGCATGCTTTCCCAGCTTCTCCTTTGTGTCTCCGAGGCAGTTTTCAGTGAAACAGCCTCTTTCCAGATTAGTTCATTCAGCTGCCCAGTGAGCTCATAAACCCAGGCCAGGCCCCTGACAATTGAGGCAGGGTCCGATGCTATGGGATTGTAGTCTTGACTTTTTCCACATGATCTGTTTACCCTCCACTTCACTTTCTATGTGTAGATCAAGTCTGACATGGGGAGCCCCAAAACAGAAGTTGTTGACATGCAAAGTTATTTTTTTCCTCAGTGGAAATACTTCTTTTTTGAATTATATAAACAGAGTGCCTGGCCTTAAGTTTACATTGCTTTCAAGAAAAAAACAGAGTGCCTGGCCTTAAGGTTGCATTGCTTATAGTACAATTCCCCTTTCCTCCAGGATTCCACAGATTTGTAGGATGTTGCTTACTGACATTTTGAGAGCAGTACTTGTAATTTGCAACATTCTCGCGCAGTTCTGGTGCTTTCCCTGCAAAGGGTGGCTCACTTAAGAAAATAGTAAGATTCCTTTACCCTTCATTTCTGTTTACTTAAAAAGAGTGATGCAATATAAAAGTTAATGTAACTTCTAAGACTACTTTAGCACTCAGCAAATCGAGATCACCTTGTATTTTTAATAAGGGATTATATACGCTATTACTGTGAAAACTTTCAAACTGCTGCAAACATAAATAGATTCTCCACTGTAAAATACAACATCCATCATCGCTAAATGAGGGGCACTGTAGCAACCCTTTTCTGCCATGTAGCAACCCTTTTCATGGTTATAAAAAGGTGCTGATTGGCTTTTATTTATGCTACATATTTAGGGTATCCAGCGGAAGAGCCAAACTCATTTATCTGGCACCCTAGGCTGGTAGTTCAACGAATGGAGAATCAGAAATGTTACAGAATAGCACTGAACAATTTGAAACTCACCCAACACCCTATCCTCTACTCAGTGAATTACAGGGCATGGAAACATGGGTGTTCCTATGTGCATTCCCTTTCCCAGGGGTCTTCAGACTTGTCTGTTGCCCAAGAACTACTCCATGCTGGAAAATCCCTGATTCCTTGTGTGGGAGATTATGTTCATCTAAGCGTTGCTGAAAAGAGTTGATTGTTTCTTTTGGCTTCAGAAAGTAGTCAGCCTCAGATTGAGCATTCACAGTGACGTTTTACCAGCAGTGACTATGGGCAGGGTTAAATAATCACTTCTAAGTAAATAGGTTTCAGAGTATATTAAAAAAAAAATCTCTAAGCAGTCTGAAGATTGGAAGGACTGAGTTGTCCTAAACCAAATTTTAATTGCTAATGATAATCAACATAGTCATTGCATGCCAAGACTCACTTCAGGGTCCTCACCAAATGCCTCTTCTTCAGGAAACCCCTTTTCTGAATGATCCCTTCACCTCCACCATTGAAGTGGTTTATCTGTTCTTGGAACTTTCATATATATGGGCACTTATTCAGGCAGTATTCCAGAAGTTTGTGACACAGTAGTCAAGACCTTTTCCTCATGGAATTTATATTCTATTGAAGGGAGGCAATAAAAAACAAATAAGTAAATAGGTAAATAAGACAGGTACAGGCTGCAGTAATGGCCCCAGAAGAGACACAGTGATGTGCCAGAGGGTAACAGAGTATGGACAAGGAGTAGGTCATACTTAGATGGTCTGGAGGCCTCTGGAGAAGGTGACAGGTGAACAAAAATCTGAAGAATAAGGCAGAACTATTCAGAAAGAAGGAAAGAGCATATATTGTTGCTGTTGATAGAAATAGTTATGTTGCATCCAGAATTCTATTGGATAGTAAACTCATTGGGCACAGAAACTGTTATTTCCTGGTCTTTATCTGTCCTTCTGCATCTGATTTGGGACTTCAGGTAGGATTTGCTTCAGGAAATACTTGTCAAGCCAGATAGATCCATCTTGATGGCAATAGGAGAGAACTGCTGTGAGGTGTGTTCTGCACAGCTCTTTGATGGATAGTCCAAAGACTTCTAAAATAAGGAATGAATGTTTGGTTGGATCAGTTTTCACATAACTGTGCTAATACCTTTTAAACATCATAGCACCTAAATAGGAAAGTAGGCAGCCAACTGAGTGATGCTTATGCAATAGAAGCTGTTTATTTAGCTAGTCATTATGTTCAAGAAAATACACATGACTCAGGTTCTATCCTCCAAATGCAGACAAGCTGGTTAAAAGTCTCTTCTGTGGGTCAAGGTTAAGGGATTCACAACTTTTTCACATTGCATTTTGGCATGTGAACGTACTGTTGCTTAATTATTCTGTCTCTTATGAGCTCTTCCTTCATCACTTAAATGAGGAGAAGAAAATAATATTTATTTTAATAAAACCAGGGCTGTGAGAGCTGGGAGAGACTAAGAGAGGAATCATCATTAGCACCTGGAGCAAGGCTACCTGAATTCATAGTCCTGCTACTTACAAGCTGGGTGATTCTGGGCAAATGATGTAACCTCCCTGTGATTCCGTTTCCTTAGCTGCAAAATGGGACGACAGCATTAATGGTCACATGGCTTGAATAAATTAATGCATGTAAACTACTATGAAAAGACCTTGGCATGTATAAAGAGTTATAAAAAGTGTTTTATATCATTATCTAATTCAGGTCTCAGACTCTCCATGAACCACATTTATTTCCCAAATAAACTGACTGGCATGATGTTTCAAATTTTTTTCGGAGTTGCTAATGTTAAGGAAGAGTTACTTCATAAAACAACTATATTTTCTGCGTCTTTTGAAAAACTAAGCAGTCTGGGCTTACATAATTCTAAGGCAGCTATTAGTAGTATTTGAGCAGTGACCATCCTTTTTGCACTGAGCCTGTCCTCTCCAAGTTACTGTACCCTCCACCATTCTCTTGCCTCTCTGACACTAAGCGCCATCCATTAATATAAACAGGCTGAACGTATTTGAGCTTGCTACTCCTCTCTTTCCAGAGTAGAAGAGTCCTTACAGACTTCATATTCATGTTGGATATGCCAAGTAGGAGTGAGGAGCAGGCAGACTAGAACGGAGAGTAGTTGCAGTGAAAAATCCAGCTAATTGTATGCTCTTAAAATTTAAATCCTTTAAAGAAATTCTGTCAAAGTTATAGCCATGTAATATTTAATTTTTAAAAGGTTTATATTCCATTCTTTGTTTTGAATATCTCTATTGAAATGTTTCATCCATTATTTCCATCCATTTAACTTCTTGAAAAACATTCATTCTGTTCAGCTTAAGCAATACTTATTGTTTATCATGTAGCAGGCACTTCCTTCCATTAACAAAGGACCAGTGTGATTAAGACATTGTCCTTCTCTGGGAGCTTATTGTCTACTGATCGAGACAAGTTCAAAGAGAGATGTCAACATGTATGCTAAAGTATTCTTTACTTTTCTTTTTTTCTTTATCTCAAGAGGAGTTTACGTTACCCCAAATCCACTCCCCATATGGGGCTGTGAAGTGAATTTTCGCTAATAAACATAAATTTTTTAAACTGCAAAAGTCTTCATTTGAACCATGTTTTTTGTAAAGTGACTTTCATCTCTCAGGAAATCTTATGTTTGGTTTTTACATAAATGACAGCAAAGTGTAAGTAAAAACAACATTTGGACTACATCAAACTAAAAAGCTTCTGTAAGGCAAAGGACACCATCAACAGAACAAAAAGGCATCCTACAGTATGGGAGAATATATATGTAAATGACATATCCGACAAGGGGTTAACATCCAAAATATATAAAGAACTCACATGCCTCAACACCCAAAAAGCAAATAACCCAATTAAAAAATGAGCAGAGGATATGAAGAGACAGTTCTCCAAAGAAGAAATTCAGATGGCCAACAGGCACATGAAAAGATGCTCCACATCACTAATCATCAGGGAAATGCAAATTAAAACCACAATGCGATATCACCGCACACCAGTGAGGATGGCCAACATCCAAAAGACTAAGAGCAACAAATGCTGGCGAGTATATGGAGAAAGGGGAATCCTCCTACACTGCTGGTGGGAATGTAAGCTAGTTCAACCATTGTGGAAAGCAATATGGAGGTTCCTCAAAAAACTAAAAATAGAAATACCATTTGACCCTAGAATCCCACTCCTTGGAATTTACCCAAAGAATACAACTTCTCAGATTCAAAAAGATATATGCACCCTTTTGTTTATTGCAGTACTTTTTGCAATAGCCAAGATATGGAAGCAACCTAAGTGTCCATCAGTAGATGAATGGATAAAGAAAAAGTGGTATATATACACAATGGAATACTATTCAGCCATAAGAAGGAAACAAATCCTACCACTGGCAACAACATGGATGGAGCTGGAGGATATTATGCTCAGTGAAATAAGCCAGGCAGAGAAAGACAAGTGCCATATGATTTCCCTCATTTGTGGAGTATAACAACGCAGCAAAATTGAAGGAACAAAACAGCAGCAGACTGACAGACTCCAAGAAGGGGACTAGTGGTTACCAAAGGGGAGGAGTGTGGGAGGGCGGGTGGGTAGGGAGGGAGATGGGGATTGAGGAGTATTATGTTTAGTAGACATGGTGTGGGGGATCACGGGGAAAACAGTGTAGCACAGAGAAGGCAAACAGTGAATCTGTGGCATCTTACTACACTGATGGACAGTAACTGCAATCGGGTATGGGTGTGGGTTTGATAATATGGGTAAATGTAGTAACCACATTGTTTTTTCATGTGAAACCTTCATAAGAGTGTATATCAATAATACCTTAATAAAAAAAATTTTTTTAAAGCAGCATTTCTCCCTCTGTTATGAATTCGTTTTGAATTGTGCAGTGGAATATACCTGGTTGGGAAGTTCAGAGTCCTGTTAAATGTTTAAAGACATGCTGGCAGCTGGAGTTTCCATAATGTAATCTGAGCAATCATTTCCTGGGAAGGTTCCACACTTGCTGAGTCATTAATTTAGCATACCAGGTTAAAAAAACACATCCACTCTCTAGAAAAGCAAGACACATTGTCTTTGTAAGTATGTGCTGGGTGCATATGGTTTTGAGTTTAGCAGTAATTTAGATAAACACTGTTGATATAAGGATGTTACAGATGCTTCACAAAACTACAGACTTCAAAATTTTTTTAATCTTTATAATCATTTATCTAATCTCTAATCCTGGCTTTAAAATTTAGCTTCCATCATTTTTCTGTTCTCATATTCTCTCCCATCCATTACACAAACAACAAAAAAGAGACCTATATACTTTCCATCACCCACAATTTGCCAAATCGAATCATTTACATCCACCATCCTAATTTCATCCTTGAATCCCAATACCATACTTGACAGTTGTGTCAGTTCTCACAAAAGTTCCACACCTGTAACTTGATCCAAGCTCCTCCACTCAGGAAGAGAACAATTCATAGGACCATTGGCTCATGTAAAAATGTACATTTTTAGAAGCACCTCTGCCTGTGTTTGCTTTCCGTAATTATAGAGAAGGGAATTTTAGATCTGTTTTGCAAATTTTGAGCCAGTTTTTGTTCTGAGCATAATAATGGAGCAGAATGAAGCAAAATGTAGCTGTTCCCTTTCCAGAGCATTTCAACTTTCCTCCCTATTCCTGTAAAAATGAGTCGTTCTGCAGATTGTTCAGGTTCACCAAATACACAGTGCCAAACTGGGAAAGCATGTAAGAGTGGAAATTAACTTAAACACCATTTAGTTAATCTAGTAAAACCTTTACTAGTGTTGATGGGTAAGGAAGAATTTTATCTTTACCGGAGTTAACTTGAAGAAAGATCTTACTTAAAACTCTAGAGTACTGTGCACATTATAATTATACAAATTTAAAATAAAATGAAGTAAGTTAATGAAGAAACAAAATAATAGTTTATCTCTTCACTTTGTATAAGAATGTGTTAAGTGCAAAAAAGCCTGGTTATTTAAGTCAGTATTGCCCTTTGAATCCAAGTCCAGTTTCATGTTGAAGTTACCGTAAAGTCCAAGCTAGTTGGATTTAGATCAATGAGGTTTTTAAAGCATCTGTTTCCTCTAAAATGACTGAGTTCTACATTTTCATCTATGCTGCAATTTGGCATATCAAACAAAAAATATTATAATTAAGGCTTTCTAGTGTATATACCTTCAAATAAAACTTCACATAATTGAAATTACACATTTTTGTTTAAAAAAAATAATGGAATATTAATAATGAAAAATGTATCACTAAATCTGAAAATCCTTAGAAGTGTTTGGTTTATATTCATATCAGCAGAAATATTTTTAAAGGGATAATTGGCAAAACTACAAAAAATAATTCTTAAACATTTATGTAAACAGTGATAAATATTTATTACAGGGCAGTGGACTTACTTCATAGGCTTTTGTTTTTCTGTTTATTTTGTAATCTATTATATATCACTGAAGGGCTGGTTTTACATTTTGATTGGAGAATAAATATCTCATGTGTATTTATAAAGTCATCAGGTAGTGACCCAGTCTTCCTTTTTCTTCTTAGCTTCTTAGATTTGCCTCATGATAGAGAAAGTATATGCAAACGTACGTGTGTACACTGATGGAAACATAGAATATAATTCTGCAAACAAAACTTCAGAAGGCTTCACACTTGCCTTCCAAAAGTGTTTGTTACCTAATCAAATTGAACAACCCAACCTCCTTCCAGTAGTAAATCAATTTCCACATGAGAAGTCACCGTGTATGCACCCCCTCTCAAAATTTTAAAGCTTTGCCTTTTCATTTAGAAATATAGGCCACATTGAAAATAATTATGTTGGAACAGTAACAAAAGGTAACTAGAAGTATTTCTGGCTGTGTTGCTAGCTGATTTTAATTTCAAAATACCATGAATGACAAGAGGTCACTCTTTATTAATGCTGTTAAGATCTTAAATTGCTGTTAAATCTGAAATGCTATCAAAGTCTTAATTTCTGGCACTATAAATTATGCAGTTTGTGAGTTGTTATTCTGTGCCAAGAACACGTGGCTGTGTAAACCCCACCATGACCTGATTATCTGTGTGGTGCAGTCTCTGGGCCACAAAGTGATAGCCAGTTTCTTCCCTAAACTCATGTAACATTTTCAACTTCTTTATGTAATCCTGCCTTGAAGGGAATAAATGAAATGACTTGTAGTTTAAGGCAGTGTTTATGTGAATGTTACCAGGTTGGATGAGAAGAGAACATTTCTTATCAGATTGCCTCCATGGTATAGTAAATAGTCCTCTGTCAAACTGGCTCTGTTAGCACAGCCTAGAATTAGGTATCTTACATTAAGGAAAATAACTGAAAAGTGATTTAATCAACTTTTCATAGGATTTTCCAAATCTGAGAACATTTCAAGTCTGCTAAGAAAGTGTGACCTCAGGTCAGCATTTACTCTTGGGTGTTAAAACTTACCAACTGTGGAAAAATATCACTTTTCATTTTAGCCTATGCTTAAAACTGACACGTTGGCTACAATTACTCGAGATGGACACATAACACGGGGACCTAACCCTGTGGGTTTAATTATTTTTCAATTCTGTTGAAGATATTCAATATATTCATGATTCTGGTTTGGCCATCCTTTGGTCTGTCTTTATAAACTCGTAGACTTCTCTGTAATAGTTGAGCCTTTCCAGAGTAATTATGCTTTATGGTTTTCTTTTACTAAATTGCAATTGCAAATATAACTGTAGACCTCAAAGCCCTATTTAGAACCTCATCTCAAATTTCTTTTTACCACAGCTAGTGAATCTGCAAAATCAAAATTTCCCTATTTAGTAATGAATGGTATTACCCTTTGGTGCAGATAGGCATTGAAATGGATGGAAACTGTGTATAAATACGGTTTATTTCTCATCCTGTCAATAACCATTTCAAACTAGAAATTAACTGAGTAAGGTGATAATACAAGGGCTCTGGAGGCAAACAAATGTAGGTTCATGTTTTGTTCCGCTATTTGCCAGCAATTGACCCAAAAGGATGTATTTCATCTTTTTGAGCCTCAACTGTAGATAGCAAGGCCTGTGTAAGTTGCCTAACATGATGATTACTAAGAGTAGGAGCTTAATAAGTGAGATAAATAATTTTATTACCTATTAAAAGGTAATAATTCAATTCATCTTTTTTTCTGACAATTCCAAAATACATTTATTCTGATGATTCTCGTGTTTCCATGATACCAAGAGATACCATGAAATTGTCCAAAACAGAGATATAATTATAGCCAAAACACCAATATTTTTGTGTCTTGAAAGGCCACTGTTTGCTATGTTTTTCAATTATAAAAATGATGATATAACTTTAACACTTTACTTTTATGATTGAGGAGTAATTTAGAATCATATTTATTTTTTTCTTTGAGAGAATCCAAAGAAATTGTAGCTCTTTTCAGATGTAGTACTATGTGGGCAAACTGAGTGGATTTACTTTTCACGTTCTGTCTTCCTGAACCACTTGCATTTTCTAACCATGTGCATGTAATACTTCAGAAAATGTCAGTGAAGTGATATGTGCAGTGTTTGTGGCCATGTTTGTGTTTTCTTTCAACTTAATTTTTCTATATTAAAACTAATTTTTACTTTTTAAAATCCAAAAATTATTTGAAAGCCCTAGAAGTTGGGTTCAAATATCCTGATCTCCAATATTCTTCTTTTTAGACTACAAAAACAATTGAAATAAGAAAATAAGAGGAAGATAAATTACAATATATAGTCCTAATTTATATAAAGCTTTATTTCTCTCACTTGCTTAAGGATCAAACCACTAGTAAATAGTAAAGCAAAATGTGATTTAAAAATACATAAATATATACATCAAATAATCTCTTATATCTTATTATCCTTTATATTTTTCAAACATTTAGCAAAAGTCACCATCAGAGTCATTTATTGGTCGAGAGAAGAGGTCGAATTCTCAGTCCTATATTGGCCGGCCAATTCAGCTCGACAAGATTTTGATGTCTAAAGTCAAAGTGCCGCACACGTTCGTCATCCACTCCTACACTCGGCCCACCGTGTGTCAGTACTGCAAGAAGCTTCTCAAGGGGCTTTTCAGGCAGGGCCTGCAGTGCAAAGGTAAGGATGTTCTTGCCACCAAATATTTGTCACCTGCCAAACTTTGACCCTTATATTAATCCTCAAACCTCATCCACTTGAAATTACTATTTTTTTTAATTTCACAAGTTCTTTTTGATGGATTCTTGGTCTTCTTTGTTCTCTTTTAAAAATCACCATGATTAGATTGCAGATTCAACTGTCATAAACGTTGTGCACCGAAAGTACCAAACAACTGCCTTGGCGAAGTGACTCTCAATGGAGGTAAGTGAACGATCAGCTGTCGTCTGCTTCCTCCCGGGTAGACGGGTGTCAGTTATGACTTAGAAGAATTTTTCAACTTCTTTTTTCTGTTCAGATACTTGGGACCCAGTCCAGAGTAAAGCATGGCCTCAATTTTTTCTAGTTCACTGTAGGAAAGCACCCATCATTGAGTTTTGATAAAACCAAAAAGATTTTCTTGATTTTTACACAGTGTATGGCTAGTACTAAAAATCTGGATGTTCAGAATTTCTTCCCCCAACTCTCTCTTTTAACACTCCTGACCTAGTTTGTTCATAAATGTGAAAAATGTTGGAATGCCTGCAGATTACCCTCAGTCTCTCTTCATTCTCTTTCTTCATTCTCATTCCAAGCATTGAGACAGAAGTGATCTTTTCTCCCCTTGTCTGTCAAGGAACCAGAGATGGACCCATCAGAAAATAATAATCCACTTGCTTGCTTCATCCAGTTACTTCTGTTATATATGTGCTTGTAAACCTGAATCTTTAATGTTAATAAAAGAACTTTAATTCAGCTGTCGACTGAAATCAAGACGGCCTAGCGTATTAAAAAAGAGTTTATTCAGAGTCAAATTGGGGTATATAACTCTGGAAGTTAGTCAGAAAGTTCTGAGTGACTATTCTGTAGCTCTTTGGAGAGAATTTATATGCAGCCTACAGGGAATATGTGCAGAGAAGATGTTACACTAACACATCAAGCAGGGCGTCAAGGGTGTGTTGGGTCAGTGTCTTTCAAGGACAGACATGTTCTGGTGCTGTCAGTGTCTGAGAGGAGGCAGAGTTTAAGACAGTTACTCACTCTCCTAAAGTTTGAGGACCAGATTCCTGTTCAGTTCTGTCTTCTTTGAACATTCAAGGTTATTTCTCCTCTTGGCCCTGGGTGAGGGGCTGTGGCAGTCTTGCTGAACCGGGTGAGGATGGCTATATGGCATCTTCACAGCTCAGCATCACTTGTCCTGGCAGACTTTGGGCCCCTACACCTTGCATAGCTTTCTTTGCCTGTGAGGCCACCACTGGGGGACCATGAAAATTTCATTTATTTCACACATCCAATTAAAAATACATATCATTTTCTATATTTGGGTATATGACTTTGGAAAAACTCTAACTGCCTTAATTAACTTTGAAGGACACCTAAGAAAAAAAGTATATTGTCCTAAAGGAACAGCTCACATTTTCTTCCCACATAGTATTCCTAATGGTTCTTAGCAAAACATTTGACTTACTACACCATGCCAGCATTTTCCATAGACAGTGGACTGCTCTAGACATTCAGTCGGACATCAGTTTTCTGATTCCTCTGGAAAGAGTAGTAATCGAAGATCACAGAAACAAGTTCAGTATCTTTGTTGCTAAAACACTAAAGACCAAGTGATCTTTGCTATAGAACTTTCTTCTCTGGAAGAAATATATACCTAGAAGAAGAAGAGGGGAAGTCTTTTTAGGAAGACATTCCCATACTAGTTTCTGCCTTGGAGATTTGTGAATTATCTTCCAAAATGGAAAGCTGGGCAGTCTTCCCATTTTCTGTGGCATGTGGTATTGACTTTGTTCAGGCCCAGGAAATGTCACTGTGTTCTTGATAACTAGAACTGAAGGGGAATAGTGCAGTTTTTTATATTGTTAATTACTTTGAAATTGCATTTTCCCCATACAGCTAGAAAATCTGGTAAAATGCGAATTTTCCAAGCTTGGCAGGCTAAGGTCTCTGATCAATCTATTTTCTAATTTTAAAATAACATCCTGCATTAGTAAGTAATTATAGTTAAGTGCACAGCCATAAACTGCATAATGACAGGATTCAGTATATCTTAAGTATTTAGAAGTTCCTGCTTATGTGACCAGTTTAATGTACTAGAATCCACGGCATAAAAAGCAACTGGACAAATAAGAGTCCATGAGTCTGAGTCTTGCACATGGCTATTTCTCCCATCCTCTTGGGCACCTCTTGTTCCTACCAAGGCTGTAAATTCCTGAAAGGCCATCAGTCCCCTCTTCCCTGGTACCTGGTGTCACTGAGCTTCCGGGCACTTTGCTTCTAACCCGCCGCCCTTGGCTTCCTTCCAAGGCTCTCCATGACTTTTCATGTTTTTAGGCTTAGGGGCATAAAAAATAAGCATCGGCTTGTACAATTATGTATTCATCCGCTCATAATTTAGATACTGATGAGTTACAAAAAAATGAAAGGGGGAGAGAAGATAAATTCTTCAAGTAACTATTTTTTTAGTGCTTCCAATTGATTTGTTTTAGGATTGCCTAACTTTCTCTTAAGCCCTGGTTCCAGGATTCCAGGCTTATCTTCACGGGTGTAAAACAATTTTTTAGACTTGCTTAGCCCTGGGGCAGATTCTGACGTGGTCATGGAAGAAGGGAGTGATGACAATGACAGCGAGAGGAACAGCGGGCTCCTGGACGACATGGAAGAGGCAATGGCGCAGGAAGCTGAGGCGGCAGCGGCAGAGTGCCAGAATGACAGCGGGGCAGCTCAGGACGCGGACCCGGACCACGAGGACTCCAGCAGAACCATCAGGTGAGGGCCGCACTCCCAGCCTCAGTCCAGCACTGGGATTTCAATTGGTGTTTACTTTTTAAAGCTCTTTGATATTTTAATCTATTATGAAAGAAATTAAAGTGTGTGCGTAATTTGTTTATTTATGGGCTGTGTACTGTAGAGGAGAGGCTTTTAAGTTAGAAAGGCTAAATTCCCATGGAGAACTGTAGTTTGCATCCTTTCCTAGTGTCGTCGCATTTTTCGACCCATTTTCTTTTGCGTGTGAAACACACTCATATTTGCCATCCACACATTTACTGCTAAATTAATGTTTATTCAAAGCTCATGGTGTGGAAATACAAAGATCAGGGACCAACCTCAGAAGACAGCATCGACTTTATAGCTGACCCCTAATACACATATCACATATGTCTCCATCTTACTGCTCTTGATTTTATTTCAGGAGTCTGTGAAATTTTATATTTATGATCTAACTGTCTATATGTCTGATTATGAGATAGTCCCTGTTTTTTATATCAGAAATCAGCACACTATGGCCAAATCAGGCTGCCGCCTGTTTCCTAATGAAGTATTATCTGAATATAGCTATGCTGGTTCATCCTATCTATGGCTGCTTTTATACTGCAAATGACAGAGTTAAGTATTGTACAAAGCTTAAAATATTTATTACCTGGCCCTTTACAGAAAAAAATGTCCCAACCTCTGATTTGTATTATAAAGCTAATTCAAACTTTTGTGTCCATTTTACATATGCCATATTTATTGGCAAACTGAAATTGTTCATAGAGTATAGCAATAAATAATGGAATTTTTTTCCACTTGATGAAGTAAGAAATATTTTTAAGGTACTAGAAAATATTAATCTTATAACCCAACTGTCTTTTGAACGTGTACTTTTCTTTAGTATCAAAGTAGGGAGTAGGGAATTGTGCTTGTGTTCACGCTTTGGGGGAGGAAGGAGGAAGAAAGAGATGAAGGATCAGCATAATGCCCTGAGCAATAGTTATTTAGAAGTTAAGTTTAAACAGTAGATTCTAATTTTTATGAAATTATCCAGAAGGAGACTCATATTCATGTTAAGTGATATAATCTATAAATGATTAATATTTTGCCTGTAATATGTAGTAAGGAAGCAAATAAGCTTTCTTGTATGATTCTGAATATTGTTGCCTCGGTACACAGAGAGTAATCTACCTGATGTTTGCCTGAAAACTGAATACTATGTACAAGTTCAACCTCAAAACTAAGATGTTTATTTTCCTGCCTCAGGATTTCTAAAGTGTACGTATAAAGCACCTGTCACTCACCAGAGCAGTGTAGATTCTGAACTCTGTTACTCTATGATACCTTTCACTAAAAATGGGATGTGAATTTTTTTTTACTTTCATTTTGAAATAGCTGAAAAAAGGTTTTATGCGGAAAAGAAGATCTTTATCTAAAAACATTTCTTTCCTAAAATATTTTGACTTTTGAAGCCCATCAACGAGCAACAATATCCCACTTATGAGAGTAGTGCAGTCTGTGAAACACACGAAGAGGAAAAGCAGCACGGTGATGAAAGAAGGCTGGATGGTCCACTGCACCAGCAAAGACACGCTGGTAAGGTCCAGCAGGCAGTTCCTCTTGTCTTGCTGGCTTTAATTAGAAGAGTTGCTAATGCCCTGTGCGGACCATGGGATGTGTGGGTTACCAGGGGCAAAGCTCCGTGCAGGTGCACCGCAGGATCTGCTGGAGCCCATTATCAGTCTGTGGGGATCAGATATAGTGAGCAAGCAACGGGGTTAGGAGAAAGTGTGGCAGCAATCTCGGGGAAACAAATTCATTTACCTCTATTACTTGAGATGATCTTCAAACAGCTTGGAGTCTGCCCGCCATTTTATGGCAGTCATGGAAATGACGGTATATGCTTTCAGAATGCTCCTCTGTGGCTCCGAATTAGAACACACACACGCACTGCACTTTAGGGAGAGTAAACACAATGCTAAATTTTGTATACCTCTTAAATCCTTTATTACGTGTTCCTTTAAAAACTAACTTACTCAGGAACACGGTAATCTTAAACTTTATTAGATAAAAACAACATATTTTAATTTTTTAATATAATCTCAGTTGTTCACTACTCCAGATTTTAATCGTTGAATGAGATTGCACATGTGTGCAAGAGAAGATTTCATCTATGCTTCAATCAAGCCAACTGACATTTGGTGATCACCTTCTTTCTCAGTTACTGGTCGTGTTTTCCTCACTGCTATTTATAGGATTCCCATCCCTTCTTTAGATAAATAGACACCCATAACCTAATCACTCTGTTTATAATCTCAACCTCTACTGAAGAGAGGTTTACATGACCTAGAAATCAAGCGAATACCATGTAATTCTTCTCAGACATGGTAAAATACTTAAAACGTATTTAGTGTATTTGACTGGTCTAAGATTAATTGTGGAAGAGACAAAGAATAACGTTAGGGCCTTTCGGACTGAAAAGATTAAGAACACATACACACACACACACCCTAAAATCATGGAGCATGTACCTAGGGTGAGCAAGACCCTAATCTCCGAATCACAGACATTTACATGTGGAGTGAGCCTCAGGGAAAGTAGTTATTTGAGGCACTCCCCTGTCTTCTTCAAGTTGATGCCATGAAGTCAACCTTGCCATCCACAAAATATTCTTCAGTTCTGTGTAACATGCAGAATTCTTGCACCTCTCATGGAAACAAGAATACCCAGCTGGATCAGCATGGCATTCCTTATGTCCTAAAATAATAATGTATATATAATCTAGTAAGCCTTTTTATTTGAGTACAAATCCACCTTTAGCTCGTCAAGCAGTCAAACACATTTAAAAATACTTTTTCTGTTTACTTTCAGGCCCTAAGTGTCAGACATGGTGCTAGGTACTAATATATCATCTCCTTTATTACTCATAACTCTCTAATGCAAATGTGCACTCTTAACACACATTTGCTAAGTAGACACCTTCTGGAATGGGAAGTTGAGTGAGGTCCAGAGCCCATGCACCTCCTGCCATCAGATCTTATCTTCCCATTGGGAAAATGCTTTGATTTTGTCCATCTTGGGTATTAAATTGTAAGTTTTTAAAAGACCCTAAATCTAACTTGTGTTTCAGCGGAAACGGCACTATTGGAGATTGGATAGCAAATGTATCACTCTCTTTCAAAACGACACCGGAAGCAGATACTACAAGGTAAGGGTGGATTTTTCCTTGATTGGAGCCTTATGCTTCCTCTTGCTTTCTCATGGGAATGTAGAGCATCAGAAATACAAAATACATCCAACAGACATGATTGTCTTTGTGCTTACTTCCAAGGGGTATTTTTTCTTCTCTGTAGTTTACAAAGTTGGGGGAATTAGGTTGTGACCCCATTATAGTCTTCTGTGAATTTAAAATTTCCCTGAGGAGTGCCTCTGGCCCCATGGGATGGTGGTTGGGGAGGGGAAACTTAATTCAGTATTTCTTTAGAGATGTGTGAATTCAACTACAAAATTGGAGGTCACAGCAGATTAGCTGCAAGTAAACTCCTGAAATCCACTACATTCAGCTTTTTTCTTTTTTTTTTTTTGCACCTATAACCTTGAAGCGCATTGCTGGGAGTTAAGAAACATTGTATAATTTCTCCATGCATTGCCAATATTCATAAGAAGCACTTTCCTTTAGAGAAAACTTTGGTAGCAATTTTCATTCTGTCTCCCCACATGAAATAATACAGATGGCCTATGATATATCACCCAGCAAAACCATGGTTCCAAAAGAAATTAATAGTGAACACAGTATATACTTGTGCCTTCAAAATTAATGCAGGATCAGGCACAGTGGGTATGATTCTCCTTGGCCACCTCACACAGCTCTAACCGGAAGAGGAAACATTTGATTTCTAAATTAAGATTTTGTTTTAAACATTATTATTTCTTGTCATTCCTTACTTGATGGAAGACAGTGTGGTGATTAACTTTTTCAATATCAAAATTGTCTTAAAAGCAATTGTTTTTAAAACCAATCTCTAGGATTTTTCTCACTAAAACTATTTACTTGGCTATATTACATTAACATCTATCAGATCAAATCATATAATTCATTTTCAGCGCCTTAAAGAATAGCTAAAATTTAAAAACACCATGCATACCCAAATGCATTTCAAGAGTGTTGTGATTCCACCTCACAGTTACACAAATTCACATTTAGTAATTCTAGGTGTTAAGACTCTTCTGCAGGTTCAAAATCATTCTCAGTCATATTTGTTCTTGCCCCATGAACACAGTAAAAAAGTCACTTGAATTTTCTGGAAAAAGGAGATGGGAAGGTTTCCCCTCGAAAATTTTGCTTAGTAATATTCTGTGTTTTAGAAAAACATTTTATGTAAATGATGGCTGTTTGTAATGTCATTCCTTACTGGTCCCGGCATGAATTTTATTTGAAAGTTTACACACCTGCGATAATCTACATGTAGCATCCTCTTTCTTCCACAGGAAATTCCTTTATCAGAAATTTTGTCTCTGGAACCAGCAAAACCTTCAGCTTTAATTCCTAATGGAGCCAATCCTCACTGTTTTGAGATCACTACAGCAAATGTGGTATATTATGTGGGAGAAAATGTGGTCAATCCTTCCAGCCCACCACCAAATAGCAGCGTCCTCACCAGTGGCATTGGGGCAGATGTGGCCAGGATGTGGGAGATGGCGATCCAGCACGCCCTCATGCCTGTCATTCCCAAGGGCTCGTCCGTAGGTTCAGGAAGCAACTCGCACAGTGAGTCTGCTAGTTTTCTGCCTGGAAAACAGATGAAGAGAGCTGCCTGGGGGCTGATTTAGTTTATTGAAGAACATAGGGTCTCCAAACAAATAAAAAAAATCTGCTTCACATATTAACATGTTCATTAAATTATCCTATTAATTTTATATTAAAATTGAACAAACTCATGTAAACCCTATATATTAGGCAATAGCAGAGACCTACAGCTATTGGTCATAAAGGAAATAATCTAGTCAGCTTGATCTTGATCTGGAATGCCAGTCTTGCTATTTGCAAATCTTGAGTTACCACGTTCCTCCAAACCGCCTACCATGGTACTCTGTGCGGGATACTTGGAAGTCCTTGATGATTTCCCAGGGAGAAATCTGTGCTCGCTAGTAGAACGAGATAGATTTTACCAAAATACAACTGGGATCAGGTACTGAGGATGAATTTTAAAAAGATATTTTAAAGGAATAGCTATACAAAAATGTAATTTTGAATTTCATAACGGCTATTAATGAAGCCTGTGGAAAAGTGTGTTTTTTCATATCATAGTGTGTTATCTGAGGATCTATCACAACTTTTTAATTGATCTCTACAACCAAAGTACATATTGTTAGAATATAAATGCCTGTTTTGGTGCCAAGCACTTCACATGAGATCCCTAGAACGCCTAAACCATCCCAACAGGTGGACGGCCACGATCTGCCTCTTTTACAGATGAGGAAAGCAGGCCCTGCAGAGAAAGAGTTGTCTCAGCTTGTTCCACAGCTGCAAAGTGGCATGCCGGTATTTGAAACCAAGTATTCATGACTCCAAACTCTAGCTGACAAAATATTATTTTTCAAAGTCAAGTAGAGAGTAAATCTGCAATTGTAAAAGGAAATAAGTATTCTAATAGACATTTTCTTAGAAAAATCTAAATACTGTCATTTAAAAACAGCCCTGCAGCTTGAT
The DNA here is from genome assembly GCA_032199065.1 of Smutsia gigantea. Lineage (NCBI taxonomy): Eukaryota > Metazoa > Chordata > Mammalia > Pholidota > Manidae > Smutsia > Smutsia gigantea. The sequence continues at coordinate 347,546 of JAVSCE010018610.1, read as the reverse complement.
TAGTAAGCATGGTTTACTTGTTTTGCTATTACCTCTCTTACTTCTTTTGTGTATTTTTAACATGTATTTCTAGGAGATATTTCTGTCAGTATTTCGGTATCAAATTGCCAGATTCAAGAAAATGTGGTGAGTATGAATCTACTAATATAAAACTTGGTGGTACTGTAATTCTTTATTGGGAAATAAGAGCATCATAAAATACATTTTTATTCATCCAACATTTTAATTTTTCAGTATTTTCTAGACAATAAAATAGGTGAATTTGGATCTTTATCTTCCATAAGATTTTTATAAATGTTACATTATATGGATTCTTTCAGTGATTTTTCTGTAATCTGGTCTGTTGTTTGGAGAACTAAATACCTATTATTCATCTCAGATAAACATTTATAATGCAATGCCTGAATTTTCATGTTTGCCCATCTTGGTACTAGAATTTTCATGGCGAATGTTACACAATTTCAAATTCAGTAAATTATTTGAGTTGCATGAATAGCTTTAACATGCCTTTTATTCTCATTCCTTGATTGCTGTCATATAACAACAAGTTGCAAATGCTCTTCCAGTCACTTGTACATATCAAGGAGACCTCAGAAATCTGCATAAATCAGACTGTACGGGTCCATAGTCTAACATCTCAGTCAGCTGTGCTATATAACTCCAGCCTTTCAGCTCAGTTCTTGAAAATCATAGATCAGACATATTACAAAATAATTCAGGCTCTGTAGCATGTTTGCTTTATTTGTTGAATTTGGACACTATGGCAGGTAGCCAAAAGGTAATAAGCCCTTTCCTACATCATCTTGTGACTCAGACCTTTCACTCTACTTGGCCTGCTGTACCTATGACCAAAAATGTTTACAACCATACTTATACTGATGTGAGTTTATATTTCAAAGAATAAAGTCAGTAAAATAACTTCTGTGTAATGATTGGGATCGGGACTCCCGCACACATGTGATTGGAAACTGATAATTTAACCTGAGATTTCTAAATAGCCATCTCAATAAGCAAATCCCTTTTTGCCTGCTTATGGTAAATGCCATTGTAGAGTTTTAAGTCTTATTTCTCTTTATTAAGACACATTTGATTGGATTTTAGAAAACCTCTGCTGCCTGAGAGCCGAATAATTTTCAAAACATTACCTAAATTGAAGAGTGTGCTTTATTATAGTGATATCTCAGATTTCATCTAGCATTTATAGTCTAATTCTTTATCTTAAAATATTTGTTAATATTTATGATATTTTAATAAAATTAATTTATTAGGATTAACGTTTTGTTCCACTTCATGTTTGTTTTTCACTGGACTTATACGGCTAGGACATCAGCATAGTATATCAGATTTTTCCTGATGAAGTACTGGGTTCTGGGCAGTTTGGAATTGTTTATGGAGGTAGGTTAGTTTACTAGTATTTTTATTAATTTGAAATTTTAGCTGCTTGTGTTTAGAAAAGTAATATCGCCAAGAAAAATATAAAAGACAAGGCCTATGTATATTCATAGTTGTATGTATGTCTCTTGGTATTTTACCTTCTTAGAGATTTCTCTTGCGATAGTCATTACTTGGAAAATTGGTGTATTTCTGTTTGGAAAGAGAAGTTTTTCTACTTCTAAAAATCTTCTTTTGTTTAAATATTTACAAACTTTGTATACAATACTGGTTAAATATTGGTTTATTTAGACAGAGTACATTGAACCAAGGAAGCTATAATTCATAAGTTAGTTCTATTTCCTTTCAGCATATATTATCAGAACTCTATAGAAATCCGTTCATATAACTAGAAAAAATATTTTAATTCTGATATCTCTAACAATGTATGTGTTTCATTAAGGTTTGCATGTTTTAAATCTTTGAAATGAAATACTAAATTTTTACCTTTTTTCTTATTGTCATTTGGTAAATTTATTATTTTAACATCTGCTGTTTTAGATTCTAGACAATCCAATTATCTTTCAAGTCTTTAAGAAACATTTAATATTAATGTTTTACCTGCCTTATAAAATGATGTAACTTTCAGTTTCTTAATACAATCCATAACAAATTATCTTTTTTGTGAGGTGGGGTGCTCTGAAATAATTGCAAAGTCTCACTCAATATTATTTATGATAGTATAATATTATGCTGTTTTAATTAAAAACTAAGTTCTACTCTATTTACAAAATAATTCGAATCCTTATGAAATGATTTTTTTGATGAGTCAGCAACCGTTAAGGACAGATCTCAGAAGAGAGGTCAAGTACTATAGTGACAGAGGACAAGAGACAAAAGAAGTGTGACCTTGAAGAGAGTAGTTGGAGTTAAAGGGCTGAACTTTACTTTTGGGATGGAGATTGTAGTGAGTCAAGGAGTAAAGGGGGGTGTTCAGGAAGTAGAGAATGTGAAAACCAGACAATCTGTAGTGATGGCAAACAGTCTGGAAGCAGTCAGAAGGAACAGTGACAAGGGATATAGGGGAAAGAACACTAATTTCACAACAAATGTTGAAATAATGGGCTTTTAAGTTAGTTTGTATGTGACAAAACATGTGAATAATAATAGGTCCATTTTCCATTTTTGTTTTCAGATTGATTTTCATTTTCCATTTTCAGAATGAGTTAACACTATTAGATGCTTTATCACTACAAGATAGTAGTGCAGAAGTTAAGAGCTTGAGGGTGCCCTGTAGATTCCCTGAAAGGTTTGTTGTGAGAATTAAATGAGATGTAGTCTACGTAAAGATCCTACCATGAGGTGATAAGGATGATGGTAATGGTGATGATAGTCTAGGTTTTCTGCACGTGTGTAGTTATCTGGGCATTGTGTGCACGTTACGTATCTCATTTCATCTGCTTCTCATGACTCTGCATTGAAGATGAGGACCCTAGCTCAGAAAGCTTGAGTGATTTGCTCAAGATCACTCAACTAGTAAGTGACAGAGCCACGACTTTTACCCTTTTCATTATAATATGTATTAGCTTATCAGGACTTTAAAATTATACTTTCATAAGGAGAGCACTTTGCTGATGGTATGACTATTTTCTATATTAAGTAGTTCAATATCCTGTTTCTAAAATATATTTTTATGAGAAAATATCAGGCTGTGGATACATATAACTTTTAATGGACATTAAAACAGACTTCTTTTGGTTCTAAATTGTGGCTAATTTTATAGTACATATTTGATTTAGAATAATGGAGCTAAGAAGTTAAATCTTTATGGATATAAATCAAAGCTCATCAGAAGTGTTAATTTATTCAGTGAAACATTTAAAAAATTCCTGTAAGGGTCCTTATAAATTCTGGTGTTCTTTAATATAGATGCTATTTAATAACATTATGTTATTATTTCCCTTTTTATTTTAAAGGAAAACATCGAAAAACCGGAAGAGATGTAGCTATCAAAATCATTGACAAATTAAGGTTTCCCACGAAACAAGAAAGCCAACTTCGCAATGAGGTTGCAATTCTGCAGGTACTGCTGTGTTTTTCATCTGGAGGCTGTGAAATAGCCCCTTAACTTCTGCAATATAAGGAAAAGTTTCCCAATATCTGTGGCATAGATATGTAGGAACCACTTTAACTGGAAAAGCAGATTAAGCATCAGACTACTGCCTGGAGAGTATCTTTCTGGAGTCTAGGCGGCAGTTGTTCTTTTTTTTGTGCTTAATTCTAGGTTTTAATATATTATTAATACTCACTAAATGGGTAATGTTTCAGCATTTGCTCATAGTGGACATGCTGAGACCATTTTATTTTACATTGTTAATGACCTTGTCTTCATAAATATTCCTCCTTTAAGCTGTGAAAATTATATGGATTGAGTATGTAACTGTCAGCATATCAGGTAAATGAGTGTTTTATGTCTGAGAACCAGATCATCTTGATATTATTAATGTCCTCCTTGTCTTTCAGGGTAAGTCTTTCATTTAACTGAGCATGTTACTGAACTCCTCTCATTAATAGCAATCTGTTTTTAAAGCCAGAATTTGTTAATAAAAGTACTATGTGGTATATATAATTTTTGTAACTATTAAAACTTTTCCTCCACATCAAAAGGAAATCGAGCAACTGCTCCCTAAATGTGGTCAATGTTGCTATCCAGTCTAGACAGTTGAGACCACTGACAAATGTCTATTTTTATATAACGCTGCAATTCTCTACTTGTCCTGCAATCGGATCATAATTTCTAATTCACGATTTTATTGAATAGTTTTCATTTGAACATTACTACAAAGCAAACCATTGCATTTCTTCATTTATTGTTTCATTTAGCTGCCGTTTATTGAGTTTCATACCATAAAAAGTTGAAAAAGACTCGAGCTGTGCTCTAAAGGAGCTCATACATACAGACAACGAAAAATAATGCCTGCTGCACATAGAAAAATAATATAGACTTTTCTGGGACTCATGATTTCTAAAAATGGCATTTTTGTGCTTTTGGAGAACTAATGTAACCCAGAGAACTACCACGGTGTTTTCTGTTTTCATGGGGAAGAAGATAACCACGGCTCTGAAGATGCCAATTCACACATTCATAGCTTAGTGCTTGCTGATCAGTTACCAAAAAATGATGTTTAAAAAATTATTAGCTTGGCAACACTGAGCTCCACGTGACATCTGGAAACTTAGCAAAGGACATCTTGCCAAATGTGCACATGGTGTCCTGCAGGCAGATTCCCTTGTAGCCTGGCAGCCTGCAGACTGGCATATGTCCAGAGACATTTATCCTTCCCTACAGGACATGACAGAAGTCTCATGGTTAACATGGCTGCATTCTCTCTATATTTTACTGCAACTGCAGAAGACTGACTAGATGTTGCAGGTTTAATTTTCTGTGTCTAAGCCCTGTCAACACACGATCAGCTGCAGACTTGGTAGTAAGCCAGAAAAACAAAATATATCTGTATATAAACTGCCTCCCTTCTCCTTTTCTAAAAGAGTAGATGCAGTCAACAACTCAGATGCAATAAATAGATATTTGGCAAACTTTTCAATATAACGTGATTTTCCAGAAAAGAGTTTGGTAGGTTGAAAGTCAAATTCTTCCCCTTGATTATATGAACAGGTTGAACAACTCATATTACCTGAAGTCTCAAAAATCCTCATCACTTATCACCCCTGCCCAATAACCCCAACCATTATTCGCTTCATTCATCAAACTTGTGTTTATTGGTTGTATATCATGAACTAAGCACTGGTCTAAGTCCAGTGGGTGCAGTGGGAACAGATACACAGGTCCCGGCCGTCGTGGGTGTTTGTATCACTCAGCTATCCCTGTACACAGAGGTTCGCACCATATTTATGTGTTGCATTTTCAATCACATAATCTGCACAATGAGTCTAATTAAGGTTTGGCTTAATTACACAGATACTGGGTTCAGGAGTTCATACTTTATCATAAAGTTGCCAGTTATCTCAAAACTTGTTCATCAGGAATAAGGAACTCATGGTGGCCACCAACTGAAATAAATGAAAGAAATTCTCCCTTCTGTACTTCCTTACTTCAGATTTGTGCTCTACTCTCTTTCAGCTCTTATTCATCATTTCCCTTCTTGTCTTTGATTTCACACATTTTGTAAAGAAAATTCAAGGCCCTTTGCCATCCCCTTGTTTTCTCCTTCTGCCCAACTGTCACCCTCTGGCTACTTTTTAATCTTTACCCCACTTGACTAATCTCAGTCCTTCAATAGCATTGATTGTTCACTCCTTTTTAACTCTCTCTCCTCACTTCAGCCCCGCACTTATCAGGTCCGGTTACTCCTTCCCTACTAGCTCCTCCACCTGCTCGTGGACATCTCCTTCCATTCATCTCCAGGGGTTATGCCGATTTGGAACTCATTCCCAGAGTGAGGTCATCCTCTTTGAGAGTCACCTGTCATCACTTCATAGGCCATGCCTTAATTTATCTCTCAGCTCTGATCTTTCACAGGCACTCCAGTCTGATATTTCCAACCTCAGGACATCTCCACTTGGATATGCCCATCTTATCCCAAACCAGCCAGCCTAAAGCCAAATGCTTGATCCTAATGTCTTTCCCTGCAAGATACTATCTCCCTAACTTGGTGTATTTTGCTATCATTCTTCCAGTTTCTAAGGCAAGAACCCCTTTTTTGTAATTAATGAAAGTATTGGGCCATTCAGCAGTACCTGTGAAGTACTTCCTCTATACAAGCAATTTATTGATCATCTGGGCCATATAAAAATGAATGAAACCCTTTAAGATGTTTCGCACCTATTTGGGCAGGCACGTACCAGTAGCTGCACCTCAGGATCGCTGTGAAAGTATAGTGAAGGAAGTCTTGGGTTATGGCTGAGGCCAGGGTGTTGGGATCAGGGAACACTTCAAAGAGAAGTGCATTGGTAAAATCCTGAAAGAGTCATACACTTTTGATTACTGAAGAAATATTGGAAAAGGTTATTAGACTCAGGGGCCACCTTAGTAAAATGAATATTCTATGAAAAATGAGAGAAAACTTTACATCATTTTAGAATATGGGTCTTCAAACACTTTTCCTCATGTGTCCTCAAAAAGAATTCCAAGACACTTTGTAACTGCCTATGTATTTTTAAGTTGACAGCTTGAGAGTTTTAATTTTATACTCACTGAAAATACTGATATTTGAAAATACAGCTGTTAGATCACCCATTAAATTATGCATTAGAATCCAAAATCATAGACATTTGATATTCTTTATCAGTCTTTTAAAAAATACATGAATAGGCTCTTCTTTAACAATAGTGTATTTTACAACATTTCTTGTTTTCTTTGAATATATTACACTTTTCTCATGGAATTGTGTTCCTATGTAATGTGTTTTTATACTTGGAAGTTCTTTGTTCATCCCCCTTTCATAATTATTTACAACAAAAATAGCTGTATTTTTAAATTTCTTGATTACAGCACATTACATGTTTAGAGCATTCTCCTACATTTAATTATCATTACAATTATTAGTAGTAAAAACTTTATCCAGCAAGATAAATATTCTGTAAATTTCTATCTATGCTTATTAAACGTAAAAAATAAAGTGTTACTGAAAATACATTATTAAATGAGATTGATTTTTTAATTCAGTTCATAAATTGGTGGATGAATATTACTTATTGGTTGAATTAGACCAAGTTCAGCAACAATTTTATTACTTTTTTTAAACTTAGGAGCCAAGTTGTAAGCCAAAAAAAAAAAAAAAGAAAATGACAGTGATATATCTTTAGAAATTTATTTTAATCCTCTCTGTTAATAAATCTGTTAAATCCTTCTCTAATTTTGGTTAAAGCATGAATTAGAAACTAAGTTTCAGAAGAATTAATTTCCAAGTTATTAGGGTCATTCAGTTCATACCAATGCAATATTTCAAGTTCTCTCTTATTTTTCTCCCAGAGGATATTCCTCCTATGGCAAGAAACCCTACTAATATTTGGAATGTGTGGGAAGCCTACCTTCCTTTTGGAAAGTCGGAGGAGAATTATTGTGAAAGGAAATTTGGGGATACCGAATTTGAAGACTAGAGCGTCACTCTCAGATCTGTATTAGAAGAGTGTTTGTGGACCATTATGATTCATCCATCATTGAAAGTATAGTTATTGAGGGCTCGCCATGCCCCAAGCAATAGGACACAGATGTAAACAAAAAAGATTTTCTTAAAATTATCCCTAGACTTACATAGCTCTTAAAAATCTTCCTGTTCTCCAAAAGTATGCCTACCATGGTTTAGAGTGTGCTGTGTTGGGAAGAGTATACACTGAGACCAGGAAATAGCTTTTGTGTGAGTTCATGGAGGACCTTAGATATTGTGCCAGGTCAATTGGGTTTTATTATGCTTGGGTGATTGTGAATTATTGAAAGGTTTTGAAAAAGAAATTGTTATGACCAGATAAGTATTTAAGGATGATGTATTATAGAGGAGAAAATTTAAATGCAAGGAAACTTACAGGCTGTTTTCAGCGAGTAGTGACAGTCAAATTACCCCCATTCCTCTTCCTTATTTCTATAAGGTCATCTTGCCTTCAGTCTTAACATTTCTATTGCCACTAGTCTAGACCAGGCTTTTAAACATGCCTCAAGTACTGCAATAGGTGATGTTCCTGATAATGGGGGCCTCCCTCTCCTCCCCTCCATCATCATCTTCCCAGCCCTCCCTTTCCCTGGCCCATCCTAAAGACCACAACCAGATGAGTCTTTGTGGATTTTCATCCTATCCCTCCCTACCTTGGTAGTTTTCTTTTATTTCATCAAATCTATTTTTTCTGGCTTTTAGCACTGTAGGTCATTCACTGAAGCCTGTTTCTCCTCTTCAACTGAGTCTTTCATTTCTCTTCAAATCATTGTCCTCATCATACTCTTAGCCTCTGGCCATTACTCAGCTTTTAGTTCCAAGCCTGGGCTCCCATCTTGGTTTACCATGTTGGATTGATCTTCAAGATCCACCAATCCTCCCTGACTATCTTGTGCTATTTTCCACATCTCCTCTTTACTTATGGCTTCTAGCCTTAGTATAAAGTAGTACATTAATACTTATCCAATAAATCTTCAGTAATAGATTATAAGCAATTTGAAGGTCTCAGCATGCCTTATTTTTTTTTTCAGCTTCCACAATGCCTATCATAATAGTAAAGACATTACAGGTAATCAGTTAATAGTTGACAAAATTGTCTTAAATCACATACTGTATTTTCTCAAATTCTTCCTCAGAGCCTTTGTTATAATACCTTTTATATAAATAAATCATTAAACTTTAGGATCTAACTAGAAAATTATGGTATTTGATGAGGAGGAAGAGTTTGTGGAAGAGCCCTTCATTTTCCAGATGCTACAGGCTGTCTCAAAAGCTGAGTCCTGGAGGGGGAAAAATGGGTTTAGGGCGCAAAGGAAATCAGAGAACATGTCAGAGTGATACTTTTAAGATGGAAGAACCTCTAAATCAAGAGATTTGCTAGCACAGAATGACACTGTTGTGGTATATCAGCTTAGAAATAGAAAGAGCTATAGAGAAAAAGTGCCGCCAGTCAGGACGATAGGGAATACAAATCACTGAGGCAGATTGTCCAGGTACATGTCATAACAGGTAGAGAGGGAACATTGTGCTGACTGACAATAGGCAGCATCTAAAAATCCAGACCACATGTCCAGATGGGTTGCAAGATCACAGGGAAGAACCTCAAGTGATGTGGCACCTGAAACATACCTAGTTAGTAGACAAGGCAGAACCCTGGTCCTAAATGGATTTGAGTCCAAAGAAAGAATTAAGACCACATATAACACAGCACCTAAAGGGCATGGTTCTGAAGTCAAACTGCCAGTGTTCAATGTTCAGGCTTGTTATTTAAGAGTTTGTAGGAGCTTGGTTATGTTATTTAAGCTCTCTGAGCCTCAGTTTCCTTATATAGAAAATCTCGTAGAGATGTTATGAGCATGAAATGTGATAATTTTGTGAATTTCTTAGCCATGCCTGGCATACAGTAAAAGTTCCAGAATTATTAGATGTTACCAGTATTACCACCACTGGGTTGTAAGTTTTGCTCCTAGGAACAAGTTCAAGTAACTTGGTGTTGAATTCCCTGAAGACAGAACCTAGAGACACATAATTTCATTGTAACAAAGAACACTGGTTGACTCAAAATCCTAGGCTAGGGCCAAAGTGCCTTAACATATTCATGGCCCCTGATAGGCACTCAGTAAATATTTACTGAACAAATTATGAAGCCACAACTGAAGGAACCAGAGGGATACAGAGTTGCAGGGCATGCCAATAAGACAATAGAGTATTTCTTACTTGTATTCCTTTTGTCTGAAAACTTGGTTAGTTTTCTTCATGGAGCAAGATTAAATATATATTATAAATACATGGCTTTCTTCTCTTAAAGAGAAACGGCTTTCTTTTTTCCATCTAAAAAGATGATCAAGAGTAGGTGGGGAGGAGACAATCATGACAGAAAATCAAAGAATGATGTTGCTAAGTGTGGGTGGGAAAATGAATTTTTTTGCAAAGTCGGTTTTTTTTAAATCATGAAGGAATTTTTTCTTTCTCTAGAGAAAAATACACAAATCTGAGTACTTTTTCTTTTAGTGTATACTGAGAGGTTAGTTTATACTTCTATTGTGTCACATATATGTGTCATATATAATATGTTTATAATATCTCTTCAAATTTTTCTTTCTTTGTATTTTATTGCATGAAGAATTTCCATGAAATTGTTTCTTTAGACAAGACATATTTTGCATCTCTAAGGTAATCTTGTCATCTTCTGCATGTTCCAAAAAACAAAGCCTTTAGATTATATGTATACATGTCTAAAATAGAGGGAAACAGAAACCAAAGGTATATCACAAGAAAAAGAAAACTAACTTAGAAAATTTTCCAAATAGGTATTGTGTTCAATAAGAAGTTAGTCAAAATTTAGTGACAGAAGTCCAGGTTCCAAGTTAAAACTTTTCCATTTTTTTTTCTGAATCTTTTAATCTTTGTTTCCTTAACTAAGATTAGAACTCACCTGACCTGCTGTGCTTGCTTCACAGGAATGTTTTTAATAACTAAATTAAATAATATATATTTTTTAAATTAATGTTTCTGTTCATGTTTTTGGAAAAACACTAGTCTTTTGAGTTCCTTTATAGAAGGGGTTAGGGGTGAAGATTCCCTCATGATGCACTTTAAAAAATATTGTGTGCTATCTCCAATGTTGGAAGTGAACACAGTCTTTCACTTATTAAAGGTTTCTAGAAGCCCCATACTTAAGAACTTGTTTAATTTTGAGAGTATGCCAGTTATTTGCATTTTGCCACATAATACACAAAAATAAGATATCACCATTTGACTTTTTTCCATATGTTATTCTGTCTTCTAATCCTACCCAGTAGACCCTACATGTTTGCTCCAGTTCCCTTACCTGGTATATATGACATCAGAAGGATGTGTCTACACAGATCATTTAATATTGTAATAATGATGTTATTCTTTCTGGAGTGCTGGCAACTAAATACACAGGCTGGGCTATAGTGATACAATTTGTTTAAAATTACACTTTAAAATCTAACACCAAGACTCCATTAGATTTATGTGTTCATGTTTCCAGCAAGGCAGATTAGGAGGAAATAAAAAAGTGTTCCACATGTGTCTCCATTGCTATGCATTTGATAGCAAATAGAAAAAAAAGATAACCAGATATTTGGTGTGTTTTTCAACTTTTATATACAATAAACACATCTTGAACTACAAATTCCAATCTCCCTATTTTAACAAGCCATACTTTAAATTCTTGTCTTTTCCCTGAATACAAACTGAATAATGCCATGGAGGGGCATACTTTATGGGTGGAATGTTACTGAGTTTTTTTCAAAGTAGTGATGAGTTGTTAATTTTCTGTTTGAAGGCTTTGTTGCCGATTCTTCAATATTACACCCTTTTGCCTACATTGAAATTCTGGCCTTGCCTGGTGGCTGGGGGCTTAGGTATTAGGATGCATACAAGGTCCTTGCTGTGTGAGGGTCTTCTGCAAATTCCTGTGGCAGAAACCACTCCCCCTGCCCCAAAATTCATCCATATACAAACACTGTTGCCAATGAAACCTCAGTGTATGAGTTCAGGTAATGGGCTTAGGACATCTGGATTTTGTTTTTAAAATTTCCCCTTCATATCTTTAATCTGAAGGATTCCTGGTGGTGGATAAAAAATATTACACATTTTATCTAAACATTTGTGAGTTCCCAGAGTCCAGTGACTTAAATTTGATTGTGGCCTAATTGATCTAAATGTCAGTGATACTTTTTCACAGGAAGATGGATTATTGTATCTCATCTTGCTGCTGAAGTAATATTGTTTGTATTTATTCTTTTGACAGTATATGTAGCTTTATTTTGTATTAAGGTAATGTTAATGTGCATTTCTAAAATGGTACAGGTGAAATTTCCCAAAGAGGCTGTCTCCTAAAAGATACCTGCTGAGCCTATGAGCCTCTTTAAATTGTAGACTATTTTGCCAACTGAATATGAAATGGGAACATGGTCACAGGCCACAGCCGAGTATCTCCATTCTCTCTTTAGGCCAGGAGGGCTCTCAGGTGGAGCAACACAGCCTGCACTGGCTGGCCTAAGAGCAGGAGCACCTCTGCCATCACGGAGGCCAAGAACATAGCAGGGGAAAGACGGGGGGTGGGGGGTGGGGGTGGAGGACACGCCCGAAGTTGCAAGTTTGTGGCAGCTCATACTTAACCTCATTAGCCTCTGTTAGGTGAAAGGCAAAAGGAAATTTTCTTTTCTGCCACTTACTCTAGACTTTCAGTTATCAAACTCAAGAGATAGATGTGGCGCAGGCCTTTTTAAAATGACAGAAAACCTGCCTAATAATGATATCAACTAACCCTTACTATGTACCAGGCATGATTCCAAGTATTTTGTATACATTCAATAAAGGCCTAATTACATTACAAAATCAGACATACTATGATTATCCCATTTTACGTATGAGGAGCTGGCAGTCAGGAACTGGGAAGTGGCAGGGCTGGAGCACAGAGCCAGGCAGTCTGTCTCCAGAGACTGTGCTCCTGAAATTATGCTCCAGGCATCCACGCTTCCCTTGTAGGCCTACCTGTCCTGAGCTAAATCGCAAACAGAAAGAGACCGGAATTGAAAGGGCTTTTATATGTAAGGAGGTGGAAGTACAGTGATCATTGTTATTGGGAGAGCCCATTTTCAGTGCTTTTTTTCCTCATCCTCAGGACAATAATGAAATCTCCTAGGTAGGTTTCCCATCTCCTGTAAGGGAGGGTCAGCATGGAGGGAAAGGGGTAATAATTTAGAAGGAATATCCTGACCGTGGCCTTTAGCTGCGGTGGCTTTGCTTATCTCCCTCCGATGGCTGCTTCCGAAGGGCCTTTGAGAATGAGCTGAAATTGGGAGCATCTCCTTTTTGAGAGCCAGAATAAAATACATACAGATCACCTACATAGTTGGAAAATTGTGTGTTTCTCTCTATCAACTATGCTGAAATATTTACCATAGCCGTAGCCGAGACTCACATTTTGAATGATACCTCACAAGGAGTGATACCTAGAAACCGCATATTATTGGTATTCTTCATAAAGATCATTACATATGATCCTATTAGTCATTATTCAGATTCTTGAGGTTGCTCCCTAGCAGGTTCAACTGAACTCACAACAAAAAGTCACGTACTGTATTTTCTTCTGAGGAGAGGATATAAGTATATGCCATATTTGATGCAAGATGTGTTATCACTAAATGTGTCAGATATATATTGGCATCTCTTCAATAAAATCATTTAAATCTTAAAGAATATTATTTATGTACTGAAGAAAGGAGATACAGGGAGTCTTTATCTTTCAACCAAATTTACAAACTTGTGTTGAACATTTAATATGCACCAGGCACTAGGCTTATGCTAACTGGGATTATAATAGAAAAAAATAACAGCCTTAAGGAGCTTGCAGTCTTATAGGTAAGACACATAAGCTCACCAGTAACTAAGTTATGATAACTGTATCCAAGAGGACTGCACCAAAGACTGAGAAAAGATGGAAGCTGCCTCACAGCTGAATATTCATGCCATGCAAAAATGATCTGGTTCAGGCAAGAGAAAAGTGTGAAAGCACAGAAAGGAGAGAAAGAGCAGGGTTTGTTTTGAAATAGTTTAGTACAGCTAGAGGGGAGGTGGATTTGTAGCAGAAGGGAAGAAGCAGGGGAAATAATCTGGGTGAGAGGAGGAAAGAAGCCGACAGGGAAGGGCCCCATGTGTCTTGTTAAAGGGGTTCCGTCTTCTGAAGCTGGTGGTAGTTCACTTAGGGACTTGAAGAATCACTTTTGGGAAGATCACAGTGGCAGCCATTTGAAGAAAGGGTTGAAGGAAAACAAGACCTAAGACAAGGAGATTTTTCAGGAGGCTTACAGAAGAGAGAAGGCTCGACCCAAGGGAGTGACTGAGGATGAAGGTGAGGTGTCAGTGTGAGAGGAATTAAGGAGGTAGACTCTATTAGTTTTCGACACCAATTGGTTGCTGGAAATGAGGGAGAAATAAATATTTAGGATGACTCTTTGGTGGCTGGCCATTTATCAAGAGTGAAAACACCACCAGAATAATAAGTTTGGGGGGAAAGACACTGATTCCATTGTTAGAAGTCTTTCATTTAAATGAACATACCAAAGCACAGTTGGATATAAGGTTCTGGAATTTAGGGAGATAGCTGAGCTGATCATATATCCATTTGGGTATTATCTTGAATGAGTCTTCTTATAGTCAGCTGCTCTCTACATGATGACTTTTTTAGCATCTATCAGGCAATTATATGCTATTTCCCCTTCAGAAGGCATTAGGTAATTGTGGTTTCTAGGACCGTTAAATGAAGCCTAAATTATAAGAGACTGTAATTAGAAAATGGATAAGGTGGTGTGCTCTTTTCACAGTCCGGCAAACTGGCCAGAATGAGAACCAGCAGAGCCACTGCTGCAGTCCTGTACCTCTGAAAAGGGCACCTCACGTCCCCATCCATACCACTGTGAAGTGGAATATCCTTCCTTCTGCTCTGCACGCTGTTTAGAATTTAGATCTTGGACTCATCACTTTTAAGGTTTATTTGTCTGTCTCAATATGAGCTAAATAATTTAGTGGTTTGATAAAAAGGAATGAGAAGTCTCCATATAAGGCTGTATTGCCCCTAAATATTCTGTTGAGAAGGTATATTGATTTTAATTCTCCTCTTCCCTGCCTCTCATATGTTTGAGTATAATGACCCTGAAGGTAAAAGAAAGACAGGAAAAATGTGATATCCTTACTTATTTCAGTGAAATATATAGACTAAATTCTTAACTCCAGATTTGCAGTAAAGCAACACCCTTAAAATTAAGAATATAAATATGAAGGAAGTATTAACACAAATCAAAAAAATATAAAATAGAATTAAATAAACTAAAAATGTTAATTAGTTAAGTTTTTGTATATAAAATATTGTTACTTCTATAAAATCTTTGGCTCTTAGTGACTAGTTTCCATTAATTACATATGAATTCTCTAGGCGACTTCAGTCAGGAAAATTTTTGTGTTGGTCTCCAAATGGTATTTCCTCCAGACTTGGAAACAGCTTATATTCACCCCATGGATATGTCATCAATCTGTATGGATGAATGGATACTGTTCTTTCCTGTACTTGACCGACCACATGTTTCATTTCCTGAAAATTAAATAACTTAAATGCAGCAAACAGATGGTCAGAGAGTTCTATAGTAGCTTATTCTACCATGAAATTTATTATCTGGATTCCTGAGGTGGGCCTGAGAAGTTAGCAACAGTCCTTTCTGAACATTAATATGCCATTGCCAATGTTACAGTAATCAAGCCATTTTTCAATTAGGTCAGTTACTTTTCGTATTCAGGTAGGAAATTAGAATTGCGAACAAGTCACATGGATCACTTCGGTTGAAGCTTATCTTACAGTTGCTCTTAAGGTATGGACTTCTTATGAATTGTACATGATAATAGAAAATAATAGCTTGAATTTTTTTTCTATTTCCGGTCTTCAAATATTGTCTTCTTTAGGCTAAAGAAATACTTATCATCAGTACAGAATAGAGAATTTGCATAAATAAGGCATGATGCTTTATATTCTCTTTTTATTTGTTACTCTCAGAAAAAAAAGTTTGGGAATTTGGTTCAATGCAAAAAATTACAGCTCTTGAGTAAGCATCTATGATGGTCTTGTCCCAACTCCTCAGAATAAACTTTAAAATATCAACTTATTACGTATCAGCTATGAAGAAAATATTAAGTCATTTTGTTCTTAGAATGATTTTTCAGCTACCACTCAATGTATTCTTTAGCAAATCTATGAAGCATAAAGATTTTTGTAATAGATCAAGGGCCAAGTACAACAAACGTATGAGTTAAACGTTTCTGAATTGTTTTACCAGTTTTGTAGACACGGCTTTTAGTTCAGGCTTTCAGTGAATATGTCTTTTAAAAATCTATATACCTAAATATGTAAAATGTCCTGTATTGATAAATAGCAAAATTTTCCCTATCCTTTTTATTAAGATGCCATTAGAGGACATTCGTAGTGCCCCTCAGAGTTTACAGTAAACATGCCACACTATAGTTGACAGGGAACTATCTGTTCTATCTGTTCTATCCTTTTGGCCTGGAACATTCTGGGAATATACCAATTAGATTAAAACATTTAAGTCCTCTCTGTAGAGGGGCTCTTCAAGTCATGTTTGTAGAGCAGGGAAATGGAAAAAGGAATATACTGAATGAAAGATTTTAGTCCCTCTGAGAATGCGCATACTTAGAGGAGTACAGGTGGAGATGCATGAGGACAGACATTGCACAGTGTTTGGATAGTTTAGGTAAGAGAGCTAACTGGTCATCTGCTGACTTGCTCTTTTCCCCCAACCCCACAGCCTAAAACAAGGTCAGCAGAAGCAGCAGGCTGAGCTGCTCCAGCACCACTGTCTTTCCGGGCCCCCCAAACTGACTCTCCTTTACCCTGTATCTTCTTCCCATTCCAGTGTTTCCTCTGCTGTGGACACAGGGAGCTCCCTTACTTTGCAGCCTGCTTCCATCGGTCTGCTCCTATCCTATTCATTGCTCCTGCTCCCCAACCAGACAACAAGGTCTTGGGCATTAAAGGAAGCCGGATTCTCCAGAACACTGCTTGGTGCTTAAGGTTACAGTAAATAAAAAAAGAATCAGTTAAGACTTAGATACTCAAAGAGGAAGGTACACTTAGCACAACTCATAGATGCTGTGGAAATCATAACTCAGGCAGGGCTCTCGTGTCATCCCTAAAGCTTCTGCTGTGACCACTGATTTAAAAGAGGAGAGCTGAGATGGCTGATGCCCACAGACTGGCAGTCCAGTGTGGCAGTCTTCTCTATCAGGGAAGGGGATAAATGACATGGTACAGGTGTGAAAAATGCTGTAACTGGTATTCCATATTGCGTCTCAGATGGGTATATGCTGTCCTTACTTAGAGTCTCCCACCTAAGGACCCGGTGCTCCCATAACAGTCAAAGCCAGGCAGCTGTCTGGTCTAATTTGTAGGCAGTCAGGACAAATACAGTAAGAGTAGTGACAGTGGGAGCTTGTTAACCCCGTCTTCTCCCCATGTGCTTCACCTCTACCAGGGGCGAGTAAGTGGAGGCCTGGTCCATATGAAGTAACCAGATTTGACCAGTTAACAGTGCGACAATTTCAAAAACAATGACCCCAGCCCTCTAGAGGCGAAAGGCTATTGGATAGATATGCAGGCATCTGCGCAGACCTGAACTTTCAGAAACTTACTGTCCCATGACCACATTGTGCTGCGTGTTGGCCACCAAGGCATCTGAATCAAAAAGACCCATCAGATATCTGAGGCAAGATAAAAAATGCTGAGGTGGTGGAAGGGCAGCCAGAGACACAGGTTATCGTCACGGGCGCCTCTGCCCACCGTCACGTGGCTCCATGTCCAGTGGATGGCAGCCTTTCCTTGCCAGCAGGTAGCACATGGATGACAATGCAGACTCACCCCCAGGCCCCTCTGCCGCTCACGTCCATCTCTGAGGTCTGAATAGTGAGCCATTTCGGGTTCCAAGTAGCTTGCGAAAATTTCATTTCACATACAATTTTACCACTTACAAAGATTTCTTTTTTCAAAACTAAAGCATTTCATTTTTTTCTCTGTTCCTCTGTTCACATTTAATTTAGTCCCTGTTTTCTTTTTCTTCACGTAGTTTTTGTTCTTGATTTTTTTTTATTTCCCAGTGAAATATAGGTCGAATATATAATTTTTTTTTTAATGTTAAGATTTTTTTGTTGTTGCCTGCACAGAAAAAGAATAAAGGTCAAATGATCAAAGGCTTTGTTGGTAACCCCAGACCAACATTCAGACTTAGGCATCATTACAAGAACCTATCTAATGTTAAGAGTAATTTCACTTGACACATGTCACAATTAACTGGTCAAGCCGAATACAGCCTGTTATTATTAGCCATTACTTTGTTGTTGAAATATTTATTGAGTGCTTGAGAACTGTGCAGGACTACCACATAGCTGGACTCCCTACACACATAGGTGTCCTCAGCAAGGTAGGGGCTCAATAATAACTGTTTTTTTGCTGTTTTCACGGTGATCCTCCATGTAAGAACTTCCACAGCAAACTACTGCAGCCTCCATATAGCAGAGCAATTCCAAAAAATTTTGACTGATGTGCTTTGTTGGTACAGTTAGATGCAGTACATGAACCGATTTTATTTTGTCTACATCGAATTTCTACCGAGTGTGGAGAGATGGCCTATTTATGCTTATTTAGGACAATATGCTTAATACTGGAGATGATCCTAAGAAAGTACGGGTCTCAATATGGCATTCTAATTAAAACCTAATTAGCAATTCACTGTGCTAGAACTTAGATTTTTAGCATAGAAAAGATAATCTCACTATGAATAGGAAGTGAAGATGTATATTTTGGAGACATTAGAATTTCAAAAATATAAGGCAGCACATGTGGAATTTAGAGATGTTAAAAATCTAAAGTGTGGGTTTCTCTGGAACCATTTTGTATAATCAGTGAGCTTGCCAAACAGTATCAAAAAACTCATTTTCTTCAAGTGCTTTATTTATCTTTAATAGAACCTTCATCACCCTGGTGTTGTAAATTTGGAGTGTATGTTTGAGACGCCTGAAAGAGTGTTTGTTGTTATGGAAAAACTCCATGGAGACATGCTGGAGATGATCTTGTCAAGTGAAAAGGGCAGGTTGCCAGAGCACATAACGAAGTTTTTAATTACTCAGGTAAGAAATCAATTAGAGACAGAAGAAAAGATAATATTTAATATCAAATGTTATCACTGTTTAATTACAGCTTTCTATCCTTGTTTAGTCCCTACTTTTAAACTCTAAATTACACTTGCCAATTGCATTATTTAATATATGTTTGTGGTATCCAGAGTCCCGCAGACCAAAGGAGCAGTCTGTGTGCAGGCCCAGGTATTAAAAACTCCTCATGAAATTTTAAAATGCACAGTGGCCGAGTCCTGGTCCTCTGAAGATATTCAGGAATGGGTATCCCTGTTAGATATTATTTTCTTGGTTGCTGTATCAATACCATAATACGGTACTTTTCCCACTGATGTTCCCTTAGAAACCTGCTATGTTAATCTAGCTTATTTCAGTGTCCTAAGCATCAAGAAGCTTAACTGTTCATTTCAAGTTTTCTTGTGGCCCTTTACGTTTATGGCCTCATAGAAAACATCTTGAAATAAACTAAGAGAACAAAGAAAAATTATTTTGATGATCTTCTTCTTTATAGATACTTGTGGCTTTGCGGCACCTTCACTTTAAAAATATCGTTCACTGTGACCTCAAGCCCGAAAACGTGTTGCTAGCATCAGCCGACCCTTTCCCTCAGGCAAGTATAAAAGCCTTTGTCAGCAAAAAGGCAGCTGACAGCATCACTGGCTCCCCTCAGCATTCTGCTGTCTCTTTTAACTCAAAACCTTTATTTGTTTCAAGTTTTACCTGTTCATTTCCATCCATGTGTTACTTGTTATGTTCTCTGGACTGTGGCTTTGTGTTCCTGCCTTCCCGCCTCAGCCTGTCTGATACTACACACTGACCCTGCTCCTCCGGCTCTTTGGCTTCTATCACCTGCAGACCCTGAAGAACTGGCAGCCCTATGCCAAAATTTAGCACTGGCCAGAGAATGAGATTACTCACTAGCCGCAGGGATATGCCACCAGCACCCTCACGTTGGGCAAGACGTTTAAGTTCAGTGTCCTCAGGGACAAGGGCAAAGTTGCTTCTTTTCCTCAACTCAGAGGATGGAAAACAACTGGATCTCTCCTCAGAGATTCTTGGATCTGAAGTAACCTGGCCCAGGTGACTGTCCTGCACTGCCTCCCTGACACCTTCAAGTCCTGCCCAGGTGCCCAGGCAGAGCTAAGTCTGAGGATTACTGTGGATGACACGAAGGCCCCTGTGCTTATCTTCCAACCTGTGTTTAATAAGCCCTTGAGTTAGTTGGTTACTTCTCTGATTTGCATGATTCTTCCTGTCTTGGAAAACAATATTACCCACTTCTGAGTATAAGTATTTTCACATCTGTCTCTCTGTTTTGGTGAGGAAGAAGAGAGGATGCTTAGATTATTTTTTATGAATGAAAATATGCTTTTGTATCAGTACATAAACCACTGTCTTCAGGTACATGAAATGGAAAATAGCTATTATTACTTCTATCATGAGAAACCCATAAAATGTATATAAAGTATCATAGCTGTCTTTGGTGGACCTGGACTAAGACACACACAGACACACCTTGTGACTTTACCATTTCTGTCAACTATTATTACTAACAGGTGAAGCTTTGTGATTTCGGATTTGCCCGGATCATTGGTGAGAAGTCGTTCCGGAGGTCAGTGGTGGGCACCCCAGCTTACCTGGCTCCTGAGGTTCTGAGGAACAAGGGCTATAATCGCTCTCTAGACATGTGGTCTGTTGGGGTCATCATTTATGTCAGCCTGAGTGGCACATTCCCATTTAATGAGGATGAAGACATACATGACCAAATCCAAAATGCAGCCTTCATGTACCCACCCAACCCCTGGAAGGAGATCTCTCACGAAGGTACTATCTTCCATTCAAAAATGATAATGGTGCAACCCTTAAACCATTACTGTATTACTATTTATAATATATGTGATTATATATTAATTATATTATTGATTCAGCTGTGAATTATTAACTGAATAAAGGCTCCTTGTAAATGGCCCCCTTGAGTAGAGAGCAAATTGATTAAGGTGGGTTGAGAAGTAAAGAAAATGGAGACCAAAAATATCTCATGATGAAATGTATATATATTATAGAGAACTAGAGAAATACATATTAAGAGGTAAATGAAACAAAGAGAAACTGTTACCATTTGGGTATATTTTCTTAGAACATATAAATACTTACACATTGATGTAATGGCACCAAATAATCTTTACTTACCATATACCTGTTTCTGTATTAGGCACTTTTAATCTGTTGTGGATGCAAGAACTTTATGATATTGATATTTTAATGATCCTCTTACATATATTTGTTTACCAAGTTCTTTGTGCACTGATTGCCTTTGTGTGAGATTTGAGCATGTGTGATATTTTATTTAGCCATTTAGGATGCTTCTATTTGTTCAGTAGTAGATCATCCTTACATAAAACTTCTATATATATATATATATATATATCTGATAATTTCTTCAGGATAGATTACCTCAGCAGTGCGTTGCATTATTTAACATTAAATGCATCTTAATAAATCTGTCTCCTACAAGAGGAGAGATTGTTTTAAATGAACTGGCTGGGGCAGTCAGGGCTGAGAAAATGGCTTACTCAATGCTTCAGAAAGAAGTTCCTCAGTGAACATGCTTTAGGGTGTATCTAATTCTCACAAAAACCAAAAAGACAGGTTTTACTATTATAGCTATACTTCAAGTAAGAACACAGACAGAAGTGACACCCCAGGCCAAAATCACAAAGCTAGTCAGTGGCAGAGCCAGAATTTATACCTGGACAGTCTGAGCATACATTCTTTAATCACTAGTTCTGCTTCAATTTAGTTTTCAGGCTACATCTAGTTCTAATTTTGTTCAGATTTTTCACCACCTAAAAAGGCACATACATTCATAAATAAGCATCTGTTTGATACCTGTTATTGCATGTGGTGGTGTAGCAATTGGAACAAAGCACGTGTAAACTGCCTGAGATGTTTAAGTTCTGACTACTGTTAGTATTAAATGGCGAGAGATACCCCTTGTCAGGGCCTTGAGTCACTATTTGCAACAACCTTCCACATCCTCTGATTGGTTGTAAATCATAGCTGGATAGCTGTCTCTTAGAGAAATCTGTGACCTACAGATGAACTGTCATGTAGCCAAAGGACTAATGAAATATTTAGGATAATTCAACAAAGGCCAACAGCGAAGTGTCATTATCTTTCATTGCCAGGAGACAGAAAGAAGGAATTATCAAATAACCTTGTGACCAGTACCCTTGTTAGGAAACATTACCTTTAAATATGGTTAACCATTATGCTTGATACCTGCAATCTAGAAATCCAGTACTAATGTTGTTGCCACAGTGCATATCTGGAACACCTCTGAACCCAGTCAGACATTTTCCTGTTATGTGGGAATAGGACATTGTGAAAACAGCCTTCATGTTTTTGATTTTTTTATTGGAGTAGTGGAATAAGGGATGCTCACCCTCTCGCACCATGGAAATGTGCTGGCCATGATACAGAGATTTAACCTATTTCAGCCAGAAATGAATAGCTATAGATTGTGAACATTCAGTTATCACTGACAATACAGACCAAAGGCATAAACATCAGTGGCTTACGAAACTCTTGGTGGGAAACCCCAATATACTTACATCATAGGTAACATGAAAGTAAAGGACAAAACATGAAATCTGCTCAGAGAACTTGAAGCTAGCTAGAGAGATGAGTTGTCTGAATTTGGAAAAATTATCATTTATGTCCTTGAATTGTCAGCTAGCTATAAAATCAGGGTCTTCGGGTTCTGGACTGCACTAGTCAGAATTGCATTTTCAAAGGAGACAGAACTTAGGCCAGGCACTAAAAATTGAAAAGAATGAAAACAGCATTTCAGAACAAGTGACATGGGACAGTTCAAAAGGCATTATATTTGATGAGGAAATACACATTTTACTTGGCTGTAGATACACCTAAGCCCTAAAAATGTCCTGCCACTCAAAGTGATAGGAGACTAGGGCAGGTGGAGCCCGAACTTGGGTCTGAGTGACTCGGTTATCAGTCCGGGGACTAACCCGCCCCTTCCCCCTCTCCTCGGGTCTTCCTGTGGCTCGCCCTTGCCTTTGTCACACAGGGGTTGTGCTACTTGCCACCCAAGGCTCAGGATGGCGAGTGAGTTATCCAACCACTGGTATATGAACAGAACAAATACTTGAATGTAAAGAAAAGTTAGTTAAATTATATCATAATATTAGCTGAAGTGTTACGAAAGCCATTACCGGCCTAGCTTCTATTCCACTATCTTAATGAGAACAAAAAACTTTCTGGTTATAAGTTGTAATGGGGCTGGTACCAAATAATTTTAAGCACTTAAGAGCTGATAAATGTGCAAGCAAACTGGTATTTGGTAAAGGGTGGTCACAACGGATGTTAGTAAATTTTCAGTCTCAGGATACTTTAAACCACACCACAAGCACTAAAAATCCAGATACAAGGAAGTGATAATCTGGGCACTCACCTCATTGACTAAACTCAAAGGTCAGGATCGACAGTCAAGCAGTTTAGATATCGTCCTATCTGCCATTCTAATTAGCCATCACTCACCTTCTTTGAGTTTCAGCTTCTCCCTCATCTGTAAAACACAATGATTCCTGTTTGTATAATATTGCAATGGAAACTAAATGAGGTAAAGGATGTAAAAGGCACTTGTGAAATCAGGTGTGGGTGAGCCGAGGATTTGGGTCAGGAGGAGGGTAGCAGAACATAAGCTAAGCAATTATTCTCGTGGGTAACCAGGAGTTGATTGTAAAATTTTAGAAATTTTTTTTTATATGCAAACTGATGTGCATATTTTTAAGTGTTCTTCAGACGTGTTATTTGTTGTATTTTTTTCTTGCCATGTAAAGCAAAAGAAAGTTTTAATGTCTATAAAATACGTAGAAGTGTCAGAATGAAAAAATTCCCTTATCATGCATTTTTTTTCTGTTGGTGTAGACATGGACTTGATACCATATAATACTATATATTGGAGTGCTTGAGCTGTCATTTTGCCATTTGATCCTCACAGCTACCCTCTAATAAGTAATATATTTTACTCTCTTGTTTTAGAGAGAAACCAGAAAGGTTAGGTGACTTGCCTAAGGTCTCCCAGTGGTAGGTCTTGGACTTGAAATAACTTGTCTCCATTCTTTGTACCATACATTGTTGCACACCACAGGATGTTTGTTTTTTATGCAAAAGAAATATATTTAGGAACCTGTAGGAAATATTTTGAACTCATTATATTTGCCATGATACTATAACAAGCTGAGTACTGGCATTCTGGAGATATGCTTACTAATAATTTATTAGTGAATTAATCACTGTTGTGTGCAAATAATAGAAACCTGTCTATAACTTAGGCAGAAGATAGTTTATTTACTACAGCTGGGGGAGCCAATAGGTGAACCTCATCCATCTGGATCCTGCGGTTCAGGTGTCTCATTTCTCTGTCTCTCAGTTCTGCTTTAGTTTGTGATGGTTTCCTTCTCCAGTGGACTCTTCATGTGGTACAAAGTGACCCCCCCAGCAGCTCCAGGCTTACATGCTACTCATTGCACATGATCTCAGAATGGAAGAGCAATTTCCCTCAGGAGGCATAGAGTCTGTGAAAGCGGCACTGATTGGCTATGCTTAAGTCCTGGGAATAATCACATAGTCACTTCAGGGGCCTGGCTCTGACTGGCCATGCGGGTGGTGGAGAGCACCTCCAGGTTGGAGACAGGAGGTCCCTGCGAGGAAAAGATACTAGGCGAAAAACAAGCAAAAGCATTAACAGAGGCCCGTTATAAAAATAGATTGTTTTGCGAATCAAGATATGATTTGAAAAATAATAAAAAATTTGAGGAAAACTTAAGGTAGCATATATTACAGGCAAAATAGTGATAGTAAAATTAATTACATTTTGAAAGGAAAATATAAAAATAGCTAATAGTTTTCCGTTTGCACTGTAGCCAAGCACTACTTTAAACACTTAACATATATGAACTCATTTAATTGTCCCCAACCTTTGAACACTATAATTTTTTCATTTTGAAGTTGAGGCAGTACAGGCATAGAGCATTAAGTGGCTTGCCTGGGTGGGGCCAGGGTGTAAATCCTGAAAGCTAGTTCCAAGGTAGATCTTCTTATCCACTACATTTACAGGCTCTTGATTTTCTTTCTAATCGATTTAGTCATGCTGTCATTAGATTTTTAATACACTTTCACTAGCCTAGAGCTAGAGTAGCAGCACATTTTTAAATAATATCTAAAAATACAGCAAAACAGGATCATGTGATACAGACCTGAGTTGAGAGGTCTTCCACTCAGTGTCTTGATGGCTTCATCCAAGTTACTTACTCTCTTAGGTCTCAGTTTTCATGTCTGAAATACGGAGATCCTAATTCCTAACTCACTGGGTCATTTTAAGTATTAAATGAGATTCCACTGAAAAGCACAGTGATTGACATAACTAGATTACCTTAAATATACTGAACACTTAACATGATCTGTTTGTCAATATATATGTATTTTACATATCAATTTACATGATCCATCAGTATATATGTATTTATACATGCATATACATATGTAACTACAATTATATAAAGTTATATATGTAGCTAAACATTTAATTACATATAATGATATATATAACTAAATACGTACATTGTATATATATAGTTATACAAACATAACTACATTAGAATGCATGGTATACAAAAGAACACTCCAGGATGAATCACATGATTACAAATAATCACACAGAGGAGACTAGATAATCACAGGAAGGGAGTTTGAGAACCGTTTGGTTCATGCCAAGGCAGGGTTGTGTGTCCCACCTTGTTTCGCTTCATCATTGTGACTATCTGGATGGCCAAGTGACATCATCTGGTTGACCGTTACCACCCATCAGTAATCACAGCCTCACTCTCACCTCCGGCTTTACCTCATAATAGATTGAGTTTATCCCTCAGTGTCCCTGTGACCTTTTCAGGTCCTTGAAAGACTTGCAAATCAATTTTAAAATATTTACCTGATTAAGCAAATTTACTTTATCCTATGGAAAGGCAGCAGCCCATTATCACTTAAACATTTTTTAGATAACCTGGTGAAACTAAGGAAAATTGTGCCTTACTCGATCGTATGCAATATGCCCTTCCTTTCATTACATTTTTAGCAACTCCAAAAGAATGAGAGATAGGCCAGGCTATCCTCCATGTTTGTCACATCTGGTACATCAGAGAGTGAATCTTTGATGGATGTTGACAAAAAATCAGATAATTGCAGGTGAGACTCAGTCTGTTATAAGAATTAGGTACCAGAGGTACCAGTAGAAATATTACTATTTCTAAGTAGAGTTTGGAAATAGCAAATAGAAAAACTAGCTAATAGTCAGAACACTGGTGTATTTCTAAGGTAAAAGATCCTAATAATTTTGCCAAAGAACCTCCCTGATTATGGCTCATCTTAAACAACCTGTCATGGTCACACTGTAGATCTACAGCAGGCATTGCTTTAACCTCGGTATGCCATTACTTGGTCAGAGGAGCTACTTAAATGGAGATGGCCAAGCTCCGCCCCCATAAACCACCATCCTGCACTGACACTGTGAGTACATGGCTCACAAATCAAAACTCTGCTCCTTGAGAGCCTTAATCCCCTGAAAGACCTGACATCCTACAGTACTCTAAAGCATGTTTAAATTAAGCTCCCAATATTCAAATTAAAATAAATTATAAAATTCCTCTCTCATTCCTAACATCGTTTGCACCCACATCATCTTTATCACATACATAATATCAGGACAAGTTATGTGTTCCAGATGTCAAATGTATTTCAATATAGATTGCCATGAAAACAGTAAGAATAGAAAAAGCTTCTTGACAAGCTTCTTTTTGTCAAGAAGAAAGAAGAAAAAATATATACACTCCAGGAAATAGAAAAAGGTTTATAATAAAGTTATGTGCAACAAAGAAGAAACTAACGTGTCATGATTTTGAGCATTTAAAGGAATATAGGAAAAGAGAATCCTTTTAACATTTAAATTCTCCTTTGTGTGGGCATAGGTTTAGAAATGTGATGTTATAGGGCATAGGGGATATGGATTATAATCTTATAGTTCCTAAAAGTATATATAAATTATTCACACGTAGATTATTAATTTTAAATTTTAGATAACCTTTAGACCACACATGCCTGACTTCATTATGATCATGCAAAAGGATGTAAATAATGAAACTTCTCTAATACTGGGAAGGAGGAGGATAGAGAAGAAGTGAAAAGAGCTGTAAGAGCCAAAACTTTCAGAGTTCATAAGGGTTCTGCCTAAGGGAATTGAGTTATGTCCATTTACATCCATGACTTAATCTATGATTTAATCATAAGAGCTAATACTTTTGTAAATGTTCCATATATGGAAATGTACATATGTATGTCACACATTATATAATGTTGTGTGCCTGGCACTGTTCTAAATTACAAAGGTAACTAGTACATTAAGTTAATAGAACTAAGTTAATTGAGAGGAGGAAGACAATGAAATAGAGGAAACTGAAATGAAATAATTCATTGTCCTTAATGAAAGGGAATCAGTTTTTTTAAGTGGTTCTTAAACTATCTATGATAAGGACCAGTTTTATTTCATTTTAATTTCCAAACATTTGGACCAATACTTTGTGAAGTAGAATAAAAATGTGACAGCAATATTAAATTGCTCCAAAAGTTTCCAAAGACTTAGTCCCAATTTCTGTATTTATCTCTCATTTATCTCATCAGAGACCAATTAACAGTTCACAGATTGGCATTAATGCACACAGCACACTTGGGTAGCCTGGTCTAAATGTAATCAGAAAAAAAAATTTTTAATCATAAAAGGAGGTAACTCTGGAGAGCAGATCTAATAATGAGATGTGAGATTTTTATTTTTCATTTTGAACTTTTCTTAGTGATTTATTTAGATACTTTACCAGGTGCATATGACACTTTCTTAAAAATTAATAAAAATGAACAAAAGTGCATAGAGGGAAAGAAGTCTCCAGGAATAAATGGGGTACAGCCTTTTATATAATTCTTCCATGCCTTGTCTACAAGTTGTCTAAAATTTTAATACACAAACAATATATACAACATTTTGTATGTAAGTATTGTTCACTGAAGAGCTAGAGGGTTATATTTCCTCCTCTGTAACGCCAGTCCTTGCATCCTGACTGAGCAGATGAAGATGTGGTCTCAGCATCTAAGCCTGTCTGTGCCCACATGAAGGAGAATTTCGAGTGCAGGAGACAAATTCGCTTTTCCTACATTCCTCCAGTTGCTCAAAATCATAGCACACACGTTAAATTATTCTTTGTTATATATGACTTTGTTGTACAGCTTTTACTTTCCCGAGGGTTTTTTTCTTAGAGGAAGAAGAGAGGAGACACATGTCACCAGGTGATGTAGATCCAAGAGCTGGTAAAGGGAGATAAGATTTGCTTCGGGGCAAGTCATCTTACCACAGACCTGGAGTGATGAGAAAGCATTTGTTAAAGATACATTTTCATCATCATATTGAATTGCTGTGTTCAATTAGAGACACACGGTACATTTGAGGAAGATTAGTAATTGACCATGAAGATCACCAGAAAATTACTATTTTTTTCCTTTTGAGTTTTGGTATTCCCTTATACGCCATTAGGGAGGCAAGCAGGCAGTAATCAACACAAAGGCAATTTCGGAAATTGTCTCACACTGAGCCCCCGGCCCCTGCAGGCAGAGATCATAGTCTGAGTTCACAGGTGAGGTCTGGACAAGGACTTGTCCTGAGGTCGCCTGCTGGGTTAACTGTTCAGCGCCAGTCACATGGTTAGTCGGTGTTATCAGGATTTAAGATCAGACATGAAGCCTTGACATTCTATATATAAAAAGGGGAAAAAAAGAAATGCCCTTGCATGAATCCATACAGCTTGTCTTCCATTCAAAATCATCATGATGGTTCACCAGTGGCATAGGTTTTTCCCACTTGTGTGCTCCAGCAGCCTCCGCAGTAGTTTTTCTGCCACTTCCTTTCCCTGGTAACCACAGCTAAAACTTATTCTTTCATGTGGTCTCAATCCTCTACTGACATGTATGTACAGTGTAGAATATATGGCATCTCAAGGCATAGAATGGCTATCCTAATATACCAGTATATTTGTCAAAGCACCTGTATTTTATTTTTAAAGTAATTTTTGTTATTCAGTGTGGTACATTCAAATAAATTGGTCATTAGTGTGTTTTTTCCCCCAGAAATTGGAGATGAAAAATACGTCCAGTCCAAACACAAAGCAAAGCTAAATAAAAACCTAACACCAATAGCACATGGTATGTTTTCAGAATCCAACAGTGTTCCAGAATGCTAAACACTGAAGTTGGAAGTAGCACTTTGCCATGAAAAGGAACCAGCTGTAGGTCCCTCTTTCACCACATATTGTTCAAAACAAAAAAATAACCCTATTGAAAATAAGCCTTGGATAGTTGAGACCCAGAAATCCAATGGTATGAGAAACAAAAGAAAGACAATTGTCATTTTAATAATTAAACTGTGTTTGTGGCAGTTTATGAGGCTTGCAGATCCAGCAAGCCTGCTGAATATTAATGAATAGATTGATTTGTCAACATATTAGCACCACTGTCAGACATAACGGCATGGAGGAGATGTGCGAGGACTAGCCAGTGACCTGCTTAAAAATGCTTGACTGGGTGCCAGGAAATTCTATCATGATTGATAAACTAAATGAATTATGTGGGTCAGAACTTGCAACAGGGTTTAACATTTTAACATTTTAAACCAGGGCTTAACATTTTAAACAAACTTCCTTAAACACAAGTCTGAAATGAATTGTGGTTCATATTTTTCATATTTTGTTCAATAATAAGGAACTTTAAAATGAAGAACCAAAGGCATACAGTGATTTTTAAAACTCTACCAGGAGAGTGAATGTTAAAATTATGTATGTATATCCACATAAATTTCAAAATCCAAATGAGACAATATCTGAAAGATGTCCCACCAGGAAAGGAATCATTTGTTTTGATAGAAAGTAAAATATATCTAATAGAATTTTCTGTAACAAATGATAATTTGATTAGAGAAGGTGCTGAAAAAAGTTTTAGCAAGAGCTCTAGCATTATAAGTGCTCAGAAATTGGCAGTTTATTTACCCCTGAAACTGAAATGTTTTCTATATATCCCAATTATAGAAATAAAAATGCACTTCTGAATGTACAGTTGAATTGAAATGTGACATCTCAATAAATGTGGGGATGTCAGGATAGAGGAACAACAAGGGTTAAATATTCTGTGAGTTTTTCTTCCACAATGACAACACAGAATAATATTTCAAAATACAGAATGTTAAAAATCTTACCTAATCCCTCTATTTCTCCACAGTACCAATCCAATGAGTCATTTTCCAGAATATTCTTAAATTGCTCCATTGATGGAAAATATACAATTTCATGAGAACCCCTTTCCTTCTTAATTTGACCCTTGCACAATGAGCAAAAAATGTCTCTGTGTTTATACTCACTGGAAGAACAAGCCCACTCCTTTTTCCAAATAAAGCTCATCTCTGAGGTTTGAAAGCAGCCATCATGTCATCCCCAGGACTTCCCTTGTCCTGGGCAATCAGTTTTTCTTTCAACCTCCTTTTCATTCTCGTCCAAACACTCTCCTCTTTATGTTCTTGTGAAATCAAACCCCAAAACTGTTCAGACTCAAGGTTCAATCAGCCTAGTAAGGTGGAGCCACCACTTCCGTTGTTATAAAGAACACATTCCTTTCAGCATGCCATAAAAATACCATAAAATAACAACTGATTTGGGAGCAGAAGTAGCCTCACGTTCAGCTTACTGTGGATTCACGACCTGAATTCTTTCTCTTGCGTGTTGCCGATGAGCCACGTTTTCCGATTCTGTACTTGGACCTTTTCGTGAAGAGTGGGGAGGCAGGCCCTAAACAGAGGACTTAGTTTCATTTGTCCCTGTTAAGTGTTGTCTTACCAGTATGGCCCATAACTCTAGACTGCAGGTTTTCTTGGCATTTATTTCTGTAATCCAATGTGTGTGCTCTTCCAGTGAGTGTATCTGAGTCCTGGAACCTTTCTATATCTTCATACCCAAACACTGAGACAGGTGGGACTGAGGACAAATACCTTTCTCTATGTCCAGATACCTTTCTTTGTGTTTGCATCCATCTATTCAAAGACCCTTTGGGCAATACTAAACCAGTTATTAACTGTTTTCAATGTTCTCATAACCCTAGTACCTTGCTACTCAAAATGTGCTCTGAGGTTCCGCCTAGGAGCCATTAAAAACTGACTCTGAGGTCCCACCCCAAACCAACTGAATCAGTATCTTCAATTTTAAGATCCCTGGATTATTCATAGGCATGTAAAAATCTAAAGCGCACTGCTTAGCACATTTTCCACCCTAACTGCACAGATCAGAAACACCTGAGGCACTTCTAAAAATACCAATATGTGGAAGCCCCTCCCCTCAAGATTTCCACTTGATCTTTGGCTTTCGTGTCAGCATTGTTGAAAAACAAAAAACAAAACTTCTCCCAAGGATGTTAATGGGCAGTGAAAAAGAAAAAAAGAAACTCTCTGAACATCATTAGACTGATATAAGTATATTGATTTCTACTTTAAATTTTGCAGTTTGGCTTCAGTTTTGAAGCCACTGTATGCTGTGTTTAAACAATTCATGATTTCCAAGATCGCATTTCTAGTCTTCATGAGGAAATGCAATAGAATGTAAAACAAAGGAGTAAGCATTGATAGGATAACTTTCCTCTACAGAGGAAAGAACCTGAGAAGGAAAGACAAACTGGTTGGGTCTCTGAAGGTCATGCACTTCACTGGATTGAGGTCATTGACTCCGGATGGGGGGAGTCCACCATTTCCAGCAGCCTTGTTTGCTGCTGGCAGCCTCCGGTTTCAGCCCCTGAGAGGAGCGTCCCAGTTAGTGTTGCTGGGCAACAGCCTGCTGGGCTGAGAGCTGGAATGTGAAGGGTTGCAAAACGATTTTTAAAATAAACACACAACTTAGCATTAGCATGAAGCAAACCAAAGAAGTAGTGAACATAACCCTATGGCAGGCAGCGAGGCAGAATGGAAAGGGAAAAAAGAAAACACTTCCATGAAGGCAAGGAGCTCGGTGGTTGACAGATGATGGCTCCATCACTAGAAGGATAGTTCTGTTCTGGTTTCAGATTTGCAAGTTTGTACATGAATAATTTGTGCATGTACCTAAAGAAGACAGTAAATACGAAATGAAAAAGTATATAAAAATGGTAATTACTGTGCCTGGACAAAACAGGTCAGCCCTGGGGTTTCGCAGGTAACTTCTCTTCTGTAAGGTAAACATTGTAAAATAAGCATGCTCTTTATTGTAGATATTCCCAGCATGATTCTAATTTTCTGATAGAAGTCATTCTCCCTGTGACCTGTTATATTTTGTAAAGTTGTGGTGTCCTACCATCCAGGAATATTTTTAGCCAAAGATGAAAACCATGTGCATATAATGTGGATATTAAAACTTAGAGCTGAGAAAATGGCCACTTAAATTTTCAGTGAATAGATTCAATCTGCTGAGTACTATTTAGTGAGCATTTTTCTCTATTTTGTTTATTTTCTCGAAGAACCAGCTCTTGCTTTCATCGATTCTTTCTATCGTTTTATTCTTCTCGATTTTATTTATTTATGCTGTAATCTTTATTATGTCCCTCCTTCTACTGACTTTGGGCCTCATTTGTTCTTCTTTTTCTAGTTTCATTAATTGTGAGTTTAGACTGTTCTTATGGGATTGTTCTTCTTTCCTGAGGTAGGCCGGAGGTATTGCAATATACTTTCCTCTTAGCACAGCCTTTGCTGCGTCCCACAGATTTTGCGGTGTTGAATTATTGTTGTTATTTGTCTCCATATATTGCTTGATCTCTGTTTTTATTTGGTCATTGATCCATTGGTTATTTAGGAGCATGTTGTGAAACCTCCATGTGTTTGTGGGATTTTTCATTTTCTTTGCATAATTTATTTCTAGTTTCATACCTTTGTGGTCTGAGAAACTGGTTGGTACAATTTCAATCTTTTTGAATTTATCAAGTCCCTTTTTGTGGCCTAGGATATGATCTATTCTTGAAAATGTTCCATGTGCCCTTGAGAAGAATGTGTATTCTGCTGCTTTTGGGTGTAGAGTTCTGTAGATGTCTATTAGGTCCATCTGTTCTAATGTGTTGTTCAGTGCCTCTGTCTCCCTACTTATTTTCTGTCTGGTTGATCTGTCCTTCAGAGTGAGTGGTGTGTTCAAGTCTCCTAGAATGAATGCATTACATTCTATTTCCCCCTTCAATTCTGTTAGTATTTGTATCACATATGTAGGAGCTCCTGTGTTGGATGCATAGATATTTATAATGGTTATTATCTTCTTGTTGGATTGACCCTTTTATCATTATGTAATGTCCTTCTTTGTCTCCTGTGACTTTCTTTGTTTTGAAGTCCATTTCGTCTGATATAAGTACTACAACTCCTGCTTTTTTCTATTAGTTGCATGAAATATCTTTTTACATCTCTTTATTTTCAGTCTGTGTATGTCTTAGGGTTTGAGGTGAGTCTCTCATAGGCAACATATAGACAGGTCTTGTTTTTTATCCATTCAGTGATTCTAGGCTTTTGATTGGTGCATTCAGACCATTTATATTTAGGGTGATTATCAATAGGTATGTAGTTATTGGCATTGCAGGCTTTAGATTCATGGTTACCACAGGTTCAAGGTCAACTTCCTTACTATCTAAGAGTCTAACTAAACTCACTTAATATGCTATTACAAACACAGTCTAAAGGTTCTTTTTTTCTCCTCCTTTTTCTTCCTCCTCCATTCTTTATATATTAGATATCATATTCTGTACTCTTTGTCCATCCCTTGATTGACTTTGGGATAGTTGATTTAATTTTGCAATTGCTTAGTAATTGACTGTTCTACCTTCTTTACTGTGGTTTTATTACCTCTGATGACAGTTAGTAAACCTTAGGAACACTTGCATCTATAGCAGTCCCTCCAAAATACACTGTAGAGATGGTTTGTGGGAGGTAAATTCTCTCAGCTTTTGCTAATCTGGAAATTGTTTAATCCCTCCTTCAAATATAAATGATAACCTTGCCAGATAAAGTATTCTTGGTTCAAGGCCCTTATGCCACATTGCATTAAATACATCATGCCACTCCCTGCTGGCCTGTAAGGTTTGTGCTGAGAAGTCTGATGATAGCCTGATGGGCTTTCCTTTGTATGTGATCTTATTTCTCTCTCTGGCTGCTTTTAATAGTCTGTCCTTATCCTTCATCTTTGCCATTTTAATTACTATATGTCTTGGTGTTGTCTTGCTTGGGTCCCTTGTGTTGGGAGATCTGTGCACCTCCATGGCTTGAGAGACTATCATCTCCTCCAGACTGGGGAAGTTTTCAGCAATTACCTCCTCAATGACACTTTCTATCCCTTTTTCTCTCTCTTCTTCTTTTGGTACCCCTTTAATGCAAATATTTCTCTGTTTGGATTGGTCACACAGTTCTCTCAATATTCTTTCATTCTTAGAGATCCTTTTTTCTCTCTGTGCCTCAGCTTCTTTGTATTCCTCTTCTCTAATTTGTGTTTCATTTATCGTCTCCTCCACCGTATCTAATCTGCTTTTTAAACTTTCCATTGTATGTTTCATTTCTGATACTGTGTTCCATGATGATTGGATCTCCGACTGTAATTCATTCCTGAGTTCTTGAATATTTTTCTGTACCTCCAGGAGCATGTTAATGATTTTTATTTTGAAATCCCTTTCAGGCAGATTCGTGGTTACCAAAGGTTCAAGGTTAACTTCCTTACTATCTTAAGAGTCTAACTTAACTCACTGTAGGTCAATTTAATTTTAATCTTTCTCAGGGGTTATATTAATAATTTTACTTTGAACCAGGTTCCTTTCGCATTTTATATTTATATATGGCACCCTCTAGTGCCCAGAAGCTCTACTCCCTGGAGCTGCTCAGCCCCTGAAGCAATGTCGGGGGTCACAGGGGAGTGGTATTGGTGCCTGGAGGGAGGAAAGAGCTGTTTCCTGCTTGCCGGCTGCTATGCCTGTCTCCACTGCCTGAACCAGTGGGCCGAGCACACAGGTATAAGCCTCTGTGCTTTGTGTTTGTAGTTGCTGTAGATGGGGCTTCCCTCTGGCTGGCCTAATGCCAGGGTAGGGTTTGCTGGTTTGTGAGCCAGGTGTGGCTGGCCGGGAGAAAGGCTCAGTAAGCTGCATATCACGGAGGGGGTCCTTGAAGCTCCGTAGCCAGCCATGGAGTTGGAGCTCTGGAAGATCGTGAATGTTCCCAACCTGCTGGGCAGAGTACACCCAGGCAATTTTGTCTACCTGTCCTTTCTCCTGAGCAGTAAGCTCTGTGCAGTCCTTGCCCCTTTAGCATCCCTCTTGCTGTTAGGAAGTCTCTCAGATTGCCCACCTTTGTTTTGTCTCAGAGCAGCTGGATATGGATCCCTGCTTTCCACCAGTGGCTGGAATCTCGGTCTCTCCAGGTATTCAGCCTGTCTTAGCTTTTCAACCCCCTAATCACGAGACTACCATGAAAACACCATGAAATGTAGGTTTGTGCTCCCAGATCAGATCTCCGGAGTTAGGTAATCAGCAGTCCCAGACCTCCACTCCCTCCCTGCTCTGTTTCTCTTCCTCCCACTGGTGAGCTGGGCTGGGGGAAGGGCTTGGGACCTGCCAGGTAATGACAAATACCTCCAAGAGGCAATAGTTTAGGCTTTTGTATGTTACTCTGTTCCATGAGGTTTATTCTTTTCTCCAGGTGTATGCAGTTTGGCGCTGTCCTCTTTCCTGTTGCTCTTTCAGGATTAGTTGTATTAATTGTATTTTCATATTATATGCAGTTTTAGGAGGAAGCCTTTGTCTCACCTCTCATGCTGCCATCTTTCTGAGCATTTTTCTAATGCATGAAATGATGCATTTCTAAAAAACTATTTATGAAAGTTATGTGCAAAAATGAATACACAATCTGTGTGGCCTTAAAGGAATGAAAATCTTGTGGGGAGGATGGGGAGACACAGGCATGTCCTGAAATAATACAAGATGGGAAGTGGAAGATGACTGAGAGATGTGACCTGAGGAACCTATTATGTATTCAAATATGTCCAATTCCATTCTTTTAGGATTTTCTCCAAGCTTTGGATGCTTTAGCCCTAGCAATGGCAGTGCAAATATCCTGTCTATGTACAGAGAACCTATTGTGTCCATACTCGTGGTATTTGCTTTGAAATATTGAATGACTGCAGTACAGTTTACTCAATTTCAAAGACAACTCTGAATTTTGATACCGAAATAAATTTGAATCCATACAGTTAATACTCTGATGGAACATTTCTTTTCATATTAAAACACAAAGCTCTTCAGCTCCTGCATATACTATTTAATTTTGGTTTTGTTCAGATATATTTGTGTACCTGGCAAACAGCCCACACAGAATTTCAGCTATCCTAACGTCCTTTCTGCTGAAAAGTCCCATTCTGGTAACAAAAAAAGAATGTTTAATTAAATTTTCTCTTTGCTTTGTTGACATTTTGATCTCTCCATTGATGGTGCCATGAGAGGAATTGTTGTCCAGGAAGTTAGGACAGTAACTGTGTTAGCCAAGAATTTATTATTGCTAAAAAAGAACCTTCAGACTTCAAGAAAACAGATTTTTTTTACAGGAAATATTTTTCTTTTATAGGTAATGTTAGTGTGAATCCATAGCTAGAGACATTTTAGAAAGTACAAACTCTTTGCTCATAAGGGGTTGGGGAAACTTTAAAAATGAAAATTTTACCCATACAATTGTTTAAAATTTTCCAGAAAAAGGAAAGACTTCACACATTTCCCCCATGTGGTTGTCCAAGGTGTGAGAGCTTGGACTTAAGATATTTATTAATAGAGTGGAAGGAAGGGACTGAGCTTAAAGATGAGTAAGACACCAACACTCTCAGAGTAATATTAGAAAGGCTGACTCCAGAAAAAAATGGGCTGATACAATCAGAAAATAATCCTACTATCTCAAAAACTTGGTATCATATTTGCTGTAAAAAGAAGGAACAAGCCAGTGACTGTTTTTCTCCTGCTTTCTCCTAGCCAGAAGGGGAGTCTACTAACTGAGAGAAAGTGGCGGTGGGTGGGAAACAAAAAGTAGAACCCAAGAGAGTAGAGGATGCTCTTTTCCTGCCCAGCGTTGGCCCTAGCCCAGTGCCAGCTATTTAAAATGGCATCTGCTTATTGCCTGAATCCACGGAGACCAGCACTGTGTTGCAGTAAACCCTACTTCCTACATATATCTGTGGAAGGGAGTACAGGGTAACAGAAACTGCTGAGGCATTCTCTACTTCTCCAAATACCCATCTCACAGGCTCCAGATCTTCCTGCGCTCCACATCCTCTCAGAGCCTACGAACTGGGAGTCTCTGCTTTCTGCCCTTACCCCTTGGGCACCAGCATCCCTTTCTGCTGTGACCCTCTTTACCTCCTGTGACCCACAGCCAGACCAAGTTCCGTTACTTTGCTCTGGGGAGAAACTCACAGATTTCATCTCTGTCTCTCCCTCTGCCCCCCTTCCTGCAATTCTGAAGGCATGCCCTACCATGTTCCCTCTAGATCAGAATTCCGAGTCTTATTTGTACTTTGCACCTGAAGTCGAGAACCCATTTGGACTTCCTTTCTGATGGTTGGCTTTCTTTAGAGACTGCCGTGGCTACTCCAGTTTTACTAGTCTTTTTGCTCCATTGCTACTGGCTTCTCCTTCCCGTAACTTGGATCCTTTACACTCGTTGCATTACACGCAGCAGCCTCTCCTGGGAGCTGGCACCGGCAGGGAAATGGTGGTGTCACACGAGGACACTCAGTGGCTGCTATGATATACAATAAATGTTCGGACATACTGAATATTGAAGAAGCTAACAGAGGTGCTCTTAGAGCCATTGTGAATAATTTTTAATAAATCATGGGTAAAATGAGAGAGATACCAGGATACATAAAACAAGCCAGTTTTCTGAATTTCTAAAAGGGGGAAAGAATGGATTTCGAAAAGATACAACAAGAAGCTTAACATTTATCCTTGACAAAATCCTACAATGAATGATTGAATAGTTTGCAAGCATTTAGAAAAAAAATCCTGGTCCTTAGAAGGAAATTTCTAAGTTTATGTAAACTAAAAGTCAGTGTTAGTTTACTTAGAATCCATTATTCCAGAATAATTTCATTTTCTTTTTATAAAGGAGTGTCGGATTTATAGAATGAGTAGTACCGAGAACTAATGTGCCTTGACTATAATAAAACATTTGAAAAAATCTCCCACAATATCCTTTGGAGAAGATGATGAAATACAGACTGGATGGGAGTAGTCCTAGGAGGAAACACTGCTTTTTTATCAGTCTTGCTCAAGTAATAATTAATAGACACAACAGTTATGAATGTGACTTGGTATAGAGTCATCTAGTCCAATATTTAAGCCTTGTCCTGAAAAAGTTCCCAGTAATTTGATTAATACATAGCCAATAGGTTTATTCATTTTGGAAGTAGTGGAAAGCTGGGGAGATTTCTTGATAGGAAGGGATCACATCACATTCAGAATTGTCTTTACATGCTAAAATACTTACATGTTAAAATCACAAAGATAAAATTACAGATAGAAAGATAGATGATAGATTGAACTACCCCTGCATGTAAGTACATAGAAGTTTGGTGGAAATGCAACTAAGAAAAATTTGTTTAATGTTCAAGATTAGAAAAATTTAAAGTATAATTCATATTTGACTTTATTATCAGTCAACAAAATGTCATATGCCATCATGTTTAAGACCCCAGCTTTGGAGCCAGTCCCTCTGGGTTTCTACCTCAGCTCTGTTACCTAGGAGCTGTCTGACTTTGACCTTTCAAAGCTTTAGTTTTTTCTTTTATATAAACTGGAGATTAAATAATAACTACTTTAATAGAGTTGTTATGAGGAATACCTAAGAATATGAATGTAAAAGAAAAAAGAAAAACCCTTAATCCTAGACTGTATGAATAATATCTGTGTGTACAAATCAAGTTGGCAGTTAATTATGAGGAAAATTCTAGTCAATAATGAACAGAGACATTGAAAATATGCTAGTGACCGTTAAAATAAGGGTTCACAGGAAGACCGAGCCCAAAGGGCAACCTGAGGAGCTGTACAAGGTGAAGTTAAGGTGAATCACTGTCATACAGAATAGACTCAAGTTCTCAGTTACACCTAGAAATAAGTAGGATTAACATGGGTAAGTTACAAAAAGACGACTTTGGGCACAATATAGGAGAAAAGAATTCTTGTCACTACTACCATGTAACACAACTGACATGAAATAGACCGGACCAATTAAGATAATCACTAGAATCCCAGCTAGTTATAGTTCACAAATGCTAAACACAACATTTTTTTCTTTGAGTAGGATATTCATTAAAGGTAAAAGATTCAGAATGGTGCATTTTCCATTTTGGTCATGTGTGTGTGTGTGTGTGTGGTGTGTACCCATATTTTGTCTTTGCAACTAGATTGGAAGCTTTGTGGATCCAGGGCTTAATCATTAATTTCTTAGGGAAGATTTGGTGAATAAACAGATAAATGAATGATTGATACATACATGTAAGGAAAATAGCCATCGAAGAGAACATTGGGGAAAAAAACTTCAGAATCTCTTTTAAAAATGGGTTTATGAAGGCATTCAGGTTGGTGCAGGTAAAAGCTGGATTGTATGAGAACTTCATTAATGAAAAGGATGTTTTAAAAGTTCCAGAAACAATGACAGTAGAATGGAGTTCCCAAACACTAGTGATGGACCTATTTTTTCTGTAACACCAGAATCCCAACATTTAACTACAGGTTCCAATATTCAGTAGTTAATTATTTCTGTTACTTTGCTGCCAAGAACCACAAAATATATTTATAAGCACACAAATACACATACACATATTTATACATATGCATCCCCTCTAATTCTCTCCGTATATCCTAAACTAGTGCCTCTTGGAGGTGTTCGTCATTACCTGGCTGTGCTTATTCAGGTCACCGGGGCACTGGCTTTAGTCAGATGTGTGATTCTGTGCTTTATTCAGCAAACAATTTTTCCATCTTCACCTATTCCACTCCCTTCACACCCTCCTAGTTTCTTGTCTGGCAGTACTTCCCTCCCTGTTAGGCAGAGAGGTTCACTGCTGGGACCCATTTTGGCACAAACCAGACCTTCTGTTGAGTTACTATGCCCCTACTTTCCTAATTACGTAATTCAAAGCAGAATGAGTGAATTAATCACATGTATTTATTCCCTGCAGTGCCTGGAGAAGCGTAGTGGCATGCATACAGTAGCACATAGCTCTGCCTTCACCCTTCATCCTCCATTTTTGCTGTGTGACCTCACAGCAGCAAGAATGGAAGGTACACTTTACACACCAGTGAGTAAATCATGTGAATGGATGTTTTAAAGCACATGTCCAATACACAGGTCACTAAGAGAACTATACGTTCAAAAACTCTCTGAGAACACATGCTTGGGATTTGAAATTGTCCTAAGTACCGTGTTTCCTAAGGTATCCTAGCTAAGGCATGGACAACATTTAAATGTGTGCAATTGGATTTACTTTCTCCAATGAGTGAATTCTTAGGTGTTTGATTCTACAGGCCATCCATGCAGACAAATGCTTCGAATATTAATCCATTCTGGATTACCAAAAGACTATAGAAATCATTTCTTTTTGCCTGATAATGAGAAGGATTCTGATTCATTCTGATTGAATCAAACAGTCTTCGTTCCAGATGGCCTCTGGACTACTGTGACAGTCTGTATTTTAAGGACCATACACGCTGATACAGACCAAACAATAGAATCAAAGCTACCCGACTTGAGACTTGATAGTTTGGGAAGTTGGGGAGTTAATTTGAAATTTTCTTTATCAGCTACCTATTTGGTTACAATTTTTGGTGGAAATATCCATCTCTTAAGAAACATAATAATCAGGGTAGGTTAAACGTGAAAATTAACTAGTGAAATGTGAATGATTCCATTAGTATGGCAGATTTAACTAAGCTGTCTTTGGGAAGAAAATGCTAAGATGATGAAAGAAATATGGGAAGTTATTACAACGCTGAGTGGGAGTCATAAGGTAATAAATAATGAGCTATTAATGGTCTAAGCTGAAAATGTAATTTTTCAGAAAGGTGAGTGAGAACTCTATCACATGGTACTATAGGTAACCAAGATACTTTGTAGATTAGGTAAATAAGAAGAATCACTTTTATTCCTAAATTACACTTGTAAGAGTCCCAATCAGAGGCAGATACTAAGCTGGATGTTTTCATTTTAACTTCATAGAATAATTCTTGTTGGACAAGGTTTTTGCTGAGTTCTCCTAGAAAACAGTGGAGGCTGACATAATTCCAATTCATTAGTTATTTTTAAAAGCATAGTGAAAGAGACAGTGTTTTCCTATTGAGCCATTGGTTTTTAGACTTTAAGTTTATCATGAGTCATAGCCCATGTTATGCTTATTTTATTCCTTTTAAATATGGTGTCCAGATGTCTGTCATTTAATTCAAGACTATGGAACCCATTATGTGTATTCAAACTTTAAACACATTTTATAACAAAATTACTAAATGCTTTCTCTTGAATATTAGTTTTATCCTACCATTAGTTCAAAACATATTTAAATGATGTATATGTAAATGAAACTCCTACTTTCGAAAAATGTATTAAGACTAGACCAAGAGAAATTCATATCCTACTCACTGAAGACTCATACTCCTTCCTCCAGATTATTTACCGTTTCATTTTTTAGCATCTAAAATAAATGAAGGCCAAGATTTTCTCAAGAGGAATTTTCTTTAGGTTCTAGCGCCTATTATCACTGTGCTGCATTTAACTGAGTGAAATAACATGTGAAATAAACTGTAAATGAGTTCTGCATATGTTCCAGATTCTTTATCCATTTTTACCAATAATTAAAATTTTTTTCAGCCATTGATCTTATCAATAACTTGCTGCAAGTAAAAATGAGAAAGCGCTATAGTGTGGATAAGACCCTGAGTCACCCATGGCTACAGGTAAAAATCAATGCTTGGGTATTTTCTCAGTTAGATGACCTTCTCCATATTTATAATTTGATTATTATATGTAAAAATCTTTTGTCATTTTTTAAAGTAATTCTAATACCAATTTGTTTGCCAAATGCCTACAACTTCTTAGGATTTAATAACAATGAAGTGTTTCTAAACCTCTCTACCAGGAACATTTGACAGCAGAGAGACATAGCACACACACGTCAAAATCAAAACCAAAAAAACTAAGGGCCATAACAAAATTCCAAGGACCAGATTTCAAAAGTATCTGTATATGTAATCCTGATAAATGCCCAAGTAGATGCCCATCTGGTCATGCACTGTATTCATTTGGAAGCTATGTTTTTAAATCCTAGGCTTGTACTCATGGAACAAATGCATGGCAAATGTAAAGTATATGCATGTGTTTGTTTTCTCTTAAATATTTGTTTTTCACACTGAACTTAAGTTCAGATAAATGATATTCTGAATCACTGAAGAATTATTTGTAGGCAGCAAATGTGAAAGGGACACCAACATTCTTAGCTGCGTGACTGCAGGCATTCATGACCTTTAGGCAAGCGGATGGCCCTGTGCTGATGCTTGCACGTCAGGGTGCCTGGTTAAAGATGCAGCCCTGTAAAGAGTGGAGGAAAAAAGGGTGACTCCTCAGTTGTGGGAGCTGACAACATATCAAACAGTGTTTTAATGAGTTTCATCATCTCCATGGTAATATTTTGGAATTTCTTCCGCAGGATTATCAGACCTGGTTAGATTTACGAGAGCTGGAATGCAAAATCGGGGAGCGCTACATCACCCATGAAAGCGATGACTTGCGGTGGGCACAGTATGCAGGCGAGCAGGGGCTTCAGTACCCGGCACGCCTGGTCACTCCAAGTGCTGGCCACAGTGACAGTCCTGAGACTGAGGAGACAGAGATGAAGGCCCTCAGTGAGCGTGTCAGCATCCTCTGAGTTCCAGCCCCTATAATCTGTCAAAACACTGTGGAATTAATAAATACATACGGTCAGGTTTAACATTTGCCTTGCAGAACTGCCATTATTTTCTGTCAGATGAGAACAAAGCTGTTAAGCTGTTAGCACTGTTGATGTATCTGAGTTGCCAAGACAAATCAACAGAAGCATTTGTATTTTGTGTGACCAACTGTGTTGTATTAACAAAAGTTCCCTGAAACACTAAACTTGTTATTGTGAATGATTCATGTTGTATTTAATGCATTAAACGTGTCTCCACGGTGCCTTTGCAAATCAGTGTTTTTCTTACTGGATGCTCTGTTTGTTAAGAGTCTACAGAAGCTGTCCATGAAATAGTTCTGTTTTGTGTGTCCCATTGGTGTTGTCATTATAAGCAAACTCTTGAAGAGTAGATTATTACCAGTGTTCTATGAACAACTTCAAAACTCATGTGGAAAAAAATGAATGATGGGGATTAGTGGGGATGGACATACAATCCTAAGACACAGGTGCATGTAAGAGTTTTACTGTTTGAAAACCTTTGCCTGCCTGGTGTGCCTCAGTATATTTAAACTCAAGTAAATGGACCTAGGTGCACCTACGATTCTTATGCCTAAATGCCTTAGAAATGTAAACTGCCATGTATAACAGATATATTTCCCCCTTTCTTACAATACCTTGCTGTACTATGGAAAATCAGCAGCTAAGCAGCCTTCGCCTTTTGTGTATTTTTCAATAATGACAAATAAATATTCTTGTCAAAATATGTGTCCCTCTGAGTGAATTATTTTCATTTGTAATCCTCACTAGGGTTTTCAGACCAATTAGGAGCAGAAGTATCTGCTCAAAAAGCAGAAAAAGGTTTAGAGTCTAGAATTTAACTTTAACTCTGAAGCCATAAAAGTGTGCTTCGAAATGCAGTAAAATTTTCTGTCTTTCATGTCATGTAGTTTCCAAAAAAAAAGACAGCTTTCAAAGAGAAAAATAACCAGAGCCATACAGGACATTTGGAGACATAAGAAAACTGTAAATAGAAATCTCAGTGTAGCTTCCTGATTTAGCCAATATAAGCCAAAGATTTATTAGAATAATGACTAATTTCTTTCTAACAGTATATAAACAAGAAATTTCTAAGGTGAACTACAGAAATACATACAGATTGGAAAAGAATTCCTAAAGAGAAAACCAACTGAAGTGAAGTTCCTAGAGCCTGGGAAAGAGAAAACTTATCTTGGACCTAATAGACTTTAGGTGTATAGGATGGGTAATGGGGGCTGTTTTCCTTTGTAGCAGGATGACAATGAATTATCTTTCTGTTACTATGTAACAGAAAAGTATAGTAAATATTTGGAAGAATTTTGTACATACTGTGAGACACTTGAATATATTAGAGAAGTATGTTGACTACAGACAATATTTACACTTGGAGAATGGGGAGAGAATAGTTGATCTTCCCAATCAGTACAGTACAATCAGTATTTTGTACTATTGCTTATCACTTATTCTAAGGGATTTGAAATTTATTTTGTGTAAGTGTCAAGGAATAGAGCTATTCTGTTTATTTGGAATTGTTTTAAGGAACAAAATACTGGTTCATCTGAAGACACACTAAAGTCCTTGCAGAACAGCCTTCTACTTTTAGTTGCCAAAAGGGAACATGTTTTTTCATCCTTGCCTGTTCACATTCCCAGAAAACACTGTTCTTTCCACCCTCTCTCTTGCCAGTT
Organism: Smutsia gigantea; assembly: GCA_032199065.1. NCBI lineage: Eukaryota > Metazoa > Chordata > Mammalia > Pholidota > Manidae > Smutsia > Smutsia gigantea. The sequence goes on along the minus strand of JAVSCE010018610.1, from coordinate 302,954 downwards.
AACCTATTCATCCCTTTGCCATGCATTTGACCTGTGTCCCATGTCTTTTTTCTTCCTTTACTCCTCTTCATCTTTTTTGTTAGATGGACATTTTCAATGTGCCATTTTAATTCCTTTGTTGGCTTTTTATTATTTTTAAGTTTTTTTAAATGATTGGTCTACAGATTACAATATACATCTTTACTTAACAGTCTACTTCAGGTAAATGCTAGCTCAATTCCAGTGAAATGTACAAACTTTGCCCCAAAATAGTTCAAATCGCTCCACCCTTATTTGTGATATTATGTTATGAGCCCAATAGTACTGATTTATAACTACTACTTTTGTGGTTATCCTTTGAATCAGTTGAGGGAAGGAAGGAGAAAATATATACTATATTATATATTTATGTACCTTTTTCATCACTCTATTTCCTTGTGTGAATATCAAGGTACTATTTTACCTCAGTGACCTCCTTTAGTATTTCTTTATGGCAGTCTTTGCATACCTCAAAATGTCTTTGTTTTGCCTTTATTTTTGAAGGAACATCTTGCTGGATATAGAATTCTTGGTTGATAGGGGTTTTTTTCTTTCAGCATTCTGAATATATCACCCACTGCTTTTAGCCTCTTTTTTCTGATGAGAGGTCATCTTTAATCTTATTGTCATTCCCTTTTATATGAAGAATTGCTTTTCTTGTGGTAGCTTTCAATATTTTTTCTTTGTCTATCAACAATTTGACTATGTCATGTCTGGGTTTGGATTTTCTTGTGGTTTTCCTACTTGAATTTATTGATCTTCTTAGATGTGTAGGTAAATGTTTTTCATCCAGTTTGTTAAAGTTTTGTCCAGTTTTTCTTCACCTTTCTGCCCCTTTATCCCTCTCTTCTCTACCTAGAACTCCCATTACATATGTCAGAATACTTGAGTCCCACAGTTCTCAGAGGTTCTGTTCATTTTTCTTCATTCATTTTCTTTGTATCCTTCAGACTAGATAATCTTTACTTATCTATCTTCAGATTCACTAGTTCTTTCTTCTGCCAGATCAAATCTGCTATTAAGTCCCTTCAATTAATTTTTCATTTCAGTTTTTTTTTCCCAGCTCTTAAATTTCTTTTTGTTTCTTTTTTATTATGCTGATCTTTTTAAAGACTGTTTTCTATTAGTGAGTTGCTATTATCATACTTTCCTTTAATCCTTTAAACATGGTTTCCCTGAGTTTATTGAACATTTTTATAATGGCTACTTGTAAGTCTTTGTTAAGTCCAACATCTGTGCTCTCCTTTTAACCCTCCCCTCAACCAGAGTCAGTTTTCATCGAATGCCTTTTTTTCTTGTGTATGCATAAGACTTTCCTCTTTCTTTTCATGTCTTATAATTTGTTATCAAAAACTAGGTATTTAATATATTATAGCGTCTCTCTATTGTGACTTCCCCCAGTGCTGTTGTTGCTTTTTGTTTGTTTTTTTTGGTAACTTTCTAGAATTAATTCTATAGAATCTGTCTTTGCAGAATGCAGTTGCAGATGTCTCTGTTCAGTTTTATTTTTATGTGTTTATTTCTTTTAAGCCTGACTTCCTAAATGCCACCTCTGGGACAGCATAGATCAGTAGTCAGAAAACAACAGCTCAGAGATTGTGTTGAAATACCTTCAATCAGTAAGATATCCTTTGCTGATAGATCTCAGTGTGGGTTAGGTTCAAGCAATTAATAAGTTTCTTTCCCCCAGATCTTTTACTTTATGTACAAAGTCTTACATTCAATCAGGTGATGAATAGATGCCTAAGGCTCAATCTCTTCTGAGTGTGTATATAGTTTTGTACATACCAGTAGCCTTTCAGCTACCAGGGATTTGTGGAAGGGGACCTTCTCTGTATCTCCCTTTTAAATTTCTGCTTGTTCTACCAGTCTGTTCATTACCCCAGTCAGCATTGCAACCTCAGGATGGCCAACATTGCAGCTATCCTGAACAGCCCTGGAAATGGGTTTTTCCATGCTTTCAAATCAAATCAGGTCCCTCTATCAGTAAGACTCGGCTTTTTCCAGCCTTCCCCATCCTAGTGGAACTCCCTTGCCACAGAGCTAAAAGGACACAAAAGGATGGAAGGAGGCAAAAAGTCCACAGACTCCTGTTGTTTTTACTAAGGATTAGTAGTGTTCCCTAAATTAATTCTAATCAATTCATTGTTTTCCCGTGGCCAATTTCCAAAGACCTAAAATGGTTGTTTTGGAAAATTTTGCCAGTTTTATCATTGCTTTTGGGGAAAAGATTCACTGAGCACCTCCACTATTCTGGAAGTCCCCAGAGGCAATATTAACCACACTTTAAAAATAGCTATAGGTTATTAAAAACACCCTGAAAACTTATATAATTATTGTAAGTAAAAAGGTTAGTTAGGAGAAAATATTCATAGAGTTCCAACCTTTCTCATTTATTTAGATGTCTCATGATGAGCTATTAAACTATCAGGTAGTTAAATATTAATTATCTTGTAACAGTGAAACATTTCAATATTGCTTCTATTCCATTCTCACTCTCTTGGGCTTCTAGTGCCCGAACAACTTAGTCCAAGACTCCCTGGACCTAAGTGGGTAAAAACATTCCCTATTTCCATAAGGTATGAGCGAGTGTGACTGTGGTCCATGTGAACCTTCAAACTCAAAGCTAGTCCCAGCCAAGAGCCGCATGCCCCTTGAGGAGAATGCTTTGGCACATATACAAAAATTTGGCACTGGGGGTTACTATTCTGCATGTTTTCCTCAGCATCTGGAGCTTCACTGCTCCTTCTAAACATTTCCTTGCAGTTCAGAGAATTGGTTGTTTTTGTTTTTGTTTTTTTATCTCCTCAGAGGCTCTTTTTCCCCCACATCTGGCAAATTCCTCACTTTTTTTCCTTGGCTTTTGTGTATATAGTCCAAGGAATAAAATCATGTTTATCAATAAATCTCTTCTCACAAATGTCATCACTATTTCAAAATTGATGGATTTTCTCAATATTGCATAGAGGTTAGAAACTCAAGTGTAGAGACGGACTAACTTTGGCTTGAATTGTGAGCGACCTTGAAAGCATTGTAATCTTTGATGTTTCCTTAGGGGTGTTGTAAGAGACTGAAGAGAATAATACATACAGAACCCTTAAAGCATATTTGGCTTGAGACATCAATATAGCCGCCAATAGGTCATATTTATTATTATTTAGTCATTCAACAACTATATTTCATCCCTTTCTATATGCTGGAAATATAGTAGTTGAAAAGACAGATGTGGTTACTGCCCATATTACCTGTGAACTTTGTTCTATTATGTGCTGCCTCCCTCAGTTTTGATGAGTCACTGACAAGGGCATGAACTCTGAAGCTTAACAGGATTGGATCAAATCCCAACTCCAAGTTTTTCTAAGTGAAGTAAGAAAAACTACTCTATAGTCTTTGAGTCTGCTCAGGAGTAGAAGGGCAGCAATTTAGAGTGCAGAATATTTTAGAGGATCTTACTTAGCTGTTAGGTAAGTATTTGAATTTCTTAGGCAAATTGCTGCCATATGTTGCAGCTCAACTGATGTTAATTTCCTCCTCTCCCATACCTCTGTATACATTTCCTATACGTCTATATGCATTTCCCATACCTCTGTATGCATTTCCCATACCTCTGTATGCATTTCCCAAGTTTTTGTTTCCTCTTTCAATATGTCTTCCTGGTGTGATTTATGGGCATGAATTCACTATTACTTTGCTAGTACTCCCAAATTCATTTGGGCCACCATAAGCTCTCAAAAATCCAATTTAATTTCTCCTTGAATTTATGAATTTATGGAATATATGTATCTAGAAGTCCCACCATTACATAAATTCAACAGGTCCAAAATCACCATTATCATTTTAACCCTCTAAATCAGCTGCATTGTAGAAAGATTCTAAGTGAAATCTTTTTCTTCAGGCTCTTTCTCCCTCCTGTCTACTCTACACACTACTGCCACATTTATCTGCCCCCAAATTGCTTTCATCACTGTGCTCTTACGTTCTGAAATCCTCAAAGATTCTGCTGCTCCCAGTTACTTACAAGGTAACTTCAAATTCCTTAGTGTTATGAAAGCTGCAGGGTCCAAAAACTAATAAAGTACTATTCAATAAGAATTCCATATACGCCACAGATTTCTAGGCAACAGAAATGGATGTCAGAGCTTAAACAGAAATAATTTTCACCTCTTTGAAGTTCATTTCTTATTTCTACAAGACAAGAAGCTGAACAAACTAGATACCTGCTAACTTACCTTCTAATACATGGATTGTATGAAAGCCTGGTTTAATTTGAATGTCAACAAGGTGTCAGTGATGTACACTTTTTGTCAACTCTTTATGCTTTCTAGGTCTCTGGGGTAAATGCTGCTTTGAAAAAGGAAAGGTCACACCTTCCCTGCCCCTCCTTTTTATCATAGATTGTGTCCAGGCACTTTTGACAATAGATTGTTTCTTTAAGTGAACCTAGGCTCCCAGCTAGTCTCTGCTGAAAAGTGTGAACATTTGCTACAAAACTTCTTTCTGTACCTTTAGTAAAAATGGTAAGATTTTTGAATTAAGATTTATTTTTCCGGGAAATGGAAGAATCTTAATGTCTTATGTGGTTTTTGGAATATACATAACACCCTTGGCTCTTTTCCTTTTGAAATATTTAGCCTGGCTTGGTCTGAGAACTGAGGTTGAGCTTTACTCGAGCTTTAGACACTAAATGATCCCAGTTATCAAGGAGATTCAAATGGATTTTTATTATCTCCTAATTTTGCCTCCACACTTTAAGGTAAGTAACTGACTAGTATTGGTTGGCTGCTAGATTCCACTCGCTTCCACAGAGACGGGGGTTATTACAGGCAAATACCTGAGCGTGACCTATATTTAGGTCTCTTCAAAATCTTCAACAAAGTGGATTCTTTGCAACCTTCACCCTCCAAATTAAGGCAAGGAAGCTGAAAGAAGCACATGTATAATGACACAGAAGTAAGAGTGAACCTGACATGAACAGGGAAAAGCTGTTGAAGTAGAGGGTTAATCTGAAGGACACTCAGGAGATAATGTTGTCCAGGTTAAGCAGAGGTAGATTATCAAAGGCATCAAAAGACAGGAAGAATTCACACTTTGTCGCCAAATAAGTAGGAAGCACTTGGCAATTTTTGTCAAGGAGAGTTGTGGAATTTTTTATTTTGCACTTAAGAAAGAAACAATAAAATTTTTGTTTGGGGGTCCAAGAATTTAAGTAATATCTTTAAATTACTCTTAGGTTCATTAAAAGATTAAAAAGCCTTTTTAAAAAAGGAGTGTAAGCAGAGTCTAAGTTGACTATACTTGCATTACTTCCTCTTGAAGACAGAGTACTGTTTGCTATCAGATATGAAATTCTTTCTCATATTTGATTCACTTTATTCAGACACCAAGATAAACTAAAAACATCTAAGAGGAGACAAGTGACTCTTGAAAAATACTCTGTAGGCAAAACTGCAGAATAAGCCACATTTGGACTCCATAAAATTGTAGCTTATGTACAGAGAAATAATCATTAGAGCCAATTATCTTTAGACAGACTGATGTTTCAAATTCTAATTACAAAGTTTTAGCCTCATTAACACATGTGCTTCATTTTATATCTTGGCTACCACATTTTATTGTTACAATTCATTAAATATACCATGAAAATGAAGATCATAAACTTCATCATATAAGCAAAAGAAAAAATAGGGCCTGGGTAAGGATAACAACACTTTATATTTGCATAGCAACTTCCTTTTAAGGAGCTCAAAACATTTCACAAACATTATCTCATTAATCCTATGAGTACAGCAATAAAAAAATATTTCTTATGTCACTGAGTTTGAGACATTGGTGCATTAAATGGCTACAGTTTGTTCTTAGTGTTGTACATTGACCTATGAACAAATGAACTAAAAGTAGTTCAGATTCATTTATTAAAAATTTACATACAGTAAAATTGGCCTTTTTTGGTCTACATTTTTTATAAATTTTAACACATATAGATTAATGACATTGCCACCACATGCAGGATACAGAATTGCCTTACGACTCCAAAATACTTCTTTTTGATACTCTGTAGTCAAACTCTCCCACATTTTCCCTTGACAAACACTAATCAGCTCTCCAGCCCTTCTGATTTGCCGTTTTCAGAATTTCATATAAATGGGATCATAGATTATGTAACTTTTTGAGGTTGATTTCTTTCCCTCAGTATAATGGCTTTGAGATTCATCTGTGTTGTGTGAATCAATAATAGTTCATTCCTTTTTATTGCTTAGTAGTATTCCCTGGCATGGATGTATCTAGTTTGTTTATCCATTCACCTATCACAGGACATTTAAGTTATTTCTAGTTTGCATTGATTTTTAATAGAGCTGCTATATATATATTCGTGTACAGATTTTGGCGTGAAAATAAATTTCATTTTCTCTAAGTTGAATACCCATGAGTTGGGTTGCTGGGTTATATGGTGTCTGTTAACTTTATACAAAACTGACAAATTGTTTTCCAGACATTCAAATTCCCACCATCAATGTATGAAAGTCCCGGTCGCTCTACACTCTCACTAGCACTTGCTATTGTCACCCTTAAAAATTTTATTTACCCATTCTAATCAGTGTGTAATGGTAGATCACTGTGGTTTTTGCTATATTTCTGTAATGGCTAAGATACTATCATTAACATGTTTATTTTCCATAAGTATATCTACTTTGGTAAGATATTTGTTCAATTGTTTTATTCATGGTAATTTTGTAGATTCTTTGGGATTTTCTACACAGTCTTCTTCATGTAGAGACAATTTTTCATATTCCTTCCCAATCATAGGCACTTATTTCTTGGTCCATTGTATCTCAGTTGTCATATTTAGGCACATGGATTTATTTGTACTATTCCCTTATTATCCTTTTACTGTGAGGAGCCTGTAGTAATATTCTTCCATTATTGATTTTGGCATTTTCTGTCTTCTCTCTTTTTCTTTATTAGTCTACAGAAATATTAACTTCATTGATCTTTTCAAAGAACCAGCTTGTAGTTTCACTGATTTTTTCCTACTGCTTTTTTGTTTTAAATTTAATTAATCATATCATCATTGTTTTCTTTGTTCTGCTTTCTTTGGGATTTCCTTTTTGGTTTCTTAAGGTGCATCTTCAATTCTGATGGGACAATTATTTTTAATATAGCATTTTATTGCTATAAATTGCCCTCTAAGCATTATTTTAGCTGCATCTCTCAAATATTGATATATTTTCATTTTGATTAAGTTCAAAATATTTTCTAGTTTCCCTTCAGTCTTCCTCTTTGATGTATGGATTATGTAGAAGCATGTTCTTTAATTCCTAAATATTTGGAGATTTTTTTCAGTTATCTTTATGTTATTGATTTCTAATTTAATTCCATTATGATCAGGCAATATACTTTGTATGATTTCAATTCTCTTGAATTTGTTAAGATTTGCTTTATGACCAAGATATGGCCAATCTTGAGAATGTTCCATGTGTACTTGAAAACAATATGTATTCTGGTATTTCTGGGTGGAGCGTTCTAAAAATGTCAGCTAAATCCAGTGGTTGATGGTGCTGTTAAGTTCTGTATCCTCTGGTTAGCATTTGCATGGTATGTTTTTCTATCCTTTTATTTAAACTTACATATATATATATATATGAGTTTCTTGTAGTTGTGTAGTTTGGGCTTGAGATTTTTAATAATTCATTATGTTTTTTTATAATTTATAACATATTAATATATATAATCTTTTATAATTTATATATTATATATGTTGTAATTTTTAATAATCCTTGGTGTGCTCAATTTAAATTTAATATTGTTGATATTTTTGGATTTGGATCTACCATGACCTCAATTTTTCATTTCCTATTTTTTCATTTCCTTCTTTTCCCTTTCTGTCTTCTGTTGAATTATTAGAATATATTTTAGTATTCCATTTTTGTTAATATATTGAGTATTTCACTATTTTTTTGGAATTTTTCACTAATGGTTTATCTAAGAATTATAATATACCTACTTAACTGTTCACAATGCATTTATAATTAATATTTCACCACCTCCAGCGGAACACAGAAACTTTACTACTTTATAGGTCCCTTTACCCTCCTCTCTTTATGTTTAGTTGTAACATGTATTATATCTACATATATGGAAAATCCCATCAAACTTATAATTTTTGCTTTCAACCATCATATATATTTTAAAGAGCTTAGAAAGCTTGTATTTGTCTGTTATATTTACCATGATATTTACTATTTCTGCCCCTCTTGCTTCACTGCTGGCATTCCAAGTTGCCTTACAATACCACTTTTATTCAATCTGAAGACCTCCCTTTTGCACATTTTTAGGAGCATTTCTGCTGGCAACAGATTTTCTATTTTTCCTTCATCTGAGAATATATTTTGCTTGCTGAAGGGTAATTTCACTGACTGTAGAATTCTGGCTTGACATTTCTTTTCTTTCAGTACTTTACCCCACTGCCTTCAGACAACTACTTTCTTGATTCTGATAAGAAATCTGCCTTAATCCAATACTGTTTCCTGTTACACATGTAAGGTTTCATTTTTCTCTGGCAGCTTTCAAGATTTTTTGCTTGTCATTGGTTTTCAGGGGTTTAATGATAATGTTTCTGGGCATGGGTTTCTTTGAATTTATCATGTTTGTTTCACTGACCTTCATGAATCTCTAAATTTATGTCTTGGGCCAAATTTGTAAAGTATTCAGTCATTATTTCTTAAAGCAGTTTTTCTTACCCATACTTTTCTATTATCATTCTGGGACTCCAAGAACATTAATGTTCAACCTTTTAGTATCCCACAGAGCCCCAGGACGTCATTTTTTTTCAAATTAAATATTTTCTATTGATCTACATTCAAGTTTACTGACTTTCCTCTGTCATCTCCATTTTGTTCTTGAGTCCATCCAACTTTTTAGTTTTTCTTAGTGTATTTTTCAGTTCTAAAGTTTACCTTTGGTTATGTTTTTATATGTCCTATTATTCTGCTGAGACTTTTTATCTTTCCATTAATTTCAAGAGTATTTGGCATTATTACTTAGAATACAGTTAAAATACCTATTTGAAATTTTTTCCTGTTAATTTCTACATCTGTGCCATTTTAGGATTGATATCTGTTTATTGTAATTTTCCTTGTGTAATGTTGAAGTTTTCTTGTTTCTCTGTATGTTGGATAATTTGGGGGGTTATCATGAACATTTTGAAAAGTATCTTTTTTTCTCTTGGTTGAATCTTATGGAGAATATTGATTGGATTATTTCTTTCTTAATTTTAGTAGTCATTGATCCTGTTTAGAGTCAGTTTATATATTCCTTTTGTGGGCTGTAGCTAATTGACAGGTTCAATTTGCAGTGCTAATTGAACCTGTCTTTTGTGTGGCAGTGTTGGATCTGGGAAGTGGTCTGCCCCACAGTTTGATTCTAAAGCCTTTGATATACTGATTAGAGCCAGATTTAAGCATACACAATTTATGACTAATAAGAGTTCATAAACAATTTTTTGGAATTGTTTTCCTGAGCTCTCTCCCTTCTGTGATTTCCCTGACACCTTCTGCTCAGGAACCTCTGGCTAGTAAGCAAAGACTTTAGATTTCCCATTCTGCTGCATATTACTATGGCTGCATTTGTCTCCAGGGCCAAGCAACCAGAGGATATATACTCAAAAAACAAAAAACTCAGAAACGATGAGGCTCTTCCCTACATTCTTGGGACCAGAGTTTCTCTGGTCAAAGGGACACGTTCCCTTATTGGGGTTTTTGGTGCCTGCCTGACAGTCACTGTCACTGCTGCTGGGGGGTTGGCCGGGGGCTGGTGTGAATAACAACAGGAAAGAACACAAACAGATGATTTTTTTCTACTTTTTCTCACTCTAAGATGCACCTTTCCTGCTCATTAGTGAAGAAATAGAGGCTTCTCTTGGCGCTGTTTCTGTTCATATTCAATGTACAGACCCAGGTTTCAGGCTGCTTTGGATTCATTGCCAAGGGAAACCAGAGAAGAAAAACATGGGAAACTCATCACTGACTTGGTGAGACTTGAAGTTCTGTTTTTTTCTCCCTATCTCTCTGCTACCATTCACTTTTCAGTCTTCAGATAGCTGCTGTGTGCATTATGTCTGGGGTTTTTAGTTGCTTGGAGGGAGAGAAACAGGATGGAATGTGTTTACTCCATTTTGACTGGAACCAGAAACCAAGGTTTAGATTTCTTGAGTCCTAGTCATCAGACCAATCTTGAAAGTATGCTTTAGTCTAGAGACTGAAAACAAATTTCCGAACAATAATAGTATGTAAGATTTAAGTAACAAGGGTGCCAAAAACTCAGGCATGTCATTGAACCCTGTCATGACTCTATAAGGGTCATGTGATAGTTGTTTTATTTATTTTTACATTACAGATAGGGGACTGCAATGCGAAGATATTAAGTAACCTACCCCAGGTCATACAGCTAAAGACTGATGGAGTCAGGATTTGATTCTGGTCTGGCTCCAGAAACCAGGCTCTTAATCATACAATGTGCTTAATTCTCTATTTTCTGTTTTTGTTTTATTTCAGTGCACACAATATTTTACATTTATGAGAGAACACTGAGTTATCTACAAGTGTAACATATTTCACTCAAAGTTTAGGAAAGAGAAAAAATAAATGGGCAAAGAGGTGGTATTACCATTTCTCAGAAGGGTCAAGAAAATATTTTAGGAATCAAAATAATTTTAAAGTTCCATTGAACCTTTAAAATTTTGTGCCTGTCAGCTGGATTTATTCACACAGTTCTCCTTTTCCTCTCAGATTACTAAACTCTAACGTTAAGCGGAAGGGCATATGGAGGGTAGGAGGTTTCTTTAAGCTTTGTTCCCTGCTGCAGTGGCAGCAAAAAATATCTTTTATTAAAATAATCAATAGCTTTCACTTATCCATAAAATTAAAGTCCAACCAAGGCCCTAATGAGTCGTATAAAGAGTGACACTTGTGGAGTAGGGCTGGTCTTGGGCCACCACAAGGTGAGTGCAGAAATTGAAACCAAGTGTTTAGGAATGTTCTTGGCTATTTGATAGAGTCATTTTGTGTTGGATATAATAATTAAAAAGTGGACTTGAGTATTTTATTGTTTTTCTTTTTACTTTATTCTCCTAGTAATTCATTTTTACTGTATTTTCCAAAAGTATAAAACTATGCAGTGAATTGGAAATTAAAACAAAACCCAAACAAAAACCCAGAATCTTCACCGCCACGGGTCTCGGAGGAGCCACGCTAAAGCACGGTGAGTGACTACCTTCTAAGTTTAAAAGAAACAATGGCAAAATTATTCAGAACAGGGTCCCTGACATGATTTTCTTCCTTCAGTGATTCTTAATGTTTCTAAAAAGTATGTCTCACATTCTAAGTAAGGTTGTGTTTGTTTGTAAGAGACAAAGGCTTGGAGAGCTTTTATCTCTCCAAGAGCTGGTTTTGAATATGTCTGAAAGCTGGTGTTTGTACCTATTTCTTCCTTCAAATTTTAGGCTTCGAGGTTAAGCCCCTCCAGTCCCATAACGAAAAGCCTAAAGGGGCTGAAGTAAGGGAAAGCCACTGAGCCTAGGCAAGTACCGGTCCGAGGCTTCTCAGAGGGTTGGAGGTCCTTTGGGAGCACCACAACGCTGTAGTGGCAACCTTTGCAAGAGAAAAGGGAATGAAGACAAAAGGAAAATGGGGGCAAGCACATTCCTCCATGTGCTCACTGCTTCCCTTACTATTCAACTTGGTTAGCCACCAACAGGTCTTTCTCCTTTAATCTAGTCAGCTCAAGGGACACGCTGCTAATGCTTTTTTCCATCCACATGCTATGTAAACATTGATACCTAGTTAAATATAACAATCAACCAACTTCTCTTGAGGTTCCCTTAAGTATCTAGAATTCTGTCTTAATGTGAAATAATGTATTACAACAAACACTAAATGTGTTCTTAGGGAAAACAATGTCCACAGTGTGGAGATTGTGTTCCTTGTGATACATTTTACCACATTTAATCAGAAAAAAACTATCATGTTTGTTCAAGACTTTCTTTTCTTTGTTTCTTTTTATTTTAACTGATCCAAATCTCAGTTTCCTAAAAGGTACCAACAGAATTGAAAAACAGAGATGTGTAAATGTCTCAATTTGTTCTAACAAAAATACTAATAAGAAATAGTCAAAAAATACAGAAAAGAAAAAGAAGTCATTACTTAGGTGTATCATGTTCTATGAACTCGTCCATCAATGTTGGTTCACAGCCTTCAGAAAACAGTTGCCTGAATATGTTCAAGTCTTTCAGTCCACTTGAGCCACTCTATCTATCCTGTTAAGATAAGTTTTCTTTTTAAGGTAGGAAACACAGTGTTTTGTCTAGAATTTCCTGGTACTCTTGGGGTAGTCTGATATTTCTCCCAGTATGACCTCTCTTCCTGCTTGCAAAATTATTTTTGATCTCCTGTGTTTTCTCTAGTTTTCATTTACTCAAATGTGAAACATAGCCTTTAATTTCCCTAAATTATTACTTCCATGAGGCACCTGTGTTTTGAAAACCTTTCCTGAAGATTGGGGTTCATAATTGTTCCTATGTCATAGAACTGTTAAGAGCATAGAATGAAGTTATAAAAGTAAACTGCCTGGTATACAGTAAACATCTAATAAATGTTGGCTCTTACTGTTTGTTTAGGGAGAGTGGTATGGGGTTACATCAGAGCAGAGAGAATGAAATGAAATATTAGACATCCCTGCTCCCTCTGGAATTCCTCTAGCCTGTTCAAACATAGACATTTCCCACTATGTCAAACTTGCTTCTGTAACCTGCTTGTTACTTTTTCAATCTAGCTGTCCATATCTCAATTCCTGGTACTTTACTTAAAGAGGAACCCTCTCTGCCTCATTCTCTCTCCCTTGTCTCATGGCCCCCCTATACCACGGTGTGGTGGAGAGGAGAGACTGGGTCAGACACGAGGCCAGGAATCTTTTGATGGATTCTTCCATCTTCCAAACCCAAGTGACCTATTAAAGGAGAAATTATTCTAGAGTCAGATAAGCCAATCAATTGTTAAAGTAAAGGTTAAAGTGGCTCCTGAACTATAATTAGATTTCAGCCAAAACTGTTTCCAGAAATGAAACCATCACTGAAGCAAGGAGAGTTTGATAGTGTGGAAAATTACTCTTAGAAAACTAATATCAAATATTGTTCCATATTTAATCCTCTAATAAACTACAGCAGCTAATCTGAACAAGAAATAAAGATTTTGAATTCACTTATTTAATCAGTTCAGTCAAAATTAATATTGAAACATTCTTTCCAAAGAAATAAAGTCTGATGTTAACAGAACTCTAAGAAAAAAAAAAACACCTTCAAATATTTAATTAAAATAATTCTATTTAATGAATTTTTAAAGATTGCTCATGTATTTGTTTCTTAGGGTTGCATTCGCGAATTACCACAAATTTGGTGACTTGACACAACAGGAATGTGTTCTCTCCTAGTTCTGGAGGTCAGAAGTCCCAACTCACGATGTTGGCAGGGCTCTGCTCCTTCCCTTCTTCTTCCTGCTTTGGGTGGCGCCAGGTTTCCTTGGCTTGAGGCTGCATGATTCTAATCTCTGCCTTAGTTTTCACACGATCTTCTTCTCTGTGTTGCTCCTCTGTGCGTCTTGTATAAGGAGAGGTGCCATTGAATTTCATGCCTACCCTAATCCAGGATGGTTGCATCTTGAGACCTTTAACTTCATTACAACTGAAAAGACCATTTATTCCAGATAAGGTCACATTCACAGATTTGAGGAATTAGGATATAGACACATCTTTTTGAGACCATAAGTCAGACCTCTGTAGCTGGGAAAACAAAAGCTGTTGGGAAAACAAAAGCTGTTCTAGCAAAATTTCATTAATTAGGTAGAATTAGAGTAAGCATGAAATAATAAAAAATACTTGAAAATATAATTATATTTTAGTATATATAATAATTTTAGCAAAGCAAACAACCTGTCAAATAAGTTATAGTGCCAGTCAGTAAAATGAGAATGTTGCCCTGCAAATTTGAAAGCAACTCCTTTTCTCGTAAGAATATTCTTTATATTATTATTTATGATTGCTGATATGGTTATTAGATACTTTAATCACAAATCAAATCAATTTGAGTAGAGCTTTTATGAATGATCAAAAATTAGTTGTTTGAATTTACAGAATACAATTCAGAAATTTAAAAGTTGAGGAATTCCGTAGTTGAAGAATTAAAACTTAACCTGAATTCACTGGGAGACTTGCTTATTTCAACACATATTCCTATAGGTTAATATTATTCCATATTCTGGAAGAACTCCCAATTTGATGAACTTAAGAGGGGAAAAGAGGATATTAAAGTCTTAAAACTTGACCCACAAAATCACAGGTATATTAGAACATCAGTAATTTCTAACCAAGTGGCAAAGCAAACTAAAATTAATTACTTTTTATATCAGAAGATAATTGACACAAGAAACATAAGGCCTTTCATATCTGCTTGTCTAAGTTACGTTTTGATCTAAAGAATTCTCAGCCACCTCAGAGTAAATCAGTAGAGTATCACAGTGTGCCTTTAATTGTATTCATTAATATTCATTTGGGAAAAGTGTATCATAGTTTCTATTTCAAGGACAAAAGCTGGAATATTAAACCTTACTTTTGTCTAGAACATTCATTTTGAAGCTAATCTTTTCAATATTTTTCTCTGAGGACGTTATTGTGCTTTAACGGTTCAGTTCCTGAAATGTAACAGACTTGCTTTGTTGCATTATAAACGGTTTCATTCAGGAGTACCGTATTTAGGCCAAAGATAGATGATTTTAACCTGCTTTAATAATTGCCTCATTTTCCTGAGACTACATCAGCATTGGAATTTAATAAAGGAATATGTATCAAAACCACTATCAACATAGGATGTCAATGGTTTAATAGCGCCATGAAAATCATCAGAACCCCAATCCTGAACAATAACATCAGCGGACTTTTATTTACGACTTACTATGTGTCAGTCACTGTTAGCATTTTACATGTGTTAAGTCATGTAATCCTCATAACGGATCTATTCTTATTACTCCCATTCTATTCATGAGAGAACTGAGGAGCAGAAACAATAACTAACTTATAGTGAGAAACTAACGGAGCTTAGATATGAATCAGGTGGTCTGGGTCAGAATCCTCTAACCCTCCCAGACTTTTTTTACTTGATATTATACAACAGATGTTTTTCTAAACCATAATATTATTTGAAAATGCTGTTTGCATAGCTGCACCACATTCTTGAGCTTTACTGTAATTTATTTTATTATTTCTCTATTGTCTAAGTTTTCTGGGGTTTTTTTTGCTATCAGAAATAATATTTATACAAGTGTCAGAACAACTGTTCAATGATTTACTTTTTTAAAGTGGAATTTGACAAATACAAGATAATGAATTTTCTAAAGTGCTTAATACATTATGCTGAAAGCTTCCAGGGAGTTTAAATCAGTTTATAACCTCAGGAGTATTAGATAACAAAAATAGTATGTGAATAGCACGTAGGGTGAGAGTTTGTAAGTTTGGGGAAAAGGCATGGAAGAGTGGCAGAGGCTAAGATGGAAGAAGTGAGCGGGATCCAGACCATGAAGGGTACAGAGAAACCAAAACATAGATATCTATCAGTCCCAGCTTTCTGAGTTGGATGTCAAAGTCCACTGGATTACCAGAAGAGAAATCAAATGATTAAGGAGTAGGCATTTGGGGAAGAAAATGAGATCAGTTTTAAGTATATTAAATATAAATTGTGTATGCTATATCCAGATGGCTATGTTAGATTTTATGGTCTAGGACTCAGGAAGCCAGGACTTCAGATGTAAATTTGAGAGTCATTATTATATATTAGGTCCTTGAAAATTGGTTGATCACTCAAAATATATATTTCAGGGAAAAAGAAGCCAGAGCATAGAGTTTGGGGAACAGTAATGTTCAGAAGAAGTCTTAGAATCTAGCTTCTCTAAACCAAAAATTTTTGAAATATAAATAACTGTAATTTTGTGATAACTAGCCCTAATCATATAATCACATCATGGTTCTGAATTTGGGTAGTAATAACGCCCACTTTCCGACTGACTCATGTATACATATCAAATGTACTTAAGATGTTGCAAGAGAAGGACCCAATAATTTAGGATTTAAGAAATTCAATGTTGCTCTAAAAAGGAAAAATTTGTAATAAATTAGAATAGTAACACGATACACACACTCATCTCAAGAACCAGAAATTTGGGGTAATTACCAAATTTTGAGAAATTAGTATAATTTTGCTATTCTCTAGCCAGCAGACAATCATAAGAGGAGCCTTCCCCTCACCCCATCCCCCCAAGTTGAAAGGCTTTTTTTTCTTCAAGATAATTACATCCAGAAGATGTAGATTTGTATACTTTGCCACCTTGTGGTCATTGTAGTTATTTGCACGACTCCACCTGTGCTGTTGTTTGAAGATTTTCCTATGAAAATAGCTAGTTGTTCTTATATAGTTAATCAATGGCAAGACCAGCAAAAACGTATTAGAATAAACTTGAAAGATCTTGACAAAAAGATGCTCATGCCCAAGATGAAGAGCCTAAATGATGAACATATTATGGACTGCTAGGTCAGCTTGATAACTTTCTTTGCACATTTCTTAATTTTTTTTCCCACATGTTGCTACAGTAATTATTTTGACACAGAATAAATGTTAATAAACATTTTTGTAAAGGGTTATAACTCTTGACAGTGTGAATATTAGCATAATCTTTTTTTTGCATTTTGCTAATGTTTTAAACAGAAAATAAAACTCATGACATTATATATGTAGTATAGATATAAATAAATAAGACAACTTTCTGTACAACTAAAACCAAAGTATCCATGAGCACTTAGGCTAAGGTCGAATTTCTATGTTTTCTAGTTTATATAAAACAAATGTGCTGGAGAAATGAATTTTTTAAATGTCTCTAGAGGTTCAGTAGCTATTGCCTGACAATGTAATACAGATGCATTTTTAAGAGGTTTGGGTTACTCGCAAATTAACGACTGTATTTTTTTATATTTTTGTCTCATCTTCTGATTGCTTTCACTGAGATTTGATTTTCCTATGTTTGTAAATCTACAAAATATTCAAACATTTGTGTTGAAAGCCGCTCAGAGGACAAACCCCATCTTGGTTTAGTGGTCTTCTTAAGCATAAACAGAGCTTTTCACCATTCCAGGTCACTAATTCCCTGAGGTAATGAACTGAATTTTGAACAATAGTTTCATAAGAATAATCATTCTTAAGCTTCATTTTATTCTTCAAAATATAGGAAATGCTATTAAAATTTAGTGAGCTGAATAGCTTGGCTAAATTTCCTTAATTTTTTTCCTTAAAAAAAAAACTACATGCTTTGACTCATTTAAGCTTTGGTGATATGGTTGATAGACTGAATATTTATTCACGTTATTCAACTGAAGAGACTTCTCCACAGTTACACCAAAAGTAAGGAGCCCTTCAAGTGCAAAACTTGAAAACATATAATGTTGACTTTACAAGAAAGCTGGGGGAGAAGTGATTATCATTCTGTCTCTGTTACTAGAAAAGCAACCCAATTATATTAGGGTTTGATATTATTAAACCCAAATATCAATTGACCTCTTGATATTAAGTCCAGAGTACCCACATTATACATGATGGGCTCTTAAGAATTATTTTGGCTCATGTATCCAACAAAGGACTGTCCCCCACCAGAACCTTGAAGTAGCCAGGACACACAGGATTCTGTCCTGTATTTGTTCCCAATTACCCAACAGCTTTAACTGGAATGAGGAGGGAGGGTTCTTCGAAGGTAGATTGCTCTCTGCTGCACATTGGAAACAAATGGTAGAACCTTGTTAAACGATACCTCTGAGCTGGGGACTCTGGGTTTTTCCTCATAGAATAAGAGGCTCTACTTACACAGTAAAGATGGTCATAGCAGGGATACTGTGGAAAACAAGGATAAAAAGGGATAAAAGGAATGACTTTTGTTCACATACTAGGGAGATTTAATGCAAACATAGTAGCTCCATTACCATGCATGTCACATTAGATGTGATATAATAAAGGAATCATTTAAGTTAAAAATATATGTCAGTTCAAATGAAAGCCGTATTTACATTCCAGCTCAAACATTTCCTATTTAGGCAAGTTTTAAATGTCTCCAAGTCTCTGCTTCCTCATATGTAATATACAAATACATTTGCCTCAAGCAAACTCGTGGGCATTAAATAGGAAAATACTAAAAATTATACAAAGCTATTAGTCAGGATAGCATAGACTATGCTGTAGTAACAGATAAACCCCCAAATCTCTGACTTAACACAAAAAATGGTTAATTTTTTACTCAAATTATAGTTTGATGCAAACCTGGTGAGCTCTTTTCTAAGCAGAAACCCTGAGATCTTGAGTTTCTAGCAGCACAAATGGAAGATAGCACACAATAGAAAGCACACCCCATTTTTGCTAAGGCAGAAGTGACATCACTTCTATATACATGAGCATGTGGATATCTAGTGCAAAAACCAGCAACCTCTACTATAAGCAATGCATTTTTATTGTTGGAAAATTAGAAAGCACAGATGCACATAAAGAAAAAAAATACACGTTAAGCACAATCCCCTTTTCAAAATTTCAATATCCTCTCAAACTTCTCTACATATGCATTTTCATATAATTTTAAATGAGTACACAGGTTTTCAATAAATGCTGTTTCCTTCTCCCTTGGAGAGTCTACCCATTTCTCTTCCACTCAAGAAAAGCATACAAATTGGGAACAAGAGTGACATTGTAAGGATAAACTTAAATCTGCTCTAATTTCCTTAAATGCACATTAGTTACACATTTATGAAATTACTGGCAACAGATTACTTTGTAACACAACTTTCACCCAAGACCCTGAGTCCTGATTCAGAGGATGAAAACCCCTTCTTGTAGAACCTGTCAGTAGAGTTAGGTGTTAATGGAAGAAGCCATTAAACTGAGAGCATATTTCCCTGGCTACCTATGTTGCTACCTTAATTTTACTTGACAAAGTAGTGTGTATGATTTTTCATTGTTTTCAATGATATTTGTATATTCAGTAAGTCAAATTGCAGCGCTCAATAAATCCTATGTTTCTGTTCAAAACAAGTCACAATGCCCACAAGTTTATTTTTCTTTCTCTGGACTCACTTCATATCACGTAGCTATTATAAATAATACAAAACAAACACTTTATTTTAGAAAATTACAGAAAATAGCATCACCTCTTATAATGTTACAGAAATACATAGTTATCTGGAAGTCCTAAATCAAAATGCCTATGAGTTAATATCCAAATGGACGGAGAAGAAATAAGATTGATTTTTACAAACCTTTTAAAAATAGTGTTTAATGCTAAGGTGGGTATTTCATAATAGATAAGCAAAGCTATAGAAATGTATAGACAAGATCATAGATTCCTGCCACCAGGAGAGTAAAGACAAGGGTTTTAGCAGTTTGTTTTTTATAAGAAAAAATAATTATTATCAAACTAAAAATCTTCTGTACAGCAAAGAACACCATCAGTAGAACAAAAAGACATCCTACAGTATGGGAGAATATATTCATAAATGACATATCCAATAAGTGGCTAACATCCAAATTATATAAAGAGCTCACACACCTCAACAAACAAAAAGCACATAAGCCAATTATAAAATGGGCAGAGGAGCTGAACAGACACTTCTCCAAAGAAGAAATTCAGATGGCCAACAAGCACATGAAAAGATGCTCCACATCGCTAATCATCGGAGAAATGCAAATTAAAACCACAATGAGATATGACCTCATACCAGTGAGGATGGCCAACATCCAAAACACAAACAAGAACAAATGTTGGCGAGGATGTGGAGAAGGGGAACCCTCCTACACTGCTGGTGGGACTGCAAATTAGTTCAACCATTGTGGAAAGCAGTATGGAGGTTCCTCAAAAAACTCAAAATAGAAATACCATTTGACCCAAGAATTCCACTCCTAGGAATTTACCCTAAGAATGCAGCAGCCCAGTTTGAAAAAGACATATGCACCCCTATGTTTATCGCAGCACTATTTACAATAGCCAAGAAATGGAAGCAACCTAAGTGTCCATCAGTAGATGAATGGATAAAGAAGATGTGGTACATATACACAATGGAATATTATTCAGTCATAAGAAGAAAACAAATCCTACCATTTGCAACAACATGGATGGAGCTAGAGGGTATTATGCTCAGTGAAATAAGCCAGGCAGAGAAAGGCAAGTACCAAATGATTTCACTCATCTGTGGAGTGTAACAACAAGGCAAAAACTGAAGGAACAAAACAGCAGCAGACTCACAGAACCCAAGAATGGACTAACAGTTACCAAAGGGAAAGGGACGGGGGAGGATGGGTGGGAAGAGAGGGATAAGGGGGAAAAAGGGACGTTACAATTAGAACATATAATGTAGTGGTGGGGGGAATGGGAAAGACAGTATTTACAGAGAAGACAAGTAATGATTCTATAGCATCTTACTACACTGATGGACAGTGACTGTAATGGGGTATGTGGTGGGGACTTGATAATAGGGGGTCTAGTAACCATGTTGTTCAAGTAATTGTATATTAATGATACCAAAATAAATAAATAAATAAATAAAATTAAAATTAAATAAATAAAACAATAATAATTTTAAAAATAATTCAACCTTAAATGATATTCTTAGAGCTGTAAAATACACTGTTGGTAGTCTCAGGAATGCACTCATAATTATTTACTTAAACATTCTTTACTGAACTTAATTTAGAGTATTAAATTAATAGATGCTATTTGTTTTCAGTCTGTTACATGCCACATACTGTGCTGGGAGCTGGTCTGTGCTCTACCTCATGTACGCACACACAGAAAATTGCAATGTAGCTCTAGCTTCATTTTACAAAGGAGGAAAATGAAGATCAAAGAACTTATATAAAGATAGAATGCAGTGTAACCAGGCTTGGAATTCAGGTCTTTTTGCATATAAAATTCTTCCTCACATTTTCAGGTCCGTATTCTAGGCATACGGTAATCATTGACTTGGTATTTTTGTATATATAAGGGCTCTGCAATTATCTAATACATGCCTCTTGTTTTACGGATATGAAAACTGAGGCAATGTGATGCTTCTTCACTGTAATACAATTGCATATCAAAAGAGCTGGACTTAAATTCTGAATTTACAGATCCCCCAATGTTCCCTCATGAGTATTCCAAATCATAGGCACCAAACAACTGAAGACTAGAAAATTGGGAGTGGCGTTCAGGACCAAGCCATTTGTGTAATGGCACAGAAAGAGAGACAGAAAATATAAAATGCTCAGAGAAAATCAGAAAAGCCATGATGGATTGAGAATAAGGTATGGGCACAAATTTATCTGACTCCTGAGACTCTGAAATGATGATTCAAAAAGTAGAGGAGAAACTCACAGTCTGGAAACAGGAAGACAAAGAAGAATGCTTGGCCTTGCCAAACATGAGTGTCTTCAAGCCTTGCTGTGTCATCTCTACCTTAAAATCGATTGAAACTTCCACTTCTGTCACATATGATGGCATGAACATTCTTGATGGTGAGGAACATTCTTACAATTTGGTGTCCCCTCCCTCCAGTATCTTCTGCAACCACAACACGACTTCGCTTAATCTGTAACAACAAATGGCATTGCACTGTTCTTGCATATTAGTACTGGCATGGTTTTGATTACTTTGTTAGTGAAAATGTTTCAGTTTTTAGAGAGAGATAAGATACTATGTTTGAAGGTTAAGAGTTCCCAGTTTCAGCTACAAAGTTCTTGCCTTGCTAGAATGAACCACTCATCTAGGGTTAAGGAAGCTTCCCTCGTTCTACTTGTGTAGACAAGATGATCCCAAAGTCTGGGCTGGAGGTGTCTCCTTTCACCACAAAGAACTGATGTGAATCAGGGTGTGGAATTAAGGCTAAAATTTTTTAGTCAAAGATGAAAGTTTCTGGTATATGGAAAAATTGTGTCTGTTGTATTGTAATTGGGGATATGTTTTAGGAGGTTTGGAATAAACCAGTGATAAAACATTTCTAAATCCCAGCAAACAATAAACTCACAATATATATCTGTAGAAGTCTATCATATAGCTTGAGCAGCTAGAATTAACAGGGAAAGATGGGAGAGTAAGAGGATGATAGAGAAAGAAGACAAAAACGAGGAGAGTTGGAGAGAAACAAACAGATATGAACAGCCAAGGTAAATGGGCAAATAGCTGCCCCAATTCATGAAGAACTTCTTGTCCTAATACCAGGTCACATATAACTTAGTTGTACTTCATTTTGATGAGCCCATTATATCATTAAAATACAAATAGTTTTTGTCAACCTGGTTTAACTGGATTTCTCATCTTTGCAACCACACACACACACACACCTTGACAAATGCATTCATTTTTCTGTTTCAAGAAAACCTACTGTGTATAACAAAGGTAGTGTATTCTCTGTATAGAGTATGAAATAAACAAAACAGGAGTTGAGTTTTGCCTGGTATGACGTGATACAACCAAGATAATACTTCAGGGTGTATTTATCCTTTTATGTATTTTTTTTAAAGCAGCATTTATAAATATCCCATGTTCTCTGGGGTTTTATAGAAGAGCAATAAAATGACATAATCCCCAACATGGAAAAATTGGAATCCAGCAGTGGAGGTTCACAGTCTGACAAACCCTGGAGGGTTCTGTTTTGGACTAGAAATATCTCTGTTATTGAATTAATCCATTGAGGTTGTAGGCTGCCTGGAGTTGGTAATGTCTGCTATTACCACTTCAGTCTGTATTCCAGTACCATACCATGTCAGTATTTCATGGGGTCCCTCCTTCTCATTATATTGTTAGATATCATACTCTTTAATTGCATCTACAGAAAATCCATTAGCAATCCGAATTCTTAAACACAAGATTCCATTTTGCCTGTGAACAAACCACATTTACTTGCCATTTTAGTCAGCTTGGCTGATATAACAAAAATACTATAAACTGGTGGTTTAAACAACAGAAATTTATTTCTTACAGTCCTGGAGGCTGGGAAGTCCAAGATCAAGGAGCTAGTAGGTTCATTTCCTGGTGAGGCTCCCCTTGCTGGTTTTCACATGGTCACCTTCTTGCTGTGTCCTTATATGGTGGAGCTAGGGGCCTCTAGTCTCCTTCTCCTTGATAGGGTACAAGCCCATCATAAGGGCTCCACTGCCATGACTTCATCCAAACCTAATTACCTCCCAAAGGCCCCACTTCCAAATACCATCATATTGAGGATTAGGGCTTCAACATAAACTTTGGGGGGGACAAAACATTCAGCCCACACCACTTGCACCGGATCACCTTTAAGAAGGGCATTAGTGGTGAACCAATGTTCTGGTTTCTAGGCAAAATTTTAGTTAAAAGATGAAATGTAAACATGTTCTTTTGCCCAACTGAGATAAATAGACTTGAAATCTCTTTCCAGAAATCTAATCAAGTGGAGAGTTCTAACCTTGGCCAAGTTTTCTAAAACATTCAAAACACTCCATTGACCTACAGCTTTGTACATTGTTAGCAGCTGAAAACATAACATCATAGTTTGCAAAAGCTTGAGTTACAAAGTGTTTTGAAATAGTTCTAGAGACCTGGTTATGCTTAAATAGCTCAGCAAAACATTCAGTCCTGCACTACTTACTGCCTTCCTACTATGCATTTTGCAGGCGCTTAGCAAGATGGTGAGGACCTAGCCCTCAAGTGGAGTTTAATCCAGAAGATTAAAACACAAAGGGACAATATGTCAAAACTTGCAGAGATAATGCCTGTAGCATTCCTTAGAAGTCTGACCAAAGCATCTGGCTCAGCCCTTCCCTGGACAGAAGATGAGCTGAGGTTCAGAGAAAGTCACTCATTACCAACTCACCAGAACTAGAACCCAGCACTTCTGACTATCGAGAATTGCTTGTTTATCAGAGAGTGGGTGCATGCCAGAGATCCTATATTCACAAAAAAGTGTATTTGTTTTGGAGACTCATTTAAATTCTTGGTTTTCTTATTTTTTATAGGAGTCAAGTTTGCATCCCAAATATTAGGAGTTTCCAATTTCAAAAATGCTGTGGAGCGTTTCCAGTACCAATTTATAAGGTATTCTTACTGTTCACAATATTGTTCAATTTTTAACTCTTAGAAGGAAGTCGAACAAACTGGTATCCTCACAACATAGAACACATGTTTGGTGTTAAATACCAAGTTGTTAGATTAATTAATTAATATTTAAATTGAGGACAGGGAAGTGCAAAGGTAGAGTCTCAGGAAGAAGTAATTGAGTCAGTTCTGAAAAAACACCTCATAGCAAGTGTATTCACCTGGGTTATAAATGACTGAAAAGAGCACTTCCTATGAAAGCATAAATCTTAATGTATGGTAGCCTTGCCAAGCAAAACTCTAATAAAGTTTTCAAGGAAAGTGATAGCACAAATGACAGATAAATAGATAGTATGATACAAAGGTTGATACAATGTTCTTCCTTTAGGTGCCTTTGGATTTCAGACGTACTCAGATTAAACCTCCACCATTAAAAGAAATTTTGGTCTCCTGAGAGATACCATGGACCCTCGTAACCCTTATTCCATTGGCACGTAACTTTCCCATGGCCTGCTGCTCAGGCCGGCAGCCACTGCACAAAGCCAGGCCTGCTTCTGCGGCAGCGCCAGGCAAGCTCAGGCAGGAAGCCCGTCACTGACATCCCCAGCTCCTCCATATTGCAAACACTCTTGTTTTTGTTTTCATTTTTCAAAGTTTTGACATGAGCTCAAAGTACATGTTTTTTCATTTGTATTGGATCACTTAAATCTCTCCTTTTCACACACAAAAAAAGTCTCTAAATATACAGAACGTTAATATTTGTTTAAGAGGGATGGGCTTATAAAAAAAATAAGCCTTAATTCCCAAGAGGTGGCACCCACTGTGAGCTCAAAAACTGCCAGTGACTTGAAAGAAAACTCTGCATTTAGAGAGATGGAGGCTAAAGAAAAAATCACAAAGTTATGGACCAAGGTCAGTGCTGGGTGTTGTCCTTCATCCCTCCAGATCCTCTGCACTGCTGGCTGCTGCTCTGTGCTCGGGGGGGCCGAGCTCTGGGCACTGCTTCCCCTGGGCTCCCTGCTCTGGGCCCACTTGGCTTCGGCCAGCCGAAGAAAACAGCAGGAGAAGGAGAGAGGAGCGAGAGGTCTGGCAACTGATTTTCTGGGCCTCCTCTCTAAAGAGAGCCTGAATGCTGGCTGAATCCCCCCGTGAATGCTGGCTGAATCCCCCCCGTGAATGCTGGCTGAATCCCCCCCGTGAATGCTGGCTGAATCCCCCCCGGGAAGGCTGCAGTTTCATTTCATCCCGCAGCCTTCCCCATACAATCGTCCAGCTAGAGTTGGGCAGCGACTCCTTGCCTTTTCCTCGGGAGGCTGGGGCAGTGGTGGCTCCCATTGCTGGGAGCCACGGGCTGCTGCCCTCTCCTCTTAGTTTCCCTTCTTCTCTTGACAGATAGAGAAAAATCTTAAGCAAAAGCATATAGCTAATCAAGCTCAAAGAGGTTAAGAATTTCTGTCTGCTTTGCTTGGTGCCCAGAAGAGTACCTGGCAAATAGTAGGCACTCAATACATAGTTGTTGAATAAATTGTTATACATGTAACTTTTTAGTGAAAATTATAACTTTAACTTGACAAAGATGATATTTATGATTTTCCAACATAGAAACTAAAAATAAATTCCTGCATGCGTACCAAAAACCCCAGTCACATCAATTTTTGTTATGCGTACTTTATTGTTGCTACAAATACGTGAATAAAAAGATATTAATGAATAAGAGTGACACTGGCAGGGCCTTAACAAATAACTAGAGAAAGATGTTCGCTACTTAAGACAGAACTGAAATGTTCACTACTTAAGACAGAATTGAACCTTGTAGGCAGGAGATAGCTCATGATTTCTCTTCCAACTTCCCCAAAATAGACATGCCTACTTGTGTGTCGCTTATGTAACAGATATTTATCTAGCCCCGTCTGGGCACCTACTCTACTCTAGAGGCTGGGTGGGAGTAGAATGCCGGATACGCTAGAGCCTACCTCTGCGCCCCTGTGGAAATGTCGTGGCTTTAGAGGTGGAGTTGATAAATACTGAGTGTTAGGGTAGACCGAGAAAGGGTTATCTGATCCCTGTCTTAAGGCTTCTTGACAGGAGAGCTGAGAGATGAGAAGGTGTTAGCCAGGTGATGGGGGCAGAGCTAGGAGGAGATGGGGGTTGCAGGCACAGGTGACAAGAGCAGGCGTGAAGGGGTGGGGAGTGAAAACACGGCTCACTCAGGCAAATGAAAGTGCCTTGTGGCCGGAAAACAAAATTTGAAAAAGAGAATTGGAAAATGAGCATAGAAAAGTAAGTAGATGTCTGACCATGAAAGGCTCTACATAGGACTCAAGGGAGTTGAGATTTCACGCGTAAGTTGTGCTCGTAGAGTCGGGGGAAAAGTAAGAAAGTAGTTTTCTTCCCCTATTCTCCAAAACAACATGCATATGCACGTTATATTGGCGAACTGGGAAGAAGTTAAGGATCCCAAAAGTTACTGTAAAGCAATGATTCTCTAGTTGATATTAATCTACATTCTTTGACATGCTTAAAAAACAACCATGACAAAATAGCTAACAGTTTTTGTTGTTTCTGTGTTACAGGCATGCTTCTAAGATCTGTATGGGTGTGCTTCCCTTTACCACTTATGTAACCCATTAGATTACTCTATCCCATAGTTACTCTTAGTACCTGAAACTTACAGATAAGGAAGAAGAGGCGCAGGAAAGTTAAGTGACTTGCTCAGGCTCACATAGATGGGGGGCAGTTGCTTTTCTTCTTCTCTTAGAGAAGGTAGAGTGGGAAAAGACCTGAGAACAGCATTGATAATTGAATGTGAATAGTAAGAACTATCCTGATAAGCTTGCTTTATAGAAAGGCAACAAATTGTGCATGTACCTTATATCATGTCATAGAGAACAAGTTTAGTAATTGCATAAATTAAGCTGATAACAAGTTTAGTAACTGCATAAATTAAGCCTTTATGCGTTGAAGTTGATGTAATCAGAAACACAGGAGTTAAATTGCTTTTCTAAGGGGAAAATTTAATAAACTTAAAAAATCAGGGGAGCCAAAGAAACTAAAAAATGAAACTTGAATCCAAACAGGTTAGGAACCAGTAAATCAAGGCAATGTCTGGTGCCTCCCATTTTCCTAACTTTAGAATTAAATGACATTTTATATTAACATATGGGGGTATTAAAGAATTATGCATCAGGCAACCATTTGAAAACAGTCTATAATTCTAAAAGAAAAGACAAAGTTATTTGAGTCAAATAACTTCTAGGTCTTTAGTTTTATTAGAAGCATTCATCTTCAAGAAAAAGAAGTCTTTGGTTGTTTGACACCAGCAGATGGCACCCTAACAAAATAATTTGTGTGCCATAGGTGAACTTTTTATAGTCCTCCGTGCATCCAAATGCATGGCAAACTCGCTGTATCTGGACAAGCTGGGTAGGAAAGAGAAAAACCAAAGACAAGACTTGCTCTTTTTGAGTCAGATAATTGTTATTTTCAGAGAAAAAAGCAGAAAGAACATTTTCTTTATTATTCTTTATTTTGTGAATATGTAGGTAGCTTGAGTCACTATTATAAGAAAACCCTCTATAAAACTGCATAAAAATCCAACTATAAAAAGTAACATGATTACGTGGAAAGGAATAAAGTGAACCAATCCATATGTTATCCAGCCAAAAAAAGGACGGAAGTTGTGGAAAGAAATATTCTTTTTGATTGCTTCAGTTGTTGAACATATTAAGAGTTTTATTTCGTTTTTTAACAGTTTAATTGAGAAGAAACTTAACCAAGAAGTCCGCAGTGAAGCTATTTGCTACAATGCCCATTTCAATTTCAGACCTGTTTGGCTTGAATTGTTCCAATTAGGTAATTGGTGCTTGAATGCTACCCCCTACCTCCCCCACTACCCCTCTATTCCACCCCCACCTTGCCATTCATGTATTAACTGTTATTTTAAAGTAAATACAGGATATTTTGTGGATAATATGATAAATGCATCTATAAGGGATGAGTATTTTCCTGTTTTGGAAGATGTCAGGGTTACTGCTTTTTCTTCTTCATTTTGTCAGCCTTTTGCTTAATTCCAGGTATTTAAGTAATCAAGATTTGCAGCTTGCCTATCATTTCTTGTCTCTGAAAAGAGTAATGGCCCAAGTTATTAGCCTCTTTACTAAACCCTCTCACGTGCCTCAGTCTCCTAACCAATACTCATTTTCTAAAGATACCATCCTTTAATGACTTTGCAAGGAACTATAATAAAAGAATCAGACTTTGGTATAAAAACTACCCAGGACCCAAGCCCACCCATCACTGGACAGTGGAAACATCAGGCATGAGGCAGTAGCAACACGTCACATTCAGAGCTGACCTGCTCCGCTGGCGCACATCCTGTGAGGGAGAGGATGGGGCAGACCCAGAGGGCGTGTGGGGCTACTTTCAGAACGGGCATGAGGGTGGGGCCCAGTTGCGAAGACCAGTGGGGATCCCAAAGACTGCAATTCCTCTGCTTTCAAGGTGTGCAACAAGGAAAAGACTGCAGTTAAGTATATAATTCCATCTTTTTTAAGACCCTGAATGAGAAGAAAGACTAAATAGGCTGATTTGTTATTTCAGAGACAGGAGTGTGTGGGAAGAAATCAGGGTGATTTGCATGCTGAGAAACAGAATGGTTACTGGAGGCAAAGCCCTCTCACATGAAGAAGGAACATAGCTCACTTCCACCCAAAAAACAACTGCTTGAAAGATGAAGGGAATGAAGCTCGATAAATTAACGACCTGCCTTGAGAAGATCATTCATTTGTAAGTAATAATGGGTAACATTTACTGAGCATAAACTATGATGTGAAGACTCTTCTAAGCACTTTATATTAATTAATTAGGCAAATGCTTGCAACAGTCCTATGAGCTTGGTGCTATTGTACATATATTCTAAAACTGAGGAATCTGCAGCATGAACAGCTCTACCCAAATGAGGATAAAGTGAAGGTTCCTGTGGCCAGGATTCTCACCTGGCCCTGGTTGGCTAGCTCAGTGCACACATGTGGGCAATACGTGGTTATTGACTCCATAATAAAGAGCTCTGTCCAGTGCTCTGGGTGATACAGTGGCACGGCTGCAAGGCTGCAGGAGAGCGGAGACAAGACGAGTGGTGGCAGCACCGAGGACAGAGGCTGAGACAGCTGTGCGGGTAGAGAGGCGCAGAGGCAGAGACTGGCTTGCTGCATGCAGACTCGCTCTAAGTGGACAGGATCCTAGTGGTTGACCTGCCACCGTGGGAGTAAAGTTGGGTATAACCCTTTCACCCCAAGAACGTTCCACTGTAGGTCATTTCTTTGGTCACATTGAATCCATAGTGACCTTGCCCAGGGCTGAAACCCGTTGGCAAGACACCAAATCACTCAGGTTGTCTGGATCTGCTTTTAACCACTGATCCATGCACCTTTCTAATAATTTCCTATGAGCTTATGAGTGCTGAATTTTCTCTGGGAGAATCTGCAACTTTACTTGCATTACCACTGTCTACTTAAAGATGGAGAAAGACTAAGGTTTAACATAGCAAGAAGAGAAGGTGCTTTTCTTTACTTAATTTTGGAGCAGTGGAATTTCCTGGGTTGGTAACAAACCTCTATGCTACTGCATCTTTTCACCACCTGGAAATGTGGTTCAGCTGGTCAGTGAACCCCAGTGCCTGGTCAGCACGGCAAATCGATCAGTGTCTGCAGAAGAGGAAAGTTCCCCCTCCTCAAGAGTAACGTCAAGGAAAGAGTGCTTCGGGACCGTGGGAGGCACAGAGACTGCAACAGCAGGTAGAGATGGAGTCAAGGAAACTAATGCTTTAAGCAAATGCAGGGAGGTCACTTTGGAATCATGGCAAAAGAGTCATCAGCAAAGGAAAACACCAGGATGGTTGAAGTCAACAAAGGGGGCCTTCAATGCTTCTCTCTCCCCCTACAGACACCCTTTTCTGGGCATAAAAGAGAGGTGCTACCAGTTAGGGGTCTCCCACTTTTTGACAACTGTTCTAGCATCCTTAAGTGAGAATCCTGTGTGGAGATTCCTTGGCCAAACATCAGGTTATTGGTGTCATTTGTGAGTCTATTCTTCTACCAGATAACGCTTAGCTGCCAGCCCTGCCAGCTAACTCTTTGATCAAGAAAGAGCAATTTTAGCCCTACTTTCTTCACTTTTATTTCTTTCTTGGGATTCCAAAAATGGGGGTGGCTCCTGGGTCTTCTCCTTAGCAACTGTCTTTCACAACTCACTTCCCATCAGCCCAATTTGTTTTCCTACTTCATCCTAAAGAACTCCAAGGAGGGAAGCTAATAAAACCCATTAAAGCAGAAGTTGGGTAACTACAGTCATTAGCGTCTCTGAAGTTTTTTCCCCCTTCTGTGTGTTATCACCATCAAGGCTAGGCTGATGTTTAGCAAAAAGCACCTGTCAAAACAAAAGAAGAGTTTCACACCTCACGGTTTTAAGCCCCAGGTAAGAAATTCAGCCTGGTGGATGCCGAGAGGAAGACCAGAAACCTGAAACTCCAAGACTTGGAGAAGAGTTAAATTAGTTTTCTCTGGGTACCAACAGGCTTTTGTTTAACATGATTAAATCCTCTTTGTTTCATTACAGACATCAATTTGAAAACAAACACTGTGATCAAGATAAAGGCCTGGAGCAGCATTCTGTTTCTCTTTCTCTTTCTTCTTTCTCTCAGAGCTATCACCACCTCTCAGTGGACAGACTTAAAGGAACTTAACTGGCTCACAGAAAATTGATGAGCTGAGCTGAGCAGGTGTACAGGAAAGCTTTGTGCTGCAGGGTTATGGAATGGAAAAAGTGTGAAGCACTTACGTCCATGACCAGATCGAGTGATAAGAGGACCAGCTTTTTTTGCTGTCTAATTAATTGTCTTTCTTTCCAAAACACAGGCTTTGATTTCAAGAAGCACCTGAAGAAGATAAGACCTAGTCCTCATATTGGGGCTGAAGGTGGGGGAGGGAGTGCATGATGCACACAGGGAAGATGGAGAGGGGAAGAACAGACATTGAAGAGTCAGTAACCAAAACAACAAAATATTGACCAGTCAAGAGACAGCAGACAGGTGAGTTCTATCAGGGATACAAAGAAATTGAAACTAGTGTGCACTTCCAAGGTAATTCTTTCCATATTATTAAATTGCTTATTTTATTGTTGTTAGACAACACCAATTCCTTTTTTCTAAACAAAACATGGGCCTTGTCAGCCTAGTAGCTACACTGAGCTGACAGAAGTTGGGGTCATCTATATACACATTTTAATTACCTCTTTTCAGTCAGGGATATCATTAGAAGTTTATTATTACCAGCCACTATCTTGTGATCTTAATTGGCTTCCTTCACAGACGACACCATGAAGCCAATGCAGGAGCTCTGGCAGCCTCCCAGAGATAGTGACCAGATCGGTGGCACTTTACACTGATACTGTCTTCTGCTGAATGACAACCATCAATTTAAATTTTAATGCTAGACATGAGGTGGAAGCTTCTGTTAACACCTGTATACAGAGATGTTCCTGATTCCATGGTGTTGAAAAACATACTGAGAGGTAATGACTTTTTATACACTTTTGTTAGGGTTATAAAGAAATTATCGATAGTGGGAGAGGGATATGCCAAGGAAGCAGTTATTCCCTTTGGCTCTCTTGGATTCTGGTGAAGTGAAAAACAAAACAAAACACAAAAGTTTGCTTACCGAATGGAAAAATCTGGATGCACTGACAAGCAAATTAAATCTGCAGCACGGGCCATGGTTATCCGGCTGCTTGCTACTCAGAAATCATGGAAACACCCTTAAATTAACAGTTAGCATTAATAATATTGGGGCTGAATCAATAGTAGTTATTAACTTGGTTTCCAAAGCATTTGTAATCGTGTTGGGAAGAAGATCAAATTCTGAGGCAGGGGGAAAAAGAGAAAGATTATGAAATAAATATATTGTAATGGCCTGTGGTGGATGAGAAAGAGGAAGTGCCTTTCTATGAATAGAATGAGTGTCTTTTTCTTTGCAGAAGGAAAAGAAATCCTGAAATTTTAAAGACTGGGATTCACACATAAGATCAGGCTGATGAACTCTGGGAACATTACTTGGATACCATCTTATTATAGGTAATTATACTTTTGATTCCTGGCCCTTTGGGCTATTCTTTAGGCACTTGTAGAAAACAAGTATTCTAACTTTGGGTTAGGATAAATTTCAGTAAAATTTCAAACTCTACCAAGAGAAAAAACATTTTTAAAAAGCAACATATATCAATGGATTACTTTATTTAGAATAGTAATGGTTAGAAAGTGTGTTCGTATTTTTACGGTTAAGATTCAAATAATACTGCTATTAATATATTCCTGACCTGCACTTTTAAAAGAGATTCTTTTCATTCATCATTTTCTGCAGATTAAAGGGACATATCTTCAAAGATCATTGCAAAAAGAACCTAGTAATAGGTGGAGTAAATTTACTCTTAGGAGTAAAATTTTCCATTCAGTGAATTGAACTAGTATAGATATTAACATTTCTGAAAAGAGCCATCAATCCACTTTACTATCTCCCCAGAATTTTGGTTATCAGAGGATTAATACATCTGTTTCTTTCTGGCAATTACTCTATAGCAGCCTGGAACACATAGGCTGCTTTTCCAAGACTTTATATTTCACTCTTTAATAGCACTCAACCATCTAATTATAGGTAAATGTTATGAAATTTTAGAAAATATAAATGACAAAACCAACTTCAGTTCGTGAAATTCCTGGAATGTGAGGTCATGTCATGGTTATCCATATGTAAGTATAATTTCTATGCCATTTGTATAGGTTTAAATTTAAAATGTCTCTTAAGACATGACATTGATATATTCTTTCTACAAATACAGCTGAATTTTCACTGAGGAGGATCTTGAAATAAAGAAAAAAAATTGGATGAAAATTCAAATCCCCATAATTATTCTGAGACAGCTAAATATGGTTTGAACTACACACAGTGAAATGGGAACTAAATAAAATTATTCTTCTCCTTCACTACCAAGCATAACCTCTTGGTGGCTCCACTTCTGTCATTGAAATGGTCATCTTTTGCCTCCAGAGAATTAATGGTTTCCTTCTCATCCTCATTTTTTGTTTACCTGGTGTATTTCCTCTTTTAGGAAAACATGAAGAGTAGCTTTACATTTCAAATGTTTTACTGTATTGAAACAGGATGGTGAAAATACAGCTGTTTAAAACATACTATGAGCAAAAAGGCAATGAAGTATCATTTTTAAGAAGAGTTATAAAAACCAAATGCCAATCAGTCTTAGAAACAGGGTAAAAATTACTTGCACTTCAATATTTATATTTATATTTATCCTAAGAAAAAAGTTTTTTTTGTAGAAAGAAGGTGCAGAAAAGGGCACAGTATTAGCTAAATATTGTACCTTAGAACATCAGTCATTTCCTTCTCAATAGTACTGAAAGGGTCTAATTTATAAGTTTTTCCATCTCCCTGTTATGCTGGTTTGTAAGTTCTGACACTGCTGCTGGTATGTTAATGAGAAGCTAGCGTTCCATTAAGAGAAAACCATATGCTCTGCTGCCTACTGTGAAAGAGAAAGCATGTAATGTGGCTGTTGCCTTAGTAACACATTAATTCATTTTGTCAGTGTTGGCACAGATCATTTCATTTATAAGAAAACAAGTATAATAGTTTACCACATCTATAATATTTACAGTGTTTCTGTTACAAAACAGTGACAAAATGAGTTTAAAAAATAGAGTTGGTATAATATCATTAAAATATGGAATTTGTGGTAAAATTTTCTCTGTAAAAATGAAAAAAAATTAAGATTGGTGTAAAATTTCCCCTCACAATCCTACTTAAAACATTTTAACACCAAACTGTTTGCTTTTTAGCATATTTGTATTATACTAATAACGTGCGTCTGCTGCAAAAAATTTAGTCCATGGAAAACACAGTGCATTAACAGTTTTTAATGAATGCTAAACAAAATATTTCATACAACAGTTTTGTTAAATTACAACCATTATAAACCTAATCGTATGCTAGTGTGTTACTCATAACAAGGCTAAACATTTATCTAGTTTTATCTGTTCTTCCAGATGTTTATTAGTATTCTAGCACTCCTAAAACATTTAAATTAAACCACTCCACTTTCTCATGTGAATGCATTTTGGGTTTTATTCACAGAAAATTTAGTCACATGTATATCTAAATAAATATAGTGCACTGTATATGCTTTATGCACAAGTGATACTTAACATGAATTGAGATAATCCAAAAGCATGATAAAGGAGAGAAGTGATTAGAGGAAAGACAAGTTCCTGTTTATTAAAGCATGCACCTGCAGCAGGATATCAGTTCCACCCATCCTGAGGGCGTCCCACACCTGTAAACACACTCTTACCAACAAACGTTTTGCATCTGTGATGTTCACCTAGCTTTTTTAACCAATCAAAAGGGGCCGGTGTACAAGCTAGCAAGCAAGTATCATTTACCAGTTTATGTAGTGATTCAAGTTTTATGTCATTTCAAAGGAGGCATTTATACATTTACAGAAGTTATACAAATGGGTGCAAAGAACCCCAGAGCTGGCCATCCAAGTAATGAATGGCCAATTATACTTTCAACATTAAGAAACACCTTTCTAACATATCAGTCTTCCATGGGTTCATCCCAAGCTTTGCGAGCCAACTGTGGGTGTTTCTGTTTTTGCTCTCCCCACTATATTCACAGCAGTGCTCACAAGTCTGATGGAATTCTTTCTAATTGGAACCCAAGACCTGAGAATACTTTTAAGAGTCTCCTTTACAGACCCGCAATGCGATTACTCTGGGAAACACTTAAGGAAATAAAATTTATGATTAGCTTTGATGAAAATGACTTCGGTTTTAACTTCATAATATCTCTGCTTTGATATGAGTAAAATACTTTGAATGGCTACATCACCAGAAGAGAAAATATAACCAAACATCAATGTGATTTTATATGATGGGGAATTAAATGTCTGAAATGTAATTATATCACATTGACTCACCCAATAAAAGTAACTTAATGAAGTATTTTATCTAATTCATATGTTTTTACTTATTAGTTTGTGGTGCTTGAAAAAATAAAGCTGTAAACTTTTCAAGATCCTTCTTTCAAGTCAAGCTATTTCTATCAATAAAATTGGTTTGTCAGCAGTTAAATGGCACCACATTTATGCTTTAAGTATACTAAATTATGGGTAGCTTTATAATAAGATTCACTGATTAGATGTACTATAAATAATATGATATATATTACTATGACTTTGGTTAAATAAAAAATAATTTTGTGGTGTATAACACCTCAAAGTTTAAGTCCTTTCGAAGTCACTTGTTACTCATTCCCCTCTCCATTAATTAATGTATTAATTAATTTAAGGATAGAAAATAAGATTATAAACTGGAAAATATACATATGTAACTGTATAAATATACCAACATATACATATATTTTTTACACCATTTTTTATTGAAGAATAATTGACATACAGTAGTGTATTAGTTTCAGGTGTACAATATAGTGATTCGATATTTATCTATGTTAAGAAATGGTCTAGTTACCATCTGTCACCATGCAAAGCTGTTACAGTATTATTGACTATATTCCCTCTTCTGTATATATTATTACATCCCTGTGTCTTATTTATTTTATAATTAGAAGATTGTACTCCCTAATCCCCTTCACCTATTTAATCCATTCCCTCTGGCAACCATCACTTTGTTCTCTGTATTTTTGAGTCTGTTTCTGTTTGTTTCATTTGTTCATTTGTTTTGTTTTTTAAATTCCACATATAAGTGAAGTCATGCAGTATTTGTCTTTGTCTGACTGACTTTGCTTAGCATAATATTCTCTAGGTCTATTCATGTTGTCACAAATGACAAGATTTCCTCCTTTTTTATGGCTGAGTAGTATTCCATTGTGTTTATATATACATATATGCATATATCTATATATATTATATATATCATTTTCTTCATCTATTGATTAACATTTAGGTTGCTTCTAAATATGGGATATTATAAATAATGCTGTGATAAACGTAAGGATACATGTATCTTTTCAAATTAATGTTTTTTTCAGACAAATACCTAGATTTGGAATTATGCTACTTGATATATACTATTTGATATATTATTTTCTCTTGATAAGTAAAACCATATATTTTATATCTAATATTATCCTAGTGAATTATTATTTTCTCAACAATGATTTTCAAAATCCACATTTAATATTAAGAACAAAGAAACTTAATGTTGTACCTACAAGACCAAGAAAACAAGATAAAATAAAAATTCATAGAAAAAAAATCTATTTAAGTTTAGGTACGTTATACCCCATAATCAGGTTCTTTCCTTTACTAACATCAGTTGTATTTATTTCCATACAGAAATATGAATAACACACAATGGCAATCATGAAGGCCAGCTCCACTCAGGTCAGCTTTATATAAGGAGTTCAACTCTGGTAATAATTATTGTGTTGCTTTATAACTGCTTACTCACAATATTATAAAATGTTGTAATCTTTATAAATTACTGTTTTGAAATATATATGAAATATAATTAATATATAGCAAGTAAAAGTAGATATTTTTTAGCTTTTTTGAGTATTTATTTAAGACTATAAAGGGGCCTGTAGTAAATGTAAAAAAAAATGATACATGTCAAATAATAAATGCTTAACAAATACTTGAGTGAATGAACATAAAATATGTAAGTATACTTGCATTCAAAGCAACCCTCTAGCCACATAATAATTAAATTTATGGTACAGATAAACTTGTTAGTGGAGCATTTTGAGTATAAGAGTGCTAACTATAAGTATTTAAAATTTAGTAGTAGCTAGCTATAGTTAGTAGCAGGCTTAGCTTCTGGAGTTACTCTTTTATGGAGTAATGTTTCAGTCCAGTTCACATCAATGTGAATTTGCTAAGTGGTGGAGAATGTAGAGGCAGAAGTAAATTACCTCTCAAATCATTTAGAACTTTAAGATTTGATCAGATAAAAGTGTTCATATTTGGAGAATGACTAAATAATGTCAGCTTCATATTTATGCCTCCTTCATACTTTTCATTTTTGTTTAAGGGCATATGATTCAACAAAAAAGTTGGTCAGTATTTGCAGCATAACTGAAATCAGACATTGCAAAGATTCAATTTCCCCTAGAATTTAATCATTTAAAATAAATTTATGGATACTCATTCCTTAATTAAGTAGAATAGCACATTTACCCAATTATACTTAAAGTGTATAAAATGTACACATATATTTTATCATAAAATTATATTAAAATAGTTGTATATTAAGAATGCAAATGTTAATAGATAACAGAAGATATTTTAACCTGAGATGTAATTTTTTATTGTCATAATTTATTTAACACAAAATACATAATATGATACAAGTGATAAAGTTTAAATAGTTGAGTACAGAAAAAAATTGGTCTAATACATTATGGAAATAGAGACGGAAAGATGTCATATAAAGATAAAGGTGTGATTTGGGCAGTGTTTTCTGGGAAAATGCAGATCACTGTCTTAAGTTTTTCTTATTTATTATCTCCTGTCTGAATAATATTTCCTATGGAAGAATATATAAAATTGATATGCATGCTGTAGTATTTTAGAATATATACATATTATTTTATATACTTGCATTAATTAATACACAATTATTGGTTCTTAACTTATATCTAACTATTCCAGTGATTAGGGTACTCTAGTCCTAGGATATCATTTTCTCAGCTTACAGGTAAACATATTACAGCACATGTGACCAACACTTTCATGATATAGTTAGTATATAAAAGGCTTTATTTATAAATATTGAAGCACTAGATAGTAATCTGTTCTTTCAGTTGTTTTAGAAACAACATGTTGGAATAGAAATGTTCCCAAGTTGATGTTAAGATTGTTCAAATATGTACAAAATGCATTTTTTTGAGTTTTTTTGTCTCCTTTTTAACTTTTGGACACATTGATAAGCAGCTCAGCTTCAGAGCCATATAATATGGAGGCATATGATTGTACCTGAAGTTTGGACTTTTTACTTATGGGATCTTATGTTCTAGCCAGTCCAGCAGGGTTTTTCATTTGTTTTGCTTTCTCCTCTTAAATACAGAGAAAGAATCATATACCTCAAAAAGAAAGACTCCTGGGGGAGGGGGAAGGTAGTAAAGAAAAGTACACAATATCAAATGTGAATTCTTCTATAGAAAATTATATATATGTATATATGTTTTATAGAAACTGATTTTATCAAAAATTCTATCCTCAAACTACACCATATTTTGATAAAATCAAAGAATATCTTCAAGAACAAAGAGGATATACTACGACATTCATGTCAGAACTGGAACTTCCCATCTTTAATGTACAAATGCTGCTTGCAAAATTTTTACCATGCTAGTATTTTCTAATTTGTCAATAAAGATTAATATAAGTTTTCTCTAAATTCCATTCTATTCAAGTCCTCTCAAGGCTGCTTTACTGGACATTTTTATAAACTTTTGGTTATGCACTCATGTTGAACATTTTAAAAAAGAAATTGATGATACCACTCAAAGCAATAAGTAATTATTTCAGATTTGGTGTATGGGGAATGCTAGACCCGTGGCCTCCTTAAAGAGCTAATCATAAGCTTTTGAAAGGTGGGTTCCCTGATTTGTGCAAAGTTAATATTTGTAAAACAATAAATTTTTTTTCATTTCCTTTTTGTCTGATTTTTCCTGCTGAATTCATTCATGCTCCAGGAGGGTGAAAGTTTTGGCTTCTTCATCTGTGTATTCTTAATAGTGCTATGTCATTTGCTCACTAAATGACGACTTAAACTGAAGCTGTATGATGGGTGAGTTTGTCCTTACTTACAAGAGATGACGTTGAACATTGTGTTAAAATATTTATTAAATGTATGGAAATAATTAATTTCATCAGGTAAACCTAGAAAATATAATTCCCCTTCTTGGTTTCCATGTACTAAATGTATAAGCAATTTTGGCCATAATTGCTTTGGAGAATTATGCGTTTATGCAACATTTTTAAGTAATATACAGTTGATTGTGTATTAAAAGTTTCAAGAAATACAGAATGACACAATATCTCATGCTAAAGTAGGTAAGTAATCAACATTCATACCAAGTAATTTTCATGAAATTAATTTTGACATTTAAGAATTCTTTTATATAGTTTTCAATGGTCATCAATATACTTGTAAATTATCCATAGGGAAGTTGCCTCTCAATTGAGCATCTAGCCTGTTGAGTTTCGTATGTAATTCCAGAAAGATTAAATTATTTATTCAAGATTATAGTTTAAACACTTCTTGGAATCAAACATTTTCTGCCAGTTTAGATTATTTCTAGATATAGGTAATTTAAAAAGATTTTTATAATCATAAACTTGCAACATTAATTACATTATGGTTCAGATGGGGGAAGTAAAATATACATTGAAAATTATAAAACAAACTTATTTTGTTTTCACCTTTTAATTAATTTTTCTGTTATTGAGCTCAAATTATTTCACTGAACATATATACAAGTCATTACCTAATAACCTAATGATTCACTGGGATTATATGTTTGCTATATTTATCTTATTTATCCCTAAAACAGATGCAGAACAGTATTACTGTAGACTTTATAAAATTTTAAGCTTTATCAGGATGCTACTGGCACAAATATATATAGCACTTTGTCTTTATAAGCCAGAAGTAATTTAGAAAGTTTTATCTTACAAATAATGATAAGCTAAAAGTTGGAAAGTAGATTTCTGGAAATTGAATATATCTTTCTATATATATAATATAATAATGAAGAAGGGAGAGGAAGAGGCTGAGAGAGAGGAAGAGAAGGAGGAAGGAGGTGGTGGAGAAGGAAAAAGAGAGGAGGGGGAGGGGAGAACACAAGGAATTTTTTCTGAATGAACAAAAGTTGAAATAGAAAAAAATAGGTAATGTAGAAGGATGTGTGTGTATGTGTGAGAAAGGGGTTTACTAAAGTTCAGTTATGTGTTTAAAATTGTAGAGAAGGTTGAGGCATGAGGAGAATGTGCTGGGGGCCTAGTTTCCACCGGGGGAGGAAGGAGGTGGCATGAGACAGAGAAGGGCCGACAGGTGGCGCCGATGGATTGAGACAGTTTAGTTGTTCAGCAAGTATAGCCGGTCAGTTTGATATTGGGAAGAAGAGGAAAAGACTGAAAATGTTGCATAAGATACATGTTGGTTATAAAGAAAGATTAAACATAATAATTTCTCTGGTAGAGAGAAAAAATAATAATTATTGAGCACCAACTATTTGCTGAATACTGTTACAGGCCCTGGGATTACAGCAGTGAGCAAATAGACATGGTTATGAAGTTCACAGCCTAATGGAGCCAATAGGCACTATTTTGGAATGCTATCAAGTACATTTTGATAAGTTGAAGGAAATGCACCAGGATTGTGTTAGTTTATAACACAGATGCTATACTTGTCCTGGGAGCAGCAAGACCTCTGTTGAGGTCATGTTTGAGCTGGGATCAGAACAGGAGTGGATGGGAATTAGGCAAAAGGTGGTAGAAGAAAAAACCCTAAAACAAGAAAGAATTTAATGTATTCGGGGGACTAGACAAAGGCCACCATGGCCCAGAATTTGCAGACAGGAGTGGTTATATAAAAGATTGGAAAAGTAGAGAAGGTTAGGTAGGGCTTTTGGCAACATTAGGGTCGGGCACTTTATCTTACGAGTCATAGAAAAAGGTTGAGATTTCCAAACTAATGTGTTATTTCATCATATTTGTGCTTTCAAAAGATTACCCTGACTGCGATTTGGAGACAAACGTCCGAGTGTGTATTTCGGTTAGTGGGTACAAGGAGTGTTACATGGGGGAACCGAGCGGATTCAATAATATTGATTTGGAGACTCCTGTAGCAGACCAGATGGAAGATGATGGCATCTTTGACTAGGGTGGTAATGGTGGAGGGAGCACAGTGGGAAGATTGATGATGTGTTTAGGAAGTAAAATGTGCAATGTCAATATATTGGGAATGGGAGTGAGAAAAAGGAGGATGTCAAAGGCTATTCTTCGGATGAGAGACCTTTTCAAATATAACTGACGCTTATTTTCTGACATTATCCTGCACTCTGGTTTGAAATTCATACATGATTTTTAAATTAAGGGATATGAAATTAAGGGATCCCAAAATATTGCATTGCAGTGGTAGCTCTGCAAAATAATTATTGTGTCTATTTCCAAAATGGCAGTATATTCAGTGTTCTGTGGTTCCCAAGGTTTCCCTACTGGAGGTAAAAATGACAAGCATCCTTGTTCCCTGCTTTATCCTCTGAATTTCCTTTGTCCAGGATGCCCCTGAATTTCATGGTAGATGGCTAACTTGTTTTCTCTACACCCCTTTTGGCCCCAGTTGGAGACAGAAAGGCTTTCTAAGTTCAAGATTGTATTAGCTTCAGGAAAAAAAAAAACATGCATCTCTGCTACTTATTATCAGGTTTTAATATTGAGAATTTGATTTAAGCAAATTATTTAGGTTAACAAAAGTATAAATAATGTGAATATAAACATTCACATCATTGAATTTTCTTATCATTTTCATCTGCTATGAACATCAAGCATACCACATACAATTATACTAATGTTATATTTGAAGGATAAGGAATTAGCAGTTATTGACATGTGGCCATTTTAGCCACCAAATAAAGTTAAGTTGTGTTTTTATTTGAGCTCATGACACAGATTTAAGCTTTTTGCCCACTAATAATGGCTATAATGTTTAAGCCTGTATCAAGGGCAAGAATATATGTGTGTGTGTGTGTGTGTGTGTGTGTGTGTGTGTGTGTGTGTATTATATATACATGATCTCATGTAAATCTCACTAGTACCCTATGAGGTAGATTATTATTATTCCCATTTTTCAGAAGAATTATTTTTGATTCACTGATTTTTTTTAAATCAAGTAACTTGTCTAAACACAGGTCTGGCTCATTTCAAAGCTCTGTGTTATATCATCTTCTTAAGACATTTCATGATTTATATCTTTATTGAAAGCTGTTATGGACTGAATCTTGGAAAGAAAGCACTTTTCAATATTCTTCTTGTATTTTGAAACTATAGTAAAGTTGGGTATTCTTAGCCTAAAACAAAGTTTTGGAAATAAAATTTAAGAAATACATATCACTTGCTCTTTGAAAAGCTTTCGCTGACATCTGACTTTTGAATATAGGTGTGTGTAAAGGCCACGTGTCATGTGTTGGCCCACACATCATATAGTGATGCATGCCTATGTCTGGGAAAGTCATTTAACTGCACTAATAATTGTTTCATTTTAAGTGTGAATAGTAACATTTGCTTCTAGGAACTCCAGGATGACCAATGACTATAATTGAGATAATTGGTTAAAAAATATTAGTAATTATGAATTTATGAATGAATGGTTTAAGATAATTCAATATATTTATTATCTTTTACTTACCAAGTTAAGAAATGTGCTATGACCCTAGGGAACCTCAAGAAAAGATTGTAAAAAGCATCTTTTCACAACATCTAGAATTCCCTCTCCATGCATATCAAAGTGTATTAAGGTGATGGTAAAATTAAAAATCTTTCCAATTATTATCCTACATAGGAAATAGTATTGTCACAAGTTTTTTCTGCCTAAATTTCAAAACATAGTTTATTTAAAATGAGATAAGTTAATTTGATCAGATAAAATATAAAACTGATATATATTTTTTAATCAAAACAATTACAGTTTGGATATTTTAAATTATTTTAGGAAAAACCAAGCAAAGTAAATAGGGGAAAGGCAGCTGCATTTTTGGAGGCTGTCACAAGAGGGCATTTATGGATTAACTCAGTAAATCTTTCTATATTTGAAAATACTGAAAAGCATTTCCAACTCCCAAAAGAAAACTAAGAATAATTAATTAATAAACATTTAAAGGGAGAAAAAGAAAGTCTCTAAAATTTCTATTTGATATTAATTCTGCCTTAGGAAATTGGCTGCTCTTTTCAGGTGTTTCTGTCAAATGAAAAGTAGCCTGTACTTTTAAGTGTTAGATGTCAGTAACTCATTTCTCCAAAATATTGAGATCCTAAAAAAAAAATGTATCAGCTAAAAAAAAAAGAAAGAAAAAAAGAACATGCACCCATATTTTGTTTCTAACATTTGTTTGTATATTATTGGAAAACAGATATGTAAAATAAATCTTACTACTACAGCTCATAAAAGGTAATTACATTTTTTAAACATGATTTTATCTTTTGTGCTGAAAAAACAAGCTAATTAATATTCCTAAGTATTTTGAAAACAGGTGTCATTTAGACAATACAAGCATAAATGCCTTAATAAAATAATGAAAAGCATAGTCTCATTAGGAAGTAGGTGAAACAAATTGCTAGAAAGAGAGTGCTTTGGGGCCCAGTTAACAGGGAAAAAAACAAACAGAAACAAAGTTAAAATATTTTTACTCATGATGTCTTGAGATTTTTAAAAGCAAGGCCTTTGCAATATTCCTCTGTAATCCCAGCCCAGCATGGTGCTGAGCACATAGTAGGCACTCAATGAAGATAGCTAAATGAATACATGAAAGCATTTCTTTAATCGAGGATAAATTTAGAAGTGACAGGGCAAGGGAGAATTTTCAGTGATTATTAATTAAATTAATGACTTTCCTGTTGCATTAATTGATGTCAAACCTTCAGATACAAAGGGAAAACTTCATTCAATCACCTGGGGTTTCCAAATAACTGTAGAGTTGGTGCCACATAAACAAAACATCAGGAGAGCTAGTGTGACGATATGTATATATTTAATTGGCAAGAACAAAGAAGTTGCAAATATAAAGCAATAATGTATA
Source organism: Smutsia gigantea (assembly GCA_032199065.1). NCBI lineage: Eukaryota > Metazoa > Chordata > Mammalia > Pholidota > Manidae > Smutsia > Smutsia gigantea. The sequence continues at coordinate 258,886 of JAVSCE010018610.1, read as the reverse complement.
TAATATAACCTAGGAATCCCAGAACTATAAATCTTCATGATTGCCTCATCTATCCCAGTGACACCCAATTTCTAACATGACGGATCCCTATAATTTTTATCCAATTGAGTCAATATTTTCTTTTTTTAATCAAAGACCTGTAATGGGCTATAAGAGTATTTAATAATCATTACATAATCCTTACCATATGATTTTATATAATTTCAATCAAAAGTAAAGAAATGTGACATTTTAGATAACCTTCAGTTTTATTACAGATAAACATACAATTTCCTTTAGGCATTTTAACGTAATTAAAATAAATTTCAGATTTGTTTTCCTATTTATGCCAAAGCACAAGCTTTGAAAAGTCATTTTCATTATATCATACTTCAAGGAAGACAGTGAGACATGGAGAAACAGTCTTACTGTTTGTGTGAGTTAAACAGCACTGGATTCAGAACTCGACTCCCAATACTTATTAGGAAAAATGCTTTCTCTTAAATCTGTTTTTCATCATAAAATTGGGATAATATTGCCTACTTTAGTGGATTTTAGGTTGTAGTGGATTGTAGACTATGAGTTTTCATATTATAGGTAGTAAGTTTTAACATATGTAAATTGCCTAATAAATAGCAGGTAGTCAGTAAAAGTCAGCCTTTATAGAGAACCATAGATTTTAGGACCCCTACCGAGAAATTTGTGATGGTGGCAGATATAGAAATGATCATAAAATATTTCAAATGCCCCTTTATATTTTTCAGACACTTTTGCAATTAGTTTGGGCCATGAGAATAGTTCTGACCAACTGGCTGTGGTGGGTATGATGTGTATCCTTTCTGGCCGAGATAATTAAAAGCTATGTACCCCATTTATCAATATCTTTCTACTATGGGGCCCTGTGATGCCTGGTGCCAAGTTGGTGGAGTCTCAACATAACAAGGCCTCCACCAGCTGGGTCGCTGAGTGACTACATGGAGCAAACCCTTGCAGGTGGGTGTTGGACATGTGCAAGATTTAACATTTGTTGTGTTAGGCCATGGATATTTAGGGGTTAACTTAATGCTGCAGCATCATTAATAATTTGGTCTAACTTCATTTTATTAAAAAGGAAACTAAAGTCCAGAAATCAGTTTGTGTAACACTCAAGAATAGAATGCAAAGATTAAATAAATATAGAGGTATCATGCATCTTCTCTTGTGTTATGTCCTATGAATCACAGAGCACTCTCTCAAGTTTCTCCATATAAATACACCTAATATATATTCCTAAATTCCTCTAGTGTAACAGACATTTCAAGTTTTTCTCCTTATCATTTTTTTTCTTCCTTCCATCTATATTCAGTATAAAGGACTACTCAGGCCAGATAATCTCCTGGGAAAAACTCCTTAATGTCTACCTATTCTTGTCTTCATCTCTGTCCAGATATCATTATTTTTATGTTTTAAGCTATGGTCCAGATAGTAAATCCCATTCATCAAGAACATGTTTGAAACCAGAAGTTCATTTCCCACATACTTTTCTCTAACAATTGGTTGAATTTTTTAAAAGATAAAATATAACTTTAAAGTACTTTAAGTTCTAAATTGAATTAATCAGGTACTACATTCTACAAAGGATTTATTTTATGCCATTTGCCCTTAATGAAACTTTTCATTGTACTAAGAGAGGTGTGGACTGAGATTTCTGGTTATAATTTGAATTTGTTTTCCCCAAGTTTGGCTACCTCTTGAAAGAATTAACTCCTTTTAGTTCAGTGATGAGAAGTGGCGTTATTTAAATCTACATTTGATATATTCATTTACTTAATCCTCAATCCTCTTTATTCCTTTGCCCAATAATTAAAGGTTAAAAGTAGTCTCTTGAGTATTTTATAGAAGGGGGAATAGTTGTTAAGAATGAAAGTATAGAAACAGAAAATAACTTTGCAGGACACACACATTTAAGGGCAAAAAAGATGAAGAGGAGCCAGTGGAAAAGAAAGCTTAGGCATCAGGTAAGTAGAAGTGCAGTCAATCGAGTAAGTTTTTAAGGATCATAGGATAGTGTTGCAAGAAAGAGATGGTAAGCATCACGAGGCTCTGAGAGATAAGGATTACAACTGAGAGAAGGCATATGATTAGATGACAAGGACATCTTTGGTGGTTTTTGAACATAATGGTTCTTAAACTTCTTTTTCTCTTTGTAACATAAAATACATAACCACTCCCATCAGCAACAATGCATTGTCTTAGCAGCAAATTATCAGCGGTAACTTGTATCTGAATCTCATAGTAGAACATGGGCAGTTTAAGAATCTTTCAAGTTGTTCAGATCCAACATCCTAGTCAGCCACATAGCTCTTTCCTCTATCCCACTAAGAACCGTAATTCTAAAGTCTGGTTTTCTCATACTGCCCTCTGTGCAGTCCTGGGGTTCATAGATACAGCTTTGGGGCCTATGAGTTCACTGTGAAAACATTTAAAATTCTCTGTTTTCATTTTAGTTGAAAATCTAAAAAATAATATAAACATAAATCATATTATTGAATATCCACTTGCTACATGGTCAGTTTTCATGTGTGCATTGAAAATATATTTTTTAGGCAATGAAGGACAGGTGTCATGTCTATCAGTGTGTGCTGTACTAATGATGGTTTCATAGTACCTCATGGGGAAGTTGGGGGAATTACCGTATGATGTGCACTTCAGAGTACAGGCACCTGAGCTCAAAAGCAGAGCAGTAGTAGGTCATCCCATATTCACTTTGTGAGCTCTGTTGTGTGGATTCTGTCTTTGTTCACATCAATCATTAACAGTATACTGAATATAAAGACCTTAATGAGGACATTTTGTTTCTTCTTGTAGAACTAACTGTATTACATAGGCATTTAACATAGATTACAATAATATAAAGGCACTAAATTTATCTTTAAACAAAGAAGGCAAATTTAGAGTTCTCAAGGGACATCTCATTAAAACTGACATATTAAGATTGCTCCCTCAAAGAGTTTAGGTTAAGTATAAGGTCTGATTGTCATGAACCAGAATTCAGACTTAATATTATTCATATGTGTATATATATATATTTCTAAAACTGGGACATATGGATAGGCGTAAGTATTATTGATATCAAAATAGAGAAGCAGATTAGATACAGAAGCATATATTATACTATATTATCAGGAAACACAACCAAATATTTTTTTAAATAAATATATCATCTAATATATTACATTGATAGTATTAATTATAATTTGTTGGTCTCCCAGTTGTAATTTATACTTTTATGGTTATATTATCATAATGGATAACAGTTATATACAGAGTTTAAATTAAATTTGTATTTATGCATATTTAAGTAACCTGAAAATACAAATAATTTAATACTGCCAATGTTTTAAAGAGTATTCTGTTACAAGAAGTACACATCTCAAATATAAGAAAAACTGTTCTAGAGTTTAGTTCATAAAGTAATATGGATAAAAGCCAGGTTCCTTTCATCTAAAGAAAATCTATGGTGAGAACACAGTGGTTGTAGTGATATAAAATACCCATTTGATAAATGTGATGGAAAAAGGAATAAGAAAAATAGGGCTGCAGCTAGAGAAATCAACTGAGTCTGGCAGGGTGGGCCAAAATAGAGAAGACCCAGGCATGAAGGGAAGCCTGTGAGGTTAGAAAGCCATGCAGGGAGAGGCCAAGGAGAACAGATTATGGGGAAACAAGATCTGTCCTGACACTTGCCATGGGGAAACCGACTGATAACACATGGTGACTTGCCACATGGCTTCAGTCCATGAAGCAGTACTATGCAAAAAACCGGGACACCATCTCCACTCCCCTCCACTTTCTGCCAATGGTCTCTTGTTGGTAGGGTCCCTAACCTTGCCTGATGAGAAGGATCATTGAGGATAACTGTTAAAATAAAAATTCCTCGATCCCATGCCAAACATTCTGAATCAAAATCTTCATGAGACTGCTCTGGGAAGCTGTGGTATTAATAGGTTTCCAAGGTACTATGATCATCTGGTACTTTCTGTGACATAGTTTACTACAGAGTTGATCAAAATGTGGTTCACAGACAAGTAGTATCAAAAATACTTACAAAATCTGTCTTCACCCCAGACCAGTGAATCAGAAACCCCACAGGTGGGGCCTAAGAATCTGTATTTTCACAAGCCATACAGATAATTTGAAGCGTGCTAACTTTTGAGAACCACTGAATTAATGCGAAACCAACTGAAACAGGATCTCTGGAAATGGAGGCCTAGGCATTTTGGACTTTTTAAAAAGGTGTCCTAGGTGGTACTAATATGTAGCTGTGGTTGAGAAGCACTAAGAAATCACATACTACATTATGTATCAGGTATTTGGTTGATAAGGATTGAGTAATAAATTAATTTATAGCACAGAAGAAAGCCTCCCTCCCAGATTCCCTCCTGTATATGAGTATGCTAACCAAAGCACTTCCTTCTATCCCAAGGCCCTCCCTCACTTAGATCATCCTCCTCATCTATTTACCATAAACACATCATCCTATCAGTGGTTGTTTGTTGATTGAATAATCACTTAATGCATTAGTCCTAAATAATATCTTTCCTATTACAGGTATAAGAAATGATGTTTACATGCTGAACCCATACTTAATTTTCTACATCTTCTCTCTCTAATTTCATCTTTCTTATGCCAGGAAAGATTAGACTGTACATTGGTGAGAATGATATTATAGATAGGAGTAACTTTGCTCCAATTTATCTAAAATTTTATCTATGTCTGCAAAATTTGGTAGTTTACTATAAGCAACAAATTCCTTGAGGCACACAACAATATTGAGCTATTTCAAGATTGGAGTACAACAGATTATCATATATGGAAACTAGTCAGGTTTTTGACTCCAGCTTAGAGCCCTTTAACCTGAGAGACACAAAATTATTTTGTCCAGGAAAGAGTGTAGATAGATGGGCTAGGTCTTGGTCTGCTTTAGGCCCCCTTCCTTGTCTATTCCCAATGGGCCCCAAGGTGAGAGACTGAAGATTCCATTCATTATCCTAATTCCCAGAGTCACTTTCCTTTAAAACTAGACTTCTCCCTTCTTGAGACCTAGAAGGAGGGCTTGGGAAAAAAAAGAGTTATGCAAAGGAAAGAACTGCCAATTTTTTACATATGTAGCATAGAACTGGAATGAACTGGCACAAAATATTTGTCTATTAAATTATGTATCTATCAGGATTATCATATCTGAGACCTTCATTTTACATGTGAAGAAACTGAGCCCAAGAGAGTCTGTCCCTGAGCTTCCTCTCCAGGTGTGCCGTTCTCTCGTAGAGGTGAGTCGGTTCAGAGGAAGTGTAGGTGAAGGTGAGTAGGCTGGTCTCCCTCTGTGAGTCATCTCCTGGCATTCTAACTCATTATCTAGAGCCTTGGAAAACTGAATCTTGACTTCTTATTAGAAGACAAGAAGAACACTTGTCACTGAATAAGAGAAAAAATCTGAATTGAATGGAAAAGAAGGAAAAGACTGGGCTCACTGGATAAATAAAAGGAAGCAGAGACATAAATGAATCCCAGGTCACTTGAAAAAATACATTATTTTTAGGTAATACATCAAGCATTACTTCCAGTTTATATAGAATTATTCATAAAAGAAGAAGTTATTATATCTACATGTTCATAAGCTTCTCAGTGAGGCCTTAAAAAATGGATATAGAAGTTGGACTGATGGGGATAGAGCTTCAGAAAGAGGAAATAGAATTTATTCCTAAATTTACCAATTCCCTTGTTCTTTGTTCACACATGCACTCATTTGTTTACTGAACAAATATTTATTGAGAGCCTACACAGGTAAAATCTCTGCCTTCATGCAGCTTTTACTGAGTAATAAAGCTCAGAGCCATGATATAGTACAGCTTATTTTGAGAAACCAGTGAACTATAGTTTGGTGTGACTAATGGAAAAGATTCACAGTTCAGCACTGGGTGACAGGCTAAAGATTTAGGGAGAAACTCAGAGATATGGGGAAAAACTCAGAGTTCACTTTAGAAAGATTACTCTAGCTGTAATGTGGAGGGATTGATTGGCAGTAGCAAATTTGGAGTTACAGAGCTCACTTATGGAGCTATTTTAGTAGTCAATGGAGATAGACAACCGTGGACAATTTCAGCAGGGACAGACTAAATGGGGTGGATGGACACTGCAAATGGAAAAGATGACAAGCAATGTAACTTGACTTCCTTTTTGCCATTTTGTTCTAGGTATGGCTCTTGAATACAGAAAAATCTCCATTTTTTTAACTTAATTGAACAATCTCTGTTTTTGAATATAGAAATTTAATAAATCCATGTTATTCTGGGTAACTGAATTTTTATTCCTACAATCTCTTGTTTTGTTTTCTACTTGGTTACCATTCTGTGATGTTTCCCTGCTCCTCTTTTAGTATGACTTTTTACTTTCCTCTTGTCTCATTCCTTACTTTTGCTAACTTGACAAAGATGTCTTTTGAATTCCTCCTTTTTTTGGGGGGTATTTGGAAGCTCTATTATGTAATATGTAGCTCTATTTTTCTAGTAGTTACCTTCATTTTTTAAAAGCAAATACATTTAGATATTTTATCTACATAACTGTGGAAGGACAAAATTAAGCTAAGAAAGGATATAATGACATTAATCCTCATCTTCCAAATAATCTAGTAGTAGAATAGCTGTAATTTCTTAGAAATAAAGAGAGTTGATACCATAATCATGGTATTTTAATGGATGAGTTTAATATATTAGAATTTTAACAGCTGAACTAGACAAAGTATGTTAATGATATAAAGTATTTGATTAACAAAAATAAAAACCTTAATTATACCCTCTAATACACACACACATACAGAGAGAGAGAAGGAGGGAAGAATATATATATTTTTATAAGATACAACAATTTTTGTTTTCATGAAACGTTTGTGAGAAGAAAAGAAACTTTCATTAGAAAGGTTACAAGTGAAGCTTGAACAATAATTCCTAAAAATGCAGAATATATGCTGTACATGATTAAATAAAACAATAAGTTAAGAATAAAAAAACACAGAAGAATTAGGCACATGACTAAAGAAGCTATTCTAAACACACAGACTAAAAAGCCAATCAAAATAGAAGCAAATGATTTGCAATTTAATAAAATAAGTGTGATTATTAAAACATGACTACAGTGCAGGCTGTAGTTAAGAACTATGACCTTATATGGTTTATTATTAAATAAACATTGAACAAATAGAAAAAAGTGAAAAGCAACAAAAAGGCACATAAATGTAAAGATGAATATGTTCTAGTCATCTGTTGTACAACACTGTGCCTATTGTCAACAATACTGTATTTTGCACTTAAGAATTCACCAAAAGGGTTGATCTCAAGTGTTTTTTTACGTCGATAAAGAAAAAGATAGAAGATTCAACAGTAAAGTAGGAAAAAAAATAGAACTGATAAATAAAGCCAAAGTTTTCACCTCAAGCTGTTGAATGAATCTGATGTGAATGCAAGACAGAAAGACAGCAAATTTACAATACTATACATTAATAAATTGATATAATTATGACAAATATGATGTGACCATGTTATACAAAAATACTTATAAACACATGTCAATAAATTAAGACATTCTCTGTTGAATAAATTAAAAACTCAGTCAAAGATATATCACTAAATAAGGCTATAGACTAAAATTTATATGTACATTATATTTAACCTCCAAGGAGCCAGTACATCCTATGTTGTTTAAACTATTTTTGAGCACAGAAAAAGATAGAGAACTTGCCAGTTCATTTTGGAAAAAGTAAGATGTCACAAATAGTAAAATCTCATACATTTACTTTTCACACAACACTCTGTATGCCAGTCTCATTTGTTCATGTAAAATTAACAATGTAATTATGTAATTCTATTCTGTACTGTATTAAAAGTTATTTTATTAATAAAACATAATGACAAAATATGGTTTTACTCCATGAATCCAAGGATTGCTAAATTCTAGGAAATAGACCAACATAAAAGAGGAATAATTTACAGTAGTTCTGAGCACACATGCTGCGTCTAGACTGCTCGGTGTAAGTCCTGTCATTGTACTGAGAACTGTGTACCTCTTTATGTGTCAGCTTTTTCATCTTAAAGTTGGGAGTCATGATATGACATACCTCAATAAGTTCATGAATATAAAATGTTAATTACGCTTGGTACATAGAACTATTATCATTATCAGTGAACTGATGCCAAAAAACTTACAATTGTACAAAAATACTTGACAAAAATTCAGTCATTTCTAATAATTCCATACAGGCAAAAATAGGAATAATAGATACACCTTAAATGTTCTAAAATATTTATTAGAAACGTCAAACATCTGAAATCATATTAAATTATGAAATGCTAAGTACTTTAAAGAGATTAAAACAACAAAGAACAGAATAATTATCAGGAGCAAGTAAAAGATACTAGTTTTCTCAGTTGATAGGAAGAATGTGAAATTTACTCAGAACATGTGACAGACTTTACAAAAGCAAGTTTATGTCATAAAGTTGAAGGATACAAAATATATGAAAGTCAATAGCTTTTTAAATTTATGCTGGTGAAAAGTAGCTAGAAAATAAAATGTAAGCAAAGGTTTCAATCACCCTTGCATCAAAAACTATAGTAATAAAGTTTGTAAGAATGATATATATATATATATATATATATATATACACCCATAATACATATGTGTGTATGTGCAACTTGAAACTCTACTGAAACATACATAGATTGGTCTGAAATAAACCATTAAGTAGGATTTCAAATCATTAAGTAGGCTTTTTCAATAAAAGGTTTTGGAAGAATTAGCAAACAGTTGGAAGAAAATGAACCTGCCTCACTGCATATTTATCTACAAATTCTGGATGCATTAAAGGCATGAATATGTTTGTGTACAGTATTTGAAATAAATATAACATTTTCCTTGAAGATTATGGAGGATCGAGGGACGATTTAATTTTCTTTTTCAAGATGGAGTTTGTCTTATGAACTTACAGGAAGGAGTCAGAAAGAAAGGATGCTTTGGAATAGAGACATGTAAGAAAATAATAAAAGGAATGAACTCTCTGAGAAGTCATGATGGGAGGTGACACAATGCCCTAGTGGAGATGATCACATTAGGGAAAGGAGACTTCTTCCTCTGCAGCCAGAATGTAGAGCTATCACATGGGTAGTTAGGTTTCAGGTTGTCAAAAAAACAGAAAAGAACTCAATGTATTTGGTCTTCAGGAAAACAAGAGATTGTAGATGCAAAATTATTTCTTGTGAGGAGTGGGTGGAGGAGTTCCTCCAGAAAGGCACTTGCGAGAGTGGTCTTTAACCACAGAAGGATTGAGAGAAGTCAGCAGTTGGAAAGTCTGCAGTGGAACACTGTCGTTTCAATAGCCTCAGGCTGTGAGAGCTTCCTTCTATGAAGGCGTTGTGCCTCCAGGAAGCAGCTAACCAGACAGAATTATAAGGTCTGCTTGTTGCTATCCATGCTAACTAACCCTTTTGAGATTTATGAGACCATTTATGAAGCCTTTTCTTATTTCTCCCCTGTAGTCCCAGAGTATATGGACTGAGGAAAACTTGCCAGACCAGGAGTTATGTCAGAATAATTATTGTTCCCCAGATATTTTAGGAGCCTCTTGTGGAGATGGGACTGTTGGGGCAGAATTACCTTAGCTTAGATTACCAAGGTTACTCTTGATGAATTAACTGTTAATTTGAAATCTATATTCAAAATTGATATCATAAGTGCTTCTTTTTCTTTTTTTCTTTACAAGCCAAAGAGATGGCCAGCTGACTTCTTTTGGGACAAAATAGCTGGAAGAAAAATAGGAGCTGTTAAGCTAAAACCTGCTATGCCAAGTTGTAAACTACAGCACATTTTCATGGTTGAGTGGAAAAAATCCTGAAAGACCAGGCTTATAATGGCAGTGCTGACAAAACTGGCTCTAGCAGCACAAACGCAGGACTATTACCAGGCCCTTAGGGTGGACTAGTTGATATCATTTGCACTTTAAGCAGTTTAGGTGTTAAATTGCATGCAATTGCACAGTGTGATAAAACACCCTTCAAAGATATGAAATAATCCCTCTTTTTTCCTGCACTATTTTCTTACAGGAAATCTTAACTCATAAATGGTAGTATTGGGTAATTTGTTTCTAGTAAAATGCAGCATAATCCATTTAGTTACAATGCTTATCCCGTTCCAGTGGCAAAATGTAACAGGTGTAGGGTATATTCAACAGACAGTAAGCCTAATTTAACAGATCTGAGTTTAGATTCAGATCTTCCTTCTTATTATTCCTTTACTGACTTTTAATGGCAATTTAAAACCATCTGACCAAAAGAAAACAGGAAAGTAGCCAGAAATGGATTTTTTTTTAGATGTGAAAATTTTAATGTAACTGCTTCTCTGTCATCTCTCCTTTTCTGGGTTTGAGAGCACAATGAAAATAATCTGTTCCATTCTGGGACAATATAGGGTTTGCTTGCTCAGTTTTGTTCACTCATGTCATTTTGGTTTAATTCAGTGAGCAACAGCTGGCATGATTAACCTGCAGCTGGGCTAATGATACAGAAATAAAGTAAAAATGATTTTAGGTTTTTGGTAAAGGCTTCTTGAGAGTGATAGCATTAGGGGAAGAATTTTTTCTACCACTTTATGAAGATTGCCAATCTTAAATTGGTCAAACAAAGACACCAGAGAGGCTCTATCTCTTAATGGAAATGTTGGTTACAGGAGTTTTTAAATATATTTTAGAATACATTTGAAATAAAATCTTCATATTAGTTGATGACCCTTGTTAGAAAAGATCAAGAAATAATCTTTTGGAGAACTGAGAAAAGAACTGCACGAACCAATGAAAATGGTTGACCAGAAAGATGGAAACATACTGTTTTTTTTCATAAATGAGGTTACTTATTAATGTCTTGGATTAATCTTTTTTGGAGGGTGGGAAGGTTTCAAAACACTGTTCTTATAATAATATATCAACACAGTAGAGTCAGGATAATACCTAATGGTTAGCAAGAACTATATACTAACTACCTGTCTAGAAATCCTATACACAAAGTTCTTTACGATGAAATAAAGCTGAAAGGTATAAGTGAATATACCCATCCATCCAGCCATCCATCTATCTACCCATCCATCATTCCACTCACCCATAAAATATTTATTGTCTATTTCTCTATGCCAGACATAGGTAGGTAAATATTAGGTACTAAGGTTACAGCAATGAATAAAATTCAACATTCATCCCCAAGGAATTTATAGAACAGGGGTGAGATATTCAATAACAGTAAATGCACAGATAGAAAAATTGAAAAGCAAAAACACAGACATAGGCTATGTAGCAGGCAAATACTGTTTTGGTGAATGGGTTCCAAGTGACTAAGATGCGATTGTGTACATGTATCACTGTCTAGTTAGGTATGTGACTGCAGGAAGTAACAATTCTCTCACCTAGTGGGCTGTCTTAAGGAACTAGAGGGAATCACAACAACTGCAACTGCTGACTGAACCACGAATGTATGGAAAGGCCAAAATGTTGCAACAAAATTTTCAAAATTTTAAAGAGACATTTATGTATTACCAATGCCACTACAGAGAACTTCAGCTAGAGAAATGTGGCTGGAGAATCTGGTGGTCTTTTAAATGATATTTTCGGTTTAGTTGGTCTGTGCGGTGAAATGGCCTCAAAAAGTTCCCTGAGCTTGAATACAGGTGTTTGTACATTTTGAACTTTTTTCACTTAAGCTTAATTATGTTTGTTGGTTGCTGAAAATAGGGATCTATGCCTATTGTCCTAGCTGAGAGTAGGAATATTCTTCATCTCAATAGTTTGGATCATCACAAAAATTTGAATATCCTTAAGTAACCACTCTTAACTGTATGCTTGCATTGTTCCAGTTTCATTCTGTTTATTTACACACATAAACACACACACACACACATACAAATGCATAGGTTTTTTTTCTTCCAACATAAACATAGCATTGTTTTGTCATTTGTTTCCAAACATAAAATTTCAGAAGAATATCCAAGTTATCAATTGCATTACCAATGCATTTTGAAAGATAACCTAATAAAAATACATAAAGAGATAATAATAGACCTCAAATGATTCTGTCATTTGCCTTTGACAGTGGTGCTTGAAAGTAATTGACAGGGGACCTCAAGAAAGCTACCATCTCAATGAATGGGTGGGTTTGCTCAGAAGTATAGAGGATAGAAGGGAACTTTCACATTTTCCTTTCAGTTGAAATCTTTCCTGTTTAAATTTTAGACATATTTATGATTATTATTAGGTTTTTATAGCCTTATACTTGTGGTTAACAAGGCTAACAACCTATAAAATAGAAAGATAATTTTCACAGGAAGTGTTCAGTATTACTTCTCCTTTCATTTTGCCTGGTACCAAGTTGGTCTCTTTCAATTTGAACCATTGAGTCTTTAAAGAAATTCCTTTTTTTAAAATTTGATTCTTCCTAATGTTCGGTTTCATTTTTTGGGAAATATATATAATTTATATAAGTCTCTCTATATGTTATATATATAATTCACCATATATTATTAAATCCTACTGTGTACCAGGCATTGTCATAAATCTATGAGCAAATTAGACAAAAATCCCTGCCCTGGAGAAGATAATATTCATGGAGTGGAAGACAGACAAAAATAGTATGCATAATGAATAAAACTGGTCTTTGGCTTCTCTCTCTATTATGCTATTTTGAACTTTGTTTCAGGTCATAAGTGAATCTTCTTGCTTTTCTTAGATCTCCTTTTTATTTGATTTCTTCTGAGGCCTTCAGTATTTATAAAAGGAAGGCCTCATTCCCTTCTTATAAATTTGTATTCTCTTATCTTCTCAGACTACAAGAGCTTGATTAATTCTATTTTTTTCTTCATGAGTTTCTGTACCTTTTCCTACCCTTTAGCTGAGAGTATGTTTTTAAGTCTAAGACATTGGCTCTCTTCTTTCTCTATAGTCTCAGAAATTTCATTGATCACTTCTACAAGATAATCTACATAATAATCACGTCTACAAAAATTTTCTAATTTCCTGTTGCCAAATCTCTACTGGATATTTCTTTCTTAGCAGATCATTTTCTCCTCCAAAATTGCTGTTTTTTTCTTTTCTGTCATCCGTATTTTGTCAATACCATTCTTATTCTTTCCTTCAGCAAGGCTCAATAATGCAATGATAATAAGAAATAAGAATTATTGAACTCTTTCTATATGTCAAACACTGTTATATGCACTTTATATTTAATAACTCATTTACTCCTCACAAAAACCCTATGAGGTAGGTAAGCTTAGTTTCTATATTTTATAGATGTGGAAACTGAAGTACAGAAATATGAAAAGTTTTCTAAATGGTTTCCCAGAATCCACAGCCTCTACTATCTTTATCCAAGCTCCTTCCAGGCAGTCTCTAAATCAATATTTCTAAAACTTTCTTTTGATCATGTAAAAAAACTCTTACTTAAGTTCTTAACTGTTTGTACATTGTGCTTTTACTCATAATAATGTCTCTCATTTATTGAGGATCTACTATATGTGCGGAGAACTGATCAAAAAACAGGCCAAAGTTTGAAATTTGCATATATTAGTAAGTGCTTTTTACTTTTTTTGTGGTTTTTAAGTAAACATTTTATTTCAGAATAGTTTTAGATTTGCAGAAAAGTTGCAAAGAGAGTACAGTGTTCCCAAATACCTGACACCTGTTTTCCTCTATTGTTAATATCTTATGTTACTATGGTAAATTTGTCACAACTATGAACCAACTTGGGAACATTACTATTAGCTAAACTTTATATTTTATTACTATTACCTAAACTCTACTGGATTTCATTAGTTTTTCTCAAAAGTCTTTTTCTGTTTCTGTGGTTCCATATGGAAAATATACTTTGTTCTAATGCCCAATCACCCACACAAGCTTACTGCAGGAAGCCCAGGTTTTTTGGTCAAGTCTCTTCCCCAATTATTTCTGTAATCCCAAGGGAAATTTAAATGCTGCACATTTATCTTACTGTCACATCTGTCCTCACTGAGCCACCTCATCACGAGTCCTTCTCTGGCTGCCCCTTTGTCATCTGAAAAACCAAGCCAACACTTTTACAATATCCTCTTAGATTCTGGTTTGCCTCCCATTGTAGAAGGCATCTAATCAGACTCGGCTTTGAAGAAACAGAATCTTAAAAACTGTTCTTGTAAATGTCTTGTTTCTGCTAGTGGCCATGAAGAGTAAAACAACTGTTATATTAATGGAATGAAGCTAAAATGTTAAACTATCTTCGATCTTCAATACACCTTTGATATCTTTCTCTTCCTAGTAACCCATTTTCTGGGTCACCAAATCCACTTATTCTTTTTGGGCAACACCTTTGGATTTTTCCATCCAATTCATATCATGGTGTTGTGATAATAGACCAAAGTTCGCTCTTTATTTTTAAGCTTAGTATGGCTCTGCTATATGAAAAACCCATAATTGTGAGAGTGTGCGTATCTAGATGGTGTTTAGTGTTCTGATTGGATACGACCTTCACACTTAAAGGTATACATGCTCACTTTGAGCAGCATGGTAATTAGGCATAAATTGTAAGTGGTAGAAATAAATGACTGGACTTGGTTATATATTTTTTCTCTTTGCACAGCTTCCAAGAAATAGCCCATTGATTTCATGAGGGTTCCTTCCCACATTTTCAGGACTTAACATGGTATTTTCTTCACTTATAAAGTAACTTGTACATACTTAGAATATTTATTATCATTGGGTAACCAGATACCTGTAGAATGTTGGAACTTCAACTATGACCACTATTGCCATTTGTTACACTGTGGCTTCCTTTGAATAAATTGGATATAAAAGACTAGAACAAATTTAAGTTCACAGTTTTGGAGAAATAGCCACTGGGAAAATCATATGACATAAAGAAATGTAAATGACCTTTCTATTTAGGAACTATATTTCAGGATTTTTCAATAGAGTTTGGACAAAAGTTCTTTGAACATTGTAGTGTGCTTTGCTGCAATATGGCTTCTGAGTAGATCCATGTTGATCTAGATGGAAAAGAATGATTTTGAAATATGCATTTATTGTGAATCATAGAGCATATCTCTCCGAGAGCATATCTGAATTTCAGGTTCTGTCTCAAAAAACATGTATTGTGGTTATAGTGTTTTTTAGGAGGAATGACCTGAGGTCTGGCTCGACATCTCTGAGTATTTAAAAACACAATGGTTTGGCAGGTAAGAGAGGACAAAATGTCTTTGGCCAATTCCATGTCCATTTGTTTCTTCATTTCCCCTCAGGCGGAAGTATTGCAGTGTTTTCTGCCAGACTGTAGGATTTAAACTGAGACACCTTTGCTAGTGGGTGGGGTTGCTGAGGGTTAAGAAACATGCATTCTTCCCTTCCATCCTCTTCCCTTCCCTTCTTATTCCTCTTTTTCCCTTTCTTTCCCCCCTGTTCTGCTTCCCACTCACCCCAACTTTGTGCATTCACTAAACCAGTTGAGGGCTTGGGGCCAGATTATCCCTTTATCTCTCTCTCTTTTTTTCACCTTAGTTTACTAAGCACTGCATTGGGTTCTTATAACATTGGCAGTGATTTAGATTTCCAATATTTCTATGGAGAATGATGGAGCTGGTTGGAAGGTAGAGGTCTTTTCTTACATGTATTCCTAGCCAAGTTTTCTAGAGTTCTGCACATGGGAGAACTGGGTGCTGGTCTAACTATTATAACAATGGTCCTTTCATTTCTATTTTGAAATTTCTTGCTTTTAGCTCCAGAGATGGCACATTGTGAGTTCAAGCAATGGTAGTTCTAGGTTCTGATATCGGTGAACATAATCTCATCAAAGTCCTGCAAAATTTCACCTCAGTTCTCAACAGTGGGATGGTTCAGCTTGCTTCCAAGGCTCCAGAGGGAGAAAGGGGGTGGGCCAGTCTGGAGGTGTTGAGAGAAGCACTTCACTGCATTCTGATTCTGTGTTAGCCTTCAAACTTATGCTTAGTGCCTCTGCCTTGTGGGGAAAGCCCAGGTGGAGACTGTGAGAACAGACTTGTCATGGCACCTCCCTCTCTTATTTTGTTACCCTGAGAATGCCATTCCTCCCACCAAGGAGAAGTGCGATTGCTCGCATATGCCATCTGCTTGCAAACCCCTGTGAGCTGAAATTCTCCCCCAAAAGGTTTATGTAAGCCCCCTGTGAACTCAAACCACTATGTTTTGCTCAGCTCAAATAAACATCGAAAAAGTATCTAAGCATTTGAACTTATAATAACATATTTATCTCAACACATGAGGCTACTCATCATTGGTGTATGTGTAATATATAATTGCAGCATGCAGAAAACAAACAGCTCTCGATCAGAGAAGTCTCTGGATCCCATGGGGCACTAATCATCTACCAAAAATAGAGATGGTTGGGGAAAATAACTTATAATTGCCTTGGCAATCCACTATTAAAGTATAATTTCATGTTGTTTTCATTTCTAGCAAATAAATAATAAAAAACTGATTTGAAAAAATTGCTTATTGCACTTAGTAGCAGACTCAAACATGAAATCTAGAAATTGAGTATGTATGCATACTTTATTAAGTGTACATTTAAAAAATCAAGGAAAAAATATGCACACGCACACACATATATGAACTTGTGCTCTTTTGATTTATAAATTTAGTTTATACTCATAAAATTTTAATTATGCTCTTTAAAAATATTAATTTATACTCAAGTTATAAATAAAAATTATGAATATATGTATATTTCTCTTTAGTGGTTTTAAAGTATTTATATTTACCAAGACCTCATTTTGCTGTATGTTCTCAAGATGGAGGGATTGCATTTTAACTATATTTGTGCATGTGAATCATGAGGTTGCAGGTCAACTTGCAAGGTGAGCCTGAAATTATATAACAGTAACTGAACCTGGAATTTTTAAACCAAAGAATTTATGTTAATTAAAATCATATAGGCTTAATCAAGGAGGAATAAAAATGTTATTATAAGGTAAAGAAAATGAACGAAACTAAAGTTAATGGGTTACCAATGCCCATAAGCAAACGGTTTGCCCATGTTTTTTCCTTGTTGCTATTTCACTGAAATTTAGTCATGGAATGGGTCAGGTGTGAAGCATGGTAGGGAATGATCTTTCATCTATGAAATATTATCCCTGTAAGTCTCATTTAAAACTCTACCTAATAGCTAGTTGTAACAATGAACAACAAAAATAAGTCATTTGTTACCACAACAGAATGAAAGGCATCATGCAAAGTTAGAATAATATCTATAGTAATAGATAATGAAGAATAAAACCTATCTTCCAAATTGTAGGTAAGAGCCAAGAGTGCCCTCCACAGGTTTCCATGGGAGCAGGGCTTTGGGTCTAGACATAGCCAGCAATAAGTGTCCCCACTCCTTGATGTGACTGTAGAAGTTTATTGTACTTTTTGGTGCTAGAACGTAGTGAATGTATTCTTCACCTTTAAAAATGTATAAGGCAGACTTTCTAGTTGCTGAGATGAGCTACTAGGAAAACACATTCTGCCGAAGCATCCACAGGAGATTAAATACAGTTGATCTATACAGGTCAAGGGAGAGATTCAAATCTGACCCTAAGAGCTTCCTCTCAGAAAACAACATTTTGGGCATACACATAAGCTGCCCAGTATATGGGTTTGCTTTGCAAGTCAATTTTTTAAAAAAAGGTTCCCAGGAGTGGTACCTTTTGAATTTATAGTTTGTCTGTCAACTGGAAGGGGAAGTGACTACTAAGCAGTAGATTTAATTGAACTAAGCAGAACTTCCAATGGCTGGTACCTTAGGAAGGTAGATTAGTAAAATGAACATTGCTTTATTGGTGACAATAAATCAGTTAGTCTATACTTAAAGATAGAAAATATGAAGGAAACCCCACAGAAGTCCAAGTAGGGGAAGAAAAATCTGAGACAGCTAGTTGTGTGGGTTTTATATAACATATAACCTTTTAAATAAAGTGATCTGCATTGGCTCATGTAGACTGTGGGAAGGCTTGGCGAGGAATGCTTTTGGGTATATTCAAGTCTGTATAAATGACTCCCAATGTGTCATCTGAAAGCTGTTAGGATTGAAAAAGGCACTGGAACCAATTCTTTCTTTTGTCTCCAGGAGGATTTGAACAGCCCACTCTCCTGGACTCAGAGAGAAGTTTTTTCACACCTCTTCCAAAGACACTGGTGCCGGAAGCATGCTTTGGGCCATATGTAAGAAGCAGCTAGTGCAAAGATAGCCTTGCCAGCATATTCCCAGCGGCCTTTAAAGGGCAAGGGCAGAGGTAAACTGAGGCAACACCCTCAGAGCCACTCATGCTTTGCAGCCTCTCTGCCAAGTATGGTACCACATTTGGGTATTATGCTCACAGAGGTTAAGGACATGGTATGAAGCAAAATTTCATTACTACATGTAGGGAATGTGGTTCCTGAATTTGAGTTTCTCAGTAGCTTAAAAGGGGATACTCTAAAGTTCAAATGAAATAATAAAAAATATCTCAACCCTTTCAAAGTGCTAAGCCTAAGACATTATGAGCTTGTATAAAAACTCAGTTTCAAAAAGAAAATATAACAACACTGCATTGTGAAATGGGTCCCATCTCAAGCCAGCAGAAATGTGCATTGCATATTCTGGTTTTACAGGATTGGCAGGATCCCCAGCACGTCAGAATCATCTCATTCCAAAGCACTGGCCGGTGGTGTGGTCCTGCGAGGGCTTCACCTTTCACTGAACATACCTTGGGGGTCATATCTCAGGGTTACCAAATTTTATATAAATCAACATTATTTGGCATGGCTCTCTAAACCCATGTAAGCAGCCCAGATTTGAACTGTACTGCTCTGAGAACAAGGTTGCTAAAAGGGAGCAAGGGACTATTATGGAAAAAAGGTCCCTAACTATTAAATACTTTGACAAATATGACCGTTAACTTAGTACTGCTTCAGAAAATAAGGAAAATAAGCAAAATCTACCCAGAGACTGGCACTTAGGTGCTTGTATTCCCAAGACGCTCACCCCACTAAGAAGGTGAAGAGCTATATTCCCCCCTGTAGAAAACTCTGGATGGTCTTGTAAGGTAGCATTAAGCATAGAGCTTTACAGCAATTAGACTGGAGGTAACAAAAGTCTGAATGGATGAGTATTTCACCGATGCTATGCAAACAGTTCCTCATCAGATGCTACTTAACAGAATGTATATATTTCTAGTTCCTCATTTTAAATGTCAGAATATTGCATTTCTTTAACTTTATGATTTCTCTTCCATTAAATATACTATAATGAAATCCACAGAAAAAAAAACAAAATAAAAGCAAGCACATATTTAGGCTTTTGATCCATATGAATTTACTCTTCAGAAATTATGTATTCCTACAAACTCAATTTAAGATTTATTTCCTTGCACTTTTACCAACATTAAATATTACACTAAAATTTTTCATAATTCCAATAGATAAAAATGCTACCTATATGTCTTTATGGTTAATTTATATTTATTCATTTGTGAATTCAGTATCTATGTAAATCTGAACTCATTTTAGAACTTCCAGTGGAAAAAAATCCATAACTCTGTAAGTCTCAATGACAACCCATTGTCATTAAATTATTTTTGAACCTGAAGTATTAAGTTTAAATCTCATGTATCATCAACAATAATGGCTAGTATTTATTGAATGTTAACTATCTGCCATATCTCTGGTAAGGGCTTTCAGACATCACACATAGGTCTACCTATTTGTTGTCTAGCTACTTGTCTACTTCTCAACTTCCCCTGACAGTAAAACTTACTATAAGTCCATGCTTACTGCCTCTAGTTTGTTACCCTCCCCCAATTTTTGCCTCAGTCCACTTGAATACAGATTTTGTATGTCATTTCACTGATTCTTAAGGACACAAGCAATTTCCTTATTGAATTAAAAATCATTTTGTATTTTTAATCTTTCTCGACATCAGCAGACATTCACAAAGTTAAACCGTTGCTTAAAAAAAGGACTTAAATGAGTGAGTCACTTTCTCTCTTGGCCTCTGTGACACCACAGACTTCTGGTTTATCTCCTCCTCTTGCAGTTTTTTCACTTCATTCTCTGTGGACTCCTCCCTGTCCTGCCATCTAGTCAAGGTGGGAATACCCCAGAGATCAGTCCTGGATTCTCTTCTTGCCTTCTACTTTTTCTTTCTAGGGGATCTCTTCAGAGAATGTTTGCGCCACAAGGGCAAGGATTGCTATCTGAAGTTTTTTCAATGTTGTATCCCTAATTCTTAGAACAGTACACGGTTCATATTAGATGCTTAATAGATATTTGTTGGGTAAGTGAATAAATGAATGACTCTCTGCTCAAAGTGTATCATCTCTATATTGATGACTTTCAGATGATAACCTCCTGATGAACTAACTTCAGCTTGTGGACTCCAGATCTGTGACTCGGATCGCCTCCCATGCCTCCACAGGAATGGCGAAAAGGTACTTCTACCTTGTCATGTCTGAAGCGCAACTCTTGATGACTCTGGCCTGTTTGTTCTTCAAGTCTTCATCTCATGACATGGTTACTTGAGAGAAAAACCTAGCATTAGTCCCTGATTCCCTAGCCCCACTTTTAATCCATGAGAAAGTCACGTTAGTACTCTTTCCAACATATCCTGAATCTGTCCGTCTGGCACTATCTTTGCTGCCCTCATCTCTCACCTGGACTACGGAAACAGATTCATCACACTTCTCTTTCCACACTAATCCACATAGAACCCCAACAGAGTGTTTTTAACATGTCATCTCACTCTTCTATGTAGTACTATACTCTCTAATGGCTTTTCACTGCTCTGATACCACAATCTCAACTTCCTACCAATACTTGAGATTTGAATCATCCTTAGTATTAAGTCAGGATGTGAACTAGAATGCAGAGTATGTTAATATCTACAAGATTTGCAAGTTTGCTGTGTTTTTAGGTGGAAGGTAGCAACCCCCCTCCATAATAGCCAATGACTGAGCTTATCGGATTTTTTAGTTCAGATTTTATTTCCTGAAATCTGGTGCTTTGTAGGGAGGAGGATATGGCTAGAGGGGATTTCATAGCATTCAGGATGGACACTAAAGGACACGTATTGGAAATGAATACCACAATACTGAAAGTAACACTTAAAGCAAATGCTTAAAGTAAATATTATATTTATACTTAAGTGAATAAGCAAACTGCAACATCAGAAATGACCACAGGCTGTTGCTATTTACCCACAGTTTGGGAATAGGTAGCATTTCTTATTATACAGGATTTTTTTTTTATTGACTGTCATTTCATTGTAGTATACCGACTAATTTTTTACACATATTATATATTATAGGTATATAATTATGAATATTGAATGTATGTATAAACACACATATCTCAACACTTTAGTTCTATTTCATGATTGTTTGCCTATAGAAATGAAGACTATTTTAATGTGTGAGTACACAAGAAGAAATAGTGTAGAATATGTGATTTTTACTTTTTTTCATTGTTGATAGACTATTTAAAAAATGTCAAATATTTTCTCATAAGTGTTCACAATTTGACATGTAAGTATTTCATACACTCAACTATTTTTGAAAAAAAATAGGCGCATTATTTTCATAGATGTATGTCCAGTCATACATACCTCTGTGACATTTGTATTTATATAGTAGTTATAATTACATGATATATAAATCCTAGCATTTTTAGTTATATTCCTTACTGTCATTTGCATTATTAAATAGTAGATGCTATTCACATTTAAATTGTCAATCTCTTCAAATATATCTAGCTTATTGTCTATAGCCTTCTTTTAGATTTTAATGTATTTGTGAGAAAAAAACTAAAGATTTAAAGGGATTAATCAATTCACTAATCAAGTCTGTCCACTTCACATTTTATAGAGATAAATTACCATGCTGTTTTAGAATTCAGTATCATTTGTTTTTCAATCTCTAATAATAGTATGAAAAATAAACTTCCCTTTGTGTTGGGTATTTTTGATCCAGCAACACCGAGCTCTTCAAAAGGTTTTAAAAGAAAACTATTTGTTGTTAATCTAAATGACTTTCAAAATCAACCCCTTAATTTCCCTTGATATCTGTCAGTCTTCTTGGTCTTTGAAATCTTTAGTTAAAAAAGTGCACCTTAAAATAGCCTATCGTTAATTCCATACCAACTTTAAAGTTTGCATCTTCCCCAATCACTAAGAGAAACTAAAAGGTATCACAACTTTATTTATTTTAAATATGGAACATCTACTGCCAATGTATAATGTACAGCCTAAATTTCAAATGCAAATTTGACTGTTGGGACACTGACTCAAGCTCCATATTAAATGTTATAAAATCTAAATAACGGTTCTGTAAAAGGCTCGTAAGGTGGTGTATTGTTAATGCCAAGGCTTATACTCTTTGGTGTGAACTAAAATATTAAAAGAAAAGTCTACCATGGATGTGAATTTTTAAACCATCATCAACTTTTTTTCCTTTCTGACCGTTTTCATATTTAGTTAACAAAATAAAAGCTGAAGCATATGACATGCTAAAGAAAAAACCTCAATCTTTGTGTATTAATGTATTGTAAGCTTTACTGCTGTTAAGAACGTCTTGACTACAGTGCTAACCTGGCTTTCTTCCAAAAGTTTAAGTTTTAAATTATGAATATTTTTAAGAAACACATAAGTATAGAGAATTATAAAGCAGTAGCATGTGTTTCCACTACCAAGATTTACATTGGCTTCTTCAATTCTTAGAATGAGTAAATATGGGAAATCAGATAGGATTCTGTTTATATAGAGTAGCTCCCTCCTTTACAGAGCTGAATTGAAAGATGACAATCCTCAAAGCTAAACTTTTCCTTTAAAAAGCAGCTTTTCAGTTACTCAGATTACTGAAAATGGGTTTGAATGGAAACTTCTAGTTACACATTAGAATGCATGGCAGAAATAATTTTACCCTGAAACTTTAAGAGTAATTCTTTTACTTCAGTCACATGGGCACTGCAGTTTTATACCTTTGAAATGTTTAACTTTGAATTTTACCAAAATCACCAGCTAAACTAGCAAAAGTTAGTAGTTAAATACATTTCTAGGAAATTAAGTAATTTTGAAGTACTAGATTGGATTGTTTAATATTGACAAAACCAATTTTAGTTTTAGTAGAATTGGTATCAGAAATGTTATGAGTTAGAAACAGCAAGGCAAGAACTTGTAAAATGTAAAGAATTGAACAGACAGGCAAAGGATAATTCAACCTATACTATGGTATTTCAGTAGGGGCTACTTAAAACATTTCTTAAATGGGAAGGAGTCTTATTGTAAATATGGGTTAGGAGTGAAAAGATACAGTACTGTTGAACATAGAATACTATGCAAATTTCCTAGCATGTCCATTGGAGAACCCCACTGACTCAACAGGTCTTTCTCTTCTTTCTCTCTGGACTGAACTGCCCCCAAAACTCAGGGGTACAATAATTAATTAAGAAGTGCTGTCTCTTCTAATTTACCTATTATAATCTCTCTCAAGTTACCAGCTCTGATCCCTATAGTGACCTATGCTGTTATTAATAAGAAAAAAATCATTATATCGCTAAATCAAAGATGCCTCTTCATTAAGTATGGATTATTAATAACCGCAGTGTTTTATCTATCTTTTATTTAAGTCAGTCTGCTGGCCCTAGAGTGTATTAGGAAGTTGTTCTCAGGCCCTAGGATCCAAAACTTTAGTTGGACTGAAAGGAACTAAAGAGGCAAACATTTCAAATCATCCATTGAAATCTTTCTTAAAGGTGATAGCTTCGAATTTAAATATCATGGTCTTTGGCTGGACATCAACAGGAATGGCAGAAGAAAGAACTTCATATATTCACTCCTATATAAGGGAATGAGCATATTTGAAAAATGGTTAAGATAACTTTTTCAGAACTCTGGAAATTACCCAGAGCCCTACAGCAATCCAAGGAATATTTATTCAAGAAAAATGGTTTAATCTTGGTAAGGACAGCAAGATTTGTGGTATGTTAACTTGCCTTAATCCACTCTTGACTCCCCAGCTGCAGTAGCCTTGCAAGCACCACTCCACAATTGCAATGGAAACAAGCAGCTTATAGGACACTGAAATGGTCATAATGGGATTAAAGCTTTTTCAAAGCTGCATTCTCAGAAAACTATCATCAGTTGACCTGTCTGGTAGGCCTCTGGAAATCTCCACTTGCAAGGCTGTGTTTAGTTGACCCAACTCAGAGATCACTCATTGAAAACAGTTTTTTGCCTGGGAGAAAACCACCAGTTGGAATTATTTAACATAACCTATAAGGCAGCAATAACAGTTGGAACAAACAAGAAGCAGACCCAAAATATGCTAGGGAATGAGATGTCTGCCAGGAACTTTGAAAGCTCCTATGTACATTCCTAAGGATATAGAAGGCCCCAATGCACAGAGCTGGGCACAATGTGAGGGCTGTGTGAATGCCCAGGAAAATCCTGAGAAGGTGCTAAGTTCTCACCTTAGTTGTCCTTGAGGCTCTGTGAAGGCAGAAAGTGAAGGCTAACACCGAAATGTAAACTGTCTGCCTGGACATTGAAGGAATGCCCCCATCACATGTGCAGAGAACCTCAGCAAGAGCCGGGAAACGTACTGCTTTCCACAATTTAAGGAAATCTCTCTCTAATCATTAGTCACCTACTAAGCTAACTGAGCAGTGACTTCAGGGACCACACACAATGAAGAATACAGACTTTCCAGAATCAGTTAGTTCAGGAAAGTCACTAAACAAACAGCAGCAGCAGCGACAATAAGCCGTGGGATAGGGAATCCAATTCGCAGAGATGTCGCATTACACTGATATAAATGTTAGTTTTCAACAACAAAATTCTGAGACATATGAAGAAACAAGAAAATATGGGCCATACACAAGAATAAGAGCAGTCAATAGAAGATGCCCCTGTAGAAGTCCAGATGTCGGACTAATTACATGAAGACTTTAGCAAATTAAAATATGTTCAAATAACTAAAGGAAACAACATCTAAAGAACTAAAAAAAAAAGGACTAGAATGGTGTCTCATCAAATAGAGAATATCAATATAAAGAAGTTATAAAAAAGACACAGAAATTATATAATTGAAAAATCCAATAACTGAAATGAGAAATTCACTAAAGGGCTCCGTAGCAAATGTGAGATGGCAGAAATAAAAATCAGTGAACTTGAAGATAGATCAATTGAGATTATGCAATATGAAGAACAAAAAAATGAAAAAAATTGAACACAGCCTCCAAGGTCTGTGGGACACCTCTCAGCACACCATCATATACAAAATGGGACCCTCAAAAGAAGAGGAGAGAAAGAAAGAAGCAAAAAGAATACCTGCAGAAATAAACTGGGCCAAAACCTTCTCAAACATTCTGCATATCCAAGAAACTCAAAGGATTCCAAGGAAAATAGATTCAAAGAGATCCACACTCAGACACAATACATCCAGCTGCCAAAAGCAGCAAAGGGAAGTGATTTTTCAAACACAAGTGAATCCTCAGTAAAATTAAAGATAATTTCTCAGTGGAAATTATACAGGCTAGAAGGAAGTAGAATAGCTAAGAAAAGAAGAGTCAACCAAGAATTCTATGTCCACCAAAGCTGTCCTTCAAAAATGAAGGAGAAATCAAGGCATTCCAAGATAAACAAAAAAAGAGAATTTGTTACTAGTATAGTAAACCTGCCCTAATAGAAGACTAAATGGAGACCTTTAGGCTGAAATAAAAGGACTCTATATAATAACTTGAATCCACATGAAGAAATAAAGAGCACCAATAAAGATAACCACATAGGTAAATATAAAAAACAATATTAATACACACTTTAGCTTGTTTTTTTTTCCTCCCTTTCAATTTAAAAAGAAAACTGCATGAAGCAATAATTATAAACCTGTGTTTATGGTCATATAATGTTTAAAGAGGTAATATGTATGACAATAATAGCCCAAAGGAGTGAAGAGTGAATGCAACTATAGAGGACACAGTTTTCACACACTATTGAAATTAACGGTATTAATTTGAGCTAGAGTTTCATAAATTAAGATGTTAATTGTAAAGCCCAAGATAGCCACTGAGGAAAAAAACTCAAAAATGTATGGTAAAAGAAATGACATTGAATTAAAATGGTTCACTAGAAAATATCTAACATATAGGATACCAATGATGGAGGAGTAGAAGAATGAAAAAAGACATAAAATATATAGAATAATAGCTAAATGGCATATATAATCATCTTATTAGTAATTACATTAAATGAAATGGACTTAATGCTACAATTAAAAGGCAGAGATTGGCAAAATGAATTAAAAACACAATCCAATTATATGCTGTCTGTAAGACATATACTTAAGATCCAGAAGCACAAATTGATTAAAAGTAGAAAGAATGGAAAATGATATACTGTAAAGCATTAACCAAAAGAGACTGGAGTGACTTTAATAATATTAGATAAAATAGACTTTAAGAAAAAAAATTGTTACTAGAGATAATGAAGGACATTTTATGATGAAACAATCAATACATCAAGAGGACATAACAATTATAAACATAATATGCATACAGTTAAATAGGTCTAAAATTCCTGAAGCAAAAACTGATAGAATTGTAGGGATGAATGGATAATTCAGTAACAGTTGGAGATTTCAATACACCAATGTCAACAGTGGATAGAATGAATACCAGACGGAAGATCAACAATGATATAGAAGACTAACAACACTATAAAACATAGACCTAACAAAGAGTCACTGAACACTCCACCCAGCAATGGCAGAATACACATCTCTTCTCAAGTGTACATGAAATCTTCTCCAGGATAGACTATATACTGAACCAATTTTCAATGCATCTAAACATTGTAAAATCATATCAAGTATGTCCTACAACCACAATATGTTGATACTTTAAATCAATAGTAAGGAGAAATTTGGGAAATTCAAAAATATGTGGAAATTAAACAACAAACTCTTAAATAACCAATGGGCCAAAGAAGAAATCACAAGAAAATAGAAAACGCTTTGAAGTGAAAGAAAATGAAACACGGTATACCAAAGCTTGTGGGATGCTGCTAAAGCAGTACTTGGAAAAAATTTATAGCTGTAAACATCTATATTAAAAGAGAACAAAGATCTCAAACCAGTAACCTAAGTTTCCACACTAAGTAGCTAGAAAAAGAGGAGTAAACTGTACCCAAAATAAATAGAAGGAAGGCAATAATAAAGATTAGAATAGAAATCAACAAATTAGAGAATAGGAAAAATAATTGAGAAAAATTGATGTAACCAAAAGTTGTTTCTTTGAAAAGACTGACAAAATTGAGAAATCTTTAGGTAGGCTGCTAAAGGAAAAAGAGAGAAGATTCAAATCATTAAAATCAGAAACAGAAGAGAAGGTATTACTACTGATATAGAAATAATAAGAATTATAAAAGAATACTATGAACAATTGCTGGAAAACAAATTATACGACCTATATTAAATGAACAAATCCCTAGAAAGTCACAAACTGTCAATACTGAATAGAGAAAAAAAGAAAATCTGAATAGATATATAGTTGGAATATTGAATTAGTAATAATAATCATAATAATCATAAATTTCCTATCAAGAAAAATCCAGGCCAAAGTGGCTTCACTGTGAGTTCTACCAAACATTTAAAAATGAATTAACAACAATTCTTTACAAACTCTTCCAAAAAATGGAAGAGGAAAGGACACTTCCCAATTCATTCTGTGAGTCCCAGTATCAATCTGATACCAAAACCAGAAAAGACATCACAAGAAAGAAAAACTACAGACCAATATTTCTTATGAATATAGACACAAAAATCCTTAACAAAAGCTAGCAAACCCAATGCTGCAACATATAAAAAGTATTTTATACAATGACTAACAGACTTATATTAGGAATATAAGGTTACTTCAACATTTAATAATCAATCAATGTAATACTCAATATTAATAGAGTAAAAGACAAAAACCACATGGCCATTTTAATAGATGTATAAGAAGTATTTAACAAAACTCAACAGCCTTACATGATTAAAAACATTTAACAAACTAGGAATAGAAAGGAGCTTTTTCATCTACAAAAAAGCGCTACGGAAAGAACATCTGTGAAAAACTACAGCTAACATAATACTTGATGTTGAAAGACTGAATGCTTTGCCCCTAAGATCCAGAACAAGATTAGGATCTACTCTTACCACTTCTATGGAACTTTTTCCTGAATGTCCTAGCCAGAGACAAGGAAAAGAAATAAAAAAGCATGCAGTTTGGAAAACGTGAAACTAAGCCACCTCTTTTTGCATTTGGCATGATCTTGTATGTAGACAATCCTAAGGAATTCATACACATAAAACCTATTGGAGTTCAGCAAAGTTGCCAGATGCAAGAACAATATACAAAAAATAATTGTATTTTTATACACTTGCAATGAACATTCCAAAATGAAATTAAGAAAGCAATTCCATTTACAGTATCATCAAAAAGAATAAAATATGTAGGAATAAATTTGAGGAAAAAGTGCAAGATTTGTACAGTGAAAAATGTAAAACACTGTTGAAAGAAATTTAAAAAGGCCTAATAAATTGAGATATACACTTAAATATCAGCTGACATCAACTGTGGTGAATATTGGTAAGAACAGGTTTTCCACTGCTTCACCAGCTATTCCACCCAAGCACCTCAAGCAGGAGGGAGGAGTGGCCTGGCACTCCATGGAGACCTAAGGAGGGACCATGCTTGGACTGAAGTATTTTGCTGAGAATTTTATTTTATAAATATATGTGAGAAATTCTTATGCTGAATACATTTAATTTCACACAGCATATCTATTTTAGCACAAAATAGGTTTTATCCAACACTTTGCAATAATTACGAGAAGATGCAACATGTTGAAATATGCAAATTGTGTTTAAGAAACAGGATTTCACCTCACATCCATTAGAATGGCGACTGTCAAAAAAAAAAATCCAGAAAATAACAAGTGCTGGCAATGACGTGGAGAAATTGAAACACTTATGCAAGAACACTTGCATACTGTTCATGGGAATGTAAAATGGTACAGACTCTGTGGAAAACAGTACGGTGGTTCTTCAAATATTAAAAATAGAATTACTATGATCCAGCAATTTCACTTCTGAGTATATACCAGAATATATACGAGAGTATATCAAAGAATTGAAAGGAGAGTTTTGAAGAAATATTGGTGCACCCATGTCCATAGCAGCATTATTTACAATAGCCAAAAGATGGAAGCGACCCAAATGTCCATTAGTGGATGAACAGATAAACAAAATGTGGCATATACATACAATGGAATATTATTCAACCTTAAAATGGAAGGAAATTCTGACACTTGCTTCAACATGGATGAACCTTGAGGACATTATGCTAAGTGTGATAAGCCAGTCACAAAAAGACAAATACTGTATGATTCCATTTATATGAAGTGCCTACAGTAATCAAATTCATAGAGACAGAAAGTAGAATGGTGGTGGTCAGAGGCCAGGGGGAGGGAGAATGGGAGCTATTATTTAATGGAAGACAGTTTCAGTTTTATGAGATGAAAAGAGTTCTGGAGATGGATGGAGGTGACGGCTGCCCAGGCCGCCCAGCAATGTGGACGTGTTTAATGCCATTGAACCGCACACCTAGAAATGGTTGAAATGGCGAAATTTATGTGTATATTACCCCAATTAAAAAGAAAAAAAAACAGAACTATGTGATAAAAATATCCCTTTCCTGGGCATAATGTGCTTTATTTCACTGCTATCGTCCTTATCCAAGCTACCTGGATCAATGTCTTATGGGGTCCATAGCCTCACTGCCAGGTGACCATATATTTGTCTATTTGTCATCCAAAATGGGACACCTTTGAGAGTAAGAGACGGCACTATTAATAGTCATCTTAAGACAGCTGGCATAAGCCAACATTGTTCTGTTCTCGAGAGAGAAGCCAGAGTGATCTTTGAAAAATGTCAGATCATGTTCTCCTGAAAAACTGCGATAGCCCTCTATTTCCATACATGGCTAATGGCTTTCATACTGGACAATGCTGATTTAAATGATTTATATCCCTAAACTCTCTATTTTTCCTAAGAATTGGACTTTTCCTCACTTAGGGAAGTTTAATAGTCTCCATAATTTACAGCTAGTGTGTAAGCTCTCTGGGATCAGGACTGTATGTTTATTGCTTGCTACACCTCAGCATTCAGTTCAGTGTCCGGTATGAGGTAAGGAATTTATATTTATTTAAATAAAGAATAATTATATTAGCAGGTATTCAAACAAAAAATGATTGTAAGACCATAAAGATATTTAGAAATACAGCGCAGCATTTGAGGAATGTCTACTGGAACTGCGTTTTTTTTTTCTATTTCCAATTTCTCTGGTAAATATTACGACAGATAATATAGAAATGTTTGGACTAAAAGATAAATAAGTAGATATCAAAGGATCAAGATTATGTCAATATAACTGGTACATCATGTTGGAAAAGCAAACAACGTATTTGAACTTTGTCTTGCCTTAACTACTACAGAGTTTTTCGTTTTTCCTAACATTTTTTTGATGCAATAGAAATATCTATTATATTGGCTTCTACTTGAAATATATCCACCAAATGAATCATCTTTTACATAACTGCGCTTTGTACTTTTCACTTTGGGGCTGTGGGTGAGGAGGGAATGGAAAATATTAGTGGCATGCAGGGCCCACAAAGAGATTCATGTGAAGTCCTGCTTCTCCTCTTCTTTAACTTGGTTCAGATGAGGAACATGTAAAAGTGCATGGGTGTGTGTGTATCAGAGAGAGAGAGGGAGGAGCAGAGACACAGAGAAACAGAGGGGGAACCTGTACTTAAGAAAATTAAAGCATAAGAATACAGGGACTTGTATCAAAATGGCTATGTGCTCCAGGCATAGTTCTTAGAAATTGGACCTATCATTTTTTAAGTGAATGGATTTTTCTATTTCATTATATTACAAGAGAATTACAAGTAGTTTCTGTATTTTATTTATTTATGCATTCTTCCCAGCACCAAGCTTTCAGTAGGCTCTCTGAAAATGTTACTTAAAAGTAATAGTTTGCCAATTTGCATTTGTCATCAACTAATGGCAACCAAAATTACATTTCAGTAGTCATTTGTGGATATGGCCCAAATTTGTAAGGATTTATTGGATTAGTATTACTGCAACCAGGGGGCATTTTTAAACCTCTGCATTTTATATATGCAATGCAAGTATCTTCTTGATATATTGAATTATTGTGATAAAAGTTGTATTAATTCATAATAGATGACTAATGATGAGTATTGAAGAATGTTATTGTTGAATGGATGGACAAAGTGTCCAAAAGCATTTGAGGAAAGAGTTTATTAAACATTTATTTTCATGCAGCTGTGAGCAGTTTCAAAGGAAACTAGTGTGTATGTGTGTGTGTGTGTGTGTGTGTGTGTATTCATAGGAAGTAAAGACCAATGGTAAAGATAAATTTTTTTAATTCATGGCATTAAATTCATAGTTAGCTCATAGATGCATAGAACTTAATCTCTTTCCTCTCTGTCATTCTCTTCTTTTATAATTTGTTTACCATGAAGAGGTTGGAGAAGGCTGTTAAAGTACAATGGCAGGAGAACAGAGGATCACAGAAGAAATCCAGTAACTGAGCCACTCTGCCTTGCAAGTAACCCATTGGAAGGTAATGGCTCTGGAGAATAAATTGGTAAGGGCACTGAATTTTTGCAGCCTTTAATTTAATGTGAGCTGCCTAAACACCAAGAGTTTGATCAGCATGTGTTATCTAGTTAAAATAGGCACTTTTTCTCAAAATAAACTGGGTGCATAATGTACCCATCTCGAATTCTGATTTATAGTATATCTAAACTTCAGAGATAAGGATTCAGTTAAGGTTGCATTTAAAACAAACAATACGCCATTATCTTTAAAAATGTGGTTATTCTAACTTCAGGATTTAGTCTCTCCAAATCTTTTCCCTTTATATACATATGTTTTCTCACATACATGTAATGAATGATGATGGCATCCAATGAAATAATATTGCATTCTCAAAGCCACTTACCTTTTAACCCACCCACAACAATACACACTTACACTGATTATGTGGTAGTTAGGCCAGCTGCTTTATGACTTCTTTCCTATTGAAGTTACATCTATAAATGACAGAAGGTTTAACCTTTATTTAGCAGGAGAAGCCATTAATCTGTCTTTAGACTTTCCCCTACCTCCCACAGAAAAAACAATTTGCTCTTCATAAGTTTGTTTGGAAATGAAACCAAATTCTATGTTTCCTCTACAGATGGTTGACCTCTTTCAGTTGGTGGCTGCATTACTCATTTAAACAATTATACAGGTCAATATAGCATAATCTAAATTATTTAGTCTCTTAGTATTTTTCAGACACTACTGACATTTGGAGAAGCTCCAGCTGCTAGTTGTACCTGAATTTGAACTCCACCAATGATAACAGAGTTTTAGTCTGAATTCCAGAGCCCATCCATTCACAATGCCTACTAACCCACTTGACAGTCTTGCACATTGGTCCTGAGGGATTGAGAATTTAAGAATCAATATGTCGACACATGATGATTATTTTCAGATGAAAAGTTTAAAGTATGTGTGATTTTCAAAGACTCGTTCTTACCTGGAACCTCTTTCTTCTGAAGCCTAACTTTAAAACACCTTTTTTTGTTTGTTCCCCACAGACAACAATTCAGATCTACCAAATAGACTAGCAAAAATATTATGATAACCTTTTCTATCCTAATTTGTACTGGAGGCTGTGTGGGTACTGGGATCAACATTAATTACTGTATAACATTTCAGCAGTGTGATTCATGGAAATGTCAGGGAGTTAGCTAAAGGGGACTTGGGGTCTTGGAAACATCAGGGGGGGAAGAGCTAAAAAGCATACGCTCCACAGGACAATGGGGATTTACAAACGTGAAATTTAGAACTAAGGTGGAAATAAAACCCAGGACTAAGGACCCAGGAAAGCCAGCAAAAGTTAGGATTATCAAGGTAGAGAAAAGGACAATACAATACAATCTGGTGGTCTTTCTAGCATCTTTAAATAATTTTAAAATGAGTAAAATTTATGTCCCAGCCATGAACACAACAGCTTGTAAAAATGATTCTTTAAATAAGGGATCTAGTTTGTTAACCTATCAGTTTGAATTAATGAATTTTTAATTCAGATTCCTTTTGCAGCTTGAATTTAGACTAATTACAGGTTTTAAATTGTGACTAGTCGGAGCCCAGCCAAGGCATATTTCCTCTCTTCTTTACTTGTACCCTGAGAATTCATGAATCAATTTTTTTCTGGGTCATGACTTTGCCCCACCAGGAGTAGAGAAAATCCTTCAGTGAGAAGAAAATTCAATGGCAGCGATCCCAGTCAGTCAGAATTTATATGAAAAAATGCAAAGTAAATGACAGAGGAAATTCCCAGCTATGAAGGAAAAAGGCTTAAAATCACATATATAATCTAAACAGTAATGAATTTAGTAAATACTTTTAAACACAGCAGTATTCACTTCTATCCTTGTAATTTAGGATTACTGGATATTTTAGGAAAGGGACTGTTTTTTGCAGGCCTTTATTTTAAACAGCAGAGGTCACCTTAGTACAAACCTCTTCAGGGAGGGGGGAACGCTTTCTGTTCAGTGGTGATAAATTAAGTACTTTTAAACCATCATCAAGTCTTCTCTTATTTCACTGAAACTCAAAAATCAAACACACATGGTTAGCTGATTTTTTTTAAGTTAAACAAAATGAAATTGTTTCAAAATTAAGTTACTTTCTAAGTTTATATTCTTTAAAAATGATTCTTTTCAAAAATGAATGAGAATAATATGAAATGATTTAAGTAATCATAGCATCTATTATACTTCCAATTTGTTTAACGAATTCTATTTTGTATTTACTATTAGAAAAATATCCAGTAAATCATTCTGGCTCAGCCACTGTGGCTTATTTTTAAAACTAATTGTATCTATAAAATATGTCCATTAACAAAATATAGCTAATAAATAGATGACTAAATGTTAAAACTTCCAAAGGCACCTGGGGGAGTTATTCAATAAAACTCCATTTAATAAAACATGTATTAGCTTAGATAAATTGGTAGTAATCCCAATTTTTATTTTGTGACTGTTCTAACTTTATAGTTCATCTAATGTTGCATTATGTGCTAATACAGGCATTTGCTTTTCAGATATTTAAAGATCAGAAGGTATATGATGACATGTTTGTTTTACAAGGTTCCATGTAAAATATTCTTTTAGTTGTCTAAAGTTCATTAGAATATACTTTTAATTAATAATTATATCTGGTTACATTAAATAATCTTTAAATATTTAATCCATGTTTTCTAATGAACTTATTATCTATAAGATATCAACTTTAAACAAATACTTCCAATATCCTTTTATTACATAGGCCAACATATCATTTTCATTTTATAATGAACAATAACTATTTTGACAATGAAAATAAGATTTATCAACACCCTTTCTCTGCTCTGTCCTCTCCCCACTGTTTCAAAGTTTTGCTTCAACTTCCTAAGACTGCTAAAACAGTTGCCATCTTTCAGGGAATGAGGTGGGGGGTGGGGAAATTCAAAGAAATAAAAATGCCCAGGGAAGTCTTAAATGCTATTTTTGATTTTAATCACCTTATTAGATTTTTTGCTTGAGTGATTTGTGCAGAAAACATTTTATCTATTTTGTTTTCCTCTGATTACTAAACTGTGTTAGACACAAAAGTCTACTTGAAACCAGCTTACAGTTTAAAGACAGGTTTAATAACAGGTGAACACTAGAAAATATGCAAACAAAATGGCAGACATGAATGACTTCATTTAAGGCATAATTGCTTCTCATCAACCCAAGAAATCATGCAGAAACAGTCTCTGTTCTACCCAGCCAGGAAGAGACCAGAGAAATCACTCAGGCAGAGATACTAAAAGGAAGGTCCATTCTTGGGTCTCAGCCAGACACCCACTCCACACACAGATCCAAGCGTAAAGACAATAGTCCTTAGAATCACAGTTCATCATAACAGATAATTATACAGCAAGTAAGACGATAAGGTTTTTTGGCCTCTGACTATATAGACTAATTGCTGGCTATGGAGCTCTGCCTGGAAGGCATACAGCACAGCCTCTGTAATGTCTTCTTATTATGTGAAGACTGCTGTAATTTGGGTGGACAAGAGGTTTAGTGTCTAGTGAATTCCATATGGTGGTTCTTTCTCTTTTATGGATTTCTTTTTCTCCCTGACGGTCATGCAGCGGTATGCCAAATGGTTGCTGACATACCTATCTGGAAGGAGTTTTAAAGGAAATAATCCTGCCTAATATTCCAAAGAAGTTTTCATTTGTTTTTAAATGTGATAAAAAAGGACACAAGAAAATCTAGCCCCTGAACTATAGGATTTGCCTTTATACATTGCAAAACATTAAAATTAGGATAAGATATCGGGTTTTACTTAAATTGCATGTGGGTGTCAGCAGACTTGTTGGGTAATACAGGCAAAACCTGAAGTTAACAAACACTGCTTTCAAATATGCATCTGGCAGGAATAAAGTCCCACCTTTATGTTTGTCTTGCTTTGTCTTGCTCCTTTTACTCTCTAGCAGAATATATCATGATTGTGTTTATTATTTATGTATATATTATCAGGAAAGATGAAAGAGTCTGCTTTTAAGATATTGACTTAAGTAGAGCGAGTTCCTGATAAGATAGCAAGGGAGTGCAGAGGCTCTGCACCAGTGACTCACTCATCCCCCATCAGAAACAAACAAGCCTCTCTTCAACTTTGCAGCTTCCAGTGCCAGCCCAATTAACTTGAAGTTGAGTTTTGACTCAAACTGGTGACCCTTCAAGCCAGAGAGCCCTATTCTACATCTGGCATCATTGAACCAATTTAGGGTAAAAATAATCTCTGCTATTGTTTTTGTGTGGGTGTTGCTTTCTTGTTTTTTTAAAAAAATAATTGATGTTTTGAGGACCTACAGAGGTCTTTGGGATTCCTAAAGCTTTCTACATGAGATTTGTATGCTTTCCCCTCTTTGGAAGGAAAAAAGAGCAGGAGTATAATTATTTTTATTGAATAAAGTTTGCAGTTCATGAGAGGCTTTCTTGCTCCCATTTGCAAGTGCTGACCATTACATCATGCACCCTGAGGGTTGTGCTAGAAGAGAGAAAAGAAGGCAAAATCAGCAAAAATAAGTCTTCCTGACATGAATTGAAATATGTGCTTGTTTTTTGTTTAACACTACAAATTTGCAGGAAGGCTGGCAAGTGTAATAGCATTCTAAGCATATGCTACTTCAGAGGGTACAAAGCCCCCATCTAAAGAAATACACATGAAATGTATACTTTGATCCCCAAGATTTGTTCAAATAAAACTATAGTTTCCAAGCTGTTTCATCTATTTGAACTTAAACATTCTATTAAATAGGATGGAATAGGTACTACCCAAACTAATTTTGTTTCATTCCCTTTTACTGTGAGCTAACCTGAAAAAAAATTTTCCAGTGGAAGAAGAAAGAAGGTGGGTATCTTTTGAAAAAAAGGTGAGCTGAGAATCAAAATAAGCAAACAAGAAATTCTGTGCATAGCAAATTTGCTCTGTTTTTCCAGTTTTATTCCTGTTTTTCTAAGAATGCAGCAATGTTTGGCTATTGAAGATGGTTGGTATGTAAGGTTATGTATAAAGAATACTCAGACTATTGTAAGTAATATTATAATAGAGGAGTGTAATGAGGTGCATGTGTCCAAAAAGGGCTTCAAGCAGTGTGTGCAATTTCGCAGCTATTAAACACTCATCTAATTTGCCCCATCTAAGTGTCTACTTTTTTATTAGGAGTAAAGTGAATTTACAATATATTTGTGGTTTGATTTGAAGAAGAAAATGAAAACAAAACCAAGTCCAACAAGGCCAATCACTTTGCTATTGTGGTGGTATTTTAATGTATTCTCTTATTCTGTGTGAATTTTTTTTTCAAAGTACACAGATCTTAAATATCGTAGCTAGAAAGTTGATATGGTTTGGATTTCAGATGATAAACACTACCAAACGGTGTCATATTAAAATGTAAAAACTATGCATGCGTGCCACAGCCTCTGCCTGCCATGAGTTTGGTTGTACGAATGTTTTTCTGACTTCTAAATCACACATTTGCTAAAATGAGCTCTGCTAGATATCAGTTTGTGCACAGGCACAATGTGTCTCAGTCAGATTCATAAAACAGATAGCTGAACTAGACTTTGACTTTTGACATCAACAATCTGACTTCAATATTTCTCCACAGAAAGAGACTCCTGACTCTGTGCTGTTTCCATGTGATGGATAGATAGCTTTTCAGCTGCTGACAGCACTGAACATAATAAATGTATTCATTAGCATTGGGGACTGCATATCTCCATGTCTTAAGTTTTACAGCTAGTGGCTTTGAAATGCCACCCAGAAACACCTGCAAGCACTGCCTTGTCTCTGAAAACTGCAAAGCCACTGTGAAAAAATATTATTATAAAGTTGTCTGTATATCAGCATTTCTGTGCTAAACAACCTTTTAATTGCCTACCCTCTAATTTTTCTTTGCCTGGAAACACTTGAAGGCACATATTTTCATTTAAGCTGCTCTGTTTGACTCCTCTGATCATCTGGGTTTTCATTGTCATTGCTTCACAATAATTTAATGTCATATATAATGGCATCAAATTGGGAAAAGCCCTAAAAGCTGCCAATCCACAGTGATCTGAATGTTCCCGCGTTCAAGCCCAGATAAGCTTGATTTGTTTGTGCCAACATTATTCATCACATTCTGTGTCTAACTGGGCCAGTGTTCTCTTGCTCTTGCATTTTCAAATCCTCTTTCAGCATACACTGAACCTTCTTCATCACTGTGTTTTCTATACTACAGTTACAAAATGGTTGCAAGTATGCATTTGTCACAAAATAAAGAGTATTATAATGATGCTTACCACACTACTATCTAAACATTTTACCATACTGTTCTTTAACTTGGTTCTTGTTAAACAAATTTCATTTTGTTTGCTGCTAGAAGAGGAGAGTTGGACCACGTGTGCAATTCGACATTTGTTTCAGATTTTCATTTAATAACAATACAAAAAGCTAACTACCGTTAATGGAAACTTGTGAGTCTACTCCAAAGCTGGTCATATATGTCTTCTTGGGAGGAGAAGAGTTTTATTTTATAGTTAATTAAAAGTTTCTAAAGATGCCATGGATTTTTTTTTGTGCAAATTAAAATTAATTAGAGTTATTAAGGAGCCATGAAAAGAAGGGTTTGAGAAATAGTGAGAAATATTATTTAAACCCTAATGGAATTCAGTGAAACCCACAGGTCTATTACAGGCCCCTGATTTGCCAGGATCACTGCAGGGAATCTAACATTAATAAGCACACTGGTAATTAAATCATTTGTTACTTTGTCTGTAATGTTGTAATGTTTCACTGATACTCTGTCAGAGCTCTTTGTGCAGATCAGAGCTAATCAAAGGTAATCAATTTTCAGCATTTGAGAAATCTGTAAATGATTATACATTCATCAGATCATTTAGTGGAGTGCAAGGAAAGTGCAATGCAATTAATCTTCCTGCATGAGGAGGAATTACCACCACAGAATTCAACAGTTATAATTAATTTCATTGTCTTGCTGTGAATTTTGATTGCTTTTCTTTGGACTGTATAGTACAAATGATGATTCATTGCAAAGTATTTGCAAAGCAAACACACCAGTGTGCTATGCAAATTAAAGTAGCTTTATAACAGATAGGTTTCAAACTTCCTATTTACTCAGGGTTGTTGAGTACTAATTTGCCAAATAATAATTGCTTGTTAACTTTATACACTCTTCCCTTGAATATCAAGATTGGTAACCAACATAAATAGAAAGCACGTGTTATTTTGTATCTTATGGTATGTATTCAAAATACTAGTTAAACTTGTTCACTTTACCAAATAATTTAAGCGTTAAAAAGGGTTGTTAACCCCTGAAATAATTTGCTACCTATTTTGCCTACACAAAATAGATAGTAGCAGTAGATTATGCTTTTCTTAGGAGTGTGTTTCTTCCAATATTGTGACTGTACCCCTTTAAGAGACTTTCACTTGAAACATTTGATTCTTAGAATCCATTTGCATCTACAATGTTGCTTATTGAAAGAAAAATGTAATTTTTTGGTACATAGTAGCATGTTGCCAGAACACACTCTCTATAATTTACAGATTTCCTATATAATTCCTTTTCAGTTTCCCCAATCTGTTGATTTAAAATGTGCCTGTGGGAAAAAAAAAACCTATTCAAAATAACTTGCAGGTCCACCTCACATTTTGTGATAAAATGAAATGATTCAAGAAATTAATATTAATGACAATGAAAAAGTGTGCATAACTTTAATACTGTTTGCCAGATGAGCCCGGTTCCCACGGTTAAAATGTGGAGCAAAATATTTCTTTTCTTTAAATTACTTTGTGATATCAAAGTCTCTAATGTTGTCTTCCAAATTAAACTCTCTGTCTTAAAATCAGCTCTTATTCTTCCAACTCATAGAGGTCCACAAACATGAAACACTATTTTAATATTTCTTAATAAAGAAGTTGAGCCAGGTACTCGATTTCCAATTGAAAACCAACATAAGATGTGACTTTTCCCTAAAATACATTCTGTCTGTGATGTTACTAAGAGCTGTGTTGAATGTGCATTGAAGAATAAGTTACTTTTCCTGTCTGTTGATCTTTTAACCAGTGAGTCAGCTTAAATTAGTTCAAATAATTACTTGCTAAAACCAGAAGGGTTAATATAAGTCTTTTCTATTCCAACCACCCCCCCCACAAAAAAACCTTGAATGGGTTAACTGACTAAAGAATCATTCTAAATAGTGTGCAATTAAAATGTAAACATATCTTCACTTAAAATTCATGGCAAGGTAAATAATACTAGGAAACAGACCACAATAATACAAACATAATAGTGAAATAATGCTTTTTTTTCTGAGAGAATTAAATTATTAAATTGTCCAGAAGTCCAAAGAACTAACCTAAAACAAATTAGTTCCCAAACCACCATTTTTCTGTCCAAATCAGTGAAACAAGTATGGGAAAATTCCATGAGAGCATCAAATATTTCACTTTGAAATATTTGTCTAATGTGGAGATGCAATGAATGCCTCATTTAAGATTTTGATAAAAGATACATAGTACAGGGAGGGGATGCAGAAGGAACCTGCTGGCCACTCCCACCTTTTGAGTGTGTCTGAAAATAAACTGCAATCCCCACAAAAAGGAAAAAAATTTTAATTTTTGGAAAAAAAAGACACATAGTACATAAGTTCATTTTTTCTTAACCTTCAATGTACCTATATTGTCTCTTTTTTCATGGGAATTGCTTCCTTTTAATTTGATCAAATTGCCATGTTTACCTTTGCTAGTATCTCCTTTTTAACTATTTTCCATTGTTGCTGGGATCATAGCATTCCTATATGGCAATTCTTTCTAGTTTTCACATTTGATACACCATGCTAATTTGGGGTATTGCAGTTAGTCCAACAATATTATGTGCTAAATATAGGTCTACCAATTTAAAATTATTTGAACTGCCAAGCTTAGAAAATTCACTTACAGAAAAACTAATCCTCTCAACTGATGCCTTCCATCATAATTCCTTAAGGTTGAATCTGCAAATATCAATCCATATGATTGTTTTGACTAAATTTACTGATCAAATAATTTGGAAAAAGATAACCTCCTTGGGTTAATAGAGGAAGTAGAGGTATAAAACAATAAAAGTTAAATGTATAATGCAGCATATTTTGTATGAGGATCATGGGCTTTCGAGTGAAAAAGACTTGGTTAATTTCTTCAAAGTGATATGATCTTGGGAAACTTTCCTTATGTAATCTTTCTAAGTTTCATCCATAAAATGGGGATAATAATCTATTTTGCAGGAAGTTGTTTCATTGCAAATGTACATCACTGGCATAGAGTAGGCATTCAAAGAAGAAAGCTGTTATTACAACCCATGGAATGAAGAAATGGAGATGTGTAAGGTGACGGTGGAAATAGTATAAGAGCCCTAGCTGCTGTGTTTTATATATGAATGTAAATCAGTTTTTCCATATTGGATTTGCCTTAGTTATAAAAATCAGACAAATAATAATATAGAATGTTACTGATTAAAGAATTTAAAACACATGATTTGGGTTGGGTTCGATATTATCACTGATTCCTGAAAGTTTTTCTTTTTTTCCCACTAATACTGTTAAACTACACTAAGCTTCTCTTTTTGACTGTTCGTCAACTTAGGTCTCCTGCATATTTATTTTAAAAAATTGTCTATAGGTCTCCTAACCTATTACCTTCTCCTTCATTTGCATTGGGACAGACAAGTAGAAATATTTTAATCACTTCTACTAGCTGTTTCAGCATTACCTTTAATAGCAAAAATTCAGAATATCATTTATTAGATTTATCATTAATTTATTAAGCAGTGATTTTCCAGATAGAATTGTAAAATACAAGAATTTCAGAAAATGTTGGTTCACCAGAAGTCAATTTGAAAAATTTAGTCAAGGGTCAGTAGGAAGTTGTCAAAATGCAAACTAAATATTTTTTAAAGTAAAAATATTTGAGGAAAGATTGATTTTGAAGTATAGTTTATAATTCTTGGTTTGCTCTTTTTCTAATTCTCTTGTTAAATTTTCTAGTTTGAATATAAATGAAAATTCTTTTTAAGTGTTAAATAAATTCAGGGATTATTTTATAAGAATGCAAAATCAAGTTTTGATTTAAACACTTACAGATAAAAAAAATTAATTATATGTCATTGAATTAAAAATTTGGTGAGGCCAGGCTTCTCCCAGTGCAAAATTCAGAGAAACATTTTATAACTCAGTAATTATCCTTATAACAGAATATATTTGATGAATATTTTCTTCCACTGGTAATTGCAATAATCTATCTACTAAGTAACAATTGCTTTATCCTTTTTCCTATTTTTTAAATTCATAAAGTCTAATTTTCTTTTGTTGGACAACCAAGTGGCTTTGAGGAATCCCTAACTATAGTAGCTAATAAAATGCAACTGGGGAATGATATATATGTATATTTGATAGATTTTGCAAATGTTCTTTTAAAGCATTAATCTTTGAAATTTTTCTTTGATACAAGATTGAGAGCAATATAAATAATCTATCTGACTTAGAGGATCTGAAAAAAGAGAAAGAAAACTTAATAGGTTCTTGCAATATCATAATTTATGTGAAACATGAAAAAAAAAACATGCATACATAACACCTTTCCTGTCTGGCTTCATCTGTATTCATTTGTTGTCAAAACAGGTTTCCATATTTAACTTTTTTTTTTGATTATGCCTTTTCCTTTATTTCCTGGAATGATATGTTATTATCTCTGAAGTGTAGATTTCTGCCAAGTTCTATGCACTTCAGTGTTAAGAGTATGGCCCACAACTCTGGGAATCTTTGTTGAAGCTGTAGAAATAAAATGAATAGTATAAAAGCTTGATGGCATCTGTGGATAGGAAACTCATTAAAGGCCCCAGCCCTCTGTTTTATTTCTAACCACATTTTCCCTGTGGGATTTCAATGTCTTGCAGGATGAAACCAGCAGGACTCATTACTTACAAAACAATGTTTAGAGTCCTTTCGTGGTGATGGAATGCTTCTGCCAGTCAGGTAAAGAACCTAGGCCTTTATCCTTTAGGGGACAATGCCAGCTAGCTCACAAACTGCTTGGAAAAGTCATGCCTTTGAATGTAACTGCAGGTGTTGCTCCCTAAAGGCTGTTGGTTGGTACCCTCTTATGCAATGTACAATGGAATAATAGAAAATTCACTTTGGAATTCAAACAAAGTCTTAGAGAAATGGGAATAATAGGAACACAAATTTGAGACTTCCTTAGTTTTTCCCACGAACTACGGACCATGACTAATACCCTCAGGGCAAAAAACATCCCTTTGCCTTTAAGGGATGTATACAATTCAGTGTTTCAGATAAATAAGTTTCATGACCTCACTAATTTTGTGGCTTCCTTTCATTTACTAGAAAATAAATTTAAGCCATAGAAGAAAGCATGTTATGGACAGAACTTTAAGACATTCAATCTAATAAAAGATCAATGCCTTTGAATATAAAGTATAACAAACAGTTTTTTTTTCTTCTAAAAGGAATCATTGCTTTAACTGGGTTCCCTAAATCAAATTAGTGTAGTTCTGACTGAATTGCCTGTCTTTCTTTGGCAATGTGGCTAGTGGCATTTTGGAAATATTCTTAGAACTTGTAAAATTCCTGCAAGAATAATAAGGACCTTGCCATTGTAGAATCAAAGAGATTCAATCACTTAAAGTAGTACTATAGGCTTGTCAAGTGGAATTGCTTTTACAGATTTGCTGAATAACTCATCCATAATGGCTGAAAATTTCAGCCATTTTGTTAAAACACCCATGGCAGAAGAGATTAGTGTGCACCATAGAATAGCATATGTATAATCATGAAGAAGTTTAGACCACGCCTGTGCCAAGAAGTACCATTTAAACATCCCAAGCACCAGTCATTACATTATGGAAAACAATGTGAGCTATCTAAAAAATGAAGTGTGGCTTGTCCTCCACTAGCTGATGAGACTTCAATAGCATTTAAGCTTGATAAAATATATTTCTAAACAAAATTGCTATCTTTACAGATGAGAAGGTCATGTAGAATTTGACTGGAAGGAATTAAAGAAAAACAGTTAAATATGGCAACTATAGAGAGGAAGTTAAACAGTGAGAAAGTGCTAACCTAGTTGTTGAAGAATTACTATCAATTAGATTGCTGTTAATAATAATAAGATAAGCTGACAACAAACATCTGGGTTGCTAAAATGAGAAACCATTAAGTTCTTCCCTTTTAAACACATTTTTGACAATGGAGACTTGTGTGTTATTTGTCAATGGGTGTTTCAACATGCAGACTTCCAGCATTTATTTCCACAATTTTATCTTAATTCTGAAAAAGAAAACAAGAAATACATTGCCATTTTAAAGATTGTCCCTCAAGCCTCTGGTGATTTGCAGAAGCTGTTATGGAAGTAGGTTCTTGAGGGGAAGGGGAAGCAGAGCATATTTTTAAATGTAAAATTCGCCTTTCATTTTCTATCCAGAAAATGTCAGGAATACAAAGGTTCAGATAGACTTCATGGAGAATATTTTTTCCAATCTATACTTTGAATTTTGGGGGCTTGATTTAGCTTGAGTTGTATATAGCATTCAACAGAATAAAAGCATGCATATAGAAGTTATCATCATCTTAAATTTAATCTGCTAGCTACCTTATTTAAACAATAAAAGGAAAATATTCCCGAGGAAAGATGGTTAAATACCAGTATGTAAACAATGATGTCATATTCTAATTTGAATGAAATATTAATTAAAGAAGAGCAAATGAATATCAGAATATATTATGAATAGAGTAAATGTGACAGA
Organism: Smutsia gigantea; assembly: GCA_032199065.1. Lineage (NCBI taxonomy): Eukaryota > Metazoa > Chordata > Mammalia > Pholidota > Manidae > Smutsia > Smutsia gigantea. The sequence continues at coordinate 214,311 of JAVSCE010018610.1, read as the reverse complement.
AGGGTATTTTCTATCAAAAAAATGGTGGTGAGAAATTTAATAGATATAATTCAGAGTCTTAGTAAAATTAATGCATTTGGAATAGGATATACAGAAGTTATTTAGCTTCTCTAAGAATCTCAAGAGTTATACACTTGCAGATTAACAAATGAGTCAGAAGAATGATAACTCAATTTGATAATAATATCTTTTGGTTTTCACTGTTTGCAGAGGTCATGCAACAGATCAGCTGCCCTATCAGGAATCCAAACTTTAATTCTACATTCTTTTTACAATATTCCTGTGTTCTCCAAAGCAAAGTTGCCTACATAGAAAGGATTAAAAAATTTCTCTTGCACACAAACCTATTTGGAAAAAAAAATCAATTAACTAACCCACGTAATGAGCCATTCAATGGTAAAATCAGGATTTATTTGACATGTTCCAAATATGCCAGCAATTGCTACCTCTTCTCCCAGATCATAGTGAGTCCTTCTCTACCAAGCCTTCCCATTCCAGCTAGCTGTCTTAGGGTTTTAAAAAAGGCCAGTAAATAACTTCTTTCTCCCATAAGTTTACAGTCAATGAAAAGATAGGTATTGGAGGCAGCTGGATGAAGCTCAGACTGCTAGCTTTATTACTGGTAAATGATAGGAAGTAGGCTCTAACAGGTGAACCATCCCGAACATCACTCTAAGTAAACCTCCTGCTCAGGTGATGCCATGTACCTGTGGGCCTCCCTCACAGGGCTGGAGTCTCTTGACTAACAGATGCGTGGATCTACACACTCTCACCATGGTCAGACCAACCTGAAGGAGAAAAATGCTGAGGTTTCTCCTGAAAGAACCTTCAGAAAAATTGCTCCCCCTCTCCTGGGGCCTAAGAGTGAAGGCTGCATGGGGCCCCGTGGACCTTTCCATTGCTAGGAAACACAGCGGGCATTTCCTGCCTTCTCAAGTAGAGAATAGCTGTCAGGTGAATCTTATTATTTCTGCTTCTGAATCAAAAGTCTCACTTGTTCTGTGTACTTCCTTACTTCCTTGCTCTATGTCAACCTTAGGCTATTGCATTTGGGATTGTGCTTCTTCTTTCCACGTGTTTATTTCTTTTTATCTTCCTAGATTATTTTATTATCTAAGTATTTGGGAACTAGAGAGGAGGATTTTATTTTTGTAAATACTGTAGGGAAAATGGAAGTTCCTATGGCCAGGACCTCATCTCACCCTCAACTAGTTGATGTAATTGGCACATGGCTAGGCTACTGCTTCCACCCCCATGGGCAATGAGCCATTGTTGTTGGTGTTACCATATAAAGAGCTCCTTCCAGGGCTCTGCTCTGAGGCAGAGATGGAGATGGATTGTGAACACCCCAGACTCAGATGTGATTCCAGCACTTGACCTTGGTATAAACCCTTTCACCCCTGACATTCTTCCATTGTTTTTATTCAGTGTCACTGTGAACTTGCCAGAGAGCAACCCCCTCAGGCAAGACACATAACCTATCTGCATATATATATATATATGAGAATGTCCAAGCCAGATACTGTAGCTGAAAGGGTAGAGTAATAATGATAAAACCAATGAATTTTATTTTCAAGGGTCTAGAGGAAGCAGGTGCCCATACTTATATATTAATAAATTTAATCATAATCTGCTTCTCCCTCATTCTCATATTTTTGCAGACTCTTCCCAGTTTTCATTCTCACTAGGGAGTGGCCCTTTTGTACCAATCAAATAAATTGATTGCTTTACGCAAGTAAACTTATTTGAAAAGGATATGGATCCTACTACTTAAAAATTGTCTTCGTTAGATCAAACCAGTGCATGCTATTGCCAACAGGTACTAAATTACTGAATAAAACTGATTTCTGTCTTTCACATGTAAGAGCACCTGTTACTGCTACTCAAAGTTTAGTTCCAGGGCTAGCAGCATCAGAATCGGGGGCGCTATTAGAAATACAGGCTCCTGGGTGCCATGCTGGACCTCCTGAACCACATCCTGCACTTCACAGGTAACTCGAGGGAATGTTAACTTCTTTGGGACACTGGTTTAGGAAATGATAACCTTCTTCCAAGTGGTCAGCTGGTTGAGGAGACTCAGCCTCTGCTCCATTGAGACTCAAGTTACACAAACTGTTGGTGGAGCTGTGGAGTGAAGGAGTGGTGGGCCTGCACTGTTCTGTTCTCATAGTAGACAGAGGAGTCTTAATCTAATAGCAGGGATAGTGTGTGGGCAGGCAGAACCCTGCACAAGAGGTCCATGACCATGAGCAGTGCCAGGGCATTATTCAGACAATATATGGACTGTGCACTCAGACCTGGGTTTGAATCCCAGGTTTGTCATTTATCTGAATTGTGAGCTTGTCAAGTTACTTGTCTTCTCCCAGCCTCATATTCTTGTATATGAAAATAGGATAATGACACTGACCTTTAGATTTATTGTAAAGATGACATTAAAAATGATATAGGAAGTGCATGGATACCGTAGGGAAACAATACATTTTAGTTTATTTCCCCTTTATCTCCTACAAGTCAAAGATGTCCTTACTTATTTTAATAGCCTCAGCTTTAACATCCTGATTCTATACCAGCCGATGTGAGAGGTGTGGAGACAGGGATGTTTGCTCCTTCCTACATGAGGCCATTGTCCTTGCTGGCTAAGAAATGACTGTCATATTCTATTCTGCTTCTGTAGTACAAGTATCTCATGTGTATTAATCACTAACTATTCCCACAGCAACCCAGGAAGTGGGAACAATTTCTATTCCCATTCTCACGAGTGATAAAGAGGCACAACAAAATTATGGACCCAGGTTGTAAGAGTCTAAGTTGATGTCAAACCCTGTGCTATTCATCCAGAGCCCACATTAATAACAATTATGTTAGACATGGAATTGGAAAGATTCACCTGCTTCATGTGGTTTCTGTAGGACCAAAGGCATGTGTTTCTGTTATGACCAAGGTTAAGAGTAGAGTCCAAAATCTGCAAAGAAACACAGAAGCACAGGTAGGAGATGCCAGGCCTTAGATCTTGATCTCATTTTTCTAGGTATGAGTCACCCCCTCCCATGTGGCAATAATAATTCCTTTACACTGCAAAGTTAGTTACTTCATCTTTTCTATTCTCTTGGGAAATAATTCTGGTTTTGCACAACCTACGTTCAAGGATTCTGACTAAATAGTCAACGGTTGTGTGGATAAGATGGGCCGGCTGCCTCCCTGGCCTTCCTCTGTGGTCAACCATTCCCCATTTACTTCCATGTGGAGAACAAAAATGATGAATGTGTGCTAATTTACTTCTTTAGCCTCTCCATTAAGACTGTTACAATTCTCAAATTTTATTAAGATATTACATTTATATTTATAATAAAATGTTTCAAAAGTTTCAAAACTACTCAAAATACTGTTTTAAAGGAAACTTAAAACTCTGTATGCTTTTTTTGTGTCATTTATTCATTCATTTACTCGTTCATTCAACAAATGTATATTGTGCATCTTCCTAGGTACTGAGCCTTTCATAAGCACTGAGAGGACAGCATTCAGCAAGACAGACAAGATGTCCACTTTCCTGGATCCCGTGTTCCAGTCAGAGGAGAGAGAACTCATGCTCTCGGGGCAAAGCCTTTGATGTCCCATTTCATCAGTCTCATTCACTTTTAGCTAATGATGAGGAAAAAGACATAGAATGTTTAATTTAGTGAAATGCATCCAGTATTTTTTAACTACATGAATAAAAACGATTAGTAACAGTCTTTACTCGATGAAAACCAACCATTTTGGTAGGTACATGTCTTAACATAATCAGATTCTGTCTCAGAAAACATTGAACGATGATGATAATTTAAATAAACAATATCATTTGAGCTGCATGAAAGATCGATTAATATCTAAATACATGAACTTGGGTGTCTAGAATCATATCAAGTAATGTCCAGAAAATATAGTATAAAACATGAAACATCTATCTAGCAATTCATCTATTATATACATCATTTCTAATAAGTTTACTCTTTTTGATATAACTGAATTTTTTGCCAGGTACTTAACTGATCGAATTAACACTTTAATCACCTATACTTCAGTAACAACTCTTTGAAGAGATATGTGCCTTGGAATTTTCCAGGTAATTATTATTCTGTGGAAAGGTAGTGTTGCACATTTCCTGAAGAAGGTGCTTATAGTTTTACTTCTCATCCAAGACTATTACATTTTCTATTTTAAACATTTCTTTTCTTCCATTCCTGACATTTGAATTCATCATTCACGTCTGTGACATGTTTTCATATTATCATTTAATACCGATGTCAGTACCAAACAGTAATAAGGGTGCAAACATCTGTTGTTTACTCTGAAATGATTAGCTTCCATATATAATAATAAAAATTTACCCTATTGCAATAGTGTTTAAAAAAAACCTTGCAAACATTTTGGACTCTGGTGATACCTTTAAAAAGGCAATGGAAAACCAGATATATTAAAGTTTGCCTGCTATTTGCTTAATCCCAGTGTAGTCTAGGATGAGTGGGACTAAAGTTCATTGCAGATAATGTTTCTATTAAGGAGAGTCTGTTAAATATATGCAGAGAGGCCTGCTTGGTGTCTAACTTCACTGACACTCAAACGACTCAACTGAAGTGATAGAATCACCTAGACTTCTGGTGAGGAAGGCCTATCACTTTACTGCCCTTTTCCATGTTGGCTGGTTGTTTCTTTGGTGACATTTAAGAACAGGACACAGTTGGTTCATAATACTGCTGCTGACTTTAAGCTGAAATAGAAACATCTGGAGGTATCACAGTTCTTTGCCTGGGTAACCTTTATTCCTCCTTTGAAATTCTGCTCAGGCATCATTTTCTACAGCAAACTTTCCCTAAATCCCTAGGTTAGGCCAAATGTTCCTCTTTGAAATTCATAGTACTCAGTGGATACTCCTAACTCAGAACTCATCACAGGATTATTTTTGAAACATCTCATATATGAAAATCTTCCCTATTAGACTATAAACAGAGACCCAGCCTTACTCATCTTTGTATCATTGGTACTGTTACAAGGCAGCTGCGTCTGGGAGGGCTCTCCCTGTGCACCAGGTGAAACCTCAGCCTAGACGGGGGAGGGTTCTTGACTCTGAATGAGAAAGAATTCTCAAGCAGGTTGGAAGAGTGTAGGTAAGGAAGGAATTTATTAAAGTGAGAGTAGCAGGGAATGGTAGCTGCCTTGCCGGTGGCTGAGAACAAGAGAGTGCAGGGGGAAAGAAAGTTCACTGAACATTTCTTGATATAGGGCAGATTCTCTTGCTATCTCTTTAAGCCAGGGTCACTTCGTGTCCATGTCCACTGGATCTGCACTGTGTGGGGACTAGCCCCTACTACCCCAGGATTTGGGGGAGCTGAAAAGCACAGGAAGGAGTGAGATTATGTTCTGAGAACTACCCCCAAAAAGGAGATTTTCAGGCAGGCTTCTGCAGCTGCAGTTCCCTCCAGGTCACCCAGGCGACGAGAACTGGCAGGTCCATATCTGAGCTCTCAGCAACCCCTCCCTACTTATCAGGAGAGTAAAGTGGAGACTAAGAAAAGACTTAGAAATAGAATGAAATAGCAAAGAAACAAAGACGCTTACCACTGGAAAGCACGGAGAGACAAAATGCAGTTAAGTTGAGCAGTGAGAAAGCTTTATTTAAAGGTTGCACTTAAAGAGAGAAAAAGTACAGGTGTCCTCAGAGACGACGCATACTAAAAGGTTGGGGGTTCCCTCTTTTAAGGATTTTTCAAAGGGCCAGAGGGCATAAACTTGTAAAGTGGTCTCAAAATGCTTATCTCCAGTGAGAGACATTAAGTCTCTTCTATTATCAGTTCTCCGTGTAATTCTGCAAAATTAACTTAATACAAAAAATTTTGCTGATCCAGTTCCTCTCCAGGATAGCAGCTTCCCTCTGGGAATATATCCATCAAGACCATCCACCCTGGCCCCAAAGTGGATTGATTTATTGTCTGTTTGCTAAAGAATATGTTAGGAATCTTACTGCCTAACTTCCTGTTTTTTAAAATGGAACCTTAGCTTTAAGATGGAACCCTTCCTGTTCTTACTGTACTGTTTATATCTCAGCTTTTTTGGAAGATTTATCATGATGCTCGTCTCCTGTCTCTGCCCTCCATCAGTACCAAATACAACGATACATTGCCAGATCATGGATGAGGGGCCAGAAGTTGGACAAAATGACAAGAGTTAGAACGTTGCATCAGACAATGTGTTGGGTAGGCCCAGGATGAACAAGATACTTTGTTCCTTTATGATCTAATCATCTAATAATCTAGGCATAGATAAATACTACTATAACAGTATGCACAGGTTGCAGTGGGGAACAAAAAGGGGAAATTAATCAGCCTGAGGGAAAGGGGATGCCAAGGAAGTCTTGTAGAAGATCAAATGTGGGAACCAAGTATTGAAAGATACATAGGTGCTCAGTGGTTGCCTCCAGAGCAAGAGAGCAAGACAACTTGAGGAAACTACAAAGAGTTAAATGGGTCTGGAGTTTAGGACTTTAAGGGTAGAAGATGGTGCTGGAAAAGTTAATGGGACTTAGAACAAGATGGACACAATCTGAAATGCCAAATACCTAGTTTTTAAACTGCAAAATGAGAAGCCATTGGGAAATTTTAAGTAGAGGAGTGATACAGTAATGTTTGAATTTGAGAGTGATGATTCACAGTAGTGTGAGGGAAGATAGATTATTGGAGGGCACAGGAAACAAGGACACAGGAGATTACTAAGCTGGAACTAAGGTACAGGAGTCAGGGATAGATTAGGTAATCAATAGGTAAAATCGAGATGTTGGATAGGTAAAATCAAGAGTGTGTGGTGAATTTAAGGGCGAGGTGTCTGGCAAGGTGAATCAAAATTTCTGGATTGGCCCATGGGGGTTTGAAAGTGACATTCCCTGAGCAAAGCAGAACATAAGGATGTGAGCATGTGAGCACAGCTTTGGACAAGGTGTTTTTGGGGAGCCTGGTCGACAAGAAAGGAGTCCAATAGTCAGTTAGGTATACAGGTCAGGAGTTCAAGAGCAAGGTCTGTGGTATCGATACAGAGTTGGAATTTCTCATGCTGGTTGAGACTGTGGGTGTTATAGTGGACATTGGTATTTTGCACACAGATCCCCTGGGTCCCTTTTGTGTTTTCTATTTTCTAGTCAGCATCCCACCCCAGATTCCTTAGGGTTCTGTATCTAGGGGCTGGAACCTGTGGAGGGCTGCCCTTAGGTACTGTGGCTGCTTTACCTGCAAGCTCAGAAAGCTGGAAGCAGCTGGTTATTTCAGTGCCCATGGACAGACCAGTGATCAAGTGGTCCAGGAGTACAAAAGCACAGCTCTCTGCCTGCAGATGGGGCAAACTATGAGGTGTGCCCTCCAGGATTTGGCCCCAAATAGCACTTTTGCTTGGTTTGTTCCCATCCCTGTCTCCCTTTCTAATCTCCCTGGGAAGAATTTCTTTAATGAATCACTTGTACACAAATTCTTATCTCAGTATCTCTTTCTGGGGATGTCTACCTAAGACATGTTGGGAATAAGACCACCCAAGCAGAGTGTTTAAACTGAAAAGGGAAAATGTCTGAGAAAGGAACTCCAGGGAGTATTGCCAGTTAAGAGGTAGGCTGTGAGATCCATTATCTTGAATCCCACATTTGTGGGCAGGGCCCTTTGAGGAGGTGAAGACTGTCCTTGCAGACCAGGTAGTTTCCTCACCTCTAGCTCTCTTCCTGGCAGGATGAAATTCCTATGGCTGTTAAATGTGAAGAGATGAGGGATTATCTGGTGAGGCACCACAGTGATCCTGTTAGCAAGGATGTTGATAAGCATAATATTGGTCCTAAAAGGAAATAAATCCTGAATTAGGGCCAAGTGGATACTGTGGATTTATTTATTAGGGAAGAATGAAACTCTAATTCTTCATATATGGGGAGGAGCTGTCATTTTCCCCTTTTAGTTGGTGTAATGTGGTGACATCTTTCTATGCAAATAAGTACAGATTTACATCATTATTTTTATATATTATTTGCATCATTATTTTTAATTAGTGCATTGTATACTGTTATGCATAGGAATTATGGTTCAATAAAAACTAGTCTTTCCGTGTTGGATAACTTGTTTTTCCATCTTTCTGATTATGAATGATGCTGTGATGAACGACCTAAGACACCTACTGCTTTTCATATAGTTGAGTATTGTCTTGGGGAAAATTTCTTCAAGTGGGACTTGTTGGTTAAAGGGTATATGTTATACATTTTGACACTGGTAGTATATGAATTTTTAAAACTGTTATACCATATTCACGTGCATAATTTATAGCTTTGTTTTCTCATGATTCAACATTATCTCTAGCATAAGCCCCCATTTTCACATGATAACAGAAAATGTTGCCTGGTCGATTCCAGGTGGAATCAGTCCAATAAATTAACCTTACACTTAGTTAATGCAGATCAAAATTTCAAACACGTGGAGGTTCAAATGTTCTGCTCTGGTTCTCACCGTATCCTCTCCTGGGTCCATTCAAGTTTCCAAGGACCTTTATGTATTACCAACAGGGCCTGGGAGGGGAGATTACTCTCTGCTCTGGCTCTGAGTTTGTTCTATGCTGGCATTTTCCTGGATGTGACTTACCAAGCCTGTCCTTTGGGACAAATGGCTTCCAGTGTGTCTTCTATGATGACTAATCTGTGGTTTTACTGGCACCTTGCTTGGATCTTTGGAACAAGTGTTTTCCCTGAGATCCAGCCATATTGCCCTCAGCTTTCTAATGGGAGTAGTATCCAGTGTTGTGTCCCCTCATCCTGGCCGTATGACCTCTGAACTCCTGCTGGATTTCTCTCTCAGCCAATCCTCACATCCCATCTGGCAACGTGGGAACTTTGGATTTGCTTCAACACCAGTCAGGGGGCACAAAAAACTGTAGAAAATGTAGGAAGTCTAACAATTTCTCTCTTTTTGCTTAAAGTCAAGTCACTAAGTAATTCTGAAAAGAATGAGGTTGAGCTTGGAGGAGACTGAAGTTCTGAAAGAGCAGCTGAGAAGAAAAAGCAAACCAGGGGGAGGAAACGTCAAGTAGTATTAAAAGTGCATTATAAGTTCCCAATCAAAAATTTCTAGTGGAAAAAACTGGGCAAATATGTGATACTTTCTCCATCATTGCTCAGTGATAGTGAGGCATTGAAGACTGGGAGAGAACAGATGGGTGTGAGACTGGAAGCTCGAGGATGTCAACAAATCGTGGCGGTAAAACAAGAAGTGAGCTGGACAGATGGCAGGTGTGGTTAGAGAAGAAGGTAATGGATTTTAATAGTTTAAAGGTAGAAAATTTTGAGGTGATGAAACCTTTCCTGGGTGGAAGGTTGGTAAAGCAATGGCAAACACTAAACTGAGGAAGCCAAATCATGGTTTTATATGGAAATTGAAGCTGATTAGAACAAAAGTTGAAGTTGGGGTGAAGAAAGATCTGGAAGACAACAAGCCAGATTCTGAAGCGTTTGAAACATGTAGAGAGGTGATGGGGGAGGTAAATGGAATGAAATAAAGGTAAAGTGAGTGACAACAGAAGGAGGAGTAAGACATGAGCTAGGAGAGGGCAAAAGCCCTAGAAGAGGAAAAATTTGACATGCTGGAGAAGAGAATAGTCTCTCTGGAAGTGGAAACCAGGAACCTGGATACTAATCAATCCCTCCATTCCACTTCCCCAGCTCCTGACATACAGGACATCAGGAGCCTGAGAAGAGCTGTTCCTGGGAAGAAACAGATTTCAGTGAGGGCAGAGAGGCAGAGGGAGTTTGTCTGACAGCTGACTCAGAGAGCAGGAAGAGCAAAGTGGTAAGAAAGGGAGAGTACAGAAAAGATTAAACAGCTGGTGGGGCTTGCATCTTGGATGATAGGCAAAGCAGACAGGATTGGGAGAGAAATTTAGTTGACTGTTCTCAATGTCCTAAAGAGAATTTTCACACAACTGTTTGCTGTTTCTGGCTGAGGTCTCAGGAGTTGTAAGCTTTTCCATTGCATCTCTGTTGCCTAGTCAGCAGAGGGTAACTTGGCTTGAGGTTCCAAACAGAATATTGATTATAATACATCTTGAAGATTAAATCCAGATTTGGCACTTGGGAGCAAGAGTGCCAATTAATGTATCAAATAAAAGTAGAATTCACTTGTGGGACAAGTGGTTAAAATTCTAATGTGAACCTAGGCAAAATCTAGTGTGAAGTTATTGAGTTTCTTGGATTGTGTGGTATAACTAGCAAAAATATTATCAAGGACTTTTAAAGTCACCTTTCTCAAAGCAGATGCTCATAGCAGCAAAAGAAGCAGTCTATTGTGTCTCAGATCTGAGGATTATAAGAAGGGGGTGAGGTGAACACCCTGCAAAAGCCACAGCTAAACGTGACTAACTCTATTTGAATTTTATCATCCTTAGTTTTTACTTTTAGTTATAATAACAAAATCAAACCACAAATCACATAGGAAAGAAATAAAAAATAAGTAGAGTAATTCAGTGAGAAAGAAATGACAGCATGCCTGCTTCTCCAAGAGAGTGACAGTAGTATCAGGCAATCTAGCTGCTCCATGTTACAAGCCTGTCTGCAGGGACCCTGCTAAACATCTCAGACTTGAGCTGGGTCCTAGCTCTGCATTTCTGTTCTGTCTTTAATCAGTTATTTCCTGTTTGATGTGAGTTAACAGTTCCTTTGGTAGTTTTTTTTCCCCCCTCTGAGTCATCTTACTTGATAACGTCAGCCATGGGCTCACTGGCACATGTTGTATTGTCAATCTGTGATTCTCACTTTGGGCCATTTCTGTTGCTTGTGTCTCTTCTACTTGCAATTTCCCTTTGGTCGCCATCCCCTATTTTAGGAGAACTCAGTCCACGTGCAGAGAAATATTATAGGTTAATCTCAGCAGGATGTGTGAGAAAGAGACCTTGGAAACAGGATGAAACTTGGAGTGTCATAATTCTATTTGCAGAGACTTGATCCTTGCTTACATGGACCGATCACAGTTACTGGAAAAAAATAACTCTGTGATATTTTCATGGATTCAGCCATATGGCACCGCCCTACCTGAACCGTCATTCTGTTTTTCCTTACAGACACTGAGGAATGCAATATGGACATCCCGTCTGACTACACAGTATACAAACTCTTTACCTAATGTTGCAGATGGGTTTCATATATCCAAGGGGCTGTTTATTAATGTGGATATTTTTTCTCTTGCTTATTTACATATTGCTCAGAAGCCTGCCTACAACATGGAAATGATTTGCATGCATCTCGTTTTTTAGGAGTTAAGCACGCTCCTACACAATAGGGCACATCATTTCACAGAGAGGCAAGTCACTTTGGGGTCTCCGTGTCCATGTTTTGTGGGAGCAGTGCCATAAAAACACTCTACACAAGTCATTCTACAATTTATTTGGAGTTTTGAGCAAATAGAAATAGGTGCTTAAATGCTTGGAAGCAGTAGGGTATGGTAGGGAAATAGTACCCTGAGGGGGTAGTTGTCAGTAGAAAGAGTACAGGACTTAGTATAAGACAGATTAAAGAAATATTCCTGGTTTTACTATTTACTACCTGTGCAGCCTTAGAAAATATCTAACCTGTGTTAACCTGGTTGTATATATATAAAATAGGAAAAATAACACATATCATGTAAAATTGCAAAGATTGGACATTATGTATAAGTGATTGAAAATAGGGTAGAAATGGCATTATTAAAAATGTTGTTAAGAATTACTTAGGAATTAATATGTTTTCTCAGGCCAAGAGTATTGATGCTTCCAGGAAGTAAAGATAATTGCCTTTAATTATTTGTCTTTACTCCATAAGAATTCTTGAAAATGTACATTCCCAGTCCCTGTGAAAGTGCCTGGCAAGTAGTATATTCTCAGACCATGTTTGTTTAATTAACTAGAAAATTGATTCACTCATATGAAAAACATTTAATGTGCCTAAATAGGTATTCATATTTAGGGAGATGAAATAAAAATTTTATAGACAATCACTGGATAATTTGCTGGCAGGAAAAGAAACCCAATATGAAAAGAGAGGTAGATTTTTTTTCACTCTTTTCTTGCCTCAGACTCTTTTGGTTAGAAGTGGAATCCTAACACTTGGAGAACAAAAGAATAGGACATCATTCAGTGAATTTCTTCATTTTTATAGACTGCCTTCCTTTAATAGAATTCTAGCCCACTGGACAATAGGGATCTTGTCTATTTTATTTTCTACTAAAAAAGTGCTTAGGGCTAAAACAGTGTCTTGAACATAGTAGTGGCTCAATGGTTATTGAATAAATTTCTATCTCTTTGTATCTAATATCTGGAGACAAGTTTATAGTAATACATTTTTCGTCCTCTTTACCCATAGAATTATGAAGCCCACAGTCCTTCTTTGCAGAATGTTTTTATTTAATTCCAATATTTATTTTTATTTTTAACAAAAACATTTCTTCTTCTACTATTAACTTCTGCTTCTATCACTTGGTTAAATGGCAACCCAAATAGTTTACCCTGCAATCATTTGTTTCAGTGAAAATTCTTAAATTTGGCTATCCATAGCAATCAAATAAGTGTTTCTTTTTTTGTTTTATCTGTGTAGACTCAGTCAGGGTTTTTCAGGTATTCCTGTTTAGAACAGACCTTAGCTAGCACAGAAATCTTTTGTGGGGGAAAAAATGTACATTAATTATTTTCTCAGGACTTAATTTCTTTTTTTGTTTCTGTTCAGATAAAACTTCCAGATGGATGGCAGATCATAGAGTCACATTTTCCTGCTATCTTATGGCACATTGAAACACTTGATTTGCAAGCTGGAACACAACGATCTGACCATGTAACTGTCAACAGCGTAACTGAGTATACACCTTATGCCTGGATCCTCTAATTTGCACATTTTTTTCTGACACATTTAGTAAGTCTACAGTCTGAATCCTTCAATTCATGTTCACTTAGAAGTCAGTAAAGTTTTAAAATATACCAACTCTAATAGGAGTCTGAGATAACCAATAAGCAACAACCATAGATTATTCCCAAAGCCAATTAATATCTCTTATTGGAATTAGAGCAAGGGTTGGCATAAACTGAATTTCTTGTTCTTCTTATAGTACATTTTCTGATATGCATAGCTGGCCACAAAATGAGGTGTCACACACTAGGAGGGATTTAACAATTGAGCAAAAAGGGGGATTCTAGATTTCCAGCCCATTTTCTGGTTGTGTGAACTTGGGCAAGCTGTTTAAATTTGGGGCCAGTAATTTCGCATAGAAAAAGGGGTTTCAATACGATTATTTTGAGACCCTTTATATCTCTAAATTTGTATGACTTGAAACCAGATAGATCAACCCTAATTATTGAAAAATCAGTACATAATTATGTGAAACAAAGTAGGTCTATCACTATGTGCCCTTTAATAGCAAAGACATCTTTGATTTGCTTACCTTTATATGACAAAATACCATGTCAGCAACAGCTCCCTCTTCGATGATATCATTCCTCAGCAATATATTTTAAAACATTTGAGGGATTCAAAGGATCACTCAGAATTTGCCTCTTACAATTTGAGGAAAAATAAGCTCTGACAGAACTAGGATTCAAGGTCTGGGTTAGGGTACTCTGGAAAATGTTAAATATTTTTTTTAAACCAGCAATAGCAAATATAACAGTAATTTGTGGATCATGGTAGAGCTCCAGCATGTCTGTGGCTCCTCTCTATATTCTAACATGTTGACAACAGAACAATAATGATGTTTAATTCAAACAATCTTTTTATGGCTGGCAGTATGTGAGAAATATTTTTGATATATTCATCATGTTTTTGTGTTTCAGGATCATCTTGCAAAAGCAGGCTTGAATCCTTCCTAAATGCATGGTCCTTCGATTTGAACTGATAGAATATTATGACTTCCTTTGTCTTCTGTTTTGTGATTTTGCCAGTAGTTGAAACAAGGAGAACAATAGAGTGTGTACATGAATAGAATTGAGTGTTACGGAAGGTGTAAAGATACTGAAAGCTGACAAAAAAGGAACACTAATGAACCAAAAAAATTGGTTTAATTTCTTGAGTTAGGGATTTCTATATCTATATCTCTGGTTCTTTTGTTTTCCTTGAAAACAGAACAAATAGTTTATTCCAAAGGAATTAACTCCCTCACTACTAGCTACATAATACAATTTATTTCAACTCAAATGGAATTTGTGTAATAGATAACATAAAGACAGAGATTAAAAAAATGATATTAGTCTTTGTGGGGTAAAGGTCCCCCATAAAAATAATGGCACCTCAAATACATGTGTTGAAATGTAAAAATGGTTGCAAATGTAAAATGTAAATGTAAAAATGCAACCTGATGAATTAACACTCCAGACTCTTGGCCCTCAGTCAGTCTATTTGGATATTTTAGTCTATACTGAGTGTGAATAGATGTAGCTCTAGTGTAATTTTAATTTTTAAAGGCTACTTTTCAATGGAGAGGGAGCTCTAACAGATGGGCTACCTGCTTCCCGTCTTCATTCCCTGTTCATTCTCTGCTTTGGTCCTTCTCATCCTGCCAATAAAAGATCTCTGTTGGTTACTTTGAATTTTCATGTTTGTGGAAAGATTGTTTTCTTTCTTTAAAAAGAAGCATTTTGTGGGGATATTTTTTATGTTTATTCTCTGTGGCCCCTCATTTTGTGGTTAGATATTGCTCTTTGCGTTATACTAGATCCCACAGCTAATGAGTCCCAGGTGAGAGCACACTTTAGCTTGTTCCTGGCACAGTGGGTCAATACACTTCATCTGCCAAACCGAATAATCCCTCCTCACCTTCGTTGTGTAGGATCTCTGTGGCATTTCTGAGGAGGTGCGGGGACTTGGTTATTACAGCCCTGGGTCTGCCTCTGCTTCTCTCTGCTTCAGCTGCACGTGTTTTTCTTAGCCGGCCTTCAGGTCTCTATACTTTGGGATAGGAATGATGGACCTGTTCTCATCTAAGGTGTTCCACAGTGTCTCAGAGACCACTTGGGGTAATGTCTAGCTGCTTGCACTTCTGATCTTTGGTAGTAAAATTTCTTTCCATCCAGCAAAGAAACACCTTCCCTTTTGTGTCCAGATTGTTAAAGGTGGTGGTCTCGTGGCAATAATCCCAGCTCCTGTGTAACACTGCACTTTCAGTTTTAGTGTGCCGATGCTCTGTTCCTGGAACTCCATCCTTTGAATGGGGTGCTTGAATTTGCCCAGCAAAGCCACTTTTGAGCCTCACTCATGATGTCTTTTCTCTTAGGACACCCACTGTTTTTCTCTGTAATCTGGATTCTATTTTCACTCCCTGTAGCGTATAAGACATATTAGTATATGTTTGGATTCCTTTTGAAGAATGGGTTCAAGTTCCCCATGATGTTCATGCATAGCATACGAATCAGAGGATGTGGCTGTTGACCTTTGCTTAAGTTTCTGTAATCAGATAAGGAGGCTTTGTCTTACTAGTGTCAGCTCTGGCCCAAATAAATCATGTTACACCACATTTCTTCATTTGGTCAGACTAATTTATTTGTTCAGAGTACGGGAGGGAGAAAGATCTCTCTTCACTACTAGTCTAAATATTATACTAGCCAAGCTGCCTGCTTTGTTATTGGCTTGAAGAGAGTCAGTGGCAGGGCATATGGGGGTTATCATGACTCCATGATTTTAATTATAAAGTATTAGTTGCACATTCTAGACGAACAGATAAGAATGGAATGAGTGGAACCCTCCTTCACAGTTAGGGTCAAATGAGAAAAAAATGGGGAGAAACATGGTAAATGCAAAATGAGAATGAGCTTAGAAATAGAGAAAGAGGGACCCACAGATTTTGCAAGCAGAGTAGCATTTTGCAGCACTCTGAAGATTTTGTTTTGGAAACAAAACTCGAAAATTCAGAAAGCTTCTCTGAGTTTTGGAATGGAAACACAAAACCAGAGAGGGTTTTCTTAAATCATACCCAAAAGAGCTTTATTACTACCAAGAGATATGAAGATGATGATGTCTTAACAAAGTGGGGTACAGTTGTGAAAAGACTAAGAGAAACAAAGTCTGACCTGGGTAGAAATAGAAGCCACCAGCAATAACCCAGACTAGGAAGGGAAAATAGATGAAAGGGGCTTTAAAGTTGAAACTGATTATTCCTAAAATCTACCTTATTTTCAATTACTTCCTTATTTTAAAAATTTTATATTCTGAGTTTTCCACATTTGGCCCTGAGCCACAATGGATGCCATGACAGAAAGGGAATATAGGATAGAGAAATGATTTTGCATCAAGAGGTGGGTCCTGAGAAAAGTGAGTGGCTGAGATCTCAGATGCTGAGAAGGGAACTCAGATTTTCCAGTTAAATGAGAGATTCCAGGGCAGAAAGTACGTATACAAAGTCTCCTGTGTACATTACAAAAAAGCTATGGGTTCATACTTTTTAATGACATTAATGTATTTTTTTAAAAGAGGGAAATTTATATCTGTATATTCTCTGCCTCAGTAATTACCTTACAGTTTCCATTCTCAAGCCTTAACTCCTACAAATTTATTAATCAAACTTTGGAAAACTTAATTTCAGTATATTTATGCTTAATAGTATAGCTAGGTTTATTAATCCATCTTTGCTTATAGTAAATAGAGTATTTGTATTAATTTTAACTTTAAAGCTTTTTTTTCACATGAAGCAGAAGATATACAAATAGGAAAAGTCTTTTTCTCCCCTGTTTTTTATTGAAGTACAGTTGATATACACTGTTATATTGGTTTCAAGTATACACCACAGTGATTCAATAGTTACACACATTATTAAATCCTCACCTCAGCTAGTGCAGTTACTGTCTATGTCAACACAGAAAGATGTTACAGAATCATTGGCTATATTTGCCATGCTGCCCTACCATCCCCGTGATCAACTAATATGATTGAGAATTTTTGTGCCTTTTATCTGCCTCACCCCCTCCAACCCCTCCCCCATGGTAGCCACCAGTCCCTTCTCAGTGTCTTAGAGTCTACTGCTGTTTTGTTCATTCTGTTTGCTTTGTATTTATATTCCACAAATAAGTGAAATCATAGGGTATTTGTCTTTCTCTGCCTGGCTTATTTCACTGAGTATAATACCCTCTACATCCATCCATGTT
The DNA here is from genome assembly GCA_032199065.1 of Smutsia gigantea. Lineage (NCBI taxonomy): Eukaryota > Metazoa > Chordata > Mammalia > Pholidota > Manidae > Smutsia > Smutsia gigantea. The sequence goes on along the minus strand of JAVSCE010018610.1, from coordinate 197,178 downwards.
GTTGCAAATGGCAGGGTTTCTTTTCTTTTCATGGCTGAATAATATTCCATTGTGTATAAGTATCACATCTTTATCCATTCATTTACTGATGGACACTTTGGTTGCTTCAGTATCTTGGCTATTGTAAATAATGTGGCAATAACATAGGAGTGCATATATCTTTTGGAATTGGGGGTTTTGTTTTCTTCAAGTAAATTCCTAGGAGTGAAATTACTGGGTTGTATGAATTTCTATTTTTAGTGTTTTGAGGAACCTCCACACTCCAGGAAAAAATTGCTCATGCTTATGTTTGAGAGCTTTTGCCTATGTTTTCTTCTAAGAGTTCAATGGTTTCATGTCTTATATTTAGATCTTTAATCCATTTTGAGTTTACTTTTTGTGTATGGAGTTAGATAGTGATCCAGTTTCATTCTTTTGCCTGTAACTGTTTAGTTTCCAAACACCAGTTGTCTTCCCCACTGTGTATTCATGGCTCCTTTAATGTATATTAATTGACCACATATGCATTGGTTTATATCTGGGCCCTCTATTCTGTTTCATTGACGTATGAGGTCTGTTCTTGTGCCATTACTATGCTGTTTTGATTCCTGTAGCTTTGTAGTATAGCTTGAAGTCAGGTAGCATAATACTGCCAGCTTTGTTCTTCTTTCTCAGGATTGCTTTGGCTATTTGGGGTCTTTTGTGGTTCCATGTGAATTTTAGGGTTATTTGCTATACTTCACTGAAAAATGTCATTGGTATTTTGATAGGGGTTGCACTGAATCTGTAAAATGCCTTGACCATTTTGACAATGTTAATTCTTCCTATCTGTGAGCATGGGGCAAATTTCCATTTATTTATGTCTTCTTTAATTTCTCTCATCAGTGCCCTGTAGTTTCAGAGTACAGGTCTTTCTCCTCCTTGTTTAGGTTTACTCCTAGGTATTTTATTCTTTTTGATGGAATTGTAAATATAGTTGTTTTCCTGATTTCTCTTTCTGCCACTTCACTGTTAGTATATAAGAATGCAACAGATTTCTGTGTATTAATTTTGTATCCTGCAAATTTGCTGAATCCAGTTATTCTAATAGTTTTTTGGTGGAGTCTTTAGGGTTTTCTATATATAGTATCATGTCATCTGCAAATAGTGACAGTTTTAGTTCTTCCTTACCAATTTGGATGCCTTTTATCTCTTTTCTTGTCTGACTGTAGTGACTAGGACCTCCAGCACTGTGTTGAATAAAAGTGTTGAGTGGACATCCTTGTCTTGTTCCTGATCTTAGCAGGAAAACTTTCAGCTTTTCACCATTGTGTATGATTTTAGCTGTGGGTTTGTCATATGTGTACTCTATAATGTTGAGGTACATACCTTCTATACCCATTTTGTTGACAGTTTTCATCTTGAATGGATATTGAATTTATCAAATGCTCTTTCAGCATCTATTGAGATCATCATATGGTTTTTACCCTTTTTTTGGTTAATGTAGTGTATGATATTGATTGATGTATGAATATTATATCATCCTGGCATCCCTGGAGTAAATCCCACTTAGCTGTGATGGATGATCCTTTTGATGTATTTGTTAACTTGATTTATTAATATTTTTGAGGATTTTTGTATCTATTTTCATCAGGAATATTGGTCTGTAATTTTATTTTTTTGTAGTGTCTTTGTCTGCTTTTGGTATTAGAGTGATGCTGGCTTCATAGAATGAGTTCGGAAGTATTCCTTTCTCTTCAATTTTTTGGAATACTTTAAGAAGAATGGGTATTAGTTCTTCTTTAAAAGTTTGATAGAATCCAGCTGTGAAGCCACCTGGTCCTGGAATTTTGTTTCTTGGAAGTTTTTGATTACCAATTCAATTTCATTATTGGTAATTGGTCTGTTCATATTTTCTGTTTCTCCCTGGGTAAATCTTGGAAGGTTGTACTTTTCTAGGAATTTCTCCATTTGTTCTAGATTGTCTAATTTATTGGCATATAATTTTTCATATTCTTTCTAATATTTCTTTGTATTTCTGTGGTATTTGTTGGGACTCTTCCTTTTTCATTTCTGATTTTTTTGTGTGCTCTCTCTTTTTTTCTTGATAAGTCTGGCTAGAGGTCTATTTTGTTTATCTTCTCAAAGAACCAGCTCTTGTTTTCACTGATTTTTTCTATTGTTTTATTCTTCTCTATGTATTTATTTCTGCTCTGTTCTTTATTATGTCCCTTCTTCTCCTAACTTTGGGTGTCATTTGTTCTTCTTTTTCTAGTTTATTTAGTCGTGAATTTAGACTGTTTATTTGGAATTTTTCTTGTTTCTTGAGGTAGGCCTGGATTGCTATGTACTTCTCTCTTAGAACCACATATTTGCAGTGTCCCACATATTTTGAACTGTTGTATTTTTTGTTTTCATTTGTCTCTATGCATTGCTTGATTTCTTTTTGATTTGTTCATTGATCCATTGATTATCTAGGAGCATATTGTTTAGCCTCCATGTGTTTGTGGGGTTTTTTTTCTTCATATAATTTCTTCCTAGTTTTATAACATTGTGATCTGAAAAGATGCTTGATAAAATTTCAATAATTTTAAATTTATTGAGGCTCTTTATATTTCCTAATATGTGATTTCTTCTTGAGAATGTTCCATATGTACCTAAGAAAAATGTGTATCCTGCTACTTTTGGGTGGAATGTTCTGCATATCTGTTAAGTCCATCTGATTTAGTGTGTTGTTCAGTCTATTTCTCCCTTTAGTTCTGTTAGTATTTGTTTCACATATTTAGGTGGTCCTGTGTTGGGTGCGTAGACATTTATAATTGTTATATCCTCTTGTGAGACTGATACCTTTATCATTATGTAATGTTCTTTGTCTCTTGTTTCTTCTTTGTTGTGAAGTCTATTTTGTCTAATGTAAGTATTGCTACTTCTGCTTTTTCTCTCCATTTCTTGCATGAGATACCTTTTTCTAACAAATAGGAAAAGTCTTAGACATAAGGATACAATTTTTAGTGATTCATAAATATCTCACTGCTTAATATAGTCCAGAAATTGTAATAATGTCCATGTCTTTGCTCCTTGGAGTTCAATTCTGTCAGCTTCCAAATATCTATATGTGTGAAATAGTTCCACTAAAATATCTTTACCAGAAAGTCATCATAAATTTCTATTGCATTTGGTTGAAATATCCAAAGAATTTCTTCTGAAAAAATCAGAAAAAATAGCTTTATAAGAGCAAATATTACCTTTATTTGATCCATTGCTTTAGAATGAGTGTCCAGTTCTTGGAGAAAATGATGGAAACATTCAAGCCCAGTGTCTTTTGTCTCCTGGAATTTATACAATGGTAGAATTGAAATAAGTCCAATTCAATTTATTCATATCTATAATCACCCTTGGTGTCATTTTTGTTTTTTTTATTATAAATGCAGAGATATGTCATGTCATAGGGGTTCTAGATGCAAACAGTGCCTGAAGCAACCTTGAATTATTCTGAACTCTTATGAACTTTCTCTCCGTACAAATCCATGTAACTGAGCCCTATGTGTAGAGCTGACTGTATAACTAAGATTTCTTCATATTGTTTTCCAGATATATTACAATTTTTAAAGGATAAATAAGAAAATATGCTAATTTGAAACATATATATAATGCATTATATATATAGTATAATATTTTTATATAAGTAATAAAGAGCAATCATTTAAATAGTTTTAGAACTTAGACCAGCAACACTTTTTTTTCAGAGAAAACTCTTCTATCATTGATGTTTATTAGAATTGCTGGCACATAATAATAAAAGCTGACTAAGTTTTAGTTGGTTTTGCTACTGTTTTATAGTTCTCTACAGATAATGCACACCTCTAGGTATCTGAAGTCCACCATTCCTATCACTACACTGTAGCCATGATAACAAACATTCTTGACTAGATCCTGAATGAAATTGTCTCTAATTTTTCATTATGTTTAGGTTTTTCATAGCTTTTTTGTAAATAACCCATTATCAAGCAAAAGAAGATTCCATTTCTAATTTACTATTTTTTACCAGAAATAAGTGTTGAATTTTATGAAATAATTTTCTGTACCTATTATGATGATTATATGGTTTTTATCCTTCAACTTGTAAGTACCATATTAATAGTTTTCCAGAGGTTGAAGCATCCTTGAACATTTGGGATAAAAACTACTTTGTAATGTATTATTTATATACTGCTTTTGTAATTTGCTGGTATTTTGTTTATAAACATTAATAAACAGTACAGGTGTAGAGTTTGTCTTTTTGTGTGTTACTCTTTTTTAGTTTTGGTATGGGGGTCACAACATTTAATTGAATGAGTTTGGAAGGTTTCTGCTCTCTTTTTTGTTTTTTTGGTTCTTCATAAGAATTAATGTAATATAATAATAGTCCTTGCTGGCTTGGTCCCCCCACCTTTTCTTTTTAAGGAATAGCTTTATATTTTGTTATCTTTTGTCTATTGCTACCAGAACTAAGTTTATAATATTGTAACAGTGAGTCTATCTCAATTTAAAACATAGATGTGTTGTCCTCTTCAATCTCTCCCTTAGAATTATTATGTAAATTATTTTAGAGTTACCACTTGTTTCCTGTAATAACACTTTCATTTGGTGTGGTTTAATTCTTTTCTGTGTTGACCACGCTGACTTTAGTTTCTCTCTTGCTTGTGGTTTTCCTCAAATGCCTGCCAATTCTTGGTTATCTCTTTTCATGTGTAAATGAGGTTCTAGGTTGAACAGTACTGGTATCTGAAATAGAGTTTCAAGATATCTGTAGACAGCAAAAAGTTGCTAATGGAATTTGAAAGCCGTTCTCATCACTTCACGCTTTTTACTCCGCAGCCATGAGAACAAACAGGCGCTAGGGCAGTTATAGCAAAGATTAAGGTGGATGAAAAATGATCCTTTCTTTCTGGTTCAAAAATATTCATTCTTCAGGATGAGAGTAAGTAGCAGGGAATTCTCTCTTATATCTGTGTGATGCTGAAAACTTGCGTGATTATAAAAAGCTGAGTTAAATTTCCTTTACTTTTTGTTCAGTGACTCAGAGATAACAGGGGTTCTATTTGTTTTTAAATAAATGTGGAGAATTTTTCATTTAAGTTGTCATATCCAAACCTTGGTTCTTGCATGTGGAAAAGGAGTTAAGCGGTTTCCAAATTCTGAGTTGCTTTCAGTTATAATTGCAATCAGTTTACCACAAAACTTGGATTAATATATGTAATGGGATATATATAAGGGAAAATATATTAAAAATTAAATATTTTTAATTAAAAAATAATTAGAGCAAGGATTCCTCAAGAATTCCGGTGGGGTGGGGGGTAGGTAATCCTCATCATGCAGAAACACATTAGTTAGTGTTCAGGGTCCAGTCAGGGCATTTAGAAAGCTGAGTGGTCCCTAGGCTCTGTGGAATCCACTTTTTTTCTTTTCTTGTTCTGTGGCCAGCACCCAAAGAGGCTTCTGACCAGGCTTTGGAATTCAGCTAGAGCTGTTGGAAAGCCACTGTTTAACCTCAAATGGCTGTGAACCTGACTTTTGCCAGAACATCCACAAAGCCTCCTCCCACACTACCATATTTGCCAGTTCTTTACATTTATGCAGATGTCAAGATACCAATGCTGAGGACTCTGCCTGGGCTGCTCTGTGCTCTTGGTACCCCATAAATACTTCAGTCAAGCGGCTATTTCAGGTTGTTGTCCCAAAACATGGGCATGGGACAGTGATGGACAGACTGACACATGCCTCTCAAATACTGGCCTAAAACCCTTGGGTCTCTTCTGGACCCCTCACCTCCCTGCTACCTTAAGATGAATTATTTTCCAGGAAGTTCCTAGGTCTTTTATGCAAAGAAATCACTGACAGGTCTATCACAGGTGTTCCCAGACACAAAAACTTTTCTCAGTCATAGAGTGCAATCAGTTTAGATTGCCAAGCTTGGAATTGGATGAAAGGATGAATAATGAATGCATAACAGTGAATAAATAATGTTCTGTTTTAAAAATCTGGGGCCTGGTTAGTGGACACAGATGTTCATTTTGCTATTATCTTTTATAATTTACATAAAAACATCATATACATACATATATTGTATATGAAACACTTCAAAAGTAAAAATAAAAAAGGTTAAACAAAATGAGTATTTGTTTCCAGGACCTCTCCATACCCCCAAAATTAATTCTTAAAATATATGTATATAGACTATGACTACAGATAAATTTATACAAATGATGGCTAGTTTACATGGTATAACCTGATAATTCTGTTAAATTCCATCTATTATTTAGATTTCCAACTCTACTTTATATCTGAGTTCAGAATTATTTTACCTTAAACTCACCTTTCACATGGGCATTGGTACTTGCAGACGGAATTGAAGGTGAAATTGCCCCCTTGAGTTTGACTAACACATTAATAAGTATTTAAGTGACCATTCTTTAACTGCCAACTTAAATGGCACAAAGGGTCTGAACCTAGATGGGGAAGGGAGAAGTGACATAGCCAGTATGTTCCAGTGGGGGAGATAGGCATAGCAATCAAAGTCCTGGTTAACTGGGACAGGGAAGGAATAAGAGGGAGGCCTGAGAATTCCTGGGGAGGAAGCCTGGACACCTGTGAAATCCATCTCTGGAAATATCCTTGCATCCTTCTGTTATAGCCCTGGCTCACTCTCTCATTTTCTATTTAGATTATCACCCTTGCTTCCTGATTATTCCCCTTGACTGAAGTCTCTATTCCACTACCAAGCGTCATCCATATTATCCTTCTAGCACAGATACCTGAACAGTCATTCTCTTAAAAACCTTCAATGGCTGCCTATTACTATAGAATCAAGTACAAATTCCTTGGAGTGACATTCAAGGCCATACCCTGTTCCTCATTCTACCTCTTCTGCAGTATGCATTGATGTTTGGGAGCTCACGCTCTGGACTCTCTGGCTTCAAATCTTGACTCTACCATTTACCTATTGCATAACTTTGGGTGCGATACCAAAGCTTCTTTGTCTCTGTTTTCTCTTCTAAAATAATAATAATCCTAACTTTGTATAGGATTGTTGTGAAGGATAATTGAAATAATACATGTTAGGTAGAAGTGGTACATGTTGAGCAGTCAATAAATGTTAGCAATTGTTATAAATATCATAATACACCAATCTCCTCCATGTAATTTATATATATTAAAGTATTTATATATATTATATATATTAAGGTATTTACATTTCCCAGAAAGTGCTAAGTTGGCATTCAATATCCTCCCAATGCCACAATTTTGATTCTATCCTAGAAGTTGCAAATTTAAGTATTTTCAGGCATTTGGCAAAACAAGGAAGAGAACTGTGTGAATTAGAGAACATATGCCCTTTCCTCACAAAGGTATGCAAATTAAAATTTATATATTAATTCTGTGATAACCAAAAGAATTATATCTGGTTCCTCCTCTACTTTTGTGGAAAATACAACCCATCACTTCAAGACCAACAGCAAATATTAGTTTTTCCATTGATTTCTTTGACTTCCTCCCTCCTTGGTACTCACATAGTGCTGACTGTATTCAGGCCCCACTGTAATGTTTACCATATTATAATTTAGTTACTTACATAATTGTTCACTTAAGTTTTTTAGTTCTCCAAGTACAAGCAAAATGACATACATTTTGGCTTTTCCAATATCTAGCTAGTGTTTATTACATTTTTAAAAATGAATGGTGAAAATACCTGGAATTTTGCAAATGTAGAAAGCCAGTATGAGTAGGGATGAAAAGGGTTAAGAAGCTAAACTGGTTGGGCAGTGAAGACCAACATAAACTGCTTCCCATGTTTGTATTGGCTTTGACTAGAATCTCACTCATGGATTGTTGCCCTATACAGTCTTTGAGCAAATTTGGTTATTAATGACACCACTATTAAGCCTCTGCCAATTCAACAAAGCAAGCAATTAAAAGATGCTTTGATAAAGTAATAGACTTTTCAAGGAAGGGTCCCTTTCAAGGGAGGTTGGCTGGTTTTTACATAAAAATTCCTAAGAATCATCAAAGTTATTAGTGGAAAATACGGAATAAAAGATTAGTTATTTTTTAGATGTGGTAAAGACGGTGATTTTCTTCTCTGTTTCTTTAAGAAATGCCAGTAATTTACCCAATGGAATGCTTCTATTTTTATATACAACAGACAAACCAAAGCCAAAGAAACAGCTCGCTTCTCTCCATGAACACACAAGAAAACAAAACACACACAGCCAAAACCATCCGTAAGAAGGGGCACTTGTATAGGGTCTGTGGTGATCTCTGAGGGACTGTTCAGGCCCCATGGCTATTCAGGACACAGGGAAGCAGCTCTCACATCCCACTGCCCAGTCCTGGTGGCTCTCCAGTGGCTTCAGAGGGAGGCCTTGCCTCTTTCTGGGTGTATTAATTGGCTTAGGCTGCTGTAACCAAATATCATACCCTGGGTGTCTTAAACAACAGAAACTAATTTTCTCACAGTGCTGGATGCTAGGGAGTCCATGATCAAGGTCTGGCAGGGTGTGCTTTCTGGTGAGGGCTCCCTTCCTGGACTGCAGATGACCGCCTTCTCCTGTGTGCTCCCATGTGACCTCTCCTTGGTGTCCCCACCAAAAAGAAGGAGAGAGATCTCACTCTCTTCTTATAAGACCATAAATCCTATTGGATTAGGGCCCCATTTTCATGACTTTGTTTAACCTCAGGTACCTCTTGGAGGCCCTGTCTCCAAATACAGTCACACTGGGGGTTACAGTTTCAACATGAAGTTTGGTGGGGGACATATTTCAGTCCATAGCACTGAGCAAGGTCCTCTTAACAACTTGCTTTGCGTGCTAGTTCACAAAGTCATTCTCCTCCCTTTTGATCAAAACAGTTTTTTTGATTAATTATATCATAGGCATTGACATTCTATCTTTTGGACCTCTCTGAACACGTTATTACTCATGAATTGAGTGAGTTTTGATTATTATTGGGGAAGGGTTTAACAAATAAAATGTCTTTCAAAACCTTAAATAAAAATACCAATGAAAGGAAAAAATTAATATTGTAACATCCTTCCTTCTCAAAAAATTTTTCACTATGTATTTATTCATATCGATATGATCTCAATGAAACAAAATCCCAATGTTTATCTGTGATCACATTCAACATTAAAAATAGTACCAACATTTTATGGATTCTCCCTAGGCTAAATTCTTAAGAACCCCAAAGCTAATAGTGTAAATATAGTTCTGACTAAATAATTCAATTGATACACATAATGCAACAGATTCAGCAAAGGAGAGAAAAGGAGATATTTTTAAATACATCTCTTAGGTGTTTCCAATAAAGCTTGACATTTTTTCTTCATCTCCGAGACACCCAGTCCTTCCTAGAAACTTTCCTATCGTGATGGTACCTGCGGAGTGATACCACTAGCAAACCTGGCTGCTTGTTTCTGAGTAACAACAGCTGTGCAACAGACTGTCTGAGCAGTCCCCATTTCAGGTTATGGCATGGATCTCTGACACTGAGGCAGTACCACACCAGCTGGTTCTGTGCTCAGTGCTTTGCTATTCCTAGATGATTTACCTGTTCTCAGCCCTGTCACCTTACTGTTTCTGCTATCTAATTAAAAACCCATGTTACTGGATTCACTCTGCTACAAATTAGCAATGCTATCTGTGTTCTTTCTGAGCCTAAACTGGCCATTTTTACTTTATGATACATGATTTATTTTTAAATTCATACAAGATGCTTGATTATTTATTTGTGGTATATTTTAGCTCTCTTGTGGAGTCTCGATCAGAGTAATCCTCTTCTAATGTATTCATATAGAGTGAAGATCTAAATTTCCTAATCAAAATCATGTCAGCAAAAGTAGAGCTGCTCTTATGATAACATTTTAGTCTAGAAAATGATTTTCCTTTAAAAGGGATTCAATGGACATGATGACATAAAAAGAAGCAGCAAAATTACACACAATCAGTTCACATAATCAAAACAGCAATGTTTTATATTCAGCAAGGATTTCTTTTTTACTATAATAAATGGAAGAAAATAGTCCTTTTGGAATTCTGCAACTGTATTACGACTGCAAATGCAACACTACTAGCATTCTGCAGAATTAGGGACAAGCATTTTCAAACCTTTAGAGGAAAGGATCCCACTGAGACATAGCTCCTAATATACATTTGGATATTTCATCACTAACACTGGTGTTCTGCTTTCACTTTAACTTCATTAGGAATTCACAATTAAACCAATATTTGTCTATTTTTAAAACAGCCTAATTCATGCAAACAGTTCAAATGGTTACATTTTAATCACAACTGCTTGGAAAAGAAATATATACCCCAATATATACATTGGAAGTGTATAAGACCTATGGAAACTCTCTAGATCTATCATGACAGTCTGGTCCTTTCTGTGGGATGCTGTAATGACCTCTGTGCATACTTCTATCAGCATGGTATTCTAGAAGTATGTGTTGTAAGGTGTGTCGAGTTTCTTAGTATGATTCAAGTTCTGTGAAACGGGAAACACATATTGCCTATATTTATAATTCTAGAACATAACCTGGGCATTCCTAAAATGATGGTTGATTCACTTCATGGAACTAAAGGAACATGGACTCGTGTTTGTATGGACTAAGGTACTAAGTTAATTTCCTTCACAAGATGTAAAATTATAGTCACACCAATATCTATATAGGAATAACCAAATCAATTGCAGAAAAGATGTGCATACTCATAATCAAAGCTCTGCTTCTCTTTTATTAAAGGCTTTTTGATTCATAATCACACACACAGACACCTTTTATGAATTTCAATTGGTTAGATAACCACTTCCTGCTCAGTGATCAAATTATCCTTTAGTCTTTTGTAGACTTGGATTTTAAGGATTTTATTTATAAAGTGTATTTCTTTACTTTTACTGTGAACTATAACAAACTGTGTGAATTTTGGAACCGTCAGCTTACATACTGTAGTGGGTATATTTGGGAAGTAGAGATGGAGTGACAGAGGAGACTGGAGAATTAAAAAAAACTTGTAGGTGTCCCTCAGTAGTTAGGCTGCCTTGTAGGAGACATTGCAACCTCAATCGAGGACAGATACATACTGCCACAGTGGGTTACAAAGGGCTGGTTACGAGCCTGGAAGTCAAGTCACTAAACATTTTAAAGGTAGAGGAAAATACCATTGAGAAAGAGGACTTGATTCCACAGGGGTATCTGCCTGGGTTCCCTTTGCCCAGAAGCTATTTTTTCCTGCTTCAAACCATATGGATATCAAAAAAGGAAGCCTTTCCCTTTTCGTGAAAGCAAACTGTAAAGATTCATAAAGATTCACAGATCAGAACAGAACAGCCTGTTAACGGGAAGTTGTCAGAGATTACTCTGTGATTTAGAACTAGCATTATAACTGGCTGAAGTTAAACTGCTAAGCTTACAGCAACCAAGAATCTAGCTTCGGTGGCCAACAATACAAAAACGTAAGTGAGCAATAAAGTCATTGATGGAAGCATGACCAGGAAGATCATTGCTTTTGCAGCCATGTGGCAACAGCCTAAATAGTAGCCAATGTAACATTCAAGGTCTATCTTGACAGCAGCAGGACATGGGTACAAGAGGGAAAGCATAGAGAAAGGAAATGCACAAGGAGAAGAGGATAAAGAACAGTAGTATTAGTAATTATGTCCTCATATTGTAGTAGAAAAATCACTGTGAACACAGAGAGAGACCTTTATTGCTTATAGGAAATATCAACACAGAGCCCAGGAACTGGAAAATTTGATTAGGGAATAGAAAGAAAGGAGGCCAAAAAAAGGAAGCCAAAGATGAGTTCTCATACAATTTTCTTACAGGAGTGTATAGTTCTTTGTATAGATCACACATGCTTTTTTTTGTGTTTCATAGTAGTTGCATTTATCCACTCTATTATTAAATTTTTTCTGAGCTCAAAAAATCTTCTAATTTGTATTTTTTCTGATTCTCACTTTAATTTTAAAAGTATATTTAATTATGTCATGTATCTATTTGCTTAAATATCCTCAATTATTTGAGATTAAGGCAGATAATTTGAAAATAAAAAAATAAGTACATATGTATTGAAGTTAATTATATACATATAACAATTACCTTAAGCACAAATGTAATTAATTATACAATATATTTTATATAAAATTTATAATTAGGTGTATAGTTGCCTATATTAATTATGTACACATATTTACTTAAGTGTTAATTTAGGCATTTCTATAACTAATTATAAAAAGTTATAAAAAACGTATTTTTTCACTGGAAGTGTTATTTCATTCCTCTGATTAGTTTTTTTCTCCTCTGGATGCTGAAGAACCCCTTCAAGCATTATAATCCATATACAGAACGCAAGGGAACCCAACCAATACTAGGCATCATCTTGGGATATTTGTCCAAAATAAAGTAAAAATTATTACACCTATTATGAAAAAGGAAGTGCAGGGCCTTGTGAGCCTCACTGTATTTTGGAGACATCACAGACCACATATTTGAATGCTCTTCTGACTTACACAGGTGACATAAAAGGCTGCCCTTTTGATTGGGCCCAGTAAAGGGTTTTGTATCAGGTCTATGCTGTAGCAGTGGTAGCTTTGCTGCCTGGCCTTTACGGTCTGGTACACTCCCTGGTGTTCGATGTACCCTGGTGGGAAGAATGGCAGGTAGATTTTATGGCAAGCACCAATGCGCAAATCACAACACAGACAGCGAGGGTTTCAAAACAAGAGTCTTCCTTTTGCAGTGAATAATTTACACCTTGTCAGAATAGCTATTTGTAGGCATCTGATTCCAAGTAGAGAAGAGGCTCTGTCTTGTTGGGCAGACTAACCCTGACTCAACTGGCCATGACAGGAGGCCTGTCCTGGCAGGGTTCTCTGTTCTGGATGTGAGTGCCTCGCCACTTTATTCTTTCACCACTAGTCTGACACAAAGACGAATCTTAAAAAATAACTTTGAACCTACTAGATTGAACTATATGAAAATTATGGTTTTTTATAGATAAAAATGATATCAATAATTGCATATGCTTCAAGAAAGAATAACTCACATTTATTCAGTGCCTACTACATGCCTAACACCTAACTCTTTCCTCACTCTTTTCCTCCCTTCCTTCTTCCCTCCTTTCCCTCCCCCTCTACTCCTTTCTTTCCTTTCTTCACAATGTACTTTCCACTTTCCATCCTATTTTATGATTTGACACCTTTATTCCTTTCAGAGCTACAAAATGCATTTGTATTTTTGTAGCATTTACTGCCTTGATTTTTTGTGATTATGGTTCTTGGTTGTGATAAAAAATTGCATGGAAATCATAACCAGTCCCAGTTCCAAATGATCAGCTTACAAATGGTTAGAAAAACCTTCTTTTAAGATGCTGTCCAAATGTATGAGGCACACATCAATGGGCATAATGTTAGAAACCTGCAGGCAATAAAACAAAATGCTCAAAAATTAGTAAATAAAGGTTTCCCAGGTTGAGCATAATTTCAGCCAAACTACAAACATTAATGGCTTAGTTGGAAGCATGCCTGACTTTTGGTTTGTTCTTCCTTTTTTATCCTTTAGGTACCCAAAAGCAAAAATAACACCATCTGATACCTAGAATTACTGAGTAAACTTTTGTACCACTGAAAATGCGCATCAGGTGCTTGGACAGAATTGCGGGGGACGGACTGCCCTTGTCATCTGGTAAGTTATACAAGGATGTGTGCTGCTCAGAGTTAAGAAATATTTCCTTTTAAGAGAAGAGAAGAGGATTGGTTTAAAGTACAAGGATTAAAAAAACCTGTACTAATTTATTTTCTCCACAAATGGTATAATAAGATCAACTCAATGATTTTTAATTGAATAAATTTCGAAACATTATTAATATTTAGAGGCTATTTTATCCCACGTATTTACTATAATATTTGCTGAAATAACTGCAACTAATAGAGAAAAGCAATTTAAAATGTTCTTTAAGGTATTGCATCGATCATAGATAATAGCCTCTTCATTTTCAAATTTTTAAAATAAGACGTCAAAAGGTAGAATAAAGTCTAAGAAAAGGATATTAGGGAGCAGCTAGTCCGAGTCCTTTTAGTTTTCAGATGAGAGAGGATGACTTGTTGATGGAACTGGAACAAGAACTCCTGTCTCCTGACTCCCCGTCCCTGTGCCGTACTTCATTACATACATGAAACAAGACGAGAAACATTCTCATTCGGTAGTGAGGACCACTTTGTCAATTGTTGTATAAGCATGCATTGGCTCAGTATACGTACCAAGTGTAAAGAAATATAGGTATACCACATGCTAAATGTGCATGACTTGAGTACTTGAGGGTAATATGAGGACTGACTGGTGTGTGATTAAATTTTTCACAAAGTAAACAGACTGCTTGGATGTTATCTTTAAAGCAAATAGGAAATTAATTTCAATCTAAAGAGAATCTTAACTACACAGAATAGTAGAGAGGAGGGAGGAAGGATTTTAGAACAATGAATTTAGCAGACATGGTTAATCTTTGACATGTTTCCATATGCTTTTACCTACAAGTCACTTGAAGAAAATGACCTAAAAAGTTTTTTCCTGATGCTGTCTCCTCAGCTCCCAACCATGTCATTTTAACAAGCAGAAATGCAGCCCATTTGTACTTTTTTCCTTCTGCATCAGTTTCGATTCCTTTTTATATACTTGCTTTTATCTAGGTGTCAGATTCTTTCTAAATGATAGATTGTAATCTCAGCTATAGAAAAAAATGAAACTTAGAAAATGGATGGATTTGATTTTAAGAGATGTGATCTAGCCAGGTGGCAGCTACAGAGAGATGAGCCTCTAGTGAGCTTTGGCATTATGTGGGTTTTACATTAACTCTTGGTCTCATGCATATAAAAATATTCCTTAACAAACTTGTAGTTTGTAAAATTATTTTAAAAGTCCTTCCTCTTTAGATTTTTGAGGATAATCCAAAACCTCTGGCAGTTTTTAAGTCAGAATATGAATTATATTCTGAAAAATATTCCATTTCTTTCCCTCTAAATACATGTAAATTAGTCACTTATTCAATCTTTTTATATATCGAGAATTTACAAATGCCATATATTGAGCACGTTTAGCAAGGTGAGTGAGAATGAATACAACCTTCATGAAGCATATAGTCTGATGGAGGAAACAGGGAAGTAAAGAGACAATTATAGTGTAACAGACATTATTATAGGGGTATGGAAACCACAATAGAGGGAATAAAGTTGTGGCTTCTATAAGGTAGGGACTGTGCTGACAGCTGCTTAGGTTTTATTATAAAGAATATATCTTTGGCATTGAGTTGAAGGTCTGTGCAGATGCTATGACCTCATAGAGTACATCAAACAGGCATCAGTAGTAGGTAAGCTGGATCTTAAAAACAGCTGAATCTAAAAGGGAAATGCAGGGTAACCAAATTATTTAAATGATTTCTCCACTCTAAAGTTTAAAGAACCATATTTAAAGGAATCTAGTTTCATATGTGACTGACGATGTTTCACATGAATTTGAAAGGGAAGTGGTTTGGGGCATTAAAGAGGTTAGGGGAGGCATTTAATTCTGTTGAACCAGCTTTCCCAGTGTGGTTTCATTTTAAGTTAAGTTTTGCATTGGAGTTTCCGAATATCAGGCTCCAACTTTAAGTATAAACATTACATAGGAACATTTCATAATTAATACATTTTCTTAATAGTAGCAACAATTCAATTTCTCTATATTCAAGCAGGTAATTAAGAGGTGATAGTTTTTACACTGGGAATGTCCAATGGAAAAATGATGATTGTAAGCTATTGAGACCTGTGTCAGGCCTCTAAGTGCCTTCTATGTATTAACCCACTTAATCTTGTAACAACTCTAATATATATACAAACATTATTTATATTTTACAAGTAAGAAAACTAAGGCCAGGTATCCTATGTTTTCTGGACTCTATATTTTAAAATTTGGATTTAATTATCTGAGCTCATATAACTACATTTTAAAATTTGATTTTATTTAAACGATGAGATGCACTATCATAAAAATAATCATTAGATGGAAAACTAACATATACTTTTCTTTAAAAAATTACCTTATATTTATTTAGTATTTTATAGTTTAGAAAGCACAGATGTTTGTCCATGCTAATCTTACACTCTTTCCTATTATGAAATTTTAATTTGCTCCAGTATCTTGTTTTATGTATCCTTTTACCTTTTTTCCATCTCTTTCCTCCAATCACTCCTCTCTCTTTTCTATTTCTTTAGTAGCATCAGAGTTCCAAATGAGTAGTTTTTCCATATACCTAGCTTCAGGTCTGTTCTTCATTCTGGATCCATTGTTGCTGGTGGTTGAAGGTTCTGTGTCTGAACCTGGGGTGGAGTTAGGTGAGGAGAAGGCAGAAGCATATTGCCCTGGTAGCCATAGACTGATACTTTCTCCATGCTCTTTCCCCCAGATTCTTGGCCTCTGAGGGCAATGTGGCATGTCTTTACCTTGTGCCTTCAAAGCACTGTTTGTTTTAAATCCCTGCCTCCCATACCCAATGACACCTGATATTTTGATGTCATTTCTGCTTTCTTCTCATGTGGCCAGCAGAGCTGTGACAACTTTGACAATCAGGTGAGACCCTTTTATTAGAGAACTCCTTATTAAGAACTTTATCCCAACAAACCTATCACATGGGAACATTAGATCAAAATCATGCAAAATGCCTTCAACAAGACACATGAATCCCATCCCAATCTTTTTCCTTTCTTTCTTTCTTTTCCTCCTACTCCTCTTTTTGTAGGTTTTTTTTTTTTTGTAAAAAACAAGAAGCTGTGATGTGTTATTTGACAAAGGAAGAATAATCTGTAGGAGACAGGAGCATGGGAGGAGGGAGAAAATGGAGTACGTCTTCTACCTGTCTTCTGAGTCGGGTTTGCCACAGCCCCTGGTGGGGTTGTGTTCCTTTGTAGCTTTCACTTTGTGCTCCAGTAAGACTCTTTCTTGCCCTCAACCCTACAGGCTCAAGGATGCTAACGGATTCTTATTGCTGTCAACATCTAGGTGCCTCAGATCCAAGTTAGTTCCATTATTTCTGTCCACACCTGTGTAAAATGTCTTCATTAAGATCTCAAAAGTTCAGGTGAGTGTGTCCTCTGCTTCCTGCTGGGACTCATACTCACATTCAGTAGAACTTAAAATCCTGAATTTCCCCTAGCAAGTATCCTAGAGCTAAAGCCTTGGTAAGCCCATGGTTTGAGACCCTAGTTAAAGCTGGGCAACATTTCGAGCAACTGTTGCCCTAGGACATTACAGTAATGTCCAACTTTACAGCTGGAATATATGTGTCATCATTCAGTTCATTCTGTTTAAGGGTATATCATTTATAAGACCCCACTTTTAGGACCATATTCTGTATCAAGTATGATATTTTTATTTGTAAGTGACAGTAAAATCTAACTTAAGCCAGCCTAAATATTTAAGAAGATATATTATCTCATGTAACATAAAAACCAGAAGTAGGAAGGGCTTTAGTCATGGTTCCATCAGAGCAGAAAGTCTGTTATTTTTGTATCTTCCCTCTTTATTTCTCATGCTGACATCTTTTGCTTTTCTGACTTCATTCTTATGTGGCTTCCCTCATGGTTCCACGATGGCTGACAAGTGCAGCCAGAATTACTAGCTTCCTGTTTATGTTGGGCAAGAGCCCTTGACCCTCACAACTATCATATCCATGTCCTATGTTCTACAGTGTAGAATAAATAAGAACAACAATAACAAATATTTTAAAAATAAGGCAGGAGACAATGATCTAACGTGACTTGGCAGAAATATATCTGAATTCTGAATAATGGAATACAGGAAGGTTGCTTTTATTTTTCCTTAAATATTAGATGACAATTAAATACATTACAGAACTTGTCTATATTTTATTGTGACAAAATGGCTTTGAACACTTCCAACTTGCAGCAGCCTACACTTATTCTTTTTTACTTATAATTTCCCTGCTG
The DNA here is from genome assembly GCA_032199065.1 of Smutsia gigantea. Classification (NCBI taxonomy): domain Eukaryota; kingdom Metazoa; phylum Chordata; class Mammalia; order Pholidota; family Manidae; genus Smutsia; species Smutsia gigantea. The sequence goes on along the minus strand of JAVSCE010018610.1, from coordinate 179,211 downwards.
GTAAGAGTTACCTTGTTCACTACAGCATTATTAAATATATGGAGCATATGCTTTCATGAGAATAACAGTGTGCAAAACTTTAAGCTATTTAACAAATAGCTATGAAGTTCACTCTGTTGGTCAAGTACTATTAGAAAGTATAGAAAGATGCCAAGAGAACGGTGATGTCCCGGGTGAAAAATGCTTCCAGATCATCAGGCAACATCCTATCTACCACCCACTTCTGGTGAAGATAAATGGTTAGACGCTGTTCAAATTACATATCTCACATTTCAATTTGTTTCCCAAAGCATGTTCCAAATAACAGCACTTTTAATCTGCAATAGTAAGGTTACATGGCCCAATAAGTTTAGGAAATGATGTGTTAAAGGATAAGTTCAAAATGTGTCTTTATATTTGGATTTCTCAGAAGTTTTAATATGAAAGTGCACATTGAAAATTGTCAAGAGGGTGGTACAGTATGCTGTGTTTCTCAAATATATTTATACAATAGAGACTTTTGAGACTACTGTTTGAAAGAGTGTATGTAGATAAATGACAGGTTAAGTTACTTCTGAATCAGGTTATCTTGTACTTATATTTAAAATTTATAAATGTTTACATGGTTTGAAAAATTTTTTCTTCATTCAGCAGATATTTAAGATTGTTAACTTTGGGCTGCTATAACAAGTTGCATAGATAACAGGATGGCTGATTAACATCAGAAATTTATTTCTTACAAGTTAGGGAGGCTAGGAAGTCCACAGTCCAAGCACCTGCAGATTTGGTGTTTGGTGAGAACCTGCTTCTGGGTTCATAGATGGCTATTTTCCCTGTGTCCTCACATGGTGAAAGGCGCAAAGGATCTCCATGGAGCCTTTTTAATAAGGTATAATCCCATTCATGAGGGCTCCACTCACACTACCTATCACCTCCCTAAGGCCCTACCTCCTAATACCAGCCCACTGAGGGTTAGGTTCCAGCCTATCAATTCTGAGGGAACACAAACATTCAGTCAATGGCACCTTCCTTATTTGATACAGTGAAAAGGATCAAGCAGGAGCTACATAAACTTTGAGGCATAATTATCTCTGTTAAGGCCACTTATATCTATTGACAGTGTCCCACTATGCTTGGGACTTTGTAATAATAGACCCTGACTTTAAGGACCTGTTAAAATTTGAAAGACCAGATTGACATAAAAAGTAATTAAATCTACCAGATACTGTGTGCTTAGTGACAAATATCATATAACAAGTGTTCAAATTAGGGGGTCATCACCAAGGATTGTAAAGGCGAGAAAAGGCTTTTTGAAGAATGTGGGAGTTAAATTGAACTTGGAAGGAAGAATAGACCTTGTAGGAATTCTAGGTGAAGAGGGCATTTTGAAATCCTGTGAGAGTGGTTTCTCAAAGAAACAGGATGATTCCACTGAATTACAGAGATCGTCTTTCCCTACAAGATTAAGATCAGCCTTGTTTGTAGGCTGAACATCAATGTAGATTGAACATCTGTGTCTTAAAAAAAAAGATGTAGAGCAAAGGATCCATTTGAGGAATTACATATCTCACCCACCATTAAAAGAGCTCTTTATATCAGGAATGGTTTTAAAACATTTATGTAACTTTGAAAGTAAGAGAAGTTACAGCATTTTAAGACATTTTCAGACCATGCCAAATCTAAATGACTATTGGAAATCTAATACGAACTGGAGTTCTTGTCACAGAGTGCACCTCTCATTGTCATCTAATTTCAAGGTTATCTACTAGGAATAGTGGAAAATCATGAACACCAAAAATTGTAGATTCTGTAATTTCCCTGCCTTTTGCAATTTTTCTTGTTTTCTTCCACAGGTAAGTTTTCATTTTAAGGAAATACATTTCTGTCCTTTCCAGTAGCAAAAGTAAAAACCTTAAAAAATTTCTGAAATTGACATGCTGTATCTCAGCTATACTAGTTTCACTAAGCCAGAAAAAGCCTATAAAGTAAGCTATAATTATTCCATTTCCACTTTAAGAAGTCACACAGAAGCCTGTGTTGGGTCCTTTAAATTCTGTTGTTGAGAATTTTATTGTTTCATAAGTACTCAGTTGGAGTTAAGGCATTTGAAATTACCAAACTGGTTTGTCTTTTTTTTTTTCCTAATTGGCCATTTTGATTATTCATAAAAGCTGTTGACCCTATTCATTGGAGTCATGTTCCAATGGTCCGTTTACTTCATTTTGGTGAACAACGAACCTGACAACATAAGAATGTGAAAAGAGTAATTGCCTCAAGTATAAGTCACTACTTGGAATCCATAAAACTTTAGGTTTCTCACTAACTATATTAAACAAATCTTTATCAAACATTTAGAGTCTGAGGAACTATTAAAATTAGAGCAGGGGACCAAAGATGGATGAATAAATCATAGGCCATATTTTCAAAGGTTTTATTGTCTGCTTGATGGGGCTACCAAATAACTAAGCAGCAGTGAGTTAATGCAAATATGTGCAACAACATTAAGGAATAAGGTGAGAAGTCAAGGTAGGGAGTGACAGCAACTGGGCTACTGACCAAGAAATGCTCTCTTTGGTAGAGAATATGTCTTTAAAAGAAAGTGAGAAATTCTACTAGAAAAAGGATCTGGAGATGAAGGTGCAAGTGAGGGGTATGTTAGGAACAAAAACAGAGAAACCGGAAAGTAAAGGGCTTCGGAAGATAATGAGTAGTATCAGTTGGATTGCCTCATGGGTTTACAGCAGGGAAAGAGCCAGAGCAAAGTTTGGAAGGCAGGTTGGGACCACACTGAAGTACCTAGGAAAGACAGGGTGGGGATTTGGTCATGATTTGGTTTTGACAATAAAAGGATTACTTAAGATAATGTTATCACTGGCACATAGACTGTAGCTTAGTGTAGATGACACTGAAGCTGGTTACCAGGTAGGAGGTCCCTGACCTACTCTTGTGATACAGCCTTAGCTCTGTGTTAGAAGGAGACTCCTGGAGCAAAATATAATAACTCAGGTCAAACATAGAAGGTATTTGAATCCAAGAAAAATTTTTACTAACCCTTGATTCATTTTTTCTTATTTCAGACATAAAGTATTGAATGAAAGCTCTCTCTAATGCCTAGTTTTATACTAGCTTACTGTTACAAAGATAATGATTAATGCCAATAATAATGTCTTGTAGGTTAGGATACTTAATGCTTTAAAGTGTTTCCATATGAGTAGGCTATAGATTAAAAAAAAAAATAGTATATGGCTCCTAGATTGTAATCACCTCTCAACACAGCACTGCCCTGCATTCAGCATTGAGCCTTATCTGCTCCTGCTTCTCCTCCAGCATTTCTGTTTGGGGTTCAAAGGGATTTTTTTTCCCCCTTAGCAAGAGCACTAATACAGTTTGCTTTCCCATATAAGAACAGCTTTTTTTGATTCTTCACCACTTTCTATCACCCCTTCAATTAACTCAATCATCCTTTTTCCTTCCTCCCTCCTCCCATTTTCTCTCTCTTCTCACCCTCTTTCGTTCTCTCTCATACACAGAAAGGGTAAAAATATATTTATTTTATATTTCCTAACCAATTACTTTCATTCTGTTAGTATTTTGGGGGCTATAATTCTTTGCTTTTGTGTTAACTTTTATGATTAAGAGCAATTTCTAAAATATAACACATTATATTTGATGCCTTTTTAAACATTTCTAAAAATGTATATGTAAATCTAGCTCTTGTACAGTGAGTTATATTTTTCTTTTGACATTTTAAAATATACAGTTCTCAGATAAAATACAGGATACTCATTTAAATTTGAATTTCAGATAAACAACAAATAATTGTTTTGTATAATTGTATCCTAAATATTGTGTGGAGCATAATTACACCAAAAAGTACTTGCTATTTATTTGAAATTCATATTTAACTAGTGTCCAATACGGTTTTTTGTTTTGTTTTTTGCCAAATCTGACAACCCTTTATTTAAATGCAAATAATTATTCTTCTTTTGCTGAAGCATTTTTAGGTCTAAGTAGCTGAGCTCACTAAGACATTACTACAGGTATTTGGCAGGAATCCTCCAGTTGGAAAGAGCACACGGAAATACTTTTTCAAATAGCTGAGCCAATGTACACAGTTCTTGATGCCACTTACAGGAGTTGTATTCTTCTTATTAAAAATAAACCAAATCTCACTAAATAAGAGTAAACAGTTCTCGAGATAAAATACAAAAAAGGTTGGCAACCCTATTTCACTTTCTAGAATACTTTAGATAATTTTACTATTTTCCTTAAATGCTAGGAGCCAATGATCCAAAATATTTCATTGCCTTTAGGTAGTTCAGATCTGGAACTGTGAATTGGTATATTTTCTAGCTTTCAGAAGGACGATAAAAATATTAATGTGATTTTATCAACATGGATTTATCTTTGCTTATCCAATTACTCTCAAGGTAAGTTGGACTAAAATTTCTATGAGAAAGAAATTCTATTATGAATCACAAATACATTATATATTATAAAAATCATTATAAATTATGAAAATGCAGATTGACTTTCACTTTGGGTAAGATACATGAGACAGACTTTTCTCGGAGTAAATCTAAAAACCCTGGACATTATACGTAAAACAAAGAGATCCGGAAAAGTGAAGAGGAAAATGCACAAGTGACCCCAGGACCCACAGTGAGTTCCCTAATTTTTTTTTTCCCCTCATGTATTTCAGACTTGGAGATGAAGAAGTTGGTAACCCGGAAATGCCAATAGGTGCAGACACAAAAAGCTGCAACAAAAGCCTGCCCTCTAGCCAAAGGACAGGAAAGGGGCAGTCTAGCAAAACAGAAAACTTTTAGACAATCACTGCTTTACTTTAGCGAAAACACTGCAGAAAAAAACTGTAGCCCAGCCCCTACACACACCAGCAAAGGCTAAGTGGAGAGCCAAGAATTCCACCCCTTCAAGGCTGTAACGAGGCTCCTCCAACCCCTCACTAGGGTGGTGTCAGAGAAGCTGAGTAGAGAGCTGAAACTTAACCCTCCCACCACCTCCCACCTGTCCTCTGCCCCTGCCCCATGATGTCAGTAGAGACCACCTGGAGCCCCTGAACTTAAACCCTTACCTGGCTATAACGAGTGCCACTCCCCTTCCCAGCGAGGGTGGTATCTTTCCATCCTCTGCCCCTACCCCTGTGGTGTGGGTACCGAAGAACTCCTAACCCTCCCAGCCAGGGACTCATCAGGGGAGGCAAAATAAATCCAAAGTAAGCAGAAGTAAGGAAATAATAAAGAAATGGAAAGAACTGCAGAAGAAATATACATGAAATAAAGAGATGGTTCTTTGCAAAGATTAATAAAATTGAAACCTCTAGCCTTGTAAGTCTATCAAGTCTTACAAGAAAAAAAAAAAGGGAACACAAATCACCAACAGCAGGAGTGAAACGGGGACATCATTCCAGATCCTGCAGACATCAAATGAATAATAAGGGAATACGATATACCAGATATAAAAACTGGGGCATCAGACATTTCTCATATCTTCCCTCTGAGAGATGCTAGCTCGAAGTTAGCACTCATCCTGTGGTCTCGGGAGAGGATTTACAGCCAGCCCTCAGATGTGTTTAATGATAAGCCTGCTCTTGAGGCTGAAGCCATAAAGATAAGCTAATAGGCCTCTTTTCCAGGAAGTCTGAGCTCTCGGGTCGGCTGCCTCGTGCTGTGTCTTGGGGTTGGTAGCTGTTGAAGGACTTCATCTTCGGTTACAATCCTGTGGGATCCGGGAGTCTTAACCCTGCTGGTCACCAGAGCCAGGCAATGTAGATCATCCCCTGGCAGCAGCCACAAAAATGAGGGAGCCAGACAAGGGTGAAAGGTCTCTTCTGGAAGATTCTGGAGAGCAGGAGTGAGGCAGAGGGAGAGCGCAGACAAGGGGGAAAAGTCTCTTCTGGAAGATTCTGGAGAGCCGGAGTGAGGCAGAAGGAGAGCACAGACTGTGCCTAGCAGTCTCCGCTCCCTCAGAACACCTCCATAGGCCTCCGCTAAGTGTCTCAAACCAGAAACCAGACCCTCAGGCCACAGCTCCTGGACGAGCAAATAGGCCTCTTTCTCTCAGAAAGGCGCCGGGCGCAGTAGTCGGCAGCGCGGTGCCCTCAAGGGGCAGGGAGTCCCCGGGGGACCCAGGAATTCAAGCCTCCTTGGCCTCCAGAGCCAGGTCACCAAGGGGTGGCCCCTGGCTGGAAGCTATTAAACCTGATTTACCAGACATAAAAAACTGGGGCCCCAGACTTGTGTACGGGCTCCCCTCCGGAGGCGCCGGGCTCCCGGCCACAGCAGGGAGAGCGCGGGAAGATGGCGCCCAGCGAGCGGCAGACGCGGAGTGTACAGTTGGCCCTCCTGGAAAAAGGAAAGACGGTGCCCTCCAGCACAGCAGAAGCAACGCAGGAAGCTGGCACCCACCAGCCTCCGACCGGAGGGTTTCCCCGCAGGCCCCTGCCCCTCCACCATGGCTTGAAAAGCAGCTCGAGTCCCACGGGGAGTCGGCTGCCTCCCAAGGCGCGGCTGTGCCCGGGTGAGTCTGCGCGGGCTCCTCCAGGGCCGCTCCTCAGGGCGCCTTCCCTGCGGCTTCTGCCTGAGTTTGGGGGCTTGTCTCCCAGGGACTGGCCCTAAAAGCTGGGATGCCTGTTCTGGGGTCGAGCCCTTCACTCCTCTGGGAGAAGCTCTGGGTTCGAGGCCCCTGCTCATTGGGGGTCGCGCCGCGGGGGTGGGTTTATGGCCGTCTCGGCCTCTCCTGTCTGTTTTCCGGTGCTTTCCCGCTCGTCCGGCCCCTCGCCGGAGGTGCAGGGACGCTCTGCCAGGTTTCAGGTTTTTTCAGAGGAACTTGTTCATATATAGCTTCAGATTTGGTGTCTGTGGGAAGAGGTGATTGACGGTCTTGCTATGTTACCATTTGAAGTAGAACCTCTAAAAATCCTAATACAAGAAACCAGAGCATCTGAATCAGCAAACGTGTTTGGGGAACCCGGTTGAGGTGAGAGATGACATCAGACTCCTTTTTTTGAGACATCTATTTTCCTCTACTCAAATGCTTTTGGATTCTTTAAGGAATGCTCAAGGTAAAGCCATCTTGTTTATACTTTGTGACTCAGCTCAGCTGAATTGATTCTGAGGCTGATCTCCGTGTATTTCATTGAGACTATTTTGGGTCGATTTTAGTAGTTTGCATTGAGGGAAGAGAGTTCATTACATTTTCAGAGTGGTGAAGTGGCACGTTCCTATGGATCTTTGGAATGAATACACTCGCCCTTCACAAAAGTCATTCAGGGCCTTATCTTTTGAAAAGATTCCAACTTTTTTTCCCACCTGAATGTACAGAACTCAGGCACAATAACAGACACTTCTTTTTCTTTTCCTTTTCCTTTGTTGTTATAAGCTTTTCTAACTTTTTGGAAACAACCAAATTCAAGTTTGATTTCACATGACTGTAGAGAGATGCTAAAAGAACTTGGATGAAATTTTGACTCCAGGAAGGGTCATACTCTTTTTACTTGTCTGTCTTTGCTCACTGAGTATTATTTTCAAGTTGATGTAATTATTTTAAAGATTTAGAAATTATGAAAGTTTATAGAACTATTCTTAGTTTCCCCTTAAACTTTGCCAGTAATACGCCTATTAATAGCAGTTCCGTGGTTTGGTGATTCAGCTGGTGGCTGGTCAGAAGTCATTGCTACAACTCACCTGTAAGTTTCCTCTGATGTTTACCTCTATTTTTACTTGCTAGGATATGAACAAATAAAGCCATAGAACCAAAATAAAATGGAATGCAGCTGAGCTGTTTCAGTGTCAGAATCAGCTCCTGTACTCTGAATAGTATCTTACATATTCCATATTTCTTCAAAAGTCAAAACTGAGTCACATATTGAATACATGGGATTAGTAACAGTAGGAGAGTTACTTAAAGAGCCTACAATAAATGCCCACATTTCAAATAGAAAAAAAAAGAAATGTTATTTGTAAGCTGAACGTTCTATTTTGCAAAACCATATTTTTTTCTGTGTTTTGGTTTTTATATTCAGGCTTTTAATCAGAACCTTTGGTGGGCAACAACATACAGAATGCTTGAATGAATGAGTGAAAAACATGTCAAGGCTGGTCAAAGAGAGTTGAATTTGGGAATGGCTTCTTAGGAAAATCATCTTTTCATTCTAGAAGCAGAAATGGTCATATTTCTAAACTACTGTTAGACACAGACACCAAGTATACCAACTTTTGAACTATGTGCTTCATATTTTAAGTTGTCATTTATTATGACAGTTATTATTGTAAAGACAGGGCATATTTATCTCATCGTCACCCTCTCAAGCGTATCCTGTTTAGTGTTTCCCAAGACAGGGCCTATTGGAATGTATTGTTTTTTTGCTGTTTACTGGTAGATGGTTGTTTTTCCCCAAAACTGTAATAATACAGTTTTTATGTATAGCCATGGCAAGACAGGGAGTTGATTGCCTAAAATAATAATTAGTAAAATATGAGTCCTTTAGGTATAATATGGGAGAGCCATCAAAGGATAGGACTATATTTATTAGAATACCATAATCATAAACATAAGGAATTCCAGAGTTGTTGGTAGAGCAGGGTGATTTACATATTGGATGACAGTAAATGTAGAGGCCCAAATCTGTGATTCCATTGTTCAGTGAAATGATCTCCAAACCTTAAAACAAAGACAATAAATAAAAGAATTGGAGTTATTTTGTAAAGAAAATGGACATATGAGTGGGCACTAATTGATCTCAAGTAAAACTGGTAATACAAGTAGTTTCTACTTCCATTAAGGAGATGAGGAATACCATGTAATTTGTCACCCAAACTTGGGTAACTTTGAAAATGAGTGGGGTCTATTAATAAACATGAAAAAATAGGCAAAATGCAGAATGTAGAATTACCCCAAGAATGATTCCTTTATTCATTAATTCAACAGGCACTCAACTAAGTACTTGGGGAAAAAAATGAAGAAGATGCCCTCCCTGTCCTTAAAAAAGATCATGTAAGGGTGGAATACATATATATTTTTTTACAGGAAATGAAGATAAAACTCCTTCTAGGGAGCACAGAGGAGAGGTTTCTCTCTGTAAATGAGGATGCAAAAAGATGCTGTTAAGACTTTAAAAATCTATAGGGTTGAGAATAATGAGTTCTTAATCCCATTTGTCAGCTGGGAAAACTGAGACTGATGCTATTCAGCCATCCAATGGCAGGTTTGAGGTTAACGTATCCCTGACTCCATTCAAAATCATTCCATCCCACTCTGTTTTCCTTATAGGAGTTAGCAGAAGGAAAGGGACATATGAAAACACTAGAGATTTACTTTGCATTGCTCTTCAGACAAACAGTAGCATGAAGCTTCTTTGCAGTGAAAGAGAAGGTCTGAACAACCCAACTTAGTCACTTTTAACCTTATGACTCTCACACCATACAGTCTGTTCTTTTAATGCTTTGACATATCTAGTATTTTTTTTTTAAGGAAGCCTGTTTGAGACAAGGTTTTCCTTGCAAGCTGAATCTCATGACAAGAGGAATTGCAATTTGCATATTGAACTACTAGGATAACTGAGCCTTCTACTATACTAAATGGAATTTCATTATAACCAAGTATAGCCTAAGCAGATCCCACTGTGTATCCATATCAACCCAACTGAAGGCCATTGTGAAAATATTTCTCAGAAGATGAGTTATTATATTCTAGGAACATACTTGTTAACTGGATATTGTGCTAGTCCATATCTGGGTGAACCTGCCCACATTTTCATTTAGGCACGTGTTACATAGTCAGTCAAGCTATTCTGCCATTTGTAATTTCTTCAGTGCTACTCATTTCATTGTTCATTTTGTTGACTCTTTTGACTCAGTTCACAACATATCATTAAACAAACATGAAAAACATGAGTGCCTGAAACTTATTTTTAATATCATTTGCTGTTTTTACATTAGTATAAAAATGTTTATTAGTTCAGTGTACCTATTTTAAAGGTGAAATTTTAAATATAGAAAATGGTAACTATAAGAAAAGTAATGTGCTCTCTTTGAGGCAGAAAGTGCAGCACTTACAAGACAATGCCCTACATTCTCTGACTGACAGGTGGATATCACATTAGATGAAAATGATAAGAGATTTAGTAGACTGAAGAATAACTTCCTCTTGACAGTGCCCTGACCTTTGGCCTATGGCCTAACTCTTGTTAGCTTCACTAACACAGGGTAATTGTCACAGGTGTAGGATAAAAGACATCTGTACAGAAGCTACCAACAGTCTGAGATTTATTTCTTTTGGTGACCACAAATGTGCTGTTGAGATAAAACCATAAGTTCGGACCTATAAGGACATGAAAATTTACCCATGAGAAAATAAAATTGTAGATACAAAGAGCTTTCTCTACTGTTTGGCTTGAAGATTACTTTTGTAACAGGGAGTGTACACGCATCAGGGCAAAGCGGTGGTAAATATGCTATTGTTGTTACCTGTAAGCATGTTTCACACATAATTGTGACACAGATCTCTAGAGAATGCTCTGTCTACAATAGACTCCCTGAATTTTTATAATTATTAGTAAACTCTTACTATGTCATACTCTGGAAGTGTGTCCTATTCTGAAATGGTTCTTTTGTATTTATATGCTAATCACCTTCTTCAAAAGAAATCAGTTCTTTGAGTTCTATTTAAATGTTCTGAAGGTAGTGGCTTTAAGAGTACTTACTGATGATGTGGTAACAATTGGTGATTTCTCATGAAAGTTAATGCTTCCTCCTGTAAGAAAATATATTGTATTCTTTTTCCGCAACACAAGTAAGAAACTCAGAAAACACAGTGTGGCACAATGAGTTATGCAAATTCATATTATAATAGAAGAATATTATAAGGGGAACCAAATGACTGTAACATCATTAGAGTGAAGTCAATATAGTCATGTACCCATGAATTAAAAAAAACTACAGAAGAATGAATATTGCTGGTAAAATGGAAATGACTTCACATTTCATTTAAATGAAGTCAAAGCAGCAACCTGGCAGTGTTTTCAAAATGTTTTATCATGAAGGAAAGGAAGTCAGCTCTTCAAACACTTGGCACAATAAGATGGTGTATTTAATTATTCTGCTTATTTCGGGGTGTAATACTAAAATCATCAAAATGTTTACTACTCAATATGAAGAAACCATAACAATTTCCTAACCACAATAGAGTTCCAGGATCCAATTTCTATTCAAAACTATGTAAAAGACATAAATTACTTTTAACGTCATTGAGGGTTCTTACTCAGGTCACAGGTCTTGCCCTTCAGCAATTTTTTATCCACAGCATGCTTTGATGACACAGAATTAGTATATATATATATATATACTTTAGGATCACCAGTTAACGGAAATACAAAGATTAGGTTTATCTTAACCTGATTCTATAGAAAATTACCTTAATTGGTTCAGTAAAGGTGTAGCCAAACCCATCTGTTTCCAAAATATCGTGCTTTCTTGTTATTAAATCATGAAAATAAGGGATTATAATCATGTAACTTATTGTCATGCATAGTTGCTATAATAATGCCTTCTTCCCAGATTACTATCTTTTCAAATGTGATGAGATCATCAGGTAACAGTGTAGGATATGAAGGCTTAGCATGCTGTGTTGTTAGCACATTAAAAAAAGAAATTGCTGGGATAATTAACAACTACCTATTTGTCTGTGGGATGCATTCATTATGGCTCTACAAATTGGAGGTCTCCAAAATCTGTGCAATAAAATTTACTCTTTGTTCAGGAAGTTCCCCTTGGATTTGGGGAAAATTCTGGTTTGCTGTGTCTATTGTAATTGTGACAGGCAGTTGACATGTCTCATAGTCTAAATGTAGTGGCAAGCAGGGGGTGGTACAATGATGAAAAAACTGCCATTCATTCTTGTGCAAAGGAAAGGTGTTTCTTAGCATATTCCAACCTATGTTCAGACTAGAGTTGGGTCTCTGGGGTTGAAGGTCAAATCTGTGAGGTCAAAGCTATTTCTTGTCAATCTTCGTTCACTAATGACACATGAATTGGAAATTAGAACAAAGTAAGTAAAACGAATAGCCAGAAGGTGAGTGTCTGTTTTATTACTCAGAAGAGCTGGGAAATCTGGCCAATTGTTGCCCTATGTGGCTTGAATGACAGTTGTTAAGTTGAAAAAGGGACAGTGTGATGGGAATGCCACTTTAAATCTCAATTACCTCCTCCACTCCAATCAGCTTGGTAGAGCTTTAATGAAGTGCAATTCTCTGTCCTTTTCCTCATACTTCTATCTCTAGAATAAGCCTCACATTCAAGTTTGACAGCAGTACAATCAGTTTTCCATTCATCACTGGCCCTGTTTTAACCCTGCTGAAAAAGGGCCTAATGTACGTGGCAGTGATGGCAATTAGGCAGAAAAGTAATATTAGAAACAGACAAAAGCCTGAGTCTTTTAGCATTACAGGTGTTTTTTTTTTAGCCCGTTCTAGACATAAAGGAATAGGCAGTGTTGTTAAGTTCCCTTCTTCAGTCTTCTCTTAAGCTGAAAGTCCAACGATTTCAAGATTCAATTAATTAGACACATGGAGAGCCAAAGAACAAGGTAAAAGCTAAGTTCTTTCTAACTGAAGACACACTTAGTAATTGGCCCCTTATTAAAATGGATATCTTCTGGGTGTATGTTTAATAAGGTTGATAAAAACTCGTCATTTCCTCATTAGGATAGCAAATGAATACACTATGTAGAAAAGAAATCTTAAAGAGAACAAACAGGAAAATATCAATCTGTTAAATATAAGAATGTAAAACATAAAAATTGAAAAGCTTAAGAACTATAGCTTCAGAGATGGGGGATGTTAATGAATTGTGCATGTGTATGTGTGTGTCAATGTGAACGAGTGTGTAAGCTGAGATTTTTTTTTAAGGCAAGTCTTGGCTCTTTAATCAGTTTATCTTGGGATGCAAAATATTTAAGCATTTGAGTTTTATAACCTGGATCAATGACATTTACTATGACTTCTTTTAAAATCATAAGGATGGATGACACATTTAAATGGCTTTCTCATTAAAAACATGCAAGCTTTCAAAATCTATACATTTATGTCTGCATGTGTAAGAATCCATGTAATAACCATGCCTGTATCTTTGCACAGAAAAGTCATATATACATGTTTAAGGTACACACATGTACTGTTTAACCTAGTTACCTTTGTAAATATGTCCATACGAGTGTGTGAAATCTTAGAAAAGATACAAGTTTGCTGATTTTTGTGCATGCTTTAGTTGTTATGTTTTCCTAATGGATCTTTTTATGCCAAGTTTGAAAAACTGTCAGCCAGGTTGGGGTGTTTTTCTGTTTTGTTTTGTTTGATAGATTCCACAGGAACATGTGGCATCAGTGTATGGATCTTGTTTAAGAGAATGGAGGCTTGGAGGGAAAAAAAACCAGATGCAGCAATTAGGCGTCTCTTGCTGCTCATTGGGGAGGTGACACAAGTGGGTGATAGTGGCTTTCACCTCTCACACTCCCTTCTCTCCTGCCTGATTCCTAGAACAATCCCTGTCAGAAACACTCTTTGAAAAAGGCTGCATTAGACAATGGCTCTTCACCCTTATTTTACGCTTTAAGTAGTGGAGCAGAATGCTGTAAGGGGCTGAAAACAAGGCGTAATCTGAGAAAGACGCGCAGGCATTGTTATCACTGTGAAAACCAGAAGAGCCCCTTTCAGAGCCGTGACTGAAAGTGCTCGGAAGACCTTTAGTCCTTTGCACTCTCCCAATCACCAATTAGACAAACATTAACATCAATTAAGCTGTTATACGGCACAGGTTCCATATAATTACCTTAATGGGTTGACGCTTTCTTTAGCAGCAATTTCTTAAACAAACTTCATCTTTTGTGCAACAGGCTAAGAAAATTTTCAGCAGGGAGCATTTCCTTTTGTCAAGTTTTCTAAAGAGACAGCTGAATTGTTCTATTTAACAACAAACACCTTCACTAAGGACCCTCGTCTTGTCCCCGTTCCCACCACATTTGACTACTAGGCTCAAAGCTTATTAACCACCAGAGACAAAAAAACGGACTGGCCAGGGGAGCCCAGACACATGCAGGGCGGGCAGTACACAAAGGACCAGTGAGTCTGGCACCGGTTTGCAAGCAGACCCTCCGAGAAAGCACCAATTGAATTAGTTGCCTATTTAGTATCCAAAGCGCCAGATCCGTCCTTACCAAAAGCACAAAGAAAATGAAATAGAAAAACAGGATCTTGCTCATAAAACAAGACAAATCTGTCTAATTTATTTTGTACCAGTAAGTGCTAATTAAATGCAAGCTACTCAGATTCTTCCTGTTACTGCCTCACCTAATTCGCTTAGAATCACGACAATGCCAGTCTGATTTTTCCCCCTGTTTAACAAACATTCATTTGAAATGTACTCAAATACAGCTATAAAAATACAACCCTTATATCACTTCTATTTTTATTTTATATAAAGTCCATGTGTTTTTACTCTGTTGTGAAATTATTTGGGGGAGAAGCTCTTGGCAGAAACAAGTCCTTAAACTATCCTTGTGCATCGTAAGGAATAAACAACTTGAGATGCATATAATGAACGACAATTGTTCCTCTCCACCCCCCTCAAGGTTGGAGTAATGTATGTAACCAAATTTCACAGCAATTCATTAAAAGTCAGAAGCCTAACTCTTATATCTACAGTTTTTAAAGCAGACTATGGTAAAAAAAAAAAAAAAAAACCCCAAAATGAAACAAATAGAAAATTACACTAAATACCTATGCCAAACCAATGTCATTAAAATGTTTTTTCTTTAACCCTCTTATGCCCCAAATTTCTCTTTTTTTCTTTCTTTCACACTCCTACTGCTCATTTTCACATACCTGACTATAACAATATCCTCAGGAGTATGCAATTCATTTGATATCTTTAAGGTCAGGGCTTGGGCTTCAAACACAGTGTTTGCTCCATTTAGTCCTGCTCTTGTAAACTCCCAACACCTCTTTGGGTCAAAAGCTAAAGGCCACAAAATGAAAAGATGATGATGAATTTATGTTTAGATTTTTAACTTCAGGCCACAGTCATCCATGGCCAGAGGATTTTACAGGGGAACAGTTCTAGGATGGAAACATATACAATTACAAAACAATTGTTCTTGTGTTGCCAAGAACTAGCATTTGGAAACACACACACACACACACACACACACACACACACACACATATATCAGAGATCATTTATATACAGTATCGAATTGGTAGCATATTAACTGAAGAGCTTTATGATCATCAAATAAAATTAAGATTGACCTGTCTTAAACTTTTCCCTTAGTAAACTTAATATATAGAGTGATGTTCTTCATTTCAACTTTAGTCTGTTATTTATTAGAAGTTATTCTTTTGTACTCAATTTATACTTTATGTTCACACTGATTTGGTTAAAAAAATCCTTTGAATCTTCCTGTGTTACTATCTTGGTACCTTATGACATTATTTTAAATACAAAACTGTATTGCTCCTGTTTTCACCATTGGTTATTTCTGTCTGCTTCAGCACAAATACAGCTACAAACTGGAGATGTCATATATTAATGTGGAAGACCAAGTAAAGAGTTTCCATCACTGAATTTTCTAACTGAAGTTCAGTCACTCATGATATAGTAGGAACATGTAAGATTAAATCAGGAGAGTCCTGAAGAAGAGATCGTGGTAGATATCCTTACTTTATAATTAAAGAATTATTAATTTTTTCATAATGGACAAGGAATTGGAGTTAAGAAATTATTTCTTTATAAAGTACCACCTGATAATTATTTTTTATATATTTATATCCTTCCTAGACCTTTTACACAGGACAGATATAATTGGATATAACAAGGAGGGACAGGATGCCAGGTGGCAAGGTCCCCTCTCTGTAACCACAAAGAAAATATGTACGGAATCTGAGATACCTCTTCCAAATTTCCAGTATTAGGAATGAATCTGTGATGTATGAATGGATTTTTTTTCCATTCAACATATCAGGCAAAGATCTGAATAAAGTTAAATGTTCGCTTCTTGACACCCATATCAAACTGAAAACACCTCAATCAACTGTTGGATGGATTTGGCATAATTATTGATACACTTTGCAGGATTTAAAGAGTGAGGATTCAGTGTTCACATACCACATTTGAAACGAACACAGCTTATCAAGTAGAGTTCTGACATGTGTGACTCTTAGTATCATTTTGGAAGTGAAATAACCTGTCAGATTTTAAAATGTGTTAACAACTGGATGGTTAAATGGCAGGGACGTGAAGAAAGGACATGGGCTTGGTTTGAGATTTTGTTCTGGAGTAGAGTCACTGACTGCCAGCATAGAAGTAATCACAACAAAAGTTTTTTCCCAGGGGTTCTGAACAAAAATTCTGTAGTAGACTAATTAAACCACTATACAGTTAGATTATCTTAACTAGCATCTGCAATCTTCCTTACAATAGCCATTTATTGATGTCATTCCAAATACATTAGAAATGGCAGATGATTTATTTTGCCTTTGAAAAGTGCATATAACCATTCACTCATTCAACAAATAATTTTCTGTGTACCAGACATTCTTTTCTAAGTACATTATCAAAATTAAATAGTACAAAACACCTAACATCCTTGTATTGGAGATGTCTTAACTTTAAATGAATTAAAACAATTTAGAAGGTATAGACAAAAAAAAATCTACTTTCAGATTTGTACAATTGCTTACCCTGTTTAATTTATATCTGGTGCCTGACACATAGTAGGTGCTTCAAATATGGTTCTGTTAGTTTCTCTACATTCCAACACTAGTTAATTTTTGGCTGTATGCAAAACTGTCAAACAATAAATTCTCTGATCGCTGCTATCCTTCATTTGTACTAGTCTCATTGCCATCTATGACTGATTTCTTTAAGGGGACTATGACACCTTTTTTTGTGTGATTTCAAAATATGCTTTCCTTATTTCTATCACACTCCCCCTGGAAAAATGTGGGACAGCTGTGTGCAGGAGGTAGGGTGATGGGTGGTATTGGGAGATGGCTCAGCATTTACTTTTGAAATTAGAGCCTAAATGACTTTGTGTTTGTGTCTGTTATACTTCAGAATAAACTGGAATCTACCAAAATAAGAGTTAATGATTATGGCTCTTCAAGGAAAAGTAATGGAATTGATAAAAACAAAAGGTGGGCTGGATACAATTTCCCTTTTAAGAACAGTGAGTCAGTCAGTATCCATGTTGCTGAGCAGCTGTGGTGCTGAGCAAAGCTCTGGGTGCCACTGGAACTGCTGCAGAAGGAGTAAAGTATTTAATATACAAGTGTAGTTGAAACCTTCTGATGGACTTCAGAACTTGGGGTCTGGACTGTCATACTGGGATAGGACATTTATAACATATCCCTTGACAACTTCCTGCTTCCTGAGGAGATTTTGGCCATCCATTTATGCTAAAGTTGGTGTGTAAGTCCCTTCCAACCATGAAAAACTATAATTTCTTTGATTCATAATTACTAAAGAAAATAGGTAAGTCATTACATGCAGTTGATCTAAAGGGAAACACCTAAGGGCACTAAATAATTCCATGCCAAAATTGATCCTTTTGACTACTACTGAAGTTCTGTCAATACATCCATATTCATATGTATATCCACCTATGTGAACTCTCTGTTTTCTACCTATCTTCTGGGTTATCCTAAAAAAATACTCTCTATTAAAATAAATACAATAAAAATGTACTCTTAATTCAACATAATGGTACTGACAAATGCAAAGAAGTGGTATTATACTGAGATATTTGGAAATGCAAATATATAGCACTTCAAATATTTTGAATATACATAGATACAAAGGGGCAAACCCATAGAACATCTTGGAGGGAGGTAAGTAGTTTCATTCAAAATGTTGAGGATAAAATAGGAAGGCAAAGCCTGGCAATAAAGATACAGATAAATATCTCCTTTGGGATTCTTCACTGCTGTATTTCACAGTTCAGATTAATGAAAAGAAGGTTCTTTATTGCAAAGGAGTTTCTTCAAGCCACTGGAACCTATATGTGCACATCGTTTCTATGATCTCAGAAATCAGATATATTTTATTAACCTTTTGCCTTTACCCAAGCTCTTCCATAGGAGTTATATTTTTGTTTAAAGAGGGGCCATCAGTATATTAGATTTGGACTATACTTCAGTTTTTAATCTAATTCTTTTATATTTTACTTCTAATCATGTTCTTTTTACTCTGAGTAAAAATAAAACAAAAACTTGGGGAATCATATTTTTTTGAATACTTTAAAATTGTCCTTCATCTTTCTCATGTAATATTTAAAACCCAAACTCTTGTTGAAATCAATTTATTGACAGTCAGTCCTGGATGGTTTTGTGTTTTATTTCTGACATGCACACATGTTTCTGCCCTGATGAAGTATTGCCAATGTGCCAAGTATTCTTTCATCCTCGTGAAATTAAAAAAAAACATCTTCATAACCCAATTCTTTAAAGATCCTGTCTAAAGTTGGGCTTTTGGATGTCTGGGGGTCAGGAATGCTCACCTGATTTATTGGCTTCCCATTTAGTTGATCTGGGATAGTCTAAATGCCTCAGAGTTTCTAAAGCCACCCTGTCGTGTGTGATCTTTTTAATGGTTCAGGCTGGTTACCGAACACTATTTCTGCATTGTGCATCCCTATCTGTAGGAGAGGCCAGAGCTTTTCATTCAGACTCTGGAAAGTTTCATCCCTATTTGCAGGTGGTGGTGTAAACAGGGAAGATTAGGGGTGTGTCTTGGGCCATGTCGTTCCTCAATGACCCGCCTCCCCTCCTTATGACAGAGGAATGACAAGAGAAGACTAGGAGACTTGAGGAGAATTAGTCAAAGTGATATGGACCAGGGTGGTGTGAGTAAGGAATATGAAACAATAATGGAGAAAGTGAAATGAGGGAATTTTGGAAAATACAGTAAGAAAGTAGGCACAGCCAAAAAGAGGCCTTACGGCCTCTGTAGAAGCAGCTTGTTTGTTTTGCTTTTGATGTGCTGTTACAGTGAGTGTGCATTAGGTCAATTAGCAGTATCTCAGATCCTATAAAGGAAAGAAAGGGGGGGAAACCCTCTCCTTTATAACCCCCAACCCTTGTTGTTTTGGTACAGCAACTCAGGAGAGGATTATGACCCAGCAGCCTTGCTTTTTATAAATGGATCATCGTTTTCTCATATAAATATTAACTACATTTGGCTTTTGGGGTGTCACACAATTAGCAAATTAGTTGTTCACTAAGAGTATTCATCTAAGTTTTATAACACTTTCCCCACCTTAATTTTAGAATATTACATACAGGGGGTAGAAAATTGCCGTCTTTTTTATTGCACTCATTGAAATCCCTTCTCTTAATGCTAAACTCTGGAGTTAACAGTGGCAGTTAGTTCTGTCATCAGAATATCAGCACTTTGAATGGAATTTGGAAAATTACAAAGACTGCACTGGCATTAGAGCAGAATCAATCATTCTTTCTATACAATAAATGCACTTTCATTTTGAAGCTTATGCATTCCCTTTAATATAGCCTCCCTTTCAATTCAGTTCATTACATTTATTACAAGAGATGGAAATTAAAAACTTCCTTCAAGGTTTCAGGTCTTTTATGCAATATTTATGAGAAAGAAAACTTTACTGTTCTTTTATATATGAGATTTAGTGAATTGAGCTGTTATATAAGAAGTAAAACACACTGATCATTTGCACTTATATATTCAAGTTTGAAGTACAATATCCATTTCCAAGAGAATCCAGAGGTATAATGGAGGGCTTTTAGTTCCATATTTAAAGTATCCTTATTCTTTCTAATATGGTGTACTTCCAAAATGCAGTATTCTAAGTATGACATTCAGAGAGGCCCAGATGCTCTGTTGCATCTCTCTGGAACAGCCATGTTGAAAATTTGCCAAAGGACTGTCATCTCTTTGTGGACTTGGAGTAATGAATCTTGAGTTATTTGAAGCTGAAACAGAGGCCATTTTATTTTAGTCCATTTCTTCTAAACTCTCAGGATTTTGCCATTGGGGAAAAAAAAAATCTATTCTCCAGTAGATCCAAGAGCAGCTTGTCATGCTTTACCAGAGGGTGTAACTCTCTATTATTAGAGGTTAGAGGGTACACAAGGGTGACGGTGTATGCCATCCCCAACTGGAGGGGTGACTTGAATACAACCTACAGTGTTTTGTCTATCACACCTATTAAGAGAGTTGTACAATGAAATTTCATTTTTGAGTTGAGTATTTAGCTTTTGTAGTCATTGTGTATACACAATGAGACCTTGAACAAGGTCCTTCTCTTAGGAGCTGGCACTGTATAAAATGGTCATATAAGTTCATGTATTTCCATATGTTTCTCCAAATACAGGTGTTTCTTTACTTATTAAGTTACTAATCCTCTACTTAATATCACACTCAAACTGAAACCTAATTATATGAGTCCAGAACCATAGCATAATATTATGCAGACAAACGCATATATTAAAGTTCCAGCGATAGTTTTAAAGATTTGTATAACTTGGAATCACCATTTTGAATATTATTGGTAAAATTATGAAAAGCAGTTCTAGGATCAAAACACAATGGCATGTTAATTTCATAGTAAAATGTGATCCTGCAACTGTAATTAATGTTATCCATCTCAAGAGCTATGGGTCATTATATAGTTTAATTCAATTATTCTTGATTAAATAGTTAATCCATTGTAGGTATCCGTTAACATAATTTATGGCAAATTACAGTGGATAGACCTATTAAAGATATATAGTGAGAAATATTTAACATATTTATACTAGTTTAGTTTTAGCACTTAAATATCATAATTTGTTCTGGCAGCACACACACACACACCCTGTGGTTTGTTTATTCCTTGCTACTTTTACAATCAGTTACTGCTTTGGTGAAAGCTTAAAGCTTAATCCATTAAGAGCCATTCAGAACAAAACAAACAAACAAAGCTTTAACCACTTCAGTGACAACAGTGCAGAACCAACAAGCAGCCTTCTTATAAAACCCTGGTAATTTTAGGATCAATAGTCTCATACTGGATGCTCCTAAGTGATAAAAGCTAGAACATTTCCACTGCCAGGTTTTAGAGAATAAAACAAAACACAAGACTGTCTGGGAAAGCTAAATTGCTAACTCTATAGTTTGGAAATACCTATGTAGTCCAGAGGGCTGACTTAAGTCCTATCAGCAGTCAAGATGAAAACAAACTAATTTAAGCATCACTTTGGGTTGAAAATTTTACCTCTGTGTCCTGAGAGTTGGAACTGTTAAAATATTTTTCAGTCTTCCTCCAAGTTCTACTATTTACAGATTTGTTATTACTACTTTTAATTAATGTAAGTGAAATCTTTGGTATATCTATGTCTTTGAAAACATCTTCTAATGTCTTTATATTAAAGTATTTAGAAGAATGCTAATAGTCTACTTAATTCAAGTTTATAATTTTAACAATAAAACTAACAAATACATTTATATATGAGAAAAGCAAAAACAAACTTTTCCTCTACAACATTAAAAGCCTGTTCATTTTCTTTTAGAATTATTCCATTGTATATTATCCTTTGTGAAAAACCCATTAGCTTCTTTTATACATCCTTGAGTCTTAAATAATACACTAGGGCTGCAGAATATGTTTCATGGAAAAAAATCTGTCATTCTATAAAATAAAAAAAAGGCCTCCTACATCTTTTGTATTCATTCCATTATTCTTTTCAATTTCACAAAACAATCTTACAATACTATATCTCCTGTAGTTATAGTTTTTTAAATGTCTTTACATTTATACTTAATTATAAACTCAGTAATGAAATAAGAGTATTATTTATTATTTATCTCAAAATGTCAACTGGTTAGACTTTACCCACAAATTATCTAGAGGCATTAAATTATATACCTTCATAGGTAATCAACAGACACTGTTGGGTTTGCCCGCAGTATGTTTACAAGCTAATTTGTTTACTGAATATTGTCTACGCTTACATTTCTGCTTTTCTTTAAAAAAAAAAAAGTAGATCCTGACTGAAGAAATATGCTTAATATATGGATCTTATAAAAGAAATCCTTTTAGTTTTAAAAATAAGTATCTGATCAAAAGCATAATTTAATCTCTTTGCTGAAATGTTATCAAATAACACTGACCATCAACATTTACTGACTAAAGAAATAAATCACCCTGTAATACCATTAAAATGCATGATTTTTCTGTGTGTCAGGAATGCTGTGCAGTTTTGTCTGGATTCACTAAGGCGCTCACTGCATAAGTGCGTTGCCAACCGGGATGTGGGTGGCTGTAATGGCAGCCTGTAGGTTTGTATGGAAAACAAGTATGGCACTGTGAAAAAAATCCTTCTCTCACCCTACAGATACCTGTACGGAGAGCTTGGGAGGCATTTCCATAGGCTCACTGTCAAGTGAATATTAAAGCTCCCATTCACTGGGAAGCCAAGGTAAGTCTGCAAAATGCACTGAAGGAAAAGGAAAGGGGGTGGGGGTGGGGGTGAAATCACCTAGCATTGAAGCAGCCTAACCAAGTGACAGACACATAGACAACTCTGATGCTGCCAGAACAACACTCTGCACAGCCCACCAGCAAGCAGTTTGTCACTGCGACAAGAATATCCTCCGCAATTTGGCATCAGGGTCCTTGGGCAGCCAACTGCGCCTGTACAGCACGAGACGTGCTCTTCGGCAACGCGGAAGATGGGAACCAAGGTTCTCGTTATGTCCAAATGTGTTATTTTGTGAAAAACAGGTCTTTTGTCATGGTCAACATAGAGGTAGAACAGTAGTAATCAATAGTAACTGGGGCAAATAAGACAGCAAATTGAGAAAAATATGTTCTTGTATGTTTCTGAGGTACCCTGTGTGTTGAGAAGATTTCGGGGTGTTTGCTCTATTCATCCGGTATTTGACGGCACACTCCCGCAGTGTTTCACAGAAATAATGACTCTAGATACAGGAATGAACTGGGAAGATTTTTGGTAGCAAACTGCTCACTTTTAGCAGAACATACTCTTTGCTTTGTTTTAAACTTTATGTGTTTGTGTATGGCTTGTTGATTAATATGTTGCTGTGTGCAGATCCTTTCTTACTGGTATGATTTAAAATAAGACAAAGAATTCAAGGTAAGTTGGGTTATAAATGTGCAAAGGAAAGACCCTTTACTCTTTACATTGCTACCCTGATAATCTATTATAAAAGTGCAGTAAAGGAGAGAAGCCAGGGGCATAGGATAAAGGTATCTGATAAATAAGCAAGTAGTGTTCCCCTTGCCAATTACTTGGCATCTTACTTTGTAATTAATGCCACAGTAATGAAAAAAGTGGTAGGCACAAAGATTGGGCCTTTTGTGCATTCTATACAGAACCAAACACTCATAAAAATCTAGCTCAAAGCTAGCCTAGTTTGGCTCTCTCCACAACAAACCTTGCTAGAGAATTAAAATAATCCTATTGGGTGTGTGTGTGTGTGTGTGTGTGTGTGTGTGTGTGTGTGTGTGTGTGTGTGTGTGTGTGTGTGTGTGTGTGTGTGCGTGTGTGTGCGTGTGCGTGTGCGTGCGTGTGTGTGCGTGCGCATGTGCACCCGCATGTGTTGCAGTGTATTATATTGCCGTCTTCATCACACAGACAAGGGTGTCCTTCATTTCACAGACATGATGGGAACTTGTACCCATTCTGCCAGGATCCTACATCATGGTATCTATTATGCTGTTCACTAGTTGTCCTATGAAACACTTGAGTGAATTGCTGCTTTAAGTGGCTATGATAACTGCCTTGCAGTGTCTTATGCATTTTCTGGTAGCTTATGTTTGTACTCCTTGGGAACTTTTAGGAAATATTAAAAACTACTTAAGATTTAAATAATAGTGAAAGTGATAATACTAAGAGGCATTTTTAAAAAGTGGGAAAGAATATAATTTAGGCAATTTTGATATTTAAAATACAGTTCAAGTTTTGAAAACATCCAGCTAATGTATCAGTATTCCTTAAAAATATAAAAAAAATATTTTCTCTTGCTATCCACATAAATTGGACAATAATGGATGGCTTGGTGATGAGGGGGTTGGTGAAAGAGGTATTTAATGTGAATGGTTAACTGAGAAAGATATTTAACATGGAAATGGTGTTAGGAGTGGAGTATGTTGGCTAGCTATGTACAGAGATAGTTAAATGCAAGGGCCTATCTCTGTCCTTTTCAGTGTAAGACAAAAAGAAAAGGCAGAACAGAGAGGTACGTGAAGAGAGAATGTTCAAGGCTAGAGGGTACAAAATGGAGTGGAGCTCATAAAGAAAACTAACCTCTACTTTTCTAAGCTTTGCATGGGGTGTTTTCCTTGCAACTCCCATTAAAGTCAATGGGAATCATGTGGCTAAAACCCTGTGCAACTCTTTGACAATTTACTTCCTAGTGTCTGGAAAAGAGTGCTACCTACTAAGGGCAATTTACTCATTTCACTTTGTGACTCCCATACAAAGATGAATTTGATAGCATTATAGCAGGGGGAAAAGAGAAACTGCATTTAAGGTTTTGTTATTGCAAAAGAAATCATCATTGAAAAGTGTCGCCTAAACTCTCACCTTGTTTAGCAACAACAATAAACAGAGGAAAGCAATCCAGTGAAAGAATATGAAAAGGAGTATGGACTTGATTACAGGAAAAATGGTGATTGCTAGTATGAGTTTTTTTTTCCCATTTTAAATTCTCAAGCTCTGAACACAATCGAGGGATAATAAGAATAGAGGACAATTCTTAAGACACCAAATTGAAGCTCTTGATTACTTGCTTTTCCCATGTACCTCAAGTTGTACATATGTAAATATAGCTATGATATCCTTACAAAATCTTTAATAATACAAATACACTGAAAGGAGGATTATTGTGGGCTTCTAGTTAGAGGTAGAAATATAGATAAAATAACAGATATTTATCCTGCTGTAAGCAGTCAGTGAATAAATGCACCGTACCTTCTACATAATTTTTGAAAGCTATAGAATTTGTGGGCTAAAAAAATGCATGCTATTTACAGTTTCTGTCATGAACTTTGAAGTCAGAAAACTAACACTGGCTTTCAAAGTCTTTGTTTTTATTATAAGGCTTTATATTCTTTACTCTCAAATGAAATGTCTAGGTGCTATGCTGCCTTACTGATACAATTCTTATAACTGCACAACCATATAATAAGCTCATGTGGGCTGAAGACACAGCTCCTGTGTTTTCTGAATCACTTCTGTGTGATTTGTTTTGTGACTTTTCCTTTACAGGGTGAAGAAGTAAGACCCTACATGGCTCTGCTTTTTAGTGCATGGAGCAGAGTCACATCAAGGAACAGCTACTGCCTATGCAAGTTGATGACTGGGCAATATAATTTCTCAGTTTTTATGGGTTAAATGAGCTTCTCGCCATGGATCTAGCTTGCGCTTCAATTTAGGTAAGCATACTGCTGCAGCAGCCTTGGAACCATTGCTCTCTGATTGTACCAATTAGCAAATCCTGAACTTTACCACCAGGAAAAGCCATAGCTCCACATCGATGAATGCCTGGCTTTTGAGAATTAAAGTAATTATGACACCAAACCTATCATTGATTTTCATATGGACATTTCAATAATTTTGTAAAAACCTTTCTGAGAGCATACTGATCTTTTTTATAGCTGAAATAACACACAGGGATGAATACAGTGATTTCATTGATATGTGAGAATATTTAGGGGAGAGAGATATTTTACTTAAGCAGAATTTAGATGTCTTTCTGGGCTAGTTTTTGATTATAAGGTTCAGGTTGTAGGATTTTGACTGTGTTTAAACTTCTGAAATCTGATTTCCTTGGAGGAGGGGCTGGAATTCACGAAATAATGAAAAGCATGTGCTGTTATTAAAGTAGATTGTGGCATTATCATAAAATCATAAATTTAAGAGATGATAAATTTAAGAGATTAGAATTCTCTAAGTTTTAGTTTTAAAACTCATAGCTGGTTCTTAAATCCCATGCCATTTATCATTTATGACCAGATCACATATCCTTCACTGAATGCATATTAAAAGATTTCCCATCACAAATAAAACCTGAATTTAATTTAGCACACAAAGATCTTTAGTTATCTATTAATTTTTTTCAAATTTCTTCTTCTGACAGTATTTTTATAACCAGCAAGAATCAGTTAATATCAGGGTTTAAATCCAAAAAAAGAAAAAGTCAGCATTGTGGTGGCACTGTCATTCACAGTGTTACAGAAATTTTCCTCCTATATTACAATGCCATTGTTTCATTTTGGGCAAAAAACCAAATAATCATTAACACATTTCACAGAGTCATAGATTTACAGGATTATATATTCTAGATTTTTTATCTTAGAAATTATCTTTGATCTAAATGAAAAAGATATTTTAACCAATTAAATTCTAAAATTAATCTCTTTATTTCAGACTTGCTTCTCTGGGAATTTACTATAAATCAATGTTTGCTACCACTGAAGTTTAAGATGTCTTTCAGTATTCATTTTTTTTATATGTCCCTTCACATGGTTAAGAAATGATTATGACTTTGGCATGACATCTATGCAGTTTTTTGTAGTATATGTAGTTGGGGAAAGACATACATAAATAATATACTTTTCCTTACAATATCTCAAAATCACATATTTAATTTGCAACACACACACACACACACACACACACACACTCTCTCTCTCTCTCTCTCTCTCTCTCTCTCTCTCTCTGCATTTCTTTAGCTCGATGAGCACATTTTGAATATATTTGCCCTGAAACATTTCCCAGTCCCAGGAATGGTGTTTCATGAGCTGAGTTTATCACCTATACAAGAGAATTATACAAACGTTCTCACTAAGAAACCAAACAAATTATGTGTATAGCCAAATTAATGAATAACTTTATTCATAAGGATGAGTTTACATACATTATTTTCTTTACTGTGACCAACACTTCTCTTTTTACTGTATCCTATTTATCTATATATCTTCAAACATGAAACTTGAATAGTCTTCTACAACTAAAACATATTTGGACAGCTAAAGCGTGGAGGAAGGTAATTTTTGGGTAAGGGCATAGTACTGTTAACAATGTTGATTCTCTGGCTCCATAGATCTTTGGGATTTTTCATATCGTAAATTTCTGTGCTCCAGTTCAAAGATTAGAGGCCTAAACTCTTCTTTACTACATCTAAGAAAAAGAAGCCACTATACAATAGGTTGAGAAATCTGGAGCTAAAGGTCACCCAACATTTAGTATGCTTGTTTGGGACGAAAGCACAGAAAGGAAATCCTCCTAAACAATGTTGTCTGCTCTCTCCTTAGCACAACTTCTTTAACATGAAGGAGACTCAAGCACAGGTATTGAGAGAGGAAGAGGCTTTTTCAAGTGAAATGAGATTTGGAAATGTTTCAAAGATACTCTATAAAACAGTTAAAATCTATTTCAAATAATAGTAAGAACTTTGAGCCTCAAAAATGATGGTGCAGAATGAAAAACTTTTTATAATTCTAAAATATGCAGTGAACTAAGGCAATGGTTCAGGTGAAATGCAACATAATTTTCGTAATTATTTAAGTATGGAAGGTACCTAATTGGTAGCTTCATTCATGGTCTTTCAAGTGGCAGTGTTCGGCAATGGAAAAACTCCGGTTTTTCAATACCATGCAATACAAATTTGAGCAAGTCACTTAACTGTTCAGGGCCTACATGGATACAAAGCAAACAGAATTCTAACACTGTTGCCATATGAAGGAATGTAAAATTCTTTCAGATTATTTTGGATACCTTACATTTCCATTGTTGTTTGAGCTCTTATGCTCTAGAGGGTATATTCTATATACTATGATAGTTTCATTCATTTACTCATTTGTTCATTCAGAGATATTTACTAAGTATTGACTAAAGGGTGTAGCTATGCTTGCTATCAGTGACTTTGAGATTACTCAGATTAAGTGCCAAACCTGCCTAGCATTTATAGTCTGGTGAATGAAGCCATAAACCAAAATTAACGACACAGAACCCTGAGGGCTCTGATAAATGCAGGACAACATTTCAATGGAAAGTCAGCAGAGGACCTTCTAACTCTGCCTCAGAGACTGGAAGGCTTCATGTAAGAGGTGATCACTGAACTGGACTGAGTGAAAATGGGGCAACTTCAACTTCCCGCCAGTAGACCAAAGATGGCCACATGACACGAGGGCTAAATTAATTTGTGTTTTTTAGGAGGCCCTTGGTTGTAAAATATTTCTCTTTGTTAGTGGCGTTTGTATTTCTTTATGGCATGTATGAAAAAGTAAACATAAGTAAATGTGATTGTGAGAATTTTATATCTTTTGAGATAACAGGAGTGATACTGCTAAATTAACAAACCCAAACAGGGAAATGTACACTCAACTTGTTTTAAATATTTGCAGAGATTCTAGGGCTTTCCAAGAACCGTTAAATATACATGCGTTTTTGTCTTTTATACAATGTGTTAGACTCTCTTTCAAACAGGTGTGAAATAGAAGCAGGTAGCAGGAAGTCTTGGTACAGAGAAAATGTTTGAAACAAAATCAGAATTTAATGATCTAGGCCAGTGATTCTCGAACTGTATTGTGTGTAAAAACCAACTAGAGAACTTGTTAAAGTACAGTAGGCCTGGGGTTGGACTGATGAATTTTCATTTTTCACAAACTCACAAGTGAGGCCAATGCTGCTAGTTGAGCATCACATGATGAGAGACATTGATCTAGACCAGGGCACCTCGGATTCAATCTGTAATCACCTGGCGATCTTGTCAAATTGAAGATGATGATTCAGTAGACCTGGCGTGGGCAAGAGCATTTCAAACAAGCTCAGAGGTGATGCTGAGCAGGAGGTCTGCAAACCACACTGTGAGAAGCCTGAGACCATTCAAGGCATGTAACATGGTGTGGTGGTTTCAGAACCATTTCAGGTTCATTTAATGAGCAGCTACCATTGTATCCTTACCAACAAAGGCTGATAAAGAATTAACGTTTCTTCTTATATATCATGTGAATGAATACTTAGAACCATACTGAGAAGTATTTACTGAGCTGTTCCCTGTGTAAAATGCCTGCCCTAGTAACTGTAAAAGGTTATGTGAAATGTGGCTTGCTTCTTTTAACTAACTTCCATAACTGGGAACTTTAGAAATGAAATACTATATCCTGCGTGGTCATGTATTAAATGCATTATATTTTTCTGGTTCTGATAAATTATAAGTACAGAAGGTAAAAAAGGATTGGTCTAACATCTCCAAAAAGAAAAAAAAAATTTTAGAAATAGTACACTACTTAGGTACTCAAGTTGTGTTATGTGGCCCTCCTCCCTGTTTAAAAATTCTGTTTAGTTAAACAAGTTCTATTTATATACAGCAAAGGTTGAACTAAATCTAGGAAAATGAGCTGGAAAATATACTTGATTTTGATCAGGTAACGGTCCCTGGTGGACTATATGGGTGTGGGTGTGAGAGCCTTACTGATATGTGCTGGTTATGTTCAACCTACATTTTCTCAGTAATTAATAATTCTTCAGTTCCTCTCATCTCTGTAGGCCTTTTAAAAAATAGAGTGAAAAAATGGTAATGATAGTCCATTAAGGGATGTGAAGTAGAATTTTCTAAGAGAACATTCAAATAAAAAATACAAGGAATAGCACCTGTCATATACACTTTGGCTGACTTTGGGTGACTTTAAGCACCCTGGGGATGCATACGTTTTTGTTCTTATCCCCTTCCTGTTCACAGATTTTCAAGTGATATGACACTGTTAAATTTGATGACTCAACATGGGTTTTGCATAGTTGTCAGTAAACTCCTTAATTCTCATTTTATTTATTTTTTTTGGTGGACTGGATCAAATAGGGGTGACTCACCATGCTTATGCAAATACTAAAGCCCTAAGCCAAATAAATGTAAAAATACTTGAAATTAATATAATTTTTACTTTTTTTCCCCCAGGATATGTGTTTTCAATTATCATTTCTGAGGATAATTGATTTTCTTTACAACAATAACTCATGATTAACTGCTTTTGTCATTTCTACTCCTTCTTCCCATTTACCAAGATTAAGTTCTGATCAATTCACAAATTGGACTATTCCAAGAAAAAATTTACTTAAAGGATGTTTGACTTCTTAAAATACCATACTTTCATCTTTACTTAATATCTATCTATAAGAAGATACAAATAATATGATTTTAAAATGTAGATGTTTGGACTAGAAGAGCTGTGGTTCTTAATCTTTTTGGCAATATGACCTTTTTAAAAGCTGTAGCTCCTCTTCCCTGAAAATGTTCATGAAATACACACAAATTTTGCATGAATATGTACAAAGTAGTATATGTTCACTGGCCTTTTGAAGGAAGATTAACAAATCTGATCTTGATAAATGAAGCGAAATTAACTGAAGTGACATCTTTTTTTTCTTCTTTCTTGCAGAGACATTGAAACCAGATGGATCAATAGACTTTTTCTAAATACATCATTTTGTTTTTATTGTGCAAACCTTGCCTTACAAATAAGCCTTTTTACTGATTTGTAACATGGAAGCCAGTGGACATCTGGCTTCTGTGAAAAATATGATTCATTCATTTGCATTTTAAAATTCCATTCATTCCATTTTTAAATTGTTCACTTGTCTTCTTTGCTCTTTCTAAAAGCAACTCTTCTCAGTTCTCTTCAATTTTAAATACCCAAAGAGTTTGTGTTACTTATAATTCTGAACTTTAAAATTTTTTATTGAAAATTTTAAAATGAAAATCAATATTCAAGGCCCACAACATGATAGAACCCACAGTATCTAGGTTATCAGGAAGTTAATTGAAAACCAGTAAGGAATTTGGGTGACAAAAATCAGTTTACCCCTAGTACTTTATATTGATCTTGGATGACTTTGAAGTATCTTTCCAAGGCCCTTTAGAAATTTTCAGGATCGAAATTCTAATAAGTAGTTTATTCTTCAGGTTGGTTATAATATTACTTAAGAAATTTTTTTGTATATATAAAAGTGTTTCTTTCACTAATGATATGCTATACACAAATTCTGGGATGAACGGATATAATGCTATTTGGCTGTAAATGAATATTTTTTTGCAGTAATAGCTTTTGTGAGTAAAAATTGAACGTGTAATAACTTGAAACCTGCATGCATTCTTCATTCATTCTCCACCCTAATCCTTCTTCTTTATGGTGGCAAATCCAGAATCTAATAATTTCAACAATATCCCAATCTTACAATAACCAAGAGCAGAATAATTCTGAAGTACCATTGCAATTATAGATAAGACTTGTGTTTCATTTCTCATCTTAAATATTTGGATTCTGTGTGGTAAAATGGAAACCTAGCATTTTAAAAGGGTATCATTGAATAGTTATAGTTAAATTTAATCTCTTTTCGTATTTCCCTATAACCAATTAGTTATATTCTGGAAAAATGTGAGCGTGTGTGTGTGTGTGTGTGTGTGTGTGTGTGTGTGTGTGTGTGTGTGTGTGTGTAAATGAAAAAAAAATTTCCTTCAATTGAGTGGAATAGCTGATGGATCTAAAACTAGATAATGGAAACAGGAATTACCATGACAGGCAAAAATGAGAGAATGCGAGAAGTTAGTTTACACGATCTACAGCTTTGAACTGTGGACTTGATTCTGAAAGTATACCAGAAGATACTGCTTTTCTAAGAATATCAGTCACATGAGTTTTAAGGAGATTTATTTAGGTAACATATAGCAGGGACAGTAGAGAGGTATAGATGGAACCAAAAAGAACAGATGGTAGAAGTTCTCAAGCTCTGAGCTTGCATGCTCTCATTTATGATTCATGTGTCACTACTAGTGTTCTTTGCTAACATCATACAATTTAGAAAACTCCTAGAAGAACGTACTGGACTTGAAATTAGAGAAGTGAATTTGATTAAATTTCCCAGGATTTCATGACAGCTATCACATTGAACTAATTCACATTCCATTCAAGTTTTAGTGCCTGTAACTGGGGAGTAAATAAATGATAGTCTTAATGATTTGGTCCACAGACCTTTTAGAGAGTGAGAACCCCCTTCTTGAGGGCACATCATTATAAACCCACTTGAGACAAGCTGGAGAATTTTATGAGGCTGGGATTATAGATGTAGATCCCTCCTAGAACTACACATGAAAGTAACCTGCTCCCTAGGGTAATCTGAAAGTAACCTGAAACATAATCAAATGGACCAACTCGATTCTAGTGAGGTAAGGCAAATTGGTCCCATCAGTCATTTCAAAAATGCCTCAACTATTCTGTTTTGAGGAGGATGAGATGTACTATCATCAAAACACTCATTAGATCTTTGAGATGTTGTTACTACTTTCTAGTATATTGTGTGGAAGTTCCATATGGATGAAACAATTTGCAATTCCTTCAAGAACAAGAGCAAGTGTACCTCTCTTTCTCAGGGATGCAAACTGTCATAATTCTGCATCAAGGGACACATTCTCTCTATTTAAAGGAAATTTAGCTGCCCTTCTGGTAGGAGATAGTAAAGCTAGGTAGGGTGTTGAATGTTGATTGGCATGTCAGTCAGGCTTTTTATTTGATGTAACCAAAAGAATTAAAGGAGCTTTGAAAAAAGGAGTTCTGGAGAGCAATGTGGACAACTGTTCAAAGCATTTTGTGTCTGGAACAAATAGTCATGGACTTTTCCACTGAAGGAGATGCTAAAGTCTCTGAAAATGACTAGAGGAGTCTGTGTTAGGTAGGTTAGGTTAAAAAAAATGGGTACTTGGGTTGGCAGGTCACAAAACAAATACTGGATCAATCAGTCATCATTTAGTAAAAATCCAAATGGGTTTTGACTGTGTTTTTGGTCCATTCTACCTTACTTGTGAGATGGGATAATAGTATCCCCCTGCTCACTTTATAGATATGTAGTCAGGGCAAAATAAAATAATTACTTCTTAATATAATAACTTTTGAGATTTTGGGGGAAAAAAAGTAGAAGCACACAAAACTCTAAGACAAGCATTCTAGTGTGCTTTATAGTGCCTTTCATTTGAAGTTATTGTAGAGGTATTTACAACCTTAACTTCTCTTTTCCATTAGTAAAGTTGAAGTTCAAAGTCTTCATGAAGTCAATATTGAATCCAAAGCTGTGAAACAATTTCTTTGTTGGTATAGCAAGTCAGTAAAGAAGATGAAAAAGCAAAACTTAAACTATCCTTCTGAAACCTATTTATCTTTGCCATGTAATTATTTGTTTTTTTATTAAGTAAACTTTTCATTGAAGTAAAACATATTAAAAATGCACAAATGTAAGTGTATATATTATTGAATATTTGAACAAAGTGAATACATCCATGTAATGCTTAGTGATTTCAAGGTATAGAACATTACTAACATACAAGAAATCTCCCTTTGTCCCATTGTGTTATGACTCCAAAAAAGAAATCACTAATTTGATTCCTCTCTCCTCTGATTAATTTTATGTTGTTGACCTTTATATAAGTAGTAACATATAATATGTTATTTTGTAGTACCCATTCTGTGAACAAATGTGATGTAACTGCGGTTCATTTATTTTTATTGCTCTTGAGTATTTCATCCCATAAATACATCAAAATTCATTTATCCTACTTTTGATGGTCATGGGTTGTTTCCAGTTTTGGGCTTCGATTCATCTTCTTGTATGTGTTTTGGAAACATAAGTATACTTTTCTGTTAAATATATACCAAGGAGTGGAAATGCTGGATAATAAGATATGTTCAGATGTTGTAGATTTGACCAGTTTTCCAAAATGGTTGTGCCATTTCATCCTTGCACCAGTAATATCTCATGTTGCTTCATATTCCTCACCAGGGTTTGGTGTTATTACTCTACTTAATTTTAGCCATTTTGGTGGGCATGAAGTAATAAATATATTATTATAATATTAATTTGTACTCCTTTCGCAACTGATAATGTTTGGCTACTTTTCCTCTGTGTATTGGCCATTGGATATTCTCTTTTGTGAAGTATCTGTTGCCCATTTTTCTTTTGGGTTATCTGTCTATTTCTTATGGTTTTGTAGTACTTGATATATTCTGCACATATGTCCTGTGTGAGATAAATGCTTTGATTTTTCCAGTCTAGAATTTCCCTTTTCGTTTTCTTAATGGTGTCTTTGGATGAACATAATCTCTTAATTTTAATGTAGTCTTTTCCTTTATGGTTAATGCATTTTGTGTCCTGTTAAAAATATCTTTACCTTCCACAAGGATGTGATAATATACTCTTATTATTGGGGGGATGCTTATTTTTTACATTTTATTTTTACATCTATGGACTGACCACCTGAACTGATTTTAGTGTATGCTATAGGGTAGGATTCAGTTATAATTTTTTCCTTATGTACTATTCAATTGGCCCAACAACATTTATTGAAAAGGCAATTCTTTTCTTTCTTTTTCTTTCTGATTCTTATTTCTTTTTCTTGTTATTCTGACTTGATGTTGAACAGAAGAGGCATTAATGAACATCATTTTTTCCCCATTCTCAAAGGGGAAGAGTTCCTTTGTTTTACTACCACATATGATATCTGTTTTGTGAGTTTTATATAGATGTTTATTAACAGATTAAGGATGTTTAATCCATTCCTAAGAGTATTGATTAATTTTCAAACATCTGTGAATTTTTCCATTTATTTTTTAGAAAAATAGGTTTCTAACCTAATAGCAATGGTGTCAGAAAATACATCATAACATTAATTCTCTGAAATTCATTGACTATATACCAGCATTAAAAAATGCAGTCTATTTTGGTATACATCCATGTATACTTGAAAGAATATCTATTCCATCATGTTTGAAGATGGTATTCTAAATAAGTAAGTTTCATCAAGAGTACTTATTTTCTTGCTAAAATATTCTATATCCTTACTGGTATTTTTTCTATTTGTTGTATCACTACTGAGAGAAGTAAACTAAAATCTTCCAATATGATTTTTGATTTCTGCATTTCCTCTCTCTGTCAATCTTATTTTGCTTCATATATTTGAAAGCAATGTTATTGTAAATATATAAATTTAAAATTGCTGTATTTTCCTGATATACGAACTCTTTTATCATTAGAAAATGCTCCTTTTTATCTGTAACAAGATTATCTGCCTGAATATATACCTTGTTTTATATCAGTATAACCCATAAATTTTCTTGTGCTTAGTATTTGCAAGATTTATGTTTTCCATCCTGAAATTTCAACTTTTCTGTGATATCTAAGAACATTTTTCCCCCAATAGCATAGAGTTGGGCTTTAAAAAAAGATCATTGGACATCTTTTTTTTTACACTAGTGTTTAGTCCATTTATATTTAATGTAATTTCTGTTACATTGGAGTTTATATTTATCCTTCTATTTATTTCCTACTTTTCCCATGTGTTTTATGTTACTTTTCTTTCTTACCTCATTTTTTACTTATCAAATATTTTTAGCAATCCATGCGCCCTCCTTGAACCCCCGGTTAGTTTGTTAATCAAAAAAAGTTATGATTTTTTACATTTATTTCCCTAGAGAGTATAACTCATACCCTTATTTTGTGACCATCTTTTAAAAGTTTGTATTTTTATGACTTTCCAGACAATGCAAGATACATAGAACCACCTTATCTACATTTACCCATCTTTTTACTTTTGTATTATTTTTACACATTTTAATTCTAATTATACTTTAAATCACAAAATATTTCTTTTTGTAGATTTAATATCTATTTTGATGTATAAACATTTTTTACTATTGCTCTTATTCCTCTGTGTGCTTCTGGATTCATTTCATTCTGCTCAAAGATTTTTTTTTTTTTACTATTTTCTTTAATGTGTATCTACTGCTATGAATAATATTACATTTTGTACTTTTATTTCATTTTCATTTTTTGAAAGATATCTCATCTGGGAATAAATTTCTAATTTAGCAGGGTTTTTGTTTGTTTGTTTCCCTTTCAGAGCTTTAAAGATAGTTCATTATCTTCTGGCTTCCATTGTTTCTTTCAGGTCTTTGAAAGTAATGACTTTTCCTCTTCTGTGTACTTTTAAGATTAAACTCCTTGTTTATGGTTTTGCCTGTTTTATGATGAACTTCTATGTAATTTTCTCTTTTGTAATTTTTTCTTTTTATATTTACCTGCATTGGGTTTCTAAGACACCCTGGATTTGTTCTTGAAGCTTTTCTAAAGCATTGAAAAATCTTGGTAATAATATTTGCAATACGGTATTTTCTATATTCTCCCTCTACTCCTCCCAAGGACTCAAATTGCATGTATGTTAGACCTTTTTTTTGTAACCACAACTCACATATTACTTATAATATTGTTGGTACCTTCCACTCATATTATTCACCATGCTTTCTTCTGGATATTTTCTACTAACCTATTCTTCCAGATCTTTAAGCCCTTCTTGAGCTCCTTCCAAACTTCTGTTCAGCCTTTCTTTTGAAGTCTGAACTTAAATTACTGTAATTTTTAAGTCTAGAATTTTTAAAATTCTTTTTATATGATCTAGTTGTATAGTAAAATCCTATGGCTTGTTTAGTTTCTTGAACATATTGATAAATTTATCTTAAATTACATGTCAAATAATATCAGTATCACTTATGAGTGTGATTCTGTCATCTACTTTTTCTTTTGATGCTTCTTATTCAATGAGACTGTAATTTTTTGTGGAATCCTATACATTGTATTTGATTGTAGAACTGATATCTGTTATATCATTCCAGAGAGAATTCATCCTGTCCTGTAGCAGAAAGAAAAAGAATAGAATGTTTCAATCTAATGATGGATTGAGCTTAATTTTTTTGTCTTTTTAAGGGTTGGTTTTCTTCTTATTTATGCATTTCCGAAGGTATAGCTTTCGCTTTCAAGGGTTTCCAATTAAGAGTCTTTCTAGGGCAATGAGAATGCCAGTACTCTGCACTGCTCTTTATTTGCTTTCCACTCTGCTTCTTCACCTACTGATCAATGCAATTTTTTTGGTAATTTCTCTGAAGAGAAGAGATTCTTCCTTTTTTTGGGTTCTAGGCCTCTCAAATTCCTGCCTTTCTTGATAGCACAAAACTACAATTTTTACCTTCTTAGCAGTTAGCTGTGTTCTCATCTCCTTGCCCTAGGCCAAGAACTGGCATGTGCCATGAGAGGAAAGAAAGCATTTAAAAAAAGTGGGCTTGTCTTAGTAAGCTTCTATTTTTCCAGAAGTTTGTCCATCAAATCCTGGCTCTCCTAAATGCCTTCAAGCTAATATGTTTGTTATCCAGCTTTTCCTAACTGTTCTCAGCAACAGTCTTGATCTTCTTTAAGCTACACCATAGTATTGGGAAGTGAAAATAACTTCCTATGTATTTTTTCTTTTGAAAATAATAACATCAGCCAATACTGAGTGATATTTTACACAGTACCAATTTTTAAAAAAAATAAATCATTTAAAACTCTCTGTCACTTTGTATTGCAAGTAGCTCCAATAACTTTTTGAGTATCCTTTCTTGCATACTGTGAATCTGAATTCAAATAACATTCCATTATCATTTAAAATACATGTACTATATACTTCAGAAGCATAATTATGTTTTGAAATATTAGTAAGTCAGATTTTTGGTATGTGGTACTTCAGTTATAAAGTGATAACAAAATAAGAGGAAAAACATCCCTTAGGGCATCACAATAGTTGATTCTTGGGGTGCAAGCTTATCACAATATTTGGTACTTGGGGTATAAGCTTACATAGTTGTTTTAAAATAGTCTCAGTAATTAGATTCTCTTGGATGAGGTTCAAGAAATCCATTCAGCAATATAATGATCACTGAATGTTGTTAGAATTAGTTTTTAGAATCATAGCTCTCAGTTATCTAAGAAATGGTAGAAGCATTTATCTAAAATATTTCACAAGTGACGTAAGCCCTATATCCCTACTCAAGAACCAGACATTAGGAAAACCCTATGTTACCTGAAAGGTTTTTGGAACTGCTATTTCAGCACCTCTTTCCTTTTTGACATTGCACCATCACTATGTATGTGCTAAAGGCCCATCTTACAAATTCCATCAAAATTGTGGTTAGTCTTTCCTCTATATTTTAGTATCTTCATTCTCAGGGAGGCTTAATCCTTGTTTTCCCCTCCTTCCCATTCCTCATGTAATTTTACTTTACCTCTATCTCATCTTTTTAAGATCTTTATTATCAAATAGTGATCTGATAAACAGTAAAAAGATAAATGTTTCAACTGGAAAGCTTTAAACACATCTCAGTCAAAATACTTCATTGTAACAGCTCTTGAATAAAATAATTTTAAGAGTATTCTGTTACATACATTTTCAAAGAAAAAACATTGCTATTTTTTGATTAAGCATTTTCATGAGCCTTTAAATTACAGCATTCTGGTTAAAAACTTATAAATGTGAGTTCTAAAGATTTTTTTCTCTCCCAAACAGTTCAAACCTGGAGGATATGGTATAACAACTGTCATAGTAATTAAGATATTCTTGTGCTTTGAAACTTTTCTTTCAACCAAGGTAGCATCTGGTTTTCTTTATTTTGACAATTGCAGTTTCCCAGTTTCAGGACTTTTTTTACATTATCCTTCAAATTAAGGTTGCATAGTGTCTGTCAGTTTTCATGGTTTGCAAGTATAATACCCAATGGATGTTTTTATTGGAAATTACAGGTTTTATTTTATGTAATAAATTTTTAGGAGGGATGTAATTTGTAAATTTTGAAAGAATGAACCCACTTTCATTCATTCTCTGAATTACTTTATTTCTTTTGTTCTACAAAGATACATTTGTCTCAAGAGCACTGAAGGATGCATTAGAAAACAGTATATGGTTGCCCCTTGTATGTAAAAGCAGTTTTGAAGATATTTTACATGAATAGAAAACAAGCCATAAAAAGGAAATATTACTATGTTGTTTATGGTCTTTATCCTCAGATTTTACTGTCTTAATATTATCATAAGCCTTATTTTCAGATTATTCCTTTTATATAAATTATCAACAGACCAGTATCACCATGGTTGTATTACTATTCTCTTGCATATATCATTAAATACCTTGCTACTTAATTATGGTTTCTAACTGGTGTTAATATAGAAATGTTGTGGCTTCAAAACATTGAAAATCCCTGGTCTAGCTGTTATAACACCATGTCCACAAGATATAGCTATATGCCTGTTTTTATACTGCACTTATGTTTAAATTTAATGCCAACATTTCATTGCTAAGAAACATGTTAAACGAGGATGGAGATGCCATATTTATTGAAGGGCACATCTACATTGGCAGGTGTTTTCTGAATTAAACATTTGTTTCAGATAATATTTTATTCAGGAGCATCTTATCAGCCAAAATGTTTTCTCTTTTTTTTTTTCAAGTTTTGAAAATTCCAGTTTCCTCACCACATATTCTGAGCCGGAAATGTTTAGGAAGAAATATTCTTTTCCTTTGGTCCCAAATGCTTCAGAACTCTCATTTCCACAGTGAAAATCTTCTGTCCAGGGCTGGTATTCACACAGAATATTTCAGCTCTTTAGGCATTGAACTTTATTTTCTAAATGTTTTTCTTTAAAAATAGACTTTTACATTGGAGCTTCTCATTTGGAAATAGTTGAAAGAACATGTAAATATACAGGTCAAGGTAGCAGGACTAGAAAAATACCATTGAGAATATGACACTTGTCTAAGACAATTTTCATAGTACTTTCAGAAAGATGAGTGATTGAGGTTCTCAAAGAAACTGCTGACAATGTCTGGAATTAACACACTTAATTATGAATCTGTGCAATTTGACCTTAATTTTTTTGTGAACAAAAGTTACACTTTGCACTAATTTGCATTGCTGCTACTTTCATTTTAAATTGGAATTTTTTATCACCATCCATCTGTAAGATACCTCCTGTTACTAATTTCTGACGTGGATTCCCTGATTAATATGAGATTCACAATTACATAGATTAAAAGTTATCATATCTGGCTCATCCCATGTTGTATCATTCTGTTCCTATATTTGATAGTGATTTAACTGTGACAGTGTTAGTGTATAAAGATAATGAGTCAGATAGTAATATTGGAAGAGTAAAATTTAATATATCTGTTGATGTTTT
Source organism: Smutsia gigantea (assembly GCA_032199065.1). NCBI lineage: Eukaryota > Metazoa > Chordata > Mammalia > Pholidota > Manidae > Smutsia > Smutsia gigantea. Next base: position 139,103 of record JAVSCE010018610.1, on the reverse strand, counting down.
ATTTTACAGAATTTAAAGTTATTAGGTGCAGTTTTCTTTTTTAGCCATTGTAATAGAGTAGAAAACTTAGATTTTGTATTCCTTTGTCTTATGAACAGTAAAGATTTATATATAAATAGTGTCAAAAAGAGAATGTAAATAGTTCTCTAATTAAATGTTATGCACATCTGAGTGAAACAATTTTCTTTTTATGATTAATCATTTTGAAAGTTCTTTAAGCGAAAAAAAATGTCCATTTCTGATAACAACCTTCATAAGCGCATGAAACACTATAGAAAACGTTGTTTTTAGAATGTTTGAAAATCAAAAGGTTGAGTTACTGAAAGAGTAAGAAACCTCTGGAATATACTGCCCACAGAAACTCTTAATGCTCTTAATTGGTTGTTTAGATAAGGGACAAAGAAAAAAATCTTGTCAAAAAAACACTTGAGTACAGTGAACTGAGGGTTCCTTTAAGAGCTGGATTTGATAGCCCTGTTAAGGCATTGGTAGAGACATCAAGATTCCCTTCATAACCTGAGACTTAACTTGAATTGGCCAATGCTGAGGCTTGAGTCTACTTGGAAACTTTAAGTATTGTTCCTTTATTTGCTGAAAAAACGAGCATCTCTATCTATTAAAATGCTATCATCTGAGAACTTACTGAAGGATAAAGGACTCTTGCTGCTCTCATGTTTCAATAAATATAATAAGCTCTGTGGAAAGCAGTACATTTTTAATCTCTATCCTTCCTCTTACTTGGTCCTAAGTACCTAATATTTGGGTTGCTCTTTCCCAACCTGCCCAGTGTTTTAAACCTGAGGACAAATATGTCCAATGACTAGTGCTTCCTAAAAACTATGCATCTGTTTTGTCTTCTAGAGAATAAGGATGGCACTACCCATCTCCCAAAGTGGTCAGACAATAAAGGAAATAATTTTTGTAAAGGTGCTTAGCCCGGTGCCTTGTAAATGGAAGGTGCCATTACATTTTGGCTGTTTAACCATCTATTCTTTTCCCCCTAAACTCCTCTGCATGGGATGAGAACTGTGGTGGCCTGGGTAAGGAGAGCTTTTGGAGTCAGTGGGTTTCATGCCATGCTTTGTGGAGGACCACCTACCTTTGCTAGACTCTACTGCTGCTCACTGGACCTTAAACTCCTTTGCTCTGAAGTTTCTATATATTTCATGCTATTTGACCTAATTGAGACCTGAAGCCTACATTTTTAGAAGTTACAAACTATTCCTAAGTGAAGAGAAGAATTGAAAAACAATAAAAAAACCTTAGTGTGAGAGCCATGATGGGCAATGAAAAGAACTCTGGCTGGGTAGACAGAGTCCTTTGCTTTCTCTGAATTTTAAGTGTGACATGATCATAGACTACTTTAACTTTTTATTAATCAGTTATAGTATTTGAGCGTTAAACTAGTTCAGGTGAAATGATTTTCCCAGAACACTAGTACAATGACAAAGTGTAAAAACCCAGTTAAATATTTTTGAAAACTACTATGTACTATGCCCTGTTCTTTGCAACCCCCAGTCTGTGGACACAAAATGACATTAACAGAGTCTGTGAATTCCTGTAAAGTAAAATTTGCTTAAGATCACCTGATCCAGCGTCCCCCTCAAATGATGATTATTTCCTAAAATTCATTCTGGAAGTCAGCAATAATCTTAAGTGCATGTTAATCCTAATATTTTAATTAGCCATTCCTCTTAGTGTAGGAGGAGTATATGTCATCAAACCTTCAAATTTTCTGTTGAATTATTCTCCTAAAGAGGTGTCATTTTCTAGCCTCTTTGACTTTTTTAGAGCCACAGAGTAACATTAGTTATTGTCAGCAGTTAAAAACGCTCAACGAGAATGAAGGCAGCCTGTCATCATAGAACACTTATTTCCTTTGACCTAATCCTAAATATATATAAGATGTGTTATTACAAAAAAAGTTATTAATTCCCACGTTGTAACAGATTTTTCTTCTTTGTGGGTTAAGTGTAATTTCTTATCAGCCAATATTAATTTAGTTCAATCCTAGTAAACTCCTATCCCATGTCTCCCATTGGAATGTTTTGTGCAGAGGTGTCTGGTTGTGCCTATCTCGCTTTGGTGACTGACTTGGGACACAGGACAGCAGACAAAGGTTCAGAAAGGTTAAGTGATGTGGTAAAGGAACTGAGAGGTAATCTCATGCTCTGGCGCATGGGCAGAGGCAAAGTGGCTGAAGGGACTCTTGACCTTTCTCAGCCAAACAAAGCACAGGCCCCTTGCCCTCCCAGTGTCCCATTTCCTCCTGTGACAAATGAGGGTTAACTAAATCCCAGCATTTCCAGGTCCTTTCACATTCTAATCATTCGAAGAACTCTTCCATTAGTTAATAATTCCTTTTCATCATAATAGATCCTTAGAGCATAATTCAGATCATGGTTAAGCATAGTTAAGTGAAGCAGAGTTAATTAATAGGCATTTTATATTTCATATGTCAGGTAGCTTTGTAGATGAGGATGAACTCTGGGATAGGTGTCTCAGACATATTGGTGTGTGTGTTTGTGCATGCATGTGTGTGCACACGCACCCAGATGAAGAAGGGACAAACAAGGGCAGAAAAAAGTAAAGAAGTAAAAATAAAAAAATTTGGAGATGAATGTGAAGGAACATGGTTGTGGTCTGGCCGAGGGTTCTTTAGAAAGGGAACTACAGCTTGTATTTGTGATGGAAAGACGTTATGCAAAGTGCTGAACTGAAGGAATGTGTTAAGTGTGCATAGTGATGAAAGGTGGGAGTTTGGTATTGAAAGTATCTGTTGGGAGTGGAGTAATGGCTGAGACATATTTTCAATCTAAATGAGAAAAGTAGGGAAGTGTAGTTTTTGCTCTTTCTGACCTGTAAGGATGAATGGTGTATATGTGCCAACTAATGGAACAGCAGATTTAGGTTCAATTTTGAATTTCAGAGTGATTATCAAAATAAATACAGCCTTATTCCACCATAAAGCTTGAGTAAACAGTACTTTATTCCTTTTTTATTAAAGGCTTGATTGTTAAATATTAAACTTGACATTTTGATTAGCATGACTATCAAAATGTTCTCTGTCTTAGAGGTAATTAAGCATTATGTGAGAGCATATCCCATTTTTAAGAGTAGCTTTTTAATCAATACTAGAGAAATACTAACCATATAGGAAAAACATATATAATTTGTTGATATACAAGTCAGAAAATTACACTAATGGTTTTAATTTACATTCCACCCTAGCCTTCTATTTTACAGGCAGAAAATTTGTGCTTCCTTTAATTGCACAAGCAATTAAGCATTTACACTCTCAAAATTAAGAGAAAATGGCTAATTGTGTATGCAATATCTGTGCCCACCACCAGCAGTGGCTACAAACAATCCTGCTACCAAATGAAAGGCAGGAATAAAAAGCCGGCCCCAAGTCATTGCCCTTTTTGAAGCTTGGAACATGCTTTGCTCATAACTTCAGTGGCTTTGAAAGTTCTGTTTTTGACAGATGTAAGCATTAGCCTGTAGTACTCCTTACGATCTGAAGTACAAATTATTATCATTTAAATAAAGTGGAAATGGTGACGAATTCTGAACAATTTTACTGCAAGATATATTTGAAAATTTTCTCTGGAGTATTTTAGACCAGTGTTGTTGGAAATTTAATATGAGGGCTTGATTTTTAAAGTTATGTCTTGCTCTTAGAGCCCACCCAGAATTTGTCATTTTATACCTTTTCAAGACACCCAAATATTTACAGCCCCAAAAGTACCACAGGAGTTCCACTAAATATAGTACATTCCTAAAAATTGATGCAGAAGTGAACAAAGGATGGGTCTATGTCTTTCCATCTAAAATATCTGTTTCGTTTGTATACCACTGAGTTTATATTGCTTTTTCCTCACTAAAATATGTAAAATATGCTTTCTCTGTTCAATGTGTATCTTTCAAAGTAAGAGTTTGGAAGTGTCCATTTACTACTGGATATTTGTATTCACCATCTCCAAATAAGAGAGAACACTTTTTAAGACCCTTCCCCAATTTAAATACCCTCCATGCAGTTACCAAATTCAGCTATTTAAAAAAATCATTAATAACAGTTGTTAAACATAAACATCCATGAAACTAAATTTTGCTGTAACTATGCACTGAAAATCTCTTTTGCTAAATCTATTTAGAAGCCCACAGGAGTAGCTAAGCACATCCAACTAACTCTTAATTCTGCTTTATTCCTTCAGTCTGATATTCTAGCCATTATTTTTGTTGTTTTTCAAAAAATCTAACTACCCTTGCACTTATGTCATAAAAATTCTGCCTTTTTTCCCTTTTTTAATATTTGTATTCAAGACAAACAACAGGAGGTTGAAATCAGGCCATTTAAAAGAAACATCTGCTGACATTTATTCATATGCTACATGTTCCACTTTCATCATTGAATGTAATGATAAACACACATTCCAGTCAATAATGGCAATTCCCAGCCAAGCTTTACAAATGGTCTCTTTAACACCTAAATTGACAGCTCGGGAGATTTTGAGATAGAAGCTAAATATGGTACATTTGGACACTGTTTGCCTAAGTCTAGGATGTCTTGAAGACTTTAATAAGCAGACATACATTATAAAATAGAAGAAAGTCTTGAATGTGCAGGTATTGGAGCAGTTGAGTTTGACACATTGTGAGCAGATTCAAAAGCAGAAAAAAAGAAGCTTCAAAAACAAATGGCCCCTTGGAAGAGGAAAGTAAAATAAAGCTCTGGCCCACACTATGTGGAGCCTCACTTCGTGGAAGAGAGAGAACTAACTGCATCTCATTTAAATTATAGATCTTAATTGTGGAAAGCTAAATAAGTTAAATATTTATTTTGCTCACCGAGTTATCCTGCTCTGAGTTTCAATTATTGTAAGAACATTTTGATAAAATATTATATGTGTTCCATTTATTGCTTGCAATGAATAATAATTGTGTCAGTTTTTAATATGTAAGGATTTCTGTCAAGCCCATGCCATAGGTTTTTATACAAATTCCTAATTTTTCATCAGAGAGGGATGTCTCACAGCAAAGTGAATTAACAACACTCAAGGTAACCATTAGAAAGCTCCTGATAGGACTGAAATTAACTTGAGTCACCACTGTGAGGACGTAAAAAATATGCTCCTCTGAGGCATTAAGGATCCAATTTTACATGTATCTTTTATGCATATCTCTTTACATTTTAGTTCAGATTGATTAACCTTGTAACTGAATCATAGACTGTGTTCCAGCCAAGCAGAAAATCACAGCTTTACCCAACTTCATCATGTGTGAAGAGTTTTATTTTTCAAAACTCTGCCATTACCGTGATTTAAAACAGGTCATTCACTATTTAACTAAAAAGAATCTAGACATTTAATAAACTATCTCTGAAACATAATAACAGGTTTGTAGTTATCTCACAATGTCATCGAAAGTACAAGTCACACCAATCTATAGTGCTCCAATTAATGGTATTTTTCTCTAAAATCAGCTCAATTTAGTAGACAGCTTGAAATTGTTTTTTGTTTTTGTTTTTTTACTTTGTTTCTCTATGCAGGACAAATGGAGCTAAATTTGGAATGTCATATTACGATGTTTTCATCTGCTTCCGAGGCATGTTGAGCAAAGTAGCCAGACAAATCCTAACACTTTATTGTTCTATGTGGGAAAATTAAACATTCAGAAGATTAATTTATAGTGTTGTGTGCTGCAACAATACAGTGTGGTGAGTGGAGGACAGGTCACAAGGACTTCTCAGGCAGTATGACAGAAGTCTGGATTGAAAACAGTTTTCAGAGTCAGCATTTAGATTAACAATGAGTACATTGTGGAAAAACCTTAACACCTTTTTCATAATGTCACCTCTCCCATAACTCTTTTGAAGCTAGTTTAGTAAAATTTTCCTCCAACGACCCACTTTCACATATTTGCATCTTTATTGCACAGTAAAATTATGATGGGTGAACCAATTTGTTAAAGCTTTTGGGTAGAACTTAGAGGTATAAGTTAATTTCTACTTATACTCTGTCCTAAAAGCTTTTTAAACATGGATGTTTGGCAGGAGTGTAACCCAGACTTTCAGTAACTACACTTGAGCAGAATGTACTTAATGGTAAAAGGGAGAGAAAGTAGAATGTGCTCTCTCCCAGGCCCTCAAAGCCAGAGCGGAGCGAAGATGGGACGCCAAATAAATCTGCCAGTGATTACGCTAAAGGAAATTATGATCTTGTTATAGAAACCATTAAAGGAAAACCAGAGTTGGTATGTAAATATTGTTGCATCATTATACCACTGAAAAAAACAACCTAGTGCAACATTAGTATGTTATGCAATTAACAAAATGAAAAATGAGCTGCTTGAATTTAAAGCTTTTAATGTTTTTCAAACAGATAATAAGCATTTTCGACACCACTGTAAAACATAATAGAAAAGGTCTCCCTCAAAGAGTAATATATTTCGTCAATACTTATTATTCATTAAAGAGCTGATATACATTCACATTATCTCTGTTATTTTCTAACTCATCAAACAGCAATTATGTGGAAACTAAAGCAGGATGAAGATCGAATACTTGCGAGATCAGGAAGTGATTTTTGTGATTTTGTAGAGATTTTTGGTCTGCCTGTGTTTTACTGATTTTGAGAAAAATGGCTCAGATAGCCAACTTTGTGTAGGCAAATGTCCCATTAAGTGTTGTATGAAATATCTGAAATGTAGAAGAATTAAAAAAATATTAATATACTTCTTCAGTCTTTGGATTATAAAATATAGTCTACATTTAATCTATTATTAATATTCTTATTGATTCCTGAAAACAAGCAATAATTTGTATATTCAATTACTCCAGTAGAATCTAAAAAATACTTTAGCAGAGTTACTTCATTGGAAAACAGGAAAACAAACACTTCAAAATCTGCCATAAAACATTCTCATGCACTACAGTAAGTGGATATTGTGCAAATAATACAATATTCATAATAAGAACTATTCATCTTACCGTGCTACTATTTATAGCTGAACCAAAAAAATCACAATTATTTACTGTTTGAAAGTCAAAGAATTGCTCAAAAACAATTTTATAAAAATAAACATACATTACCAAGAAGGAAGCTATTTTATTTTGCAGATGATGAATGATTTCAGTATCAAATTCAGAATAGTAAGGAAAAATTCATGTGAGGACAATGCAACTTTCATAATTTCTAAATGTATATAATTTACTGTAGGCACTAGAAAGTTAATATGTTCTCCAAAGATTTCTTTGATTTAGTTGTTGCTAATTTATTCACACTAATACAGAAAAAAATGCTGCAAAATTTTTCATAACAAAAAAAACTGTGCATATCTCTGTGTTTTAGCTGGCATGTGGTTCTACACAGATGGTTTGGGGCTTTCTTTGCTGCAAAACAGATGGGCCTGCACTGTCCCTTACCAATCAAAAGAGAACTTGAAAATATAGGAATATCTTTACCTACATTGCGTCCTTTAATTCAAGAAATTAAAATGCCTAAAAGTATAAATAACCGCCTATGGAAAATAATTTTGAAATGGGATGTCATATGTTGAAATTATACAGCAACCCAGTTCATGTTTAATGCAAAAAATATAAAAAGTTTGGCTTGTACTTGATACTGTTTGTAACATACAACTATTAACTTAAGAAATTTACAACTATGGAAGGACTGTTATCATGTGTTCACCTTGCCTAAAAAACACTGCTGTTTTAAAACTTGAAGTGTAGTTACACATATTTCAATTCAAAGTGATCATTCTGAACAGTATAATCCACTGAACCATGTCAGCAAGCACATAGTTTGGTGTGCTTATAACTCACATACTTTTCCAACCACAATAAAAGTGAAAACAAAGCTCTGAATTAGCCTAAATGTTTTAAGTATTATTTTAATTATTCACAATAGAAATTATAAAGTCTTTTGTACATTGAATTAGCAGTACAGCCTGCAATTCAGTTTTAAGATGTCTGTTGAAATGTAGAAGTATGATATTCAGGACTATTAAAAGCACTCTCTTTGTTTTGTATATATCAGTAAATTGTGCAAAGTGATGTGGTAACACACCCTTTTATCATTACCATGTGAGGGATACCTTGTGGACTCTGATTTTAGAATATAGTGTTGCTTATAGGCAGAGACTCTCTTGCTTTCATCTCTAATATACAAATAAAATTGTCAATGTGTGATACTGTTACCAATTTTTTATGTTTTTCAGTATACATTCTAACAGTGAGTAGCTTTGTTGAGCATAGTCAAGGCAATAGCTCTTAGAAGCTGGTGTTTCTCTGTGGCATTATCCGGAAAGCCAAGTTTAGCTGTCAGGTCTACCTTTATTCACCCAGAATAAGTGTTTTCAGAGTACTGTGCACCCAGTATTTTACTTCTCTCCCAAACTGCATTTATATGTTGTACAACCTTTCCAGGAAAGGAAAAGTGATGAAGTTCTAATGCTTAACTCTAAGGAAGAAAAAAATCTAAAATCACTTATTATATATCTATATCTATATCATCTATATCTGTAGAAACACACATATTTACATATTTATTAGCAACTATACATATAACTGTATCTCTCTTTAAATATAAATATATATGCATATGTGTGTATATATATGTGTACATTTATATAGATCTTCGTTCCTTGCAAATATTTTATCAAGGAACACAGAAAGACTTTTTTCTGCATATGAGCAGTGTATCTTAAATTGGTTTCCTTTTTCAATATTCAGATTCTGAAAAGAAACAGTATTTTTCCTTTGTGTGATGCAAAATAACAGCTTTGCTTATATTTTTTCAATTCATGAAAACCAGTGTCTCTCATAGATCTATGATTAAAGGTTTGCCAGGCTATTAAATGTAAATGAAACTGAAAAATAAATATATTTAAAAAAGAAACTGCTTTCAAGCACTTCCAAATACTTTTTCAGCATCTATGTAAACAAACAATTGATACAGTAATTACAAATAATTTTTATCCATCCTTTAAACCAGTCTCTAAAAATGTTATCTAGCCTAAACCTAGATCAAGTTGCTATAATTAGAATGAAGTAAGACTGTGCTTTTAAAGATTCCCACATTTTAGTTTTTTAAATAATTCAAAGAATGTTCTAATTTTTTTTACATTTGCAAAGTTTGCTGGAATAGTTTTCCAGTGAAGTGTAAGTTATGAAGTTCTATGGCTTAACATTCAGTCAGTAGACATTAAACCCACTAGAAAATCAAGGAATATAATCAGTGAAATTTTAGCTTAGCAGGCTTTTTTAAGAAAAATAATCTGAATTGTTGGTAATATTCTGGCTATTGAGGGGAACCAATATGTCCAAGGTAAAAAAAAAAAATCCCAAGGAACTAACTGAACATTTTATGGCTTCTTCCTGGACTCTATTGAGGTAGAGGATACATATATACAACTCCTTGGCAGTGGAAAATTTATATTGTGCCATCAGTCATTACTGGCTTATATGGCTCTTAAACGTCCATCTAAAAATGGGTCTGATGTACCCATAATATAAGAAATTGTGATGCGTATTTCTTGGAGAGTTAGAATTCTGCAGAATGGCTTTGTCAGTTTTAAAATTATTCTTCTGTTAATTATGTAACCCAGTTTCAATTTTGCCGAGCCACATTGACCTGAACAGAAGCTTAAGATCCTTTGACTTTTGTCAAAACTAGACTGTAAAATTGTATTATTTTTCTTGCAAACAAATACTCATTATATTAGGAAGTAAAATTTAGCAACTCCTATTGATTTTTCCTCATTTCAACTATTAATATCTGTGAAAACTGTATGAAAATGTGAAGAGATGGCATTACTGTAATTTGTCTTGTTACCGTTCCCAATTATTTGCAGTCCCTCCCTGCAACAGAATTATATTAGTTGCTGCACCCACTGACATCAGACTTGGCCAGAACAGGACATTCTTTTCCAGTGGTTTGTGAACAAAAGTGATTTATGCCATACCTAAGCAGCAGCTGTAAGAGCTATCTCCCATCATTCTGCTATTACTCTTTTCCCAATGTAGTAGATAAGGTTGTTTTTCTTATACAAAAAAAGACATGAGGGGCAGAGCCATAGCTGCTCCCAGCTGACTTGACACAGAGGAAGAAGTAAACCTTTCTTTTGTGAGCCTCCAAGATTTAGGAGTTATCTGTTACTACAGCAAAACTTAGAATAAGCTAGCTAATAAGGAAAGAAAGAATTTCCAAAAGATATTACATCATTTTGATTTTTATTACCTAAAAGGAACTCTGCCTGCCATGTGGAAGACAGATGGGGATGGGGAATTTGGGGTCAGGAACATTAGCTAAGGATACCAAGAGGAATAACCTTGCATTTGTTCTACCAAGCAACTGACAGTTTAGTGGAGAAAGAAATGTGTATATAATTTCCATGCTGGTGTGGAGCCCTGAATAGTGGGAGTTGGGGTCATGTAAGGTGTTGTGCAGAAGATGGGCCTAAGGAGGAAGTAAAATGTTAATCAGATACTGAGAGGAAAGTGGTCAAGAATGATGAAGCAAGATCACTAATTGTTTCCTGACTAATCTGACAGATCACTGAGTTATTTGAATGTAGTTTTTATTTTCTTTATGATTAAAGATGTAGTTTTATTTAGTGTTTCCTGGACTGCACATACTATTTCTTATGTTTCTAAAATTTATTCTTTTAATCAATATTTATTTATTTTAAAATGTATGAAGTATTCAATTAAGTAGAAAATTTGGAAAATGTAGAGAAGTCCCCTTCCCTCCAAACTCCTCCAACAAATAAGAAAACTCTCTGAAAATTATCACCCAATGAAAACTTTGAACATTTTAGTGATTTTTAAAAATGCATACATTTTATATAAAAATCATACAATATTATTTTATAATCTGATTTTCCTACTATACCATTAATAGTTGCCATATTGGTATGTTTTAATCACTTTGCATTACTATATAGAATTATATTTATAGACTTAATGTAATTCATTTAACCCATTTTATGTTGTTGGGTATTTAGATTGTTTCTGTTTTTTTCTACTCTAAACAATGCAGTAAACATCTGTACTTATAGACATATCTTGGAAAGCATTTAAGGTTTTCTCAAATATACCACTTATCAGCAGGACTTGACAATACTTATTTTTCTCACTCAGTATAGTTTTATCAATAAGTTCCTTTTCCCCAGCAGAAGAAAGTCTTAAGCTATAAATTGTGGACTTCATATGTTAGTGAAGGATGTTATATTAGCCCATCACAAGGTTTTTGTTTCACTTCTGAAAGCTACTTTACCACCTTGTGTATTTCTCCCCAGTTATCAAGAGTTGAGGTTGTCTGAAGAGGCACAAATCAAGAAAACACAGTTGTATCCTGTCACCTTGCATGGATATGTGCATCCTGGCAGCACTGTGCCAGATATCAGTTCAACTATTCCCCAAACAGTCTGATTTCTGTCTCTGTAGAGCCAATCACCACAATAGGATTATTTATCCCAACTAGCAGGACTGAGGAGTGGGCATGTAGCCTCCAGGCAGATGTTTAAAAGACAGTATACGCTTGTTTATTTCTTTTTTTTCCTCCCATTTGTTATGAGACTGGATCTGGGTAGTGGCTGCCTGGTCACCTGACTCCTACTCTGCACATTTGGAACAGAGCCACAGTGCAGTAGACAGAAAGTATGAGTGAGAAGTAACCCTCTGTTGTAAGACAATTCAATTCTGGATTAATTTGTTACGGCACATAGATTATCCTTTCCTGACTCATGCGGTCATGCATTCACAGAGATAAGGAGATCATGAGAGGCAGTGCAGAATAGTAGATGAAGCCAGTCTCCCTAGGCTGATAAACTCTTTTTGCTTTTTTCTAACCAAGTAATCTTGAGGATATTTTATAACTTTTCTAAGTTTTCTTATCCTCACAGGAAAGTGGAGATGATAATACCTATTCTCAAATAGTTGTTATGCAGATTGTATGAGATATCAAATGTAGTGTTTAATATTCTGATAATACATAGAAAATTTTCAATATATATCAGCTATTTTTTTAAAGTAATACTTGGAGTTTTAAGCAGCAAAACTTCAGTTTTAGGTAAAAACACCTAGGTTTAAGTTTTAATTCTACCACTTATTATCTGTGTGAATTTGGATACATCACTTGAGTTCTCTGAGCCTCTGTTTATTCTTCTGCATTAAGGGAGACAAGAATGCCTGAATTATATTGTTGAGGTAATGAAATAATTTTGTGTATCTAAGGACCAAATGTGTGGCACATTGGAAAAAGCCAATAAATGGTAGCTGCTATTATGAATAAAAATCAATAGTGTCACCACTTAAAAACCTTTAGATGATGGAAAAGCATTTCAGTGGCCACATTTTTTTTCTTCTCTGTGTACTAGATTCTCAATTTGTTACTTTGAAATCTGCTGCTACATTCCTAAATCAACTTAATGAATCACTGGGATTTTATGCACAAATTTCACATAGCATGGTTGCAGGAACAACCCTGTACCTGATCAAATGTTTTTGGGAAATGAAACTCCTGAACTGCATAAAAATATGAACTATACAAAATCTGAAATTGTTCATCGGGCTTACTCAAAGAGGATTTCAAGTGTACTTTGAGATGAAAAGATTAGACAAGTGCAACTATCTGAATTATAGTTTTGATTTACCATAAATAGACTATTAACTTGGGCAAGGGTTTTTGGGTGCACTTTTCCTCGTCTATAACTTTAATTTGTTATGTTTCATAGCCAATGACCGAAGTAAGAGACATTGTACATTTGGATCCCAAAGCCCTGAAAGTGATTAAGTTATTTTTTAATCATATTATTATGCATAGTTTTCTCTTCTAAGGTGGAACTGGATGGAAACCATCAAGTTTAAGTAACCTTTGAAAGTGCCAATAAGTGAGTACTTTCCCTCTATGACTCCATCACTCTTGAAGTCCTAGAATAAGTCTGGAGCAGACAACAATAGCATCATTATCAACAACAGCCAAACGATGCCATGTGCCAGCCCCAGGTCCAGGTCCTCTTGTCATGATGAACATGGTCCTGTGAGTATGAAAGTAGGAAAAAATAATCACTTTCCAACAACTATATTCATTTATTCAAATTTTTTTCTTTCTCTTTTCCATACCACTCAATATCTGTTCATTTTTTTATTTATGTTAATTGTGTTTTTACAAAGTTCTCAAATTAGTTGCAGAGTTACTTTCACAGAAATACAGTCCAACTTAAATACAGACTGTGCAAAATATAATTTAAGGAAGACATATACAAAAGTGGAAGATATTCATAAAATGTTAGAAATTGATAGAACTCAGTTTAGGTTCTGCCTTATAACACCAAATACCTGAAGATTCTGTTTTCATGACCTCAAATGCAGGATGAATATAGGGAAAGAAATCTAGTCCAATATCTGAGTGTTTGCAAACATCTAGATGTTTTTGTAAACTACTGCACAGTTAGAATTTATTCCATGTTAGTCATATTTGTAAGAAACATCAGCACTTTTATTTCTGTTTTGAGCTAGATAGGATAAGTGGAAATCAGAAGAAACACTGAAAACATTCCAGAGCTATTGAGCAAGCAGAAGCCTGCAAACATGGTAATCTTATTGGTCTTCCAAATAACAAAGCCATCTTAAAATGACTCAAACTTTTCATGCAGGCATGGGGCACTACATCAGAATGTCATCATATTGTGGACTGACACAGTGGTCTATCAGAAGCAGACAAGAAAATATTTACTGCCCTAACATACCAGCAGGTGAAAGGTAAAATAGACAAAGCAAAAGCTTATGGGATGCATAGGGAGTGAGAAGCATAAGTGATACTATGAAAGCCCCAAAGCACAGTGATCCATATGGGGACTTGCTAAGAATTGTGTGTGGAGGAAGTCTAGGTAGGGGTTGTCAGTGAGCCTGGTATATAATGAACTCAGAAAAGTGGTGATGAGGAGTTTATAGAAAGATTGTGGGGGACTTTGACCATCAAGCCAGAGTCTGGATTTTGTTCTGGAGACAGTGGGAAACCACAAATAGTTTGTAGGCAGGGGCTGACATAAGCAGTGTGCCATGGGAAGATCGATAACCTGGCAGCAACGTGAAGAAAGGAAGTGTGTGCAGAAGCTTTCCTGGTTTTCAGATGACAAGGTGCCATCAAATGCAAAGGGACTTTTTTTTTTTGGTTTTGGTAGCAGAAATCTTACATTCCCAATTATTTTTCTTTTAAGCTTTAAAACCTTCACACATGACAAAAACATGATCCTTAGCCTTAAATTAAGATTTTAAAATTCTGACAAAAATTGAGGGTCCCAATTGCAAATCTTTCCTTTTCATTTTAACAAAATTTTGTTTCCTGTGGTAATATTCAACAAAAGCGAGATATAAAGGGCAAAAGAGAAAAAACTGTCTCCAAGAAAGCCTTATGTAGTCTTTGCGCTAACATGTAAAAGTAAAAAACGCAACACAAATACTCTTCTTGCAATCGCATAGTAGCTTTACTAGTAATTAAGAAAGGTTTGTAACCTCCAAATTATAAAACTGGAGAAACAGTATATTGTTATAGGCTATTTTTTCTTTTTGAAGAAAATGTATCTTGCTATTTCTTTTGAAAACTTGATAATATTCATACATTTCTTCCTGCGGTGTACATTATTAACTGGAAGCCAGTAAGTGGAACCCAAATGAACCACCAACATATTTTCCAGCACTGCCCTCAACATAATTTTGACACTTTTAAACTTAAGAAATGTTGGCTGAATTCAGTACATACATATAATATAATTTTCATCCCCTCTAAATAGCATCAAGAAAGGCAGAAGAAACATTCTGAATCTTTAAGCAGATAACTACAATTACTATAATCTTTTTATATCATCTCTTAGAACATATTTAAATTATAAATGCCATAGAAGGGTTTCAAAGATATAAAATTTCAAGTACAATTAAGGCAAGTGTCAGCTTTTTCTTTCTGTTTGTAACTTACCTACCTTTCACAAAACCCCACAAAGAAACATTTTGTCAACTAATAATTTAATAAATTTGACTTGTGATTTGAAGTGTTAAAACAAAGGTTTTTTTCAATACAAGTAATACAAGAGGGTTTTCTGCTGTACTGTTTCATAGCTCTTTCTCTGTAAAGAAACCTTATCTAATCCAGTTTTCATCCTTTAAAACTGCCTACACACTAATCTCTAGGGACAAATTTAATACTTTGCAACAAAGAGAATATATCCCTTTTCAGTTTGAATAGAGGAATTGTTAGGACACCGGTGAGGTATGAATAACATTATAATGCTGCCATTTACTTGGCAAAAGAAAAAGAAAGTCTCTTGTTGCAACCAAAGAAGAAGGCCTCCTTCTTTGGGTTAAATTTTTTGACCCCTGGTATATCCCCAGACACCTACGTTACTGTGCTATTTGGGTCTTCTACCTCTTGCGAAGTAAACACTGAGCAAATCTAAGTAAACAGTTTGTTTTAGTTGAAGATAGAAAGACTCCATTTAATTGAGTTTTGATGATAGATGTGCTCCAAATGGTGCAAACAACTTTGACATGGTAAAATAATATTGTCTTATGGCATGTGTAACACTACATAAAGAATCTTAGCTTAGCACTTTCTGAGTTTACAACATTTAAGTGAGAAAATGACAAAAGAAAGCCAAACTGTCAGAAACAGAAAAACCTTTAACAATCCTAAAATACAGACTATAATTCTCTTCTTTATTCATTTGATTTTGGGAATAATCTTTGCAGCAGAAGGAAAGGAATGAGAAAGCAGCTGAACTTTGTACTTGTGAAACTTAATTTTTCTGTGGTCCACTGCATATAGTTGAAAATAACACCTCAACTAACACTTGAGCATTGATTATATGATATGGTCGTGGGCAAGTAGTTGAGGGCAAGCAACATGCCAAGGAAAGTAAACTCTAACTGAAACAAATCCTTCATTTCTATTTGTTTACTACCACAGTTTATGGATTAGATTACATATGAAGTATATTATCATTAAAACCATGCATAGAATTTAAAAATCTTATATCAGTTTCTACATAAAGTATCTTACTCACTTGAAGTATTTATTGGAAACCAGCTTCTTGTGAAATGGCAAAATGCAGGTGTTAGATTACAGTTAAACTCAAAGACTAACATTTTTATTCTCTTACCTTTGCAGTACAGGTCATCCTTCTGCCAGCTTTTGAGAAATATTTCATATAGTATTTTTTCCTAGACATCAATTATATACATATATCCTCTTCATACAAACTTTTTTTTAACATTCAGAAGAGTCACTTGATTTTAGTCACATAACATAGCTAATCTTGTTTTTACCGTATTTTCATATATGTATTTATTACTTTGGATTCACAGGACCACATGATCCCCTTTAAACGGCAGGACAACAGTATCCTCTGGGGACAGATACAAAATTTCATGCAGTTTTAAAATCAGGAGAGGTTGATCCGTAGTAGAAAAAAAGAGTTTGGATAATTATTAACTATCATCCAACATTTGGATGTTCTCAAAATTATAGTATCCTAGTAAAGACCAAATAGTTTTGAGCCCTCATTCAACAAAACTAGAAAAGCAAATATGTCACTTACCCAATACTAGTAAGAAAGGTTGTAAATGTTTGGATATACTGTTTCTTACCAAGAACTTGCTCTCTTAATTTTCCTTTCCTTTTGTGTTTTCAACTTCTCTCTTACAACTGATTGTTGTATTTTATGTATCTAAATATTCTCAACTCTTCTACCTTAAAATGCAAAAGCCCTTGAACAGAACCTTTGCAAAACATATATAAATAACCAATAGCCCATGAAAAATACTTAAATTTATCAGTCATCAGGGAATTGCAAACTAAACCCTCAATTAAAATCTTACTCTAGAATTACTGAAATTTAAAGAGCCTGAAAACATCAGCTGCTAGTAAGAATGTGAAACAACTGAAACTTTTGTAACCTGCTACCAGGAAACTAAAATGATACAACTACTTTCAAAAACAGTTTGACATTTTTTTATAAAGTCAAATATATACCTAGCCTATGGCCCAGTAGTCCTAGAGAAATGACGAAACATGTCCATAAAACAACTTGCTCAAAAAAATTAAAAAATTGAAATGTTCACCAACAGATGACTAGGTAGAACACAGATGGTATATCCACAATGGAATACTACTCAGCAATAAAAAGCAACAAACTAGTGACACATAACAAAAATGATAAATCTCAAAAATATGTTGAGCAAAAGAAGCCAGTCAGAAAAGAGTACATACTGTATGCTTCTATTCATATGAAATTCCAGAACAAGCAAAGCTAAGCTATGGTGATAGAAATCAGAACAGCACTTTCCTTGAGATCTGACCTAAAATGGGCATGAAAGAACTTCAGTCTGGAGTGATGGAAATGTTCTGTACCATGGATGAGGTGATGGTTACAGGGGTGTATAGTTTTTCAAAACTATTTGAACTGTACACTTAAAATCTGTGTATTGTGTTTAAATTATAACGTAATTAAAAATGGAAAACAAGGTCCTGTTTGATTCCATATTTACCTGATAAAACCCATCTCTAACAGCCAAACTGCTTGAAAAAGTTACTTCCATTTACCTTCTTCATTTCCTTACCTTCTGCTCAGCTTTAAACTCAATCATTCATTACAGTAAGGCCCATATGCTATTCCTCCTATCCAGCTTTCTCTTTCTCTAGAGAATTTGGCCTAGCTAATGCCTACTCATTCTTTAGGTTTTGGATTAAACATCACCATCTCCTAACTCTCCAGACCATATCGAGTACTGTGGATGTGTATTTCCATAACACTCTCTGTTTCATAATACAGCGTTTATCATCTCTTTGTATAATTACTTGTTTAATTTATCTCTCTTTACATAAACTGAGCTATAGGCTCTGGTTAGGGATGTTTATTTTGTTCACTCCTGAATTCTCAATACCAAGCAAAATGCTTGCTGCATGATACCTGAAAAACTATTTGTCACATGAATAAATAAGTAAATGAAGGAACTATCTCCCTTACCTTTCATGTATTAATTGTATCACTCCTCCTTTGATTTATTTCAGTTTTTCCTTCCATAGTTCTAGTTTGGGCCCTCAATATCTCTTCAGTAGGCCATTAGTAAGTTCTTTACAAGTCTCTCTATCTTTAGTCTCTTATCTTCCTAACCTACATGAACATTGCTACAAGAAACATCCTTCTAAAAGGTCCATTAAATCAAGTTATTTTATACAGCATGGAATTGTTATTGCAGAAATATGAACTAAGCCATGTGTAGGAAAGAGAATAATCAGGGAAATTAGCCATGCCTGGGAGCTTAAAAATCTTTAATTACTTAATAAATAAATCAAAAACTTGTGGCATCATTTTTCAAGATCAATCCTTTGTTTTCCTTGTCAAAGTCCCTTGAGTATCTTTCTTCTATCCATCTCTACTTTCTCTTTACCTCTTGCTTGAACTGTTGCAAACCTCTTAACTTGTTGTCTGCCTCCAGTGTCTTTCCATTCTAGTGCATCTTCCAGACTCACCAGCATTATCTCCTCTTAAAATAACTTTGATCATATCTCTTCTGGTTTAAAATTTTTATTGTCTGCAAAATAACATTTGTAGCACTGTAACTGAGAATACAAGATCCTCTGTAATGCAGTTCTTAAAAAACCTTTGCACAGGCTGTTCTTTATTTTTCTAGCAGGTCCATTTCTTCGGTCCTCACCTGGAATACTCAGTGAAATGTCACACCCACAGTGGACTTATCCTAGCCTTCAGGCATGGCTAATTTCCCTGCTTGTTGTCTTTATTACCCTATGGCTTAGTTCATGTTTCTGCATTAACAGTTCCATGCTATGTAATGACTTTTTCTCTTTTCATGTTTGTTTTCCCTTGTTAATATTATGGATGCTTAAGGATAGCAACAATGTATTAATATTTTATTTTTATTCCCTGTACTTAGTACAATGCTTGGGGTAGAGAGGCTATCAATAAATATCTGTTAAATGAACACAGCAATGAATGATGAATCATACCACTTCTGAATACGCTTGGCCTCTTCACATGTTGTGCTTTTGCTTCTATGGCTTGCTCAGCCTAGAATGCCTGCCTGCCTTCTAATTCTGTGATTAGTGAAACTGTACACTTTTCAAAGGTCTGGTTCAACTGATTCCTTTGATGTGACACTTTCCGTGATCTCTTGAGTAATAATTAAGTATGTCTTCCTGTATGTACCTTGGGTGGCTGTTACTTATTTATACATTATTTAACTTAATAAATAATATTGTGAACTGGCTATGTGACAAGCATTTTATTTGCTGTGGAGCTTACAGTAGAGAAAGTGACCTGGTGGCAACCACTGAGAAGTTCACAGTCTAATAGGGAGATGTATTTGTAAAAATCTAGATACAATTCAGTCTGTTAAATGCTATAATCAAGGTGAGAATAGAATGCTACAAGATCGTAGAGCTTGGAGGAATTAATTTGACATGATTCATAGGCAATGATTCATAGAGTGGTTGAGATTTGAGCTGGTACTTGAAAAAAGCATAGGAGTTTGACAGGCAAATGGGTGGTTGTAAAGATGTTCCAGGAAGAAGAAACAGCCTCTGTAAATGAACAGATTCATGAAAAAGAACTCTGGAAACTGATTCACCCTTTCTTCCTCCAAAGTGACCTCTGAAACTAAGACTTGTCCTAAACTAAGCATATGACACTTTTGAACTCAAGCTAACAACTTACTAACTTTCAGCACTTAGAGACTCCAGTTCACCTCTCCAATGACTATACCTTGGATTTGGTGTCACTTAGAATAGTAAAGCTCTAAAATTCTTAATTACAGTATTCCCCTCTCATACTTCCAATTCTCCTACTTATTTCACCACACTTTTTTTCTGTACTTGTCATGATCTTATGACTCCTCAACTCACACCACCTGTCTTGAGGGTGTCCCTTCTTTCTTTGATTGTTTCCTGGAAGAAAGGTGCATTAAAAGAGTGGCTTCAAGATCTAGAAAAAATAGTAACCAGATCACTAATAACAAATATTATTGTAAACATTTGAACATTGAAAGTTTTGATTTGGCATTTTCCTGTTGCCAGTTAGAACATCTAAGGGTCACTTCAGATGGAGAGAACGATATTCTGAGTTACTTGAGTAGAATACTGTGGCCCTAAAAGGATGTTCCTGGAACCCATCAACTAGATAAAGGCTGAGAAAAAAGCAATTAAAAAAAAAGGACAATTAAGACTTGCTTGGGCTTCCTCTGGGGGGTTCATTTTCTCAGACAGGAAAGCTCTAAATTGAAATGAGTATACCATGTTAAACAAATTATATCTCATTTAACTAGATTACTTAACTAACTTCCAACTCTGCAACACATTGTTATGTATTTAGATATATCATGTGTATATATTTCTTTAATTAGCTTTAACTTTGTGATTGTACACAATATTTAGAAAACTACTGAAATAACACACTAAAGGTGGTATCCGGGTATTTTAAATAGCCTCTTATCTTAATATATATTGTATTTAAAATATATTAAGTATTAGTATTGTTCTAAGTGTTTGGCAGAAATAATATCTTAGAGTGAGCTGGGATTCAAACTGAGGCAATCTGGATTCAAAGCCTGGATTTACAGCCAACAGCTTTAAGGGAAAATCCTATACATCAAATCTCCCCATTTCTTCCACTTACTACCTATATTATCTTGAGTATGTAACCCAAGCCCTGTGAGCCTCAAGATGCCAAATATAGAATGAACCTACCTCTAAAGGTTGTTACAGATTTTAAATGAGCTTGTTGTAGATATTAAGTGAGGTTAAATGAGGCCTGAAAGTCAAACTTATGTCACATTTTATTCTTTTGAGGCAGTTATATAGTCCCACCCTAACCCAAGGGGAAGGGGCAATATTTTGCCTCTTGATGGGAGTGACAAGGTTATGGAAGAACATGTAGAACTAGAAATAGTTATAACCATTTTTGGGAAATACAATCTTCCATATTAATGAAGATTGTTGAGAAATTTTAGCTGCAAGGAACATATTCCCTTTGATTTATCTAGGGCTTTAGTATAAAGACAGTCATACTAACCTTTTACTTCTACACTTGATTCTCCACATCATTCAAGTGAAATCTTTAACTCAAAATTTTACTCCCTTTTCATTTCATTCCTTGGTCAAATAGAACAATTTAGAACTTTTCTTATATTCAGTGTGTTCCCTATATATGTAAGAAAAATACGTCATTCTAAGTTTATTTCCTTCCTTATTCAAGTTAGACCTCTTGAACCCTCTCTTTATCCCTGATACCTTATCCTTCCATTTAATCCACTCAACCAGTCTTCAAACCTAAATGGATGTTACCACCCACATTTTAATGGTGGTGTCTTTCCAGGAATTTGTTCTGTTTTCTTGTCTCACTGTACATGTTCATTTCACCCATGTTTTAACTATAATTAAATATGATAACAATGCCTATATTTCTATTTAAATATCTTGTCCTTTTGCCCCCAACTTGCTGTGTAATCTTTTCCATAATGAAAGAGATACCTGAATCTCAACATGGTGTTCAAACTTAATTCATGCTTTCTCTTTCTAAACTACTGTTTCTATATCTCTCCACACTCTACTAACCACTTCTTTTAATTCATAAATCTTGAACTTTGTCCTCTCTAATGTACTCTCTACTTTCTATTACTCACCACAACTAGTTGATTCTACTTCTTTAATATCTTTAAATAACATAACGTCCACTGTTCTGTCTCAGATTAGGGACTCATCATTTCTCAACTAGACTCCTTTATTCACTCCAGATCTTCCTTACACTTTCCACCTAAGTAATCTTTATAAAATATATGCCTTATATCACTTATCTTTAAAAAAATTACCAACAGTTCTCATAACCTACTGAATAAAGTACTAAGTCTTTATAATTTCTAACAAGACCTTGATTTTCTAGGCTCTACATATCTTTCCAACTTTATCAATATATACCTGGTATTGAGGCATACCCAGTGATTTTCTATCCTTCAAAATGTGCTGATCTGGGACTCTGTTTTTGGTTAGGCAGACTCCTTTTCACCTTTTCATGATAACCCCAAAAGTCCTTTTGATATTTATTTCAACAAGTGCTTCTTCCTCGAAAATGTATCTAATGCAATGTTTATGCAACCTGAATTATTTGCTCCTATGTGGCTCCCACAGAAATCTGTGGAAGTGTTTACTAAATCAAAACATCATACTATAATCATATTGTTGGTTTACTGGTTTACTTAAGAGTAGGAACTATGTCTCATTCTTATTTCTCTAGTGCCAATTGCAGTTTCTGTCACAATGTTGCAGCTTGATGAAAGTTTTTCTTAATGAATGCATGAATAGATTCTTACCTCAAATATTTTACTTCTTTCACATTTTAACTGAAACAAATCACTAGTAAACTTTATAAAAACTCTTTCACTAATTGTGCTTCTTTGTAAATTCTCATAAAAATGTTTTTGTTAGGGTTTGCATCATCATCTATCACGGTGGTAGTAATGAATCACTATTAAAAAGTCTGGTATTAAAACAGTAAGTATTTATTGCTCATGCATCCAGGTTGGTCAGTGGGTTGTTCTGTTGATCTTAGCTGGGCTTGCTCCTATATCTAGAGGTGGCAGGCTGTTTTAGGCTCATCTAGATGTCTTCAAATATTATTAGGGACTCTCAGTTCTTCTGAGAGTGTTTCTGGTCCTTCTCCTGGGCTAATCTGGGAATATTTTTTTAATGGAATTTTTATAAGAGAACAGAACTCAATATGTAAACCCATTTCTAGTCTGTGCTGATGATACCTTTGCTAACATTATATTGGCCAATTCATGTCACGTGACTAGCTCCAGAGAAGTAAAAGTTTGCTCCCTCCCTTCCCATGAAAGAGCATTTCAAAAACATAGCAAAGGATATAAGTAAATGTAATGCTTAAGAATTTGGACCAATATTGCAGTCTACCACAAGGCATTCCATCAATAAATTCACCAGTAACTATAGTTGACACCAGTAAGTGTACAAAGCATTCTAATAAAATGATATACAAGTTATTAATCTATGGCTCAAGTTACATATATAGGATAAGAGATATTTCATTATCAAAGAAGGAAACCATCAGAGCAACAGGAATAATTAAAGAAGGCTGTGTAGTGGAGAATGAAGAACTGGATTTTGAAATATTGCTAAGGTTTTGAGAGATGAGGAAGAAATTTCACATAGAACAATTCCTTTCTTTCATGGTATCATTAGTTTATCACATAAATTGCTTAGTATTCTTTATCTGGAAATTTGCAGACATCATTCCTAAATTGGTCTCAATGTGGTGATTGGTGCATTACAAGGGAATAACAACAGTAAATAATTCATAATCAAATCTCCCTTGAAGACATAAGTAAACATATAAATAACTATAATAAATTAGAAGGGAACATGATGACTTTGATTTGATTGACAAAACTACCTGATGCTTAGTCTCCAGGGAGACATCATCATGCATGGTGCAGATTTTCCACTGCAAATTAGAATTCTGTGCATGACTTTTCACTGAAGCTCGATTAACTTTGAATTTAAAAATGCTTTAGGGAACCAGGCTTGGGTTGATGAGAAGGAGAGTTATTAGTTTTAACCACAAAACAGAACATTTACAAACTATGTGGAAAGCCCATGATAAACCAGAATGAAACCAATCTTTCAGGAAGTAACTGTGTATAAGACGGTATGAAAAATATCTCAAGTCTTCTGGTAGCAGTTTTATTTAATTTTTAATTTTTGTTATTTTGTATCTATTTAAAAATTTCTGTTGCTATTTGGCTTTCAATACCTTTATTAACATAAAAATTTCAGAGTCTTACATAGGCATATTTTTGTAAACATAGAGGTATTTGTTTATACCAGGAGGAGGTAAGAAGAAATTTTCATACAAAACTATATATTTTGTAAAATAAGCTTCACTGAGCCATTAAAACTGAACATTTAATTTCCATATCTCCATTCCACCAGCCCCGTCAAATTTTGTGCTATACTCTAGTTTCCTTTTCCCTTCTTTTCTTCTCCCCTAGGACTTAAGCCTTTTTATAACTGTGGTTGAAATCACATGGAACCCAATGTTTACCTTTTTGTCTGTTCCCTTGGCACCTGAGGACTGTGCCAAAACTGCTACATTAATTTAAATAGCACGCTACTTTTAGAAATAGTAACTTTTATTCATTTATTCAGAGATGTTATTAATGAAGCAACAATGAAGTTCATTCAGTTTTTGGCAAGTGTTTCTCTTGGGGAAAAGGTGATTAAAAAAAACTCCAAGGGCTGGTTCATTTTTAGAACTTGTTTACAAGGTTACAACATGCTCCCATTTATCTGTCTAAGAACGTATTGATTAGTCATTCTAGGAGTATTCATCTCAGTTATAAAAAATGATCTGGAACATCACCTCGTGGGAGCATAAAATTCTGTGGATTCAGGGATGGTAGAAAAACGTTAGATAAAAGTCTGTAGTCTCTGGAGTTTGATCCCAATTCTGTCTCATTATAAACTTAACTTACATGTCTCTTAGATTTTTCTGGGTCTTAGGTTTTTCTAACAAATTTAATAAGGATAGTAAGTAGCACTCTTTTCATCATAGGGTTGTTGTGAAGAATAAATGGGATAGATAGCACACGTTCAAATATTTTTATTTATTTAAACATGTCACAGTGGAAAATTTCAACTATATCTATTTAGAGGAAACAATATAAAGAACTTCCTTGTACCCATTCCCAGCTTCAATGGATATCAATTCATGACCAGCCCGTGGCTCCTGTCCTTCCTCTGCATAGTTATTTTTAAGGAAATCCACAATATTTTATTATATCATGTGTAAATATGCTAGCATTTATCTTTAAAAACTAAGATTTCATAAAAATCATAGTACCAGTATCACAAGTACAAATAATTAAAAAGTAATTAATACATCAAATAACTAGTCAGAGTGCAAATTCTTCCTGTTTGATAAGTTTTTGTAACACTTTCTTTGAATCAAGATCCAGATAAGGTCCAATTAGTCCATATATTGCAGTTAAATGTTATTTTAAACTGTAAGTCACTCTCTATTTTCCATGCATTTTATTTGCTGGAGAAACTGAGTCATTTGTCTTGCAGACATGTTTCCTCATAGGTTGAAATGTATTTATTGTAATTTATAGGTATATATAGAGCCTTAGTAAGATTCAAAGTTTACTTTTTTCATGTTCTAAAATTGTATTCCAGGTATTATCTTGTAAGCAATGTTTTTTCTCCGCAGTTGTTCCCTACAATTTCTATTGTCTTTTCAACTAGCACAAAACCATATGATACACTAAACAAGGTTATACATCATAATGCTCTGAAACATACCTTCGCATGTATTTCTTTCATGACCAAGAAAGGATTACTCATTGCTCCCGCTCCCACCATGGAACAAGTGTTCAGAATTAGGGTTCTTTTTTATGTTTATTAAAAACATAAAAATTATAATTCAGAATTATGTTTTCTTTCCATCTTTGTTCCTTGTTTTCTTCTCCTTAATTATCTTTTTAAAAATATTAATTGTTCTTTTACTATCTGATTTGAACTTTTTAGTATTGCATTACCTATATATGTTTTAGATACTATTTTTTGTCATTTACACATGCTACAATTATTTTCTCCCATTTTATAGTTATCTTTTAATAAGTTAAGAATGTCTTTTGAGCAAAAGTTTAAACTATCAATGTAATATATATGTATCTGTATTATCCTTCCTTAGGAATTTTTTAGTTTTCTTTTTTAATCCCTATTCCAAAGCCAAAAAACCATTTTCATATATTTAATTTAAAGTTTTGCTTTTCATATTGAGATCTTTCTTCCACTTG
This sequence comes from Smutsia gigantea, assembly GCA_032199065.1. Lineage (NCBI taxonomy): Eukaryota > Metazoa > Chordata > Mammalia > Pholidota > Manidae > Smutsia > Smutsia gigantea. Next base: position 113,218 of record JAVSCE010018610.1, on the reverse strand, counting down.
GAGGTGCTTTATTGTGCATAGCGTGAGGTAGGTTTACATTGTTTTTCTCCATGTGAATAAACAGATGTTTTAGGGAGTCTTTTAAGGACTAGTCCTTCATATTCACAATGCTTTGTAATAAAGAGAATCTGTCATCTAGTAAAGTTCCCTATGGAAACATGTGTCTACATATTGGCTCTTTTTTGGTTCCATTGGTCTCTTGATAACTATTCCAATACCATACTGTCCTAATACCTGAAATATAGTTCTTGGTATCTTGGAGGAATGTTTCTCCACATAGTCTTGTTTAGGAATGTTTTGGCTATACTTGACTCTTTGCTCTTTCAACAAAATTTTGATGTCAAATTCTTTCTAAAAATCTTATTTGGATTTTTATTTGAATTACATAGAAGCTGTAGATATATTTGGAGAAATTGACATCTTTATGATTTTTTTATTTGTAAATGATGAAATTTCAGGAAATTTCATCATTATCTCTATAAGTGATTTCAACATCTTTGTCTATTTCTTTCTCATTAATATATACATTTTGTTGCTATTGCAAATGATATCTTTTAAGCATTATCATTTTGTTTTGATGTAAAACATTGAAATTGATTCTTTCATCTTTATCTTCTGTCTGACACTGCTAAATTTATTTTTAGTAGTTTGCTCATAGTTTCTTTGGGGTTTTAATGTAGACAATTAATTCATCTGCCAATAATAGTTTTATTTCTACTTTTCCAATTCTTAGGCATTTAATTTCATTTTCTGATCTGACTGAGATCTAATAGTGTGGTGATAGATGTATTCTTAACTTGTGTCTAAATTTTTAAAAAGGTGTTATTTACTTTATTAATTACAGCATTTTAAAGCCTTATTTTTTAAAGTAGTTTTAGATTCACAGCAAAGTGAAGAGGTATCCTCTGCCCCTAAATATGCATAACTTTCCCCATTATCAACATCCCCCATCAGTGTGGTACATTTGTTACAACTGATGAAATTACATTGATGCATCATCAACCAAGGATCTTAGTTTACATTGAGGTTCACTCTTGATGTTGTACATTTTAGGGTTTGGACTGTGTATAATGAGATGTAGCCACCATTATAGTTTCATACAGAGTGGTTTCACCACCCTAAAAGTACTCTGTGCTTTGCCTATACGTCCCTCTCTCCACCCAACTAGAAACCACTGATCTTTTTACAGTCTCCATTGTTTGCCTTTTCCAGAATGTTGTATAACTGGAATCATACAGTATGTATCCTTTTCAGATTGGTTGGTTTCACTTAAGAATATGCACTTAAGTTTTTGCATGTCTTCTCATGGCCTGCTGGATCATTTCTTTTTAGCACTGAATAATACTCCAGTTTCTGCATGTACCACAGTTTATTTATTCATTCACCAACCGAAGGACATCTTGGCTGCTTCCAAGTTTTGACAATTATAAATAAAACTGCTATAAACATCCAGGTGCAGTATTTTGTGTGGCATAAATTTTCAACTCCTTTGGGTCAATATTCAAGGAGTGTGATTGCAGTATGACATTGTATGAGTACTTCTAGTTTTGTAAGAAATTGACAAACAGTCTTCCAAAGTGTCTGTACTGTTTTTCACTTCCACTAGTAATAAATGAGAGTTCCTGTTATGGCACATCCTTGTAGGCATTTGGTTTTGTCAGTGTTCTGGATTTTGGCTCTTCTAATAGGTATGTAGTGTATCTCACTGTTTTAATTTATATTTCCCTGATAATATATGATGTGAAGCATCTTTTCATGTTTATTTGCCATCTGTGTATCTTCTTTGGTGAGATGTCTGCTAAGATCTTTGGCCCATTTTCTCCTCTCCTATTTCAGAAAGGATGGCTGAGTGGGCTTAGTTGGGTATTTCCTTTCCCCGGGCAGTTTAGGTTCTGACAATACTCAAGCAGATAATGCTCTAGTAAAATTGTTTTTCCTGAAGGCAGGCCTTGTTAAGAACAGAGAGCTCTGGAGTATTTTGTTTTCCCCTTTGCCTGACAGAGCCAGAGGAAAATTTTCTCTGTTATTTACTGTAGGAATCTGGTCAAGGTCCTGGAGGCAAATCTCACAATAGTGTGAGGCCCTCCAATTACTGGGTCCCCCAGAGTTTTTAACTTTAAGGGTTGTCAACACTGAGCCTCCCCAAGTGGTCACTTACAGTTCAGGTTTTTTTTCCTTTGGTCCTGGTTCCCTGGGCAGTTTCTGCTAGTGTCTGCTCAGGAAAGCCGTGACTCCCTAGATTCATCCATCCGTCTCTCTGCTCCTGCAGGCAGTGGTTTGCCTTGTGCCCTTTCCTCTCACAGATACAAGAGGAGTTTATTTTCAGTCTGTTGAGTCTCTTACTTGCTAGGACAGAGTGGTCATTTCCAAGCTCATTGCATGTGGAACCAGAAAAATGGTATCTAATTTTTTAGGGTATGCTTCCAAAGTTCCCAAATGAAAATGATGTTTGCTGTAAGCTTCTAACAGGTAGCTTTTACAGAAGTTATCTCTTACTGCTAGTCTGCTACGTGTATTTTTTTTATTAATATACAATTACATGAGCAACATTATGGTTCCTAGACTCCCCCCATTATCAAGTCCCCACCACATACCCCATTGCAGTCATTGGCCATCAGCGTAGTAGGATGTTATAGAATCACTACTTGACTTCTCTGTGTTACACTGCCTTCCCCATATCTCCCCACCCACCACACCCCCACTATATTATGTGGGCTAATTGTAATAGCCCCTTTTCCCCCTTATCCCTCCCTTCCCACCCATCTTCCCCAGTCCCTTTCCCTTTGGTAACTGTTAGTCCATTCTTGAGTTCTGTGAGTCTGCTGCTGTTTTCTTCCTTCAGTTTTTTCTTTGTTCTTATACCCCACATATGAGGACAATCATTTGATACTTGTCTTTCTCTGCCTGGCTTATTTCACTAAGCATAATACCCTCTAGCTCCATCTATGTTGTTGCGAATGGAAGGATTTGTTTTCTTATGGCTGAATAATATTCCATTGCGTATATGTACCACCTCTTCTTTATCCATTCATCTACTGATTGTCACTTAGGTTGCTTCCATTTCTTGGCTATTGTAAATAGTGCTGTGATAAACATAGGGCTGCATATGTATTTTTGAAACTGGGCTGCTGCATTTTTAGGGTAAATTCCTAGGAGTGGAATTCCAGGGTGAAATGGTACTTCTATTTTGAGTTTTTTGAGGAACCTCCATATTGGTTTCCACAATGGTTGCACTAATTTACATTCCCACCAGCAGTGTAGGAGGGTTCCCCTTTCTCCACATCCTCGCCAACATTTGTTGTTGTTTGTCTTTTGGATGGCAGCCATCCTAACTGGTGTGAGGTGATATCTCATTGTGGTTTTAATCTGCATTTCTCTGATGATTAGCGATGTGGAGCATCTTTTCATGTGCCTGTTGGCCATCTGAACTTCTTCTTTGGAGAAGTGTCTATGCATGTCCTCTGCCCATTTCTTAATTGGATTATTTGCTTTTTGTTTGTTGAGGTGTGTGAGTTCTTTATGTATTTTGGATGTCAACTCCTTACCGGATATGTCATTTATGAATATATTCTCCCATACTGTAGGATGTCTTTTTGTTCTACTGATGGTTTCCTTTGCTGTAAAGAAGCCTTTCAGCTTGATATAGTCCCACTCGTTCATTTTTGCTTTTGTTTCCCTTGCCTGGGGAGATATGTTCAAGAAGAAGTCACTCATGTTTATGTCCAAGAGATTTTGGCCTATGTTTCTTTCTAAGAGTTTTATGGTTTCATGACTTACATTCAGGTCTTTGATCCATTTTGAGTTTACTTTTGTGTATGGGGTTAGACAGTAGTCCAGTTTCATTCTCTTACATGTAGCTGTCCAGTTTTCCCAACACCAGCTGCTGAAGAGGTTGTCATCTCCCCATTGTATATCAAAGGCTCCTTTATCATATATTTATTGACCATATATGTTTGGGTTAATGTCTGGATTTTCTATTCTGTTCCACTGGTTTGTGGGTCTGTTCTTGTGCAAATACCAAATTGTCTTGATTACTGTAGCTTTGTAGTAGAGCTTGAAGTCAGGGAGCATAATTCCCACTGTTTTATTCCTCCTTCTCAGGATTGCTTTGGCTATTTGGGGTCTTTTGTGGTTCCATATGAATTTTAGAACTATTTGTTCCAGTTCATTGAAGAATGCTGTTGGTATTTTGATAGCTATTGCATTGAATCTGTAGATTGCTTTAGGTAGGATATCCATTTTGACAATATTAATTCTTCCTATCTGAGAACATGGGATGAATTTCAATTTGTTAGTGTCCTTTTTAATTTCTCTTACGTGTGTCTTGTAGTTTTCAGGGTATAGGTCTTTCACTTCCTTCGTTAGGTTTATTCCTAGGTATTTTATTATTTTTGATGCAAATGGGAATGGAATTGTTTTCCTGATTTCTCTTTCTCTTAGCTCATCATTAGTGTATAGCAAAGCAACAGATTTCTGTGTGTTAATTTTGTATCCTGCAACTTTGCTGAATTCAGATATTAGTTCTAATAGTTTTGGAGTGGAGTCTTTAGGGTTTTTTATGTACAATATCATGTCATCTGCAAATAGGGACAGTTTGACTTCTTCTTTACCAATCTGGATGCCTTGTCTTTCTTTGTTTTGTCTGATTGCTGTGGCTAGGACCTCCAGTACAATGTTGAATAACAGTGGGGAGAATGGGCATCCCTGTCTTGTTCCCGATCTTAGATGAAAAGCTTTCAGTTTCTCGTTGTTAAGTATGATGTTGGCTGTGGGTTTGTCATATATAGCCTTTATTATGTTGAGGTACTTCCCTCTATACCCATTTTGTTGAGAGTTTTTATCATGAATGAATGTTGAATTTTGTCAAATGCTTTTTCAGCATCTATGGAGATGATCATTTGGTTTTGTTCTTCTTTTTGTTGATGTGGTGGATGATGTTGATGGATTTTTGAATGTTGTACCATCCTTGCATCCCTGAGATGAGTCCCACTTGATCATCATGTATGATCCTCTTGATGTGTTTTTGAATTTGGTTTGGTAATATTTTGTTGAGTATTTTTGCATCTACGTTCATCAGGGATATTGGTCTGTAATTTTCTTTTTTGTTGAGGTCTTTGCCAGTTTTTGGTTTTAGAATGATGCTGGCTTCATAGAATGAGTTTGGAAGTATTCCCTCCTCTTCTTCTATTTTTTGGAAAACTTTAAGGAGAATGGGTGTTATTTCTTCTGCATATATCTGGTGAATTCAGAGGTGAATCCATCTGGCCCGGGGCTTTTGTTCTTGGGTAGTTTTTTGATTACTGATTCAATATCTTTGCTGGTAATTGAACTGTTTAGGTTTTCTGTTTCTTGCTTGGTCAGTCTTGCAAGGTTGTATTTTTGTAAGAAGTTTTCCATTTCTTCTAGGTTTTCCAGCTTGTTAGCATATATATTTTCATAGTATTCTCTTATAATTCTTTGTATTTCTGTGGTGTCTGTCCTGATTTTTCCCTTCTCATTTCTGATTCTGTTTATGTGTGTAGATTCTCTTTTTCTCTTAATAAGCCTTGCTAAGGGTTTATCTATTTTGTTTATTTTTCCATAGGACCACCTCTTGGTTTCATTGATTTTTTCTATTGTTTTATTCTTCTCAATTTTATTTATTTCTTCTCTAATCTTTATTATGTCCCTCCCTCTGGTGACTTTGGGCCTCATTTGTTCTTCTTTTTGCAGTTTCAATAATTATGTCTTTAGACTATTCATTTGGGAATGTTCTTCCTTCTTTAAATAGGCCTGGACTTTGCTGTGTCCCACAGAAGTTGTGGCTTTGAGTTGTTGTTCTTATTTGTCTACATATATTGGTTGATCTCTGTTTTAATTTGGTTGTTGATCCATTGATTATTTAGGAGCATGTTGTTAAGCCTCCATGTGTTTGTGAGCCTTTTTGTTTTATTTGTACTATTTATTTCTAGTTTTATACCTTTGTGATCTGACAAGTTCGTTTGTAGAATTTCTATATTTCTGAATTTACTGAGGTTCTTTTTGTGGCCTAGTATGTGGTCTATTCTGGAAAATGTTCCATGTGCACTTGAGAAGAATGTGTATCCTGTTGCTTTTGGGTGTAGAGTTCTGTAGATGTCTGTTAGGTCCATCTGTTCTAGTGTGTGGTTCAGTGCCTCTGTGTCTTTCCTTATTTTCTGTCTGGTTTATCTGTCCTTTGGAGTGACTGGTGTATTGAAGTCTCCTAAAATGAATGCATTGCATTCTGTTTCCCCCTTTAATTCTGTTAGTATTTGGGTCACATATGTCGGCGCTCCTGTGTTGGGTGCATATATATTTACAATGGTTATATCCTCTTATTGGACTGACCTCTTTATCATTATGTGATGTCCTTCTTTGTCTCTTGCTACTCTCTTTGTTTGAAGTCTATTTTGTCTGATACAAGTACTGCAACACCTACTGTTTTCTCCTTGTTTGCATGAAATATCTTTTTCCCACCCTTCACCTTTAGTCTGTGTATATCTTTGGGTTTGAGGTGATTGTCTTATAAGTAGCCTATAGATGAGTCTTGCTTTTTTATCCATTCTATTTCTCTGTGTCTTTTGATTGGTGCATTCATTCCATTTACATTTAGGGTGATTATCGATAGAATGTACTTATTGCCATTGCTGGCTTTAGATTCATGGTTACCAAAGGTTCAAGGGTAGCTTCTTTACTATCTAACTTAACACTCTTGTAAGCTATTATAAACACAGTCTGATGATTCTTTATTTCTCTCCCTTCTTCTTCTTCCTCCTCCATTCTTTATATACCTGGTGTTTTATTCTGTACTCTTTTTAAAAGTGCTTCCATCTAGAGCAGTCCCTTTAAGATATCCTGTAGAGGTGGTTTGTGGGAGGCAGATTCCCTCAGCTTTCATTGTCTGGGAATTTTTTAATCCCTCCCTCAAATTTAAATGATAATCATGGTGGATACAGTATTCTTGGTTCAAGGCCCTTCTGTTTCATTATGTTAAATATATCATGCCATTCTCTTCTGGCCTGTATCGTTTCTGTGGAGAAGTCTGATGGCAGTCTAATGGGTTTTCCTTTGTAGGTGATCTTTTTTCTGTCTCTAGCTGCCTTTAATACTCTGTCTTTGTCTTTGATCTTTGCCATTTTAAATATTATGTGTCTTGGTGTTGTCTTCCTTCGGTCCCTTGTGTTGGGAGATTTGTGGGCTTCCATGGTCTGAGAAACTATTTCCTTCCCCAGCTTGGGGAAGTTTTCAGCAATTATGTCTTCAAAGAAACTTTCTATCCCTTTTCTCTCTCTTCTTCTTGTGGTTCTCCTATAATGCGAATATTATTCCGTTTGCATTGGTCACACAGTTCTCTCCACATTCTTTCATTCCTAGAGATCCTTTTATCTCTCTCTGCCTCAGCTTCTCTGTATTCCTGTTCTCTGATTTCTATTCCATTAATAGTCTCTTGCACCTTGTCCAGTCTACTCTTAAGCCTGTCCATCGCTTGTCTCATTTCTGCATTGTCTTTCCTCACTTCCTCTCTTAGCTCTTGCATATTTCTCTGTAGATCCATCAGCATGGTTATGACTTTTATTCTGAAAGCTTTTTCAGGAAGATTGTGTAAGTCTATCACATCAGGCCCTCTCTCTGGGGTTGTCTGGTTTATCCTCTGTCTTTTCATAGCAGTAGAAGTGGTCGCCACGTGTGTCAGCTGGGAGAACAAAGTCCCTTCCTGCTTGTTGTTCTCCTTGCTCTTCTCTGGGGCCTGAGCTGGTTTCCCGCACACCAGGTGGCAGTCTCTGGGATAATCCCCTGAGCTGCCTGTATGCGGGGCCGCCTCAGCCTAGCCTATAGCACTGCGGGGGTTTGCAGTCTCATTGGGTGCATTCTGGTCCCCTTGGTGCCTTCCAGACCTTGTTCTGGGTTCTGGGGCCCTTCCCGTTTAGCTGCACACAAGGTGGGAGGAGATTCTGTGAGGTTGCTGGGGGTAGGGCTGCTCTCCTGCTATTCCGTAGCTGTGGCGGATCCACCGGACCCTTTGCGGTGCTGGCAGGGGAGGAACGAATGGCAGGCTGCTGATCTCTGTGGGAAGCCTCAGCATGGTTGCTTTGGCAGGCTGCCGGCCATGGGGTCCAAAATTCCCCAAGATTCCCAGCATACAGGGCTGAGTGTGCTGGGATGATTTTGTTCTGCTGTTGGGCCCTTGTAACTTTAAGACTTTTTAAAAAAGCGCCTGCTTTTCTTTTCTCCTGGGGAGCCAGCTGAGGGGACCCGCTTGCTGTCTCCGTCTCAGATCCTGCTCTTCTGTTTCTCTAATCTCCGATACACCATGCGACGTGTGTCTGTGCTGCCGGTTCAGATCACCAGGGCTGGTTATTTTGCCGGCCTGTGCTTCCACGCCCTCCCCACTCTGATTCTTTTCCTCCCACCGGTGTGCTGGGGTTGGGGAGTGCTCGGGTCCTGCCAGGTCACGGCTTTGTATCTTACCCGCTTCGTGAGGCACTGAGTTCTCCGAGATGTAGCTGAATAGTTGTATTTGTTGTATTTTCACAAATATATATGGCTTTGGGAGGAGATTTCCACTGCCCTGCTCACGCCGCCATCTTCCCAGAAGTATGTATAAGAGATTTTTGCCTATATTTTTTTGTAAGAGTTTTATGGTTTCATGACTTACATTCAGGTCTTTGATCCATTTTGAGTTTACTTTTGTGTATGGGGTTAGACAGTAGTCCAGTTTCATTCTCTTACATGTAGCTATCCAGTTTTGCCAACACCAGCTGTTGAAGAGGCTGTCATTTCCCCATTGTATATCCATGGCTCCTTTATTGAATATTAATTGACCATATATACTTGGGTTTATATCTGGGCTCTCTATAGTCTGTTCCATTGGTCTATGGGTCTATTCTTATGCCAGTACCAAATTGTCTTGATTACTGTGGCTTTGTAGTAGAGCTTGAAGTCAGGGAGTGTATTTCCCCCTGCTTTATTCTTCCTTCTCAGAATTGCTTTGGCTATCAGGGTCTTTTGTGGTTCCATATGAATTTTAGAACTATTTTCTCTAGTTCATTGAAGAATGCTGTTGGTATTTTGGTAGGGATTGCATTGAATCTGTAGACTGCTTTAGGGAGGATGGCCATTTTAACAATATTAATTCTTCCTATCCATGCGCACAGGATGTGTTTCCATTTATTGGTATCTTCTTTAATTTCTCGCTTGAGTGTCTTGTATTTTTCAGAGTATAAGTCTTTCACTTCCTTCGTTAGGTTTATTCCTAGGTATTTTATTCTTTTTAATGCAATTGTGAATGGAATTGTTTTCCTGATTTCTCTTTCTACTAGTTCAACGTTAGTGTATAGGAATGCAACAGATTTCTGTGTATTAATTTTGTATCCCAAAACTTTGCTGAATTCAGATGTTGGATCTAGTAGTTTTGGAGTGGATTCTCTAGGTGTTTTTATGTCCAATATCATGTCATCTGCAAAGAGTGACAGTTTGACTTCTTCCTTACCAATCTGGATGCCTTTATTTCTTTGTGTTGTCTGCTTGCCATGGCTAGGACCTCTAGAACTATGTTGAATAAAAGTGGGGAGAGTGGGTATCCTTGTCTTGTTCCCCATCTTAAAGGGAAAGCTTTCAGCTTCTCGCTGTTAAGTATAATGTTGGCTGTGGGTTTGTCATATATAGCCTTTATTATGTTGAGGTACTTGCCCTCTATACCCATTTTGTTGAGAGTCTTGCATCATGAATGGATGCTGAATTTTGTCGAATGCTTTTTCAGCATCTATGGAGATGATCATATGGTTTTTGTCCTTCTTTTTTGTTGATGTATTGGGTGATGTTGATAGATTTTCGAATGTTGTACCATCCTTGCATCCCTGGGATGAATCCCATTTGATCATGATGGATGATCTTTTTGATGTATTTTTAAATTCGATTTGCTAATGTTTTGTGGAGTATTTTTGCACCCACATTCATCAGGGATATTGGTATGTAATTTTCTTTTTTTGTGGTGTCTTTGCCTGGTTTTGGTATTAGAGTGATGTTGGCCTTGTAGAATGAGTTTGGGAGTATTCCCTCCTCTTCTATTTTTTTAAAGATTTTAAGGAGGCTGGATATTAGGTCTTCACTAAATGTTTGGTAAAATTCAGCTGTGAAACCATCTGGGTCAGGAGTTTTGTTGTCAGGTAGTTTTTTGATTACCAGTTCAATTTCTTTTCTGGTAATCAGTCTATTTAGATTTTCTGTGTCTTCCTGGGTTAGCCATGGAAGGTTGTATTTTTCTAGAAAGTTGTCCATTTCTTCTAGATTATCCAGTTTGTTACCATATAATTTTTCATAGTATTCTCTGATAATTCTTTGTATTTCTGTGGTGTCTGTAGTGATTTTTCCTCTCTCATTTCTGATTATGTTTATGTGTGTAGACTCTCTTTCTTTCTTGATAAGTCTGGCCTGGGGTTTATCTATTTTGTTTATTTTCTCAAAGAACTCGCTCTTGCTTTCATTGATTCTTTCTATTGTTTTATTGTTCTCAATTTTTTTTATTTCTGCTTTAATCTTTATTATGTCCCTCCTTCTACTGACTTCGGGTCTTATTTGTTCTTGCTTTTCTGGTTTCATTAATTGTGAGTTTAGGCTTTTCATTTGGGATTGTTCTTCTTTCCTGAGGTAGGCCTGTATTGCAATATATTTCCCTCTTAACATGACCTTCGCTGCATCCCAGATATTTTGTGGCGTTGAATTATTGTTGTCATTTGTCTCCATATATTGCTTGATCTCTGTTTTTACTTGGTCATTGGTCCATTGATTATTTAGGAACGTGTTTTCAAGCCTCCATGTGTTTTGGGATTTTTCATTTTCTTTGAGTAATTTATTTCTAGGTTCAAACCTTGGTGATCTAAGAAGCTGGTTGGTACAGTTAAAATCTTTTTGAATTTACAGAGGTTCTTTTTGTCTCCTAGTATGTGATATATTCTTGAAAATGTTCCATGTGCACTTGAGAAGAATGTGTATCCTGTTGCTTTTGGATGGAGTGTTCTGTACATGTCCGTTAGGTCCATCTGTTCTAGTGTGTTGTTCAGTGCCTCTGTGTCTTTCCTTATTTTCTGTCTGGTTGATCTGTCCTTTGGAGTGAGTGGTGTGTTGAAGTCTCCTGTAATGAATGTATTGCATTCTATTTGCCCTTTAATTCTTTTAGTATTTGTTTCAAATCTGTAGGTGATCCTGTGTTGGGTGGAAAGATATTTTTAATAGTTATATCCTCTTGTTGGACTAACCCCTTTATTATTATGTAATGTTCTTCTTTGTCTCTTGGTACTTTCCTTGTTTCAAAGTCTATTTTATCTGATACAAGTGCTGCAACTCCTGCTTTTTTTTCCCTGTTAGTTGCATGAAATATCTTTTCCCATCCCTTTACTTTCAGTCTGTGTATGTGTTTGGGTTTGAAGTGAGTCTCTTGTAGACAGCATATAGATGGGTCTTGTTTTTTATCCATTCAGTGACTCTATGTCTTTTGATTGGTGCATTCAGACCATTTCCATTTAGGGTGATTACCGATAAATATGTACCTATTGCCATTGCAGGCTTTAGATCCATGTTTACCAAAGGTTCAACGGTAATTCCCTATTACTCTCTAACAGTCTAATTTAACTCACTTCGTATGCTATTGCAAACACAAACTACACAACCTAAAGATTCTTTTTCTTTTCTTCCTCCTTTTTCTTCCTCCTCCATTCTTTGTATGTTATGAATCATATTCTGTACTCTTTGTCTATCCCTTGGGTGACATCTATTTAGCCTTTGGAATATTTCCATCTATAGGAGTCCCTCCAAAATGCACTGTAGATGTGGTTTGTGGGAGGTAAATTCTCTCAGATTTTGCTTATCTGAAAATTGTTTAATCCCTCCTTCAAATTTAAATGATAACCTTGCCAGGTAGAGTATTCTTGGTTGAAGGCCCTTCTGCTTCATTGTATTAAATATATCATTCCACTCCCTTCTGGCTTGTAACGTTTCTGTTGAGAAATGTGATGAAAGCCTGATGGATTTTCCTTTGTATGTGACAATATTAATTCTTCCTATCCCTGAGCACGGGATGTGTTTCCATTTATTGGTATCTTCTTTAATTTCTCTCTTGAGTGTCTTGTAGCTTTCAGAGTACAGGTCTTTCAGTTCCTTGGTTAGGTTTATTCCTAGGTATTTTATTCTTTTTGATGAAACTATGAATGGAATTGTTTTCCTGATTTCCCTCTCTGCTAGTTCATTGTTAGTGTATGGGACTGCAACAGATTTCTGTGTATTAATTTTGTATCCCGCAACTTTGCTGAATTCAGATATTAGATCTAGTAGTTTTGGAGTGGATTCTTTAGGGTTTTATGTACAATATCATGTCTTCTGCACACAGGAACAGTTAAACTTCTTCCTTGCCAATCTGGATGCCTTTTATTTCTTTGTGTTGTCTGATTGCCATGGCTAGGACCTCCAGTACTATGCTGAATAAAAGCGGGGAGAGTGGGCCTCCTTGTCTTGTTCCTGATCTTAAAGGGAAAGGTTTCAGCTTCTTGCTGTTAAGTATAATGTTGGCTGTGGGTTTGTCATATATGGCCTTTAATATGTTGAGGTAATTGCCCTCTATACCCATTTTGTTGAGAGTTTTTATCATGAATGGATGTTGAATTTTGTCAAATGCTTTCTCAGCATCTATGGAGATGATGATGTTGTTTTTGTCCTTCTTTTTGTTGATGTGTGGATTTTGTTGATGGATTTTCAATTGTTGTACCATCCTTGCATTCTTGGAATAAATTCTACTTGATCATGATGGATGATCCTTTTAATGTATTTTTGAATATGGTTTGCTAATATTTTGTTGAGTATTTTTGTATCTATGTTCATCAGGGATATTGGTCTGTAATTTTCTTTTTTTTGTGGTGTCTTTGCCTGGTTTTGGTATTAGTGTGATGCTGGCTTCATAGAATGAGTTTGGAAGTATTCCCTCTTCTTCTACTCTTTGGAAGACTTTAAGGAGGATGGGTATTAGGTCTTAAGTAAATGTTTGATAAAATTTAGCGGTGAAGCCATCTGGTCCAGGGGTTTTGTTCTTTGGTAGGTTTTTGATTACCCGTTCAATTTCATTGCTGGTCATTGGTCTGTTCATATTTTCTGTTTCTTTCTGGGTCAGCCTTTCAGCCTTGGAAGGTTGTATTTTTCTAGAAAGTTGTCCTTTTCTTCTAGGTTATCCAGTTTGTTAGCATATAATTTTTCATAGTATTCTCTAATAATTCTTTGTATTTCTGTGGTGTCTGTAGTTATTTTTCCTTTCTCATTTCTGATTCTATTTATGTGAGTAGACTCTTTTTTTCTAGATAAGTCTGGCCTCTGATTCATCTATTTTGTTTATATTCTCAGAGAACCACCTCCTGCTTTCATTGATTCTTTCTGTTGTTTATTCTTCTCGATTTTATTTATTTCTGCTGTTATCTTTATTATATCCCTCCTTTGACTGACTTTGGGCCTCATTTGTTCTTCTTTTTCTAGTTTTGTTAATTGTGAGTTTACACTGCTCATATGGGATTGTTCTTCTTTCCTGAGGTAGGCCTGTATTGCAATATACTTTCCTCTTACCAGCCTCCGCTGTGTCCCACGGATTTTGCGGTGTTGAATTATTGTTGTCATTTTTCTCCATATATTGCTTGATCTCTGTTTTTATTTGGTCATTGTTCCATTGGTTATTTAGGAGCATGTTGTGTAGCCTCCATGTGTTTGTGGGATTTTTCATGTTCTTTGCATAATTTATTTCTTGTTTTATATCTTTGTGATCCGAGAAACTGGTTGGCACAATTTCAATATTTTTGAATTTGCTGAGGCTCTTTTTGTGGTCAATATATGATCTATTTTTGAAAATGTTCCATGTGCACTTAAGAAGAATGTGTATTGTGCTGCTTTTGGGTGTAGAGTTCTGTAGATGTCTGTTAGGTCTATCTGTTGTATTGTGTTGTTCAGTGCCTCTGTCTCCTTCTTTATTTTCTATCTGGTTGATCTGTCCTTCAGAGTGAGTGGAGTGTTGAAGTCTTGTAGAATGAATTAATTGCATTCTATTTCTCCTTTTAATTCTGTTAGTATTTGTTTCACATATGTAGCTGCTCCTGTGTTGGGTGCATAGATATTTATAATGGTTATATTTTCTTGTTGGATTGACCCTTTTATCATTATGTAATGTCCTTCTTTGTCTCTTGTGACTTTCTTTGTTTTGAAGTCTATTTCATCTAAGTACTGCAACTCCTGCTTTTTTCTCTCTATTAGTTGCATGAAATATCTTTTTCCGTCCCTTCACTTTTAGTCTGTGTATGTCTTTGGGTTTAAAGTGAGTCTCTTGTAGGCAGCATATAGATAGGTCTTGTTTTTTTTTATCCATTCAGTGACTCTATGTGTTTTGATTGGTGTATTCATTCCATTTACATTTAGGGTCATTATCTATAGGTATGTACTTATTGGCATTGCAGCCTTTAGATTCGTGGTTACCAATGTTTGATGGTTAACTTCCTTACTATCTAAGAGTCTAACTTAACTCACTTAATATGCTTTTACCAACACAGTCTAAAGGTTCTTTTTTTTTCTTCCTCTTTCTTCCTCCTCCATTCTTTATATATTAGATATTATATTCTGTGATCTTTGTCTATCCCTTGATTGACTTTGGATATAGCTATTTTAATTTTTGCATTTGCTTAGTAATTAGCTGTTCTACTTTCTTTACTGTGGTTTTATTACCTCTGGTGACAGCCATTAAACCTTAGGAACACTTGCATCAGTAGCAGTCCCTCCAAAATACACTGTAAAGATGGTTTGTGGGAGGTAAATTCTCTCAGCTTTTGCTTATCTGTAAGTTGTTTAATCCCTCCTTCAAATTTAAATGATAATATTGCCGGATAAAGTATTCTTAGTTCAAGGCCCTTCTTCTTCTTTGCATTAAATACATCGTGCCACTCCCTTCTGGCCTGTGTGGTTTCTGTTGGGAAATCTGATGATATCCTGAAGGGCTTGCCTTTGTATGTGATCTTATTTCTCTTTCTGGCTGCTTTTAATAGTCTGTCCTTATCTTTGATCTTTGCCATTTCAATTACTATATGTCTTGTTGTTGTCTTCCTTGGATCCCTTTTGTTGAGAGATCTGTGCATCTCCATGGCCTGAGAGACTATCTCCTTCCCCAGATTGGGGAAGTTTTCAGCAATTATCTCCTCAAAGACACTTTCTATCCCTTTTTCTCTCTTCTTCTTCTTCTGGTACCCCTATAATGCAAATATTGTTCCGTTTGGATTGGTCACACAATTCTCTCAATATTCTTTCATTCTTAGAGATCCTTTTTTCTCTCTGTGCCTCAGCTTCTTTGTATTCCTCTTCTCTACTTTCTGTTTCATTTATTTTCTCCTGTACCGTATCCAATCTGCTTTTAATACCCTCCATTGTGCTCTTCAATGATTGGATCTCCGACTGGAATTTATTCCTGAGTTCTTGAATATTTTTCCTTACCTCCATGAGCATGTTAATGATTTTTATTTTGAACTCCCTTTAAGGAAGCATCATGAGATTGATGTCATTTAAATCTTTCTCAGGAGTGGTATCAATAATTTTACTGTGAACCAGTTTTCTTTGGCATTTCATATTTGTATATGGCACCCTCTAGTGCCCAGAAGCCCTACTCCCTGTAGCTGCTCAGCGCCTGAAGCAATGTTGGGGGTCACAGGGGAGTGGTATTGGTGCCTGGGGGGAGGAAAGAGCTGTTTCCTTCTACCCGGCCGCAATGCATATCTCCACTGCCTGAACCAGTGGGCCAAGCACACAGGTATAAGCGTCTATGCTTTGCGTTTGTAGTTCCTGTAGACAGATCTTCCCTCTGGGTAGCCTAATGCCAGGGTAGGGTTTGCCAGTTGCGAGCCAGGTGTGACTGGCCTTGAGAAAGGTGCAGTAGGCTTCCTATCATGGAGGAGGTCCTTGGAGCTGTGTAGTCAGCCAGGGAGCTGGAGCACCTGAAGATTGTCTAAGAAGGAAGATTTCTTTTTCCTCCTTAAATATGAGAGTCTGTATGGCAAAGCTCCATGCCTGCTGGGCAGAGTGCACCCGGACAAATTCGTCAACCCGTCCTCTCTCCTGAGCAGTAAGCTCGTGCAATCCTTGCCCTTTTAGCTGCCCTCTTGCTAAGGGCTTCCTTGTTAGGAAGTCTCTCAGACTGCCTGCCTTTCTTTTGTCCCAGAGCAGCTGGATATGGATTTCTCCTTTCCACAAGTATCTGGAATCTCAGTCTCTTCAGGAATTCTGCCTGTCTTAGCTTTCCAACTCTGTAATCATGAGAGTATCATGCAAGCACCATGAAATGTAGGTTTATGCTCCCAGAGCAGATCTCCGGAGTTAGGTATTCAGCAGTCCCAGGCCTCCACTCCCTCTCTTCTCCGTTTCTCTTACTCCTGCTAGTGAGCTGGGGTGGGGGAAGGGCTTGGGTCCCACCAGGCCACAGCCTTGGTATGTTACCCTGTTCTGTGAGGTCTGCTCTTTTCTCCAGGTGTATGCCATCTGGTGCAGTCCTCTTTCCTGTTGGTCTTTCAGGATTAGTTGTATTAATTATATTTTCATATTATATGCGGTTTTAGGAGGAAGCCTGTGTCTCACCTCTCACGCCCCCATCTTTAATCCAATCTCTTATTTGCATTATTCATCATTGTATTCATCCTTGAAGCTAAAGAAGAACTCCTTGTTATAGAGGATATATTTGATGTATTCAGATTCAGTTAAATGCATTCATTTAGAGGGTAAATTCATAATAATTTAGAATTGCTAGGTCTTGTTTTAGACAATTTGTGTCTCCAATTGCTATGGTTTTATGTGTTTATGAAGTAGAATCTAAATAAATAATGATAACAAGAAATAGAATGAAGTTACTTCAATTCTGTCATGCATTCTAGGTTACACTCAGCAGAGATTTTAAATTTGTATATTTAAAATTTTAAACAATGAAATATAGTGTGAAGTGCTAGGTTGGTGTAATATTGCTTTTGTTGAGTGAAAAGTTTCAGTTCCAACATGAAACCTTGTATGGAATTTGAATAATTCCTCTAAAATAGAAATGTAATTTTTATTAATTAGTATTCTTTTTATTTAATTGCCTTTGCTATTAAATGTAACATTATTCATTAGCGTAACAAATATGTAGATACAAGTTTTTCCTTTTTTTAAATAAAATATACTAATGCAATTTAGAAACATTATTTCATTGTTTATTCTGGTTTTTCTATCCTTGAATTAAAAATTTTTTTCTACTGGTGTGATTGTATATAAGTTCAATAAAATATAATATTCACTGTTGGGTTGTCTTTTCTGGCTACATTTTTTGTTATTTTATTTCATGATTGTTACTATTATTGTGTCAAAAGAGGGGTATGTTAACAAGAAACCATCTGTTCTAGATGTCAGATATGCCAGGTTTACCACTACTGTGTCAATCCTCTCTAATTATCTTAGTTTCTCTCTTTGGGGGATTTTGTTTTTATCTTCATTATCTCCTTCCTTCAACTGTCTTTGAATTTATTTTTCGGTTCTCCTAACTTCTTAAGTGGTATGCTTAACTCACTAATTTTCAGGATTTTTCTCTAGGCTTTAGATTTTTAAACAAAATTTTAATGTTGCAATTTGGCAAGAGTGTCTTCTTATGATGAAACTTTTTTCATTCATAATAATCTTCTTTATTATATTTTATATTGCATCTTCTTATGTCTACTAACCACTTACTGAATGCTCACCACACACACACACCAACATACTAGGTGATGCAGGTGCTACTAAGTTCCAAAGGGTATAACCTCTAACCTAAAGGGTATTGTATTTATTGTTAACAGTTAGTTTGTGAGGAGTCCTCTTGACACTGTTGCTTGTCTATACCCAGCTATCACAGAGGGTGGTAGATAGAGACAGGTGCTTAGAGATATGAGTAATGATGGGCACTGGGCCTGAGCCTGGATATGGGCTTATAGAAACTGTATTTGTTTTACCAACATATTTAATCTTCCACCAGAGTCCTCAGTTACATTGCTGACCTTGCCATGGTTCCAGCAATTCTTCCTCACGTTCCATAAGCTTTCCATTATTGTTGACTTCCAGTCTCTAATCTCCTGAGTTTTAAAGGAAGCTTGAATTGCTGGTATACCTGAAAACTGAAGGATGGGAACAGGGAAGGGAAATGATGTTTATAGAAAAAAATTAGAAGAAATGGTGAAAATTCATATCCCAAAGAAGGAAAGGAACCACCTTACCTCTCAGTTTAGTGATTTAGGGTTGTTATTTTTTACAGACAATGGGAGAAGAGATGGGAACAGGAGGCAAGAAGTGCCGTCCACATCAGGTTCAATTTTATTTTTTTGGCAAAAATAATTTGTAGATGGTGTTGGGTACCTCTACTGAGAGGCACATAGTGTTAGTTAACCTTTTTTTTAGATTCATATTTAATTAGCTTGTATAAATTTGTGATATTTTAATTTTATCATTTTGTCCTCTACCTGGAATCAACTATTTCTCTAAGAAATATTGATTCCTTTTAGTTAGAAATTTCAGTTAAAGAACACAGATTAAGGGTACATATTTTAACTATATTGTTCACTCTTTCAAGACCTTTTGGAAGACAGAGGTAGGAAATACATATTCTCGTTGTGTGTATATATATATATTATACATCGTAAATTTTTATTGGTAATTGAAATTCACATTCAGGGCAGGATCTTACAATTCCATTTTATTTCTTCTGTGACTAAATCCTAGTTTTTTCAGAACACCAATATAATTACCCAATTGCTTTATCTTATGATATACATGACATCCCAGAAGAACAATATTGACACTAACTGAACACAAATTACAAAAAGTTTTTGCTGTTTATGGTGACTTTAGAGGGTATCCCACTAGGAATATTCAGTAAAATCACCAGTTACTTGGAGTAGTTCTTCCTTGTGTGTTGTGCCATCAATTTGATACCTGGCTTTTATTGTTAACTTATAGGAAATGCTTTTTGAAATTAATTTTGTTTTAAAATAATTTAAAATATTTCTGTGGGTTTCATAAATTTGAAATTTATAAAACAGGATGTATTAAAAAATGTTCAGTTTTTATCTGTCCTCTCTAGTACCTCTTCTTCTAAAGGAAAGCTTTATGTATTTAACTTATGCTTGTTCTATAGCATTTATTTTTTAATTTTATAATATAAATTTTATATTACTGTGGTATTGCAATGTAATTTTTATCATATAATTACATACATGTACATATATCACTTCCTTAGTTAAAAGCTTGCATACTACACGTACTATTTTCCACCCTGATATTTTCACCTGTCTTGGAAATCATGCCATAGTAGTGAGAAATAGTCCTCATTACATTTCATAGCTGCACTGTAGTCCATTGTTTTGATGGACATTTGCTTTGTTTCAAGTCTTTTGCTATTGCCAAGAGTGCTATAATAAATGAACTTGTGTATATTTTACCAGTATATTTTGATATAGTGTCCCAGAGTGGGATTGCTGAGTCAAAGGGAAATATGTATGAAATTTTATTAGATATTGCCAATTCCTCTCTTTAGGGGTTATGATATTTTGCATTCCCACCTGCAATATATTAGAATGCCTGTTTCTCAACAGCCTTATCCATGTGTTTCCCAATAGTCTTACCTATACCTTACAAACTTTTGTATCCGTATCCAGGCTGATAGGTGAGAAATGGTCTTGAAGTATGTTCTTTTTTTATAAGAAAGAGTAAACATTGTTCATTGTTATAGACCATGTAGGGTTTTTGGTGCTTTTCTTCTTTATTATTAGAAGTCAATAATGTATTAAGGACACTACCCCTTTACTTTTGATATGATTGTGAATTTTTTCTCCAGTTTGTCTTTTTACTTTGCTCGTGGTACTTTTTCCTTGTAAAAGATTCTTAACAGTTTAGTAAGTTTTGCCACTTTTCCCTTTCTTCCTTCTGGATTTTCAATTACAGTTAGGGAAGTTTTCCCCAAACACAAATTATAAAGCAGTTCATCTGTTTCTTCCAGTTTTTGTTTTGCTTTATTTTATTTTTTTGACAGTCAACTGTCTGATCCTTTTGGAACTTATCCTGTTGTATAATGTGGAAAACTGATTGACTTTCATTGTTTTCTACCTGGCTATCATCATTTAGTCACCCTAGAATGGAGGACTCCATCTTCTCTCTGCTTGTTAAGAGATACTGCCTTTCTGGTATACTGAATTTTTATATGCATTTAAGTCAATTTCTTCCTTGCCCTCTCCTGAAAACCTGTTTTTTTTGTTGTTGTTACAAGACAAAAATTTAATGAAAATTGGTCAGTGGGTATGTACTAGTCCAGAGGGCTAAATAGTTACATGGGACTGTATTAGAAATTTAAAATAGATGCTGAAGTATATGTTACATGTGATCATCATCTGATTCATCTTCTTCCTCCAAAGATTCCTTAGCATATTTTTCTGTTTCTTCCCTTGTATCTTTTGGAACAATTTCATGTCTTCCTTCAGTTATTTTACTAATATTTCACTAATCCAGTGAGCTCTAGTTCAAAAGCTTTATCCTTAACCTCATCACGTACTATGTAAATTATTTTTTAGCTTCTTCTTGGCATTAAAATAGAGACTGGTTCCTTATATTAAGGATGAAGGTGTACCTGCATTATGTCCTCAGAACTATCAGGATCACAAACATAAACATGTATGCAAAGAATTTACAGCTTTTAAAAGATAAATTTTCATGTGAATGCATCTCTTGCTCCATGTGTCTTTAACATAGAGACTATGACCACAGATCCTATATCTAACTGAGCTGTTGTGTTGTTGGGTGTTCCTACATATATCAGTTCCTCAAGGCTGAAGGTTATTATTTAATTATTAAAAACATAGTATCTAAAACATATAGTGGAGTTGTTTATTACGGCAAGCTGAATCATTGGTATACATTTAATAATGCACCTATTTTAATTCTGTTAGAGCTTTGAGACTAGTCCTTTTATCCATTTTGTCTTGCAACAAACAACATGCAAAATGGACTATACCTGCAACATGTTTTTCCAAATCGCATCTAATTGAAAGATTCCCCATTAGCAAGTTTTTTTTATCAGTACTGTAAACATATGCACATTCAGGTTATTGCTGTGTTCTTCTGATTGCCTATGATTTACTGGAAAGCAACCATTTTAAACAATAGCAGAAAGGAAGAAAAGGGGAGAAATCTCTTGCAACTTTAGGGCAAATGAAGTAGAAAAGCACTCTCTCGGGACTTCATTATAAATGGTTAGCACAATCATGCTAAATGGAATTGATATATTTATATTGTTTTATTCAAGTTTTATTACATTCTATTGTAAAACAATGAAATGCTTTAATAAATCATCAGTTCATTTTTCTTGTTTTATTTGAAATAGCTTTGGCATATTTTAGCATATCATTTTTAGAGTAGCAAATAAGTCTAATGTATAACATTAATAAACGGTGATAGACTTTACTATAAATATTGCATCTGTTGCCAAGAAAAGTTACATACAAAAACAGAGCATTGCAAACAGCAGTTCAGTAATTCTTTTGGTAGTAGAGACACGGGCCTTCTGTATCATTTTAAGTATCTTTGCACTACTTGACCCTCTGCATTTAGGGAATATTGTTTTTTATACATCAACAGTTTGCTGGGTTTAAGGGACTATCACCCTATATGTGGTGTTATGCGAGCCCAGAAAACCAATTGAGCAGTTTTCCCCCTTGTGTTTTATTTGAGGGGGAAGACCTGAGGACTGAGGAAAAGCTGTGACAAACTTTTCATGGGTGCAATCATAGCCAGATAGTGTCATGAGAAGAAATTTATACAGTCAAGGCAGTGAAATAAAATATTTACATATAACATGAAATAAAAACTACAGATTGAAAGGTTTCCACAGACTAAATTATTTTGTATTCTGGAAACCTTATTGTTGTTTGTTGAAAATAAGTATTTTAGTAATAAAATATATAAGAATTCAAAATATTTTTTCTGGTACTGTTTGATGTATCAAAGCAGATACCAGTTTTATTAGACTGGGACTACTTCATGATTATCAAACTACATTCTGAATTTTGTGTAATTTCATTTATATATTCTATGTCAATTCAAAGAAAGTTGGAGGCATTGAAAAGCACACAGATACCACAAAATCAGAAAAACCACATCAACCACCATTATTTTTCTTCTGCTGCCTTCATCCATCCTAAACTCTATGATAAATTTGGCAAAAGATTATAATTTTTTTTACATACAAGAAGATAAAATATTTTATATTTTATTTGAGTTAAAGTAACAGGACTTGACTCTCTAAATGCTATTTCTACTAACTTAGCAGATGTTTAGATTAACTTCAAATACTATATATTCTTTCATTTGTGACTACCAAATTCCTGAATATATCAAGAATTTTAAGGTAATATGACAGAAAGATGACATGAGTGTAGGTGATTGTGAAAAGGTGAAATAGATGAGCTGAGTGAAAAGTTGCCCACTTCATTTGTTATGAACAGTTTCTGGAAGTCCATTTTCTCTCCCTGTGTCTTCTTATCCAACATATTTCCTTCTTATTAGCCTGATTATTTGAGGGATTGAAATTCCTGAATTTAGGTAATAGAGACATGGGCCTTTTGTATCATTTTAAGTATCTTTGCACTGCTTGACCATCTGCACTTGGAGAACAGTTTTTTATATGTCAAAAATTTTCTGGGTTTAAGGGAAAAACACCCTATATGTGGTGTTATGAGTGCCCAGAATATCAACTGAGCAGTTTTTCCCCCTTGCATATTATTTGAGAGGAAGAATTGAGGCCTCTCTCAACTTTTCTTTAAAATACACATACAGTCAAAAAATAATAATATGTTATGTTAATAACTAGAAGTCAATTTATATTTTCAAACATGAATAAGTCAGTAATCTTCAGCTCAGACATGATATACTTAACTGGTAAATTGATAGGTGGTGGAAGCATTCTGAGAATGGATTTCTGCTTAAAGAGTGGGGACCTCAGTGGGATGCTGCAGCAGAGACCTCTTCATGTGGAAATGCACACCTCAAGGGTAGGCTCTAATAAATTTGCTCCCACACTGTTATGAACAACTGTCATGTTCAGTCTTTTACTCTTTTGGTTTCATGTTTTCCGTTCTCAAATATACTTCAAAAAAACGAAGCTCTTTAAAATCAAACAAGGTAAAGTGAAAAATCTTTTCATGCAAGGTGGCATATATATTTATATGTGTATATGTATATTTTATTGAAGTATAATTGATATATATTAGTTGGTCAACATCATGAATTTGACAATTATACACATACAAAATATTCATCATGATAAATTTAGTTACCATCTGTCACCATATGAAGTTATTACAACAGTAGTTCCCTATGTTGTGCTTTTCATTCCCATAAATTAGTGATTTTATGATTAGAGGTTTTTGCCTCTTTATCCTCTTCACCTATTTTGCCTGCCCTCCCCTTTCCCTCATGACAACCACCAGTTTGTTCTCCATGTATATAAATGTATTTGTTTTGTTTGTTCATTTGTTTTCTTTTTTAGATTCCCCACAAGTGAAATCATACGGTACTTGTCATCTTAATTTCAAGCTTTTTACAAAATAAGAAAAAGCAAATATTTTCACTTGATATATTTTCCTTTATCTACCATCTAAAATTGTTCTTCCTTTCATTGGCAAACTTATACACTGAGTGCCCAAAGTTCACTGTCATTCTTTTATTGATATCCATTGTCTTATAACAGTTTGCATCTTGTTTCAGACCCCATCATACTATTAGAATTTCCATGCTGAAGAATTTGTATCACCAAAACAATGTTTGTTCTTTTCTCTGACTTTATTCATTGTTGTTGTTAAGCTTAAAGAGCAGACATTTATTTCCCACATTTCTGGAGGCTGGAAGTCTAAGATTACCAGCATTGTTGGTTTCTGGTGAGACCTCTCTGCCAGGATTGTAGGCTGCTAATTTCTAGTTGTGTCCTCACACAAAAGAGAGATAGTTAGCTCTCTGTCCTCTTATAAGAGCACTCATCCCATTTATGAGGGTTCTATCCTTTGGAGCTAATTATCTCCCAATAGTCTCCACCATCAGGTTAGGGGGTAGATTTCAACATGTGAATTTTGGCATAGTCTATAAGAACTACCAGTCTTAATGTCCCATGTTATTCCCAGCTCATTGATAAAATTTTTACTGACTCTTCCAGCCTTTTTCCATCTCTGAAATTCTATGACATATGGAGTTCCTACTACACAATTTTGTACTTAACTATATCCCATACTAAATTGTTCATCACTGTTTCATAACTACATAATGTGAGTACTATCAGGACTTCATCTGTGGATTTTAGTAACTCATTGGCTCTAACTTACATATGTAACACTGCAGGACTGAGGTACCACCTCCTAGGATCTTCAGTATTTCTGGGGCCCTTAGGGGCATTGTAATGTGCTCAGGAACAAGACTGCTGCCACATTCTTCTGTGCTAGCCATTGGATGGGGTGCCTCGACATGGCCACCACTGCCAGAGAAGACCCCTCAGTGGGGGCTGTATTTCGTTCTTATATCTGCTGTTCTGTTAAGCACAGGGATTTCTACTGATGGATTCTTTGACCTCTTAGTCAAAACTGCAGAAGTATTTATGAAATAATAGAATGGTAAAAATGAGCTTTTTCTCTAACTTCATGCTGAATTTAATTACTTGCTCCCCATTACCTCCCCACCCTAAAATACATTTGTTTATGCTCTAAGTATCATACCGTCTTGCCTGGAAAATCATCTGAAGTTTTTCTCTCTAATTTCACTTCCTAAAAGCACACAAAAATGGTTCCTTCCAGGAATGAATGGTTCTCTATCTTTCTCTTTCCTCCCCTGTGTTTTCCCCGTGAGTTTGTGCACAAAGCAACTTCCCTCTCTTATTAGCCCTGATTTCTTCTTAGACAAAAATACTAAAAGCCTTCATGTAAATTAACAATACAAATAAAGATAGGGGTTGGGGAGTGAAGAAAGGAGTTACAAGCCGTCCCACAAAATTTCCACTTGTGTTTGTCTTAGAAACCTCATTACATATTTCATCTTGCTTTCCAGTTTGGTTGACATGTTACCTTAGGGGTAAGGTCTCTGTTTTCTGCAAATGGTAAGTATAAGATAAATACTGGGTTTATTGATTAGAAATACAATTCTGAGGACATTTTTTAAGCATCAAGTGGAAAAGTGTGCAAAATAAGTGAGAACCATCCAAACCAGAGATTTTTGTTAATCTGTGAAATTTTTTCTAGTATAATTTCACCAAAAACTATCCTGTAGTCACTATTCTCTGAGATTGCATTATGAAAATGTAGCAAATTTAGGGTTTTGAGATTCCCCAAACTAAGTAGTCTGACCCCAGTTGAACAACCCTTAGAGTGACTGGTACTTATTTATTATATCATTCTGATGGAAAACACATACATTTACCATATTTTGGAGGTGAAAGAGGATGTGGGTCTTTTACATTAAAGCAAAACCTGTTTGAACTCATAGAAAAACAAGGAACCATAGGAATGGACATCAAGGACCAGAAATGGCAGTGAGGATTTAGAAGACTAAATTCCTGCAAGATTTTTGAGGATGATTCTCTGTGTCATATAGGTAAACCTTATTATATGCATGTATGCATGCATATGTGTAGGTGTGTAATGTGTGTACTTCTCTCATTTGTATTTTGCAAAGCAATTTCATGTTTATGCTATAGTACTTTGATAGTACTGAGGGGTGGAGGTTCTAAGATATGAGTTACAAGATATAGTAGTATTCTTTACGTTCTATCCTTGCTTTCTTACCAGAATGAAAATTATCATGACCAACTTTTCAAATGATACTTTATCATGTAAATAAGAAATTATATGAACTATTCTGAACTCTTTGGAGAGAGGACAACTATTGAAAGTTTTAAGATGACCATTTTATTCTTCATGAATAAAAAATAATCACTACTCTTAGTATAATAATTGACCCATTATTCATTGTCATTCCAGGCCATTAAAAAAACAGATTTTAAAGCTTGACTGCCCATATGTTTTAGTTGGCATAATTAATGAACATCTGCCAGATGATGTACTAATTCCATGTCTTTAGTTTTTATGACAGGTGAGTCTCTTTTTTCTGAAGCAAGTGTATTTTATACTCTATTCATCCATCACCCAAGGTGAGGGTTTCAGGAGGGAAAGGATGATGATAATCATAATTCCCTATTACAAAAAACTATTTCTTAATTAGATTTGTTAGCATGTTCTCTTTAGTATACACATTTCCATTTGGGTCCCTAATAGATCAGTTTTTGAAATGAGCACTTCTGTTATCTTGTTATATATTGTATAGAGGAATACGAAGCCTGAATGTAAAAGATAAAGAATCCATCAGCTAGTGTAATTAACTCACACTGCTTCTTTCACTCATTTCTTTCCTACTTAGGCTGACCAGGCACGCTGACAGGGGTCCTTAAGTGTTAGAGTTCCTCTAACATGTGCTGTATGTATGGGAAGAGGAAAGATAATGCAAGTTGAGAGTATTGGTGAGTGTGAGTTATCAGTATGCCAGAAAGGAAGGAGTGTTCTCTGGATTGGTAAAGGAAATCTTCAATTACTTGGTATAGAATACAGAACCAATCAAGAGAAACTGTGAAGATAGGAGAGTAGAAATAGTAATCCAAAGAGAAGAAAATTGGAAGAGTGATTTGGATAAAATCTGGAGAAGGCATTTCCTAAGAATAGACATTTACTTGTTACTGGAGGGAAGCACTGCGCCACAGCTCATCTTTTCATTGTCGAAAGCATTTGACATGGCATTTTTATACTGAGGCATTGAATAAATAAATATATATATATTTTTTAATATATTTTTGAATGAATGCTTACATTACAAAATTCCACATACTATTTTTCTAAAAAAGAATAGATTTTATTGTTTCCAGCTTACCATTGGTTTCCATGGACAATAAAGTGGTATTTAACTTACAACTATATTTTTAATGCAAAACCCCAACCATTATATCTTTATCTTATAGAGAAAATTTTTAATTGCTGAGTAATGCCATTTTCAGTAAAAGAGAGTCCTGATCTGTCTGCATAGCTTTCTGAATGGTCATCTTTATCCACTTTTTATTCTAGAACTTAATTAGTATCAGAAATGTAATTACTTGCATGTTATCAAAAAAACATCAATTCTCAGAAAATCCTTTTTTTATACTTCTTTATCTTTTTATACATCTTTTGCTCATCTCTATCATCCTTATTAGGTACTTTTAAGTGAATCATGATTTAACTCTTCCTGTCTATGTGTTTTCTGTCTTGGTGTTTGGGGCAGGGGCAAACTAGCAGATACTAGTAGACAAAGCAGCTTCATTTTGTTGAGACCATCTTCTGGAAGCTTGCAAGCTCCTACTCCTTTTCTATGACTCTGAAAAGAATATCCTTTGCTCTCAGGTCTCTCTATATTTAATTTAATTCATAATCCTGTTTCCTTAATTAATTAATTATTTTAAGTTGAACAGTGGGAAAGTTTTATTTGAAGTCATGCACTTAAAGAAAGGAAAGTGAGGGTGTCCTCAGAGGAGGTGTGCTAAAAGGCTGGGGTTTCTGTCTTTTAAGCATTTTTCAGGAGTATGACAAAAGGCCAGGAGGTATAAACTTGTCAAGTGGTCTCAAGATGCTAATGTCTGGTGAGAGACACTATATCTCCTCTCCTCTGTTATCAGTCCTCTAGCTAGTTTTATTTATTTATTTATTTTTTAATAATTTATTTTGGTATCAATCTACAATTACATGTGCAATATTATGGTTATTAAACTACCCCCTTCATCAGGTCCCTCCCACCAACCCCATTTCAGTCACTGTCCATCAGCGTAGTGAGATGCTATAGAATCACTACTTGTCTTCTCTGAGTTGTACAGCCCTCCCCGGGCCCCCCCAACATTACATCTGCTAGTTGTAATGCCCCTTTTTCCCCCTTATCCCTCCCTTCCAACCCATCTTCCCCAGTCCCTTTCCCTTTGGTAACTATTAGTCCTTTCCTGGGTTCTGTGAGTCTGCTACTGTTTTGTTCCTTCAGTTTTTTTCTTTGTTCTTATACTCCACATATGAGTGAAATCATTTGATACTTGTCTTTTTCTGCTTGGGTTATTTCACTGAGCATAATACCCTCTAGCTCCATCCATGTTGTTGCAAATGGAAGGATTTATTTTCTTCTTATGGCTGAATAATATTCCATTGTGTATATGTACCACATCTTCTTTATCCATTCATCTACTGATGGACACTTAGGTTGCTTCCATTTCTTAACTATTGTAAATAGTGCTGCAATAAACATAGGGGTGCATCTGTCCTTTTCAAATTGGGCTGCTGCATTCTTAGGGTAAATTCCTAGGAGTGGAATTCCTGGGTCAAATGGTATTTCTATTTTGAGTTTTTTGAGGAACCTCCATACTGTGTTCCACAATGGTTGAACTAATTTGCAGTCCCACCAGCAGTGTAGGAGGGTTCCCTTTTCTCCACATCCTCGCCAACATTTGTTGTTGTTTGTGTTTTGGATGTTGGCCATCCTCACTGGTGTGGGGTGATATCTCATTGTGGTTTTAATCTGCATTTCTCTGATGATTAGCGATGTGGAGCACACTTTCATGTGCCTGTTGGCCATCTGAATTTCTTCTTTGGAGAAGTGTCTATTCATGTCCTCTGCCCATTTCTTTTTTTTTTCTTTTTTTTTTAATATAATTTATTTTATTATCATTAATTTACAATTACATGTGCAATATTACGATTATTAAACTACCCCTTCATCAGGTCCCCCCCACCAACCCCATTACAGTCACTGTCCATCAGCGTAGTGAGATGCTATAGAATCACTACTTGTCTTCTCTGAGTTGTACTGCCCTCCCCGTGCCCCCCCAACATTACATCTGCTAATCGTAATGCCCCTTTTTCCCTCTTATCCCTCCCTTCCCGCCCATTTTCCCCAGTCCCTTTCCTTTGGTAACTATTAGTCCGTTCTTGGGTTCTGTGAGTCTGCTGCTGTTTTGTTCCTTCAGTTTTTTTCTTTGTTCTTATACTCCACATATGAGTGAAATCATTTGATACTTGTCTTTTTCGGCTTGGCTTATTTCACTGAGCATAATACCTCTAGCTCCATCCATGTTGTTGCAAATGGTAGGATTTGTTTTCTTCTTATGGCTGAATAATATTCCATTGTGTATATGTACAACATCTTCTTTATCCATTCATCTACTGATGGACACTTAGGTTGCTTCCATTTCTTGGCTATTGTAAATAGGGCTGCAATAAACATAGGGGTGCATCTGTCCTTTTCAAATTGGGCTGCTGCATTCTTAGGGTAAATTCCTAGGAGTGGAATTCCTGGGTCAAATGGTATTTCTATTTTGAGTTTTTTGAGGAACCTCCATACTGCTTTCCACAATGGTTGAACTAATTTGCAGTCCCACCAGCAGTGTAGGAGGGTTCCCTTTTCTCCACATCCTCGCCAACATTTGTTGTTGTTTGTGTTTTGGATGTTGGCCATCCTCACTGGTGTGAGGTGATATCTCATTGTGGTTTTAATCTGCATTTCTCTGATGATTAGCGATGTGGAGCATCTTTTCATGTGCCTGTTGGCCATCTGAATTTCTTCTTTAGAGAAGTGTCTATTCATGTCCTCTGTCCATTTCTTAATTGGATTATTTGCTTTCTGTTTGTTAAGGTGCATGAGTTCTTTATATATTTTGGATGTCAACCCTTTATCAGATATGTTTTTTATGAATATATTCTCCCATACTGTAGGATGTCTTTTTGTTCTAGTGGTGGTGTCCTTTGCTGTACAGAAGCTTTGCAGCTTGATATAATCCCACTTGTTCATTTTTGCTTTTGTTTCCCTTGCCCGGGGAGATATGTTCATGAAGAAGTTGCTCATGTTTATGTCCAAGAGATTTTTGCCTATGTTTTTTTCTAAGAGTTTTATGGTTTCATGACTTACATTCAGGTCTTTGATCCACCTTGAGTTTACCTTTGTGTATGGGGCTAGACAGTAGTCCAGTTTCATTCTCTTACATGTAGCTGTCCAGTTTTCCAACACCAGCTGCTGAAGAGGCTGTCATCTCCCCATTGTATATCCAAGGCTCCTTTATCAAATATTAATTGACTGTATATGTTTGGGTTAATGTTTGGATTTTCTATTCTGTTCCACTGGTCTGTGGGTCTGTTTTTGTGCCAATACCAAATTGTCTTGATTACTGTGGCTTTGTAGTAGAGCTTGAAGTCAGGGAGTGTAATTCCCCCTGTTTTATTCCTCCTTCTCAGGATTGCTTTGGCTATTCGGGGTCTTTTGTGGTTCCATATGAATTTTAGAATTATTTGTTCCAGTTCATTGAAGAAAGCTGTTGGTAGTTTGATAGGGATTGCATTGAATCTGTAGATTGCTTTAGGTAGTATAGCCATTTTGACAATATTTATTCTTCCTAGCCAAGAGCATGGGATGCATTTCCATTTGTTAGTGTCCTCTTTAATTTCTCTTAGGGGTGTCTTGTAGTTTTCAGAGTACAGGTCTTTCACTTCCTTCGTTAGGTTTATTCCTAGGTATCTTATTCTTTTTGATGCAATTGTGAATGGAATTGTTTTTTTGATTTGTCTTTCTGTTAGTTCATCATTAGTGTATAGGAAACTCTGCCCATTTCTTAATTGGATTATTTGCTTTTTGTTTGTTAAGGTACGTGAGTTCTTTATATATTTTAGATGTCAACCCCTTATCGGATACGTCATTTATGAATATATTCTCCCATACTGTAGGATGTCTTTTTGTTCCACTGATGGTGTCCTTTGGTGTACAGAAGCTTTTCAGCTTGATATAGTCCCACTTGTTCATTTTTGCTTTTGTTTCCCTTGCCCAGGGAGATAGGTTCATGAAGAAGTCGCTCATGTTTATGTCCAAGAGATTTTGGCCTATGTTTTTTTCTAAGACTTTTATGGTTTCATGACTTACATTCAGGTCTTTTATCCACCTGGAGTTTACCTTTGTATACAGGGTTAAACAGTAGTCCAGTTTCATTCTCTTACATGTAGCTGTCCAGATTTGCCAACACCAGCTGCTGAAGAGGTTGTCATCTCCCCATTGTATATCCAAGGCACTTTTATCAACTATTAATTGACTGTATATGCTTGCGTTAATGTTTGGATTTTCTATTCTTTTCCACTGGTCTGTGGGTCTGTTTTTGTGCCAGTACCAAATTGTCTTGATTACTGTGGCTTTGTAGTAGAGCTTGAAGTCAGGGAGTGTAATTCCCCCTGTTTTATTCCTCCTTTTCAGAGTTGCTTTGGCTATTCAGGATCTTTTGTGGTTCCATATGAATTTTAGAATTATTTGTTCCAGTTCATTGAAGAAAGCTGTTGGTAGTTTGATAGAGATTGCGTTGAATCTGTAGATTGCTTTAGGTAGCATAGCCATTTTGACAATATTTATTCTTCCTAGCCAAGAGCATGGAATGAATTTCCATTTGTTAGTGTCCTCTTTAATTTCTCTTAGGAGTGTCTTGTATTTTTCTGAGTATAGGTCTTTCACTTCCTTCGTTAGGTTTATTCCTAGGTATTTTATTCTTTTTGATGCAATTGTGAATGGAATTGTTTTTCTGATTTCTCTTTCTGTTAGTTCATCGTTAGTGTATAGGAAAGCAACAGATTTCTGTGTGTTAATTTTGTATCTTGCAAATTTGCTGAATTCAGTTATTATTTCTAGTTGTTTTGGAGTGGAGTCTTTAGGGTTTTTAATGTACTATATCATGTCATCTGCAAATACTGACAATTTGACTTTTTCATTATCAATCTGGATGCCTTCTGTGTCTTTGTTTTTTCTGATTGCCGTGGCTAGGACCTGCAGTACTATGTTGAATAACAGTGGAGAGAGTGGGCATCCCTGTCTTGTTCCCGATCTTAGATGAAAAGCTTTCAGCTTCTCGCTGTTACGTATGATGTTGGCTGTGAGTTTGTCATATATAGCCTTTATGATGTTGAGGTCCTTGCCCTCTATACCCATTTTGTTGAGAGTTTTAATCATGAGGATGCTGAATTTTGTCAAATGCTTTTTCAGCATCGATGGAGATGATCATGTGGTTTTTGTTCTTCTTTTTGTTGATGTGGTGGATGATGTTGATGGATTTTCGAATGTTGTACCATCCTTGCATCCCTGGGATGAATGCCACTTGATCATGGTGTATGATCCTCTTGATATATTTTTGAATTCGGTTTGCTAATATTTTGTTGAGTATTTTTGCATCTATGTTCATCAGGGATATTGGTCTGTAGTTTTCTTTTTTGGTGAGGTTTTTGCCAGGTTTTGGTATTAGAGTGATGCTGGCTTCATAGAATGAGTTTGGAAGTATTCCCTCCTCTTCTATTTTTTGGAAAACTTTAAGGAGAATGGGTGTTATTTCTTCTCTATAGGTCTGGTAGAATTCAGAGGTGAATCCATCTGGTCCGGGGGTTTTGTTCTTGGGTAGTTTTTTGATTACTGCTTCAATTTCGTTGCTGGTGATTGGTCTGTTTAGTTTTTCTGTTTCTTTCTGGGTCAGTCTTGGAAGGTTGTATTTTTCTAAGAAGTTGTCCATTTCTTCTAGGTTTTCCAGCTTGTTAGCACTATAGATTCTCATAATATTCTCTTATAATTCTTTGTATTTTTGTGGGGTTCATCGTTATTTTTCCTTTCTCATTTCTGATTCTGTTTATATGTGTAGATTCTCTTTTTCTCTTAATGGGTCTGGCTAGTGGTTTATCTATTTTGTTCATTTTTTCAAAGAACCAGCTCTTGGTTTCATTGATTTTTTCTATTGTTTTATTCTTCTCAATTTTATTTATTTCTTCTCTGATCTTTATTATGTCGCTCCTTCTGGTGACTTTGGGCCTCATTTGTTCTTCTTTTTCCAATTTCAGTAATTGTGTCTTTAGACTATTCATTTGGGAATGTTCTTCCTTCTTTAAGTAGGCATGGATTGCAGTATACTTTCCTCTTAGGACTGCCTTTGCTCTGTCCCACAGAGGTTGTGGCTTTGTGTTGTTGTTGTCATTAGTCTGCATATATTCTTTGGTTTCTGTTTTGATTTGGTCATTAACCCATTGATTAATTAGGAGAATGTTGTTAGGTGTCCATGTATTTGTGAGCCTTTTTGTTTTCTTTCTAAAATTTATTTCTAGTTTTATACCTTTGTGATCTGAGAAGTTGGTTGGTAAAATTTAAGTATTTTCAAATTTATTGAGGTTCTTTTTGTGGTCTAGTATTTGGTCTATTCTAGAAAATGTTCCATGTGTTTTTGAGAGGAATGTGTATCCTGTTGCTTTTGGGTGTAGAGTTCTGTAAATGTCTGTTAGGTCCATCTGTTCTAGTGTGTTGTTCAGTGCCTCTGTGTCTTTACTTATTTTCTGTCTGGTTGATCTGTCCTTTGGAGTGAGTGGTGTGTTGAAGTCTCCTAAAATGAATGCATTGCTTTCTATTTCCTCCTTTAATTTTGTTAGTATTTGTTTCACATATGCCGGCACTCCTGTGTTGGGTGCATATATATTTATAATGGTTATATCTTCTTGTTGTAGTGACCCCTTTATCATTACGTAATGTCCTTCTTTATCTCTTGCTACTTTCTTCATTTTGAAGTCTCTTTTGTCTGATACAAGTACTGCAACACCTGCTTTTTTTTCCTTCTTGTTTGCATGAAATACCTTTTCCATCCCTTTGCTGTTAGTCTGTGTATATCTTTGGGTTTGAGGTGAGTGTATTGTAAGCAGCATATAGATGGGTCTTGCTTTTTTATCCATTCTATTACTCTTTGTCTTTTCATTGATGCATTTAGTCCATTTACATTTTGGATGATTATCAATAGATATGTACTTATTGCCATTGCTGGCTTTAGATTCGTGGTTACCAAAGGTTCAAGGGTTGCTTCTTTACTATCTAACAATCTAACTTAAGTTTCTTGTTAAGTTAGTGTAAACACCATCTGATGTTTCTTTATTTCTCTCTTTCTTATTTTTCCTCCTCCATTCTTTATATACTAGGTATTTTATTCTTTGCCTTTAGTTAGTATTTGGATGGTCTGCTTTCTTTGCTATGATTCTATTTTCTCTGGTGACATCTTTTTAGCCTTAGGAATGCTTCCCTGTAGAGCAGTCCATTTAAGATATTCTGTAGACGTGGTTTATGAGAGGCAAACTCTCTCAGCTTTTGCTTGTCTGGAAATTGTTTAATCCCTCCATCATATTTAAATGATAATTGTGCTGGATACAATATTCTTGGTTCGAGGACCTTCTGTTTCATTACGTTAAATATATCATGCCATTCTCTTCTGGCCTGTAAGGTTTCTGTTGAAAAGTCTGATAATAGTCTGATGCGTTTTCCTTTGTAGGTGGTCTTTTTCCTCTCTCTAGCTGCCTTTAATACTCTGTCTTTATCTTTGATCTTTGCCATTTTAATTATAGTGTGTCTTGGTGTTGTCTTCCTTGGGTCCCTTGTGTTGGGAGATTTGTGGGTTTCTGTGGACTGCAAGACTGTTTCCTTCCCCAACATGGGGAAGTTTTCAGCAGTTATTTCTTCAAGGGCACTTTCTATGCCTTTTTCTCTCTCTTCTTCCTCTGGTACTCCTATAATGCGAATATTGTTCTTTCTGTTTGGATTGGTCACACAGTTCTCTTAATATTCTTTCATTCGTAGAGATCCTTTTATCTCTCTCTGCTTCAGCTTCTCTGTATTCCTGTTCTCTGATTTCTATTCCATTAACAGCCTCTTGCATCTCGTCCAGTCTGCTGCTAAGCCCGTCGATTGCTTGTCTCAATTCTGCATTGTCTTTCCTCACTTTCCTCACTTCCTCCCTCAGCTCTTGCATATTTCTCTGTAGATCCATCAGTATGGTTATGACTTTTGTTCTGAATTCTTTTTCAGGAAGGTTGTGGATTTCCATCCCTTCAGGTTCCCTCTCTGGTGTTGTCTGGGTCTGAGTGAGTTTATTTGTACCATATTCCTCTGTCTTTTCATGGTGATTGGTCGCTGGTAGGTGCCACGTATTTCAACTTGGGTCTTTAAGACTTTTAGAAAGAAAAAAAAAAACACCCACCCGGAGTAGAATCTGTGAGGATGCTGTAGGTGGCGCTGTTGCTCCACTATTCTGTAGCCACAACCACACCACTCCGCTGGGCCCTTTGTAGGTCTGGCCAGGGCAGGAACGAATGGAAGGCTGTTGATCTCTGTGGAAAGTCTGAGGGCAGCTACTCTTCCCCAGTTGGCAGCCAACGGGTCCGAAATTAGTGAGGCCTCACAGCCTGCTGGGGTGAGTGTGCTTGGATGATACTGGGCCCTTGTCTCTTTAAGACCGCTAAAAAAAGAGCTCCCACTTTTCTTTTGTCCTGGGAGCCGGCTGCGAGGACCCGGTGCATTCCCAAGCTCAGATCCTGCACCCTCTGTCTCCAATCCCCGATACACCGCATGATGTGTGTCAGCGCTCCCGGTGCAGATCACCAGGGCTGGTTATTTCACGGGCCTGTACTTCCACTCCCTCCCGGCTCTGAATCCTCTCCTCCCGCCGGTGCGCTGGGGTAGGGGAGTGCTTGGGTCCTGCCGTGTCGCCGCTCCGTTTCTTACCCGCCTCGCTGGGTGCCAAGTCCTCTCAGGTGTAGCTGCAGGCTGTGTGCTGTCCTGTATCTTCTGGTCTCTTTTTTAGGAATAGTTGTATTTGTTGTATTTTCATAAATACATATGATTTTGGGAGGAGATATCTGCCACCCTGCTCACGCCGCCATCTTCCCGGAAGTCAGTCCTCCTTATTTAATTTAAGTCACAATATTGCATGCAATATTCTGTTTGTCCTGGTTCAATAGGCAATGTAGTAGCAAAAATACATGGCAAATTAGGTATAACTTACATATGCAGCAACTTCTTAAAAACTGCCTAAGCAATGCTGTCCAATGTAAATATAATGCATGCCGCTTGTATAATTAAAAATGTTCTAGCAACTATGTTTAAAAAATTAAAGGGAAACTACTGAAATCATTTTTCATAACATTTATTTAACCATATTTAACCATGTATATCCAGATATTAACATTTCAACATGTAATCAATTTAAAATTGTTAATGAGATCGTTTATATTCTTTTCCTCATACCCTTAAAATTCAGTGTGTATTTCTACTTACAGTATATCTCAATTAGGACACTAAATTTCCACTGGATATAATTGATCTGTATCCATATTTCATTAAATGTAGATTTGAAAGTAAAGATTTATGTATTTGACTTGTTCAGACTTATTTAAAAGTTTTACAAAGCTGAATCAAATATCAGATTTTATATTTCAGGGGTTTTTAAAAGACATTTTTTAGAGCAGTTTTAGGTTCATAGCAAAATTGAGGTGAAGGTACAGAGATTTTCCATGTATTCCTGTTCCCACACATGTATATTCTCCCCTATTACCGACTACCAAGAAGTGCATTGCTTGATCATATGGTGAGCATGTTTAGTTTTGTATACTGTCTTTCAATGTGGCTGTGACATTTTTGCATCCCCAGAGGCAATGAGTGAGAGTCCCTATTGCTCTACAACTTCAGCAGCATTTGGTGTTGTCCATGTTCCAAATCTTGACCATTCGAATAGGTAGTAGTATCTCATTGTTGTTTTAATTTGCATTTTCCTGATAACATGTGATGTTAAACATCTGTGATGAGAAACATCTTTTCATATGTTTATTTGCCACTTAATATATCTTTGGTGAGGCACCTATTCAAGTCTTTTTAGCTACTGTTAAGTCAAGGTTTTTGTTTTCTTATTGTTGAGTTTCAAGGGTATTTTTATGTAACAGACCTTTGTCATTTATGTCTTTTGCAAATTTTTCTTCCCAGTCTGTGGCTTGTCTTATTATCTTGATAGTGCTTCACAGATCAGAAGTTTTCAATTTTACTAAAATCCACCTTACAAATTCTGTTATTTATGGATCATGCCTTTGGTGTTATATCTCAAAAGTCATTGCCAAACCCAAGGTCATCTTGAGCCAACAAATCTCATTTATTTCCTTCGAGAAGTTTTATAGTTTTGCATTTTTAGAGACTGAGATCCATTTTGAGTTAATCTTTGTGAAGCATGTAAGGTCTGTATTAGATTCACTTTTTTTTTTGTATGTGGATGTCCAGTTTTAAATTTAAATTTAAATTAGTCAAAATTAAATAAAATTAGAAATTTAGTGTCTCAGTTGCATTAGCCACATTTCAAATACAGTAGCCAGATATGGTTAGTGGCTATCCTGTGGTTCGTGTGGGTCAGGAGGATTGGTAATTGATGTCTTCTAAGCTTCCCACCTCTCCTTAGGAATCAGACCACTCACAGTATTGTTTATTCAGGCATCCGGCTTCCCCTTAGAATTTATAAATACCTTGGCACAAAGATCTGACTGATTCAGCTTCTCCATAAATAAAATTTATTTCAACTTATCTGTAGGTATAATGTTTCAACCACTTCTGGTGTCAGCCTTAGCAATCCAGGTAGATTTCTTTCTTAGCTTTTGGAGTTTATTCACCCAGACAATCACACATGAGTGTTACAAAGCCTCTATTAAAACCACTCTCAATCCATTAAAACCATTCTCAACCTATTAAAGCCATTCTCAGTCCGTAGTGCTACCTGCAGTAGTGCCTCAAGAATCTGGTTCCATCTGGTCATACACAATTACAGATACTAAATTGTCCATTTAACAAACAAAAACTACCTCTTTATTTATTACGACATAGCAAAACATAAAGGCAGACACTCTGTAATCAAAGATGGACCTTTATATATGGAGACTAGAATTGGGATCTTTGTTTCCCAGACATTTGTGCCATTCTACAACATATTATTATTACCAAACTTTGATTAGACAATCAATGTACAGTATTACCAAGTATCTAAAGTTTGGTTACATAAAGTAATTTTTGTACCTCTTTTGCACTAAAGTCATCAGTCTGAAATAATTTGAAATTGAACTAGCAATATTTTTTCAACATGTGGTCACAAATTATCCTTTAAAACCATATGGTGAGCTTTATTTAAAAAAAGGTGTATTTCTGGGCCTCCCCACATAAATTCCAATTCAAGAGCCATGAAGCAGAGACCGTGAACTTAACTTTTCAATAACATCCGAGTAATTCTGATATACACTGATGTTTGAGAAATGCAAGTACACAGGTTATTATAATAACCTAAAGGAATTTCGAATTTTAACACTGGTTAAAATTTCTGTTTCTCTTTGGTTCAAAGTGTTATGTTTATTTCCATCTCATGATTTTTCCCCTTATTTTATATTGGGTGGCCTTTTCTTCTGAGGTCCCAATCATATGTGTATGTATAAATGAAGCAAGAAAAAAATTAAGGAAATATAAAACCTCAGTTTGCTCATTACTGCCTCAGGGAGTAAACTACAAAAGCTATGGTAAGAAGGAAATCTACTTGCATTGCTAAGGCTGATACCAGAAGTGGTTGAAATACTGTGCCTATGATAAGGCAAAATCAATTTCATTTATGGAGAAGCTGAATCATTCAGATCTTTGTGCCAAGGGTATTTATAAATTCTAAGGGGAAGCTGGATGCTTGAATAAATGGTGCTATAATACTGTGCATTGATTCGAAGGGGGGTGGGAAGCTTAGAAGACATTAAGTCTCTTCACTTTTAGTCTGTTTGTGTCCTTACATATAAAGTGAGTATCCCATAGGCAGTATAAAAATAGGTTTTTTCTTAATCCATTCAACTACTCTGTGTCTCTTGATTAGAGGATTTCATCTATTTACATTTAAAGTAATTATTGAATGGTAGGTACTTACAGCCATTTTGTTTGCTTACTGGCTATTTTCGTAATTCCTCTCTGTTCCTTTCTTCTTCTTTTGCTCTTTTCCTTGGTAGTTTGATGACTTTCTTTGGTGGTGTACTTCTATTTTTTTATCTTTATCTTTTATGTATTTACTATATATTTTTGCTTTGTGGTTACCATGAGGCTTACGTATAACAACTTATATCTGTAACTATTTTAAGTTGTTAACAACTTATATTTGACCCATGCCAAAGCTCAACATTTTTGCACCCCCAACCATGTTTTATGTTTTTGATGTCACATTTTATTTGTACATTCCTAAACTAATCATTGCAATCATAGTTATTTTTACTACTTTTAGTATTTCATACTAGTTTGATAAGTGATTAATCCTGTACTTTTACTATATCTTTACCTTTTCTGTGAGATTTATTCTTTCATGTGTTTGTTATCAGTTAATGCCCTTTCTTTTCAGCTGAAAGAAGTCTTTTAACATTTCTTATAAAGTTGGTTTAGTGATTATGAACTCCTTTAGCTTTTGCTTGTATGGAAATTCTGAGGGATAACTTTGCTGGGTACAGTATTCTTGGTTGGAATTTTTTTTCTTTCAGCACTTTGAACATATCATGCTACTCCCTTCTCTAGCCTGCAAACTTTCTGCTGAAAAATCTGCTCAGAGTCTTATGGGTGTTCCCTTGTATGCAACAGGTTGTTTTCTCTTATTGATTTTAATATTCTCTCCTTGTCTTTAACTTTTGACATTTTAGTTATAATGTGTCTTAGTGTGGCTTTCTTTGCGTTCATCTTATTTGGGACTTTCTAAGATTCCTAGATCTGAATGTCTGTTTCCTTTCCCAGTTTAGGGAATTTTTCAGCTATTATTCCTTCAAACAACTTTTCTGCCCCTTTCTTTCTTTCTCCTTCTGGGACCCTTATAAGGCTAATGTTAGGCTGTTTGATTTTTGTCCTGTAATTCCCTTAAGCTATCTTCACCTTTTTTCATTACTTTTTCTTTTTGCTACACTGATTGGGTGAGTTCCACTGACTTGTCTTTGATCCTTTCTTCTGCTTCATCCAGTCTGATAGTATACTCTGATTTTCAGTGTACTTTTTAGTTCAATTATTGTATTATTTAGCTCTTTGACTTCTGTTTGGTGCTTTTCAGTATTTTCCATTTCTCTGTTGAACTGATCGCTGTATTCATCCATTCTTCTCCTGATTTCAGTGAGATACTTTATGACTATTACTTTGAACTCATTATCAAGTAAACCACTTATCTCCACTTCATTGAGGGCTTTTTTCTGAGGTTTTTATCTTGTTCTATAATTTAAGACATAGTCCTCTGTTTCTTCATTTTGCTTGACTCTCTGTATTGATTTCTATCCAGTAGATGAAACAACCACCTCCCAGTCTTGAAAGAGTGGCTTTGTGTAGGAAATGAAACCTGTCATCAACCATGTCCAACTCTTTGTTGTCTCTCAAATCTTTATGCTTGTCCAGCAGCCCATTATAGTTTTTAATAGCCACCAGTAGTTGAGGATGGGTCAAAATCTGTCAGTATCCCTAAGAAGAGGATATCAACACCTATATTAAGGCTGCTTGGAAGCCAGAACCTCAGGCATCAGCTTTTAAAAGCTGTAGAATATATACAGTATATATATTGTATAGATAATATATACAGTATATATATATTACAGCCCCATGGGACCAGCATGCAAGATCCCTTGGCTTCCCAATCCAGGAAGTCAAGAGGCATCTCCTGTGTGACAGGAGCAGTGATTGGGGCACCAGGTTCATGTAAAAGCTCCCTTTTGGGAGATACTTGTGTTCTGTGCATGGCAAAGGGAGAACATGAAGATGGTGGCTGCCAGATTTTATATGCAGAAAGTGTTCCAGCAGACTTTTAGATGTAGAAGTCGGCCTGCCCCTCCATCTTAGGCCTTAATAAGCTGTCACTACTTGTAGATGACATGATATTATTATATAGAAAATCCTAAAGACTCCATCAAGAAACTGTTAGAATTTACAAATTCAATAAAGTTGCAGGATACAAAATCAATACTCAAAAATCTATTGCATTTCTACATGCTAATAATAAATTATCAGAAAGAGAAATAAAGAAAACAGTCCCATTTACAATTGTATCAAAGAGACTAAAATACCTACAAATAAGTTTAGCTTGTATGTTCAAACTAGTAGATATCAGTGAAAGAAATTGGAGAAGACACAAACAAATGGAAAGATATTCTGTGTTCAGAGATTAGAAATATTGTTAATATCCATGTTACCCAAAACAATCTACAGATTCAATGCAATCTCAAAGTTCTAATGGCATTTTCAAAGAAACAGAATAATCCAAAAATTTGTATGGAATCACACACGCACACACACACACACACACACACACACACATGCACACATACACAAAAACCAAAGAGACAAAGCAGTTATGAGAAAAAGAATAAAGCTGGAGACATCATGCTCCCTGATTTCAAACTATATTACAAAGCTATAATAATTAAAACAGTATTGTTGGCATAAAAATTACACATAGGTTACAGAATAGTCCAGAAACAAATCCACACATGCATTATCAACAAAGGATCCAAGAATATACAACAGGGAAAGGACAACATCTTCAGTAAATGGTGTTGGAAAAATTGGACAGCACATGCAAAAGAATGAAACTTGACCACTGTCTTACACTGTACACAAAATTTAACTCAAAATGGATTAAAGGTTTAAATGTTTAAGACCTGAAACCATAGAAATCTTATAAGAAAACATACATGGTAAGCTCCTTGACCTAGGTCTTGGTGATGATTTTTTAACATGACACCAAAAGCAAAAGCAACAAAAGCAAAAATAAGTAAGTGAGACTACATAATACAAAAAAAAATTCTGCATAACAAAGGAAACCCATCAACAAAATGAAAAGGCAACTTCCTCAATGGGAGAAACATTTACAAATCTTATCTGATAAAAGGCTAATATCAAAAAAATATAAAGAACACATATAATTCAATAGCAAATCAACAATCATATTAAAAAATGGGCAGAAGATCTGGATAGAAATTTTCCCAATGACATGTAGTTGGCCAACAGGTGCATGGAAAGATGCTCAATATTATTAATCATCAGGGAAATGCAAATCAAAACTACAATGAGGCATCACCTTATACCTGTTAGAATGACTATAATCAAAAAAGCAAGAAATAAGTTTTGGTGAGGATGTGGAGAAAAAGGAACCCTTGTACATTGTTGGTGGGAACTTAAAATGGTGCAGCCATTATGGAAAAAAGTCTGGAAGGGTCCTCAAAAAATTAAAAATAGAACTACTCATGATGTAGTGATTCCTCTTTTGAGTATTTATCTGAAGAAAGTGAAAACAGTAACTCTGAAAGATACATGCACCCTATGTTCATTGCAGCATTATTTACAACTACCAAGATATGGAAGTAAGTTAAGTGCCCAGTGATGGATGAATGGGTAAGGAAATTATAGTATGTATACACACACACACATTCAGCCATAAAAAAAATGAAATGTTGCCATTTGGGACAATATGGACGGACCTGGAGGGCATTATGCTAAATAAAATAAGTCAGATAGAGAAGACAAATGCTCTGTGATCTGTCTTATACGTAGAATCAAAAACAGAAAAAAACAAAACAAAACAAAAAACCAAGCTCATAGATATAGAGAACAGATTGGTGGTTGTCAGAGTTGGGGGTTCAGTGGGTGGGAGAAATGGTAAAGGAAGTATACATTTATTTTTTAAAATTTAAACCTCATTAGCATTTTAATTAGTGACATTATACATTCTTTAGAAATAAAATATTTTAGAAAGTAAATACTGGACCCATTACAGGTTATATATAGAGAGAAATTTCAGCTAAAGCCTGACACACTACCAAATCTATATTTAGACTGCACAAAGACTTCTGCTTTTTATTTTAAATTTCCTACCTGCCCATATGTTTACAAAAGAAACCTGAGACACTTTAAAGGTAACATTTCTTAAAAGTTATTTTAGGAAGAGATTCATTTTAGTTTATTTCATTTGGTAAATAATGTTAAAATGAGTCATATTTTGTTTGCAACTTTAGTTATTTTAATAATTTGAATGTAATTCTACTTA
The DNA here is from genome assembly GCA_032199065.1 of Smutsia gigantea. NCBI lineage: Eukaryota > Metazoa > Chordata > Mammalia > Pholidota > Manidae > Smutsia > Smutsia gigantea. The sequence continues at coordinate 70,206 of JAVSCE010018610.1, read as the reverse complement.
GCAGTATTTATATGGTTGTTCATAATGTATATATCCTTGTTTAAATCTCATTATGTTTTTAATTGTTTTTTATTTGTCATTTCCACAGTTTTTTTTTCTGCATGTGTTAAATCTGGAGATTTTGCCAAGTGGAAAGCCAAACAAAGGGAAGGAAGTATATTAATTACAGTAAGAGTAATTAATATGCATATCTGCACTGTATGCAATTATCTACAAACTTTCAACTCTGCCTTGAAAATTTTGCTATATATTTTTAAATAGATTCTCTTTCCCACTTTCTGGGAAAGTTATTTTATACGTTATTTTCCTTCTCACCTTCTAGCTCACTCACACACTTACACCTCTCTATCCTCCACTCACATATTACCCATGGAGAAAATTGAAAATGGTAGATTGGAACTAATTCCCTCATCTTCTGACCAGCAAATAGACATATATCTAGCTCCAGTGTTACCACCTTATTTATTTTCTTTTATTAAAATTCAGACAGTGTCTCTCCTCCTCTTAAAGGACCATCTCTCCACTTGAAAGCTGGATCCTGCATCCCTTTATCTACTCAGAGATGTGACTGTCCCTGGGTAGCGCCTCTCTCTCTCTTGAATCTTGCCGTTGGTTTTCACTCTAAATTTCCTCTGCCCACAATGTCTTCTGCTTTTTTTTGCAGTGCCTGTCTCATTAATTCCTTAGCTTTTACTTTAAATATTACCTCAGAGATCTTCTTTCACTCTGTTTAATTAAATATTAAAGTCTCCCTCCTTCTCTCCCCTCCTCCTTGTTATTCCCTACTGCAACATCCTATTTTCTTCTTTATCTGTATGCATCATTGTTTATTTGGTATTTATATGTCTGGTTTTCCAGACAAATTCCACAAGGGCAGAACCATATCAGTCTTCTTCAATTCTGTGTCCCTAGTTCCAGACACAATGTTTGGCTGTTGGTAATTTCTCACTAAGTATTTATTGAACACATAAATAACTTCTCCCAGGTTGGTCTATGTTGATATATCATAGCATAATAGTTCTCCTATAGTTGAGTAATTTTTTTTCTATTGCAAACAATACATCATAGGACATTTTATATATCCATCTCCATATATTCATGCTATAATTTCCATAAGAATGATTTGTAGAGATGGGAATGCTGGGTCATTATCATAGGTGTAGCCATTTAAGGTTCTAATACTTGGGAAATAGAATCTTGAGTCTAATTAGGATGACTCTAAATAAAAAAGGAAAAGCTCCATTTTGATCCACCCAAATCCTTTTCCCAGGGCTGCTCCTCCCTTATATAGGCAATGAGGTATTTGTTTTTATCACCAGGAAATGTACTTCAAATTGTGGACAGTTATTTGTCTTTGTTGCTCCACTGCAGTCTTTTAGTGTCAACAATTAATCAGTTGACTTCTCCAGAAGACTTTGCCTCCTTCCCATGTTCTCTCCAAGTGCCAGCTTTATTTTTACCTCTTGGGATGGCAGTACACACTGCTGCTATTGGTCTTGCTGTAGATGTCACTCTGTTCAAATGGCCGCTCTCTGTTGGCATTTTCTTTGCTATGATCAGCGTCTTCTCTGCCTGGTTGGGCACTGTCAGTACTTGTTTAAAACTTTTTTGATGGAAACATTTGCTGCTAGGAGCTTGGGCTGAATGCAAGCTTCCTCATTTTCACCTCTTTGAAAAGGATCAAGACACTCCTTGTACTTCAAATAATTTGAAAAATGCCAGAAGTGGCATTGTGATGCTCCTACATGTCTTCTTCCTTTTCAACATTGTTCCCTGTTTCCCTGGAATCCTCTGCTCTATACACAAAAATCTAATCCTCCTTGCATATATGCCAAAGCATTGTCTGAATTCCCCCAGATAGACTGAGGCAGTCTTTCTTATCAGCATCAAGAGCAATTATGTTTTATTATGTTTGTTCCTGGCAGATTCTAAGCCCTCTGAGGATAGGGAACATGTGTTTAAAGACATCTAGCTGTGCCATCAGAGATATCTGGGTTTTAACCCATTTTTACCATCGTTTAGCTATGTGAACTTGGACAAACCACTTACCTTCAGTTGCTTCATTGATGAAGACAGAATAATTAATAAAACAATCTCACAGTGCTGTTGTGAATGATCAATGAGGTAATATCTAAGATGTGCTTAGTATGATGCCTGGCATGTTTTATATCTTCGAGAAATGCTAGCTATTGTGGCAGCCTTGAAAATGCATCTCTTAAATCACATATTACATAGCATCATTGACCCATATCCTCAGCTGCTATGCTCTGAAATCATCCTCCTGTTTGCCCTGAAGCTGCCTCTTCCACAGGCTTATCCAAGCTGCTGTTGCTGAATATAGTGGGGACACTAAGGCCTCCCATCTTGGAAGGCATGGTAACACTCTGACTTTGTTTCCATGACTCCCATCATCTTGATGGACTAACTTAGAATTGCACTGCAGTATAAAGTTTTTCTACTCAGACTTCCTTCCTTCCCATTCTCCTTCAAAAGGGTCAGATCTACATCACAGTCTGATAGTTTTCCCAGACTCCTCTGGCTCCCTGCCCATGTTCCCTCATGGGTGTTTATTGTGTGTCTAATCCTGCCTCGTTATTGGCTTCTTGGAAGACCTGGACTAGCTCAAGTGGTTCTGAGAGTGGTTTTAGAAAACCACTGTGGCTATGGTAGGATGAGTATTTGAAACTGCTTACCTACCACCTAGTGGGTGAAGAGGAAGCTATTCTGATTGGTAGATGAGACATAAATAATCCCTGGCACAAGTTGGCAGCTCACTGAAGACTTCACCAGTGGTGAGCTGGTAAAATGTCCCTGGAGGGGAATGCTCTGACAGGGGCAATAATGTAGGTATTGGAAAGATATGGTGGAAACAGTGCCAATAGACAGAATTGGATAATTTTATTTATATGTGGAATCTAAAAACAAGACAAAACAAAATGAAAAAATAGCAGTAGACTCACAGATACTGAAAAGTGACTGGTAGTTACCATGGGGGAGGAGTTGGGATGGGTGGGACAAATAGGGGAAGAGGATAAAGAGGCACAAAATCTCAATCATAATATAAATTAGTTGTAGGGATGAAAGTACAGCATACAGAATATAGTCAATAGTTCTGTAACATCTTTCTATGTTGTCAGTAACTATACTAGTCGGGGTGAGCATTTAATAATGTAGATAACTGTCAAATCACTATGTTGTATACTTGAAACCAATGTAATATTATATATCAACTATACTTCAATAAAAAACATATCAAAACAAAGACAGAGTTGACTGGTTATTGCTAAGTTGTATAGATGCCCTACAGAGAGATAATGACAGACTAAGGGCAATTAATGGCAAAGCCTGACAACCAAAGGGCCTTTATGACACCTTATAATGAAAGCCCTTATCTTCTATATTGGAAAAGCAGATGTGTGTGAGTAGCAGCCTTAAGATGTCATTATTAGGGTTGCAGAACTGCAGAGAAATTTGGATACTCAGCCAAGGCAGATCTGTTATGCAAAGGTCAGAACCCTGGTGGAGAAAACCTAGCACCTTGAAACATGGGATGGGGCATCTGGTTTATTTCTTTTAATGATGTTGATTCTATAGAATCTGCTGACTCTTTGGCCTTGCAGAAGTGGTTTCCCTTCCCTAGTAACAGCCAGTACTTCCCTCTCCTGGATGATGCTAGAGAAGCTATTTCTCTACGAGCTAACTCAGAAGCTGCCCTAACCTTCAGTCTTGGTTTATAAAGTGCCAAATAGGATTAAATTATCTGTGTAACCCAGCTGTCCTGGGATGTCCTGGTACTGATAAAGACAGAAAGAAACTAAAGAACTGCAAGAATGCATTGGTATGTACCAACAGGAGCTAGGAGAGCACATCAGGAGTTACGAGGGTAAGAAAATAAGACTGGATAGTAAGAATTCATTGACTTGGAAGTACTTTCTTGGGACATAGGATTAAAATCCCAATAGGAAGCCCAGGGAAGAGGGCAAACTTGCCAGAAAAATGACCCTCAGAAGCCTGGAAAAGTTACATCCAACACTCAGCAAAGTGGAAACCTTGAGTCGCCTTGGAAGATGATGCAAGAAAGAATAAAGGTTATGAGGGAATCAGGCATCCTGAGATGGATATCTTATATAAGGATGGAGACCCCACCAGAGGATTATGTTCCACAGAATGGCTCAGAGGAAATACCACTCATCTGAACTGTCAGGATTACACCAGTAAGAGGGTAACCAAGAGCAGCAAGCATCTCAGTGGTGGCTCTGCTCCTCAGTCCAGACTTTAGGGGAGACAGTCACAGAAGCTGGGCTCATTAACATCCTTGGGATGATGAGGACCCAAAGAAATAGGCAAGCGGTGGTGTTTAAACACTAATTGTACCCCATTCAGAGTACAAACCTCAGGGAGTCCTGGATAACATCCAGTTCGCAATGTGGCCACTGCATCAGTGGACCCACTCAGTGTTCATTTCCTGGTTACCACAGGCATATAGTTGCAGTTGATATATTTGGCAGCCAGAACAAAACCCACATTGGGTCCTTGGTCTATGGGATAAAGCTAACCTAGTGGGGGTTAGAGGGAGATTAGTGGTGCTATTAAAGACCTAAGAGATGCACTTGTGGTAGTCCTTATATTTATATTTATTTTACCATATTTACCTATCATTTCTGTTTAAATAAATACTGTTTAGTTTGGGATTACATAAACTCCATCCTGGTGGGTAACTAGACTAATTCAAACTTAATTAAGTAGCACTCTTTGTCATAGTTGCTCTGGCTGATAGGGCATTGCTGTTACAGCAGATTATTAAGATCTTAGGTACATGGTTTGTAACAGGAGATTTGGGGAATGTCTTTTTCTCCATTCCAGTTAGAAAAGTAGATCAGAAACAGTTGCTCTGGAATATGTTAACTCTCCTATCTCTGTCATAATTTGGCCCAAAGGGATCTGAACTGATGAGCATTACACAAAATGTCACAGGGATCCTTACAACAATAGTATTACGCTGATTGGACGGTTTGAGCAAGAATGACTAGATGAGCAGCTCTGAGTAGAATGCTGGAGAATTTGGTAAGGCACCTATACTGCGAGGGTGGGAAATAACCTAGGAAGTTTCAGGGATCTGCCACTTTTGTGAAATTCATAGGTACAGTGGTCAGAAGTGTGCCATAATTTATCCTCCAAAGAAAAAGATAAATTGCTGCATCTTGCAGCCCTTAAAATGAGAAAGAAAATTTATACCTCACAAACCTTTTTTGGCTTCTGGAAGAAACACATTCCGCCTGTAAGAGTACTGCCTTAGTGCAATAATGAGTGATGTGGGAGGCTGCTGCCTTTATGTAGAGCTGTGATCAGAAGTTAGCTCTGCATAAGTTCCAGGCTGCAGTGCTTCAGCCTGGCCACTTGGGCCATATGATCCAGCAGACTCTAAGATGTGAGAGGTGTCAGTAATAGGAAAAGAAGCAGCATAGACATAATGGAAAGATCCACTGGAAGAATTCAATGCAGGCTCCTGGAATCTAGAACAATGTCATGCCATCTGGAGCAGAGAGCACTCACTCCTTAAGAAATAGCTCTTGACATGTTCCTGGGCCCTGGTAGAGATGGTAGGCATACATTTGGAGCAAACACCAGTGACCATGCATCTGGAAATGCCCATTATAAACTAGATTCTGTCAAACCTGCCAAGTTAAGGTCAGATTACTCAGCAGGAGCCCATTGTAAACTGGAAATAGGACATTAGGGTTGAGCCCAGGCATGAACAGATACACAAATAAGCTGCACAAGTAAATAACTAGACCCCCATGTCACCCACCATGATTGTACCAGTGCTCCTTTCCCAGTTTGCACCTATGTGAGGTTTCATATAAATAGTTAAAGGAATAGTAGGAATTCTGAAATTGATATGCTGTAGGGGCTTAATAGTAGGTTAATACAAGGATTTGGTTAAACTTCTGCCTTTTTGCAGGTTCATAATTATTATTCCTGTTCTGTGGATGAAGAAACTGAGGCCAAGTGAATGAATTACAATTCATTAGTTATAGGATATGAATAAGGGGACTGGAACACAGATGTCCTGCCTCATTCTGTCACGTGTTTTCTATGATACTCTCCTGTTTTTCATATTTACCACAGGATGTTATCTTCATTTTGGTAAGACAATCAGGTTCATTATTAGAAATTAAATTATAACACAGTTAATGTTCCATATTTAAAATATTTAAAATGCCATGCCCCATTTGCGAAACTAAAAACTGGTTTCCACATATGTTGAATCACTTTTTTCAATTACTTGCAAAAATGGATAGGGATTGGGAGGGGCTGTGAATTTATGCATACTAATGAAACCTTAAAATAAAATGTTTCCATGTGCAACTTCCAGCCTTGTTGGATAACTTTACTTGATTGAAAATTACTTGAGAAAGATGAAATCATAAATTACCTTAAATTTGCTGAAAGCCTGTGAACCACCTATATTAGGTGTGAAGCTGACGAAGTTTCATCTTGAATGGAAATAAGTTGAGAAAACAACATGGCTAACATTTCAGATGCATCTTCAGAAAGAAGGCTGACCCAGTATTAGGTCTACTGGATCCAATACTGGTCCACATTGCAAACACATTTCTGCTATCATTATAGTTGCTAAAGTTCTATTTATCACACACAGGTTCCACTGACTCCACTCATATTTCCTATTGTTCATATTCACTCTGACTTTTTCTGCTACTACTGATTCATTCATTTATTTAGTCCTTCATTCACCAACCTTTAGTTTACTATATGTTAGGCACTGTCCTTTTGTAGAACAGTTCCTACCTGAGTTAGTAGTAAATAAAATATTGTTAAATTATGACAAGGTAACATTTTGCAGTTAAGAAAATGAAGCAGAGAGAGGTTTATAACTTTTCAGTGTCACACAGCTAGTGTATGAAGGATTTGAGATCACACCAGGAAGTATATTTATAAAGCCCATGCTTTTAAACACTGCATGGTTCCTCACAAAGTTCATAGTGTTGTTATCACTCTCCACTTCTCTGGTCTAAGATATCATATTTCTGAGGAAAACATATTTAGAATTCCACCAGGAAAGTAAAACATAATGGTCAAAAGATGAAAGTCTTTTGGGACCTATTACATATTATTTTGTGGGCCTGTGGCAACTTTCTTCAGCCTCAGAAAATATTTTTTTAAATCTGTTTCTTTTATCAGAAAGCATTAAGACAGGATCTGATGGGTGTTATGGCAGAGTCAACTGCTGTAGAATTTGGTGTTCTGGATATAATAAAATTATCCAAGGTACTTCTCAATGTGACTTAGAAATAGTAATATAGTTTAAATGAAAGTATGAATGGGCAAAGCTATTTTGATATGCAGCAAGGTTATTTTGGGAAAAGATCTAAATATAATGCAATTGGGGTTGTATTTGTAAGACTTGTCTATTAAAATTTGGGTAATGATAAACTCATTTAGAATTCCTCAGGAGCATAGACACAATATGTCTTAAGCTATATGCTCAGCAATCAGTCAAATTGCCTAATACTCAAAGAGCATGATGACTGAAGTTGATTTGGGACATCTACGTGATAAGACCCTAGTCATCAAGTTTTTGATTCTGAAACTGTGTGCTCTGTCCCCTTAAGTCACTGTAGTTTTATCACAACAATATTTTTAAAATATGTGATTTGATGGATACAACAGGTTGTATATTAGAAATTAAAGACTTCAAATGATTGAGTTGAAAGAAACCCTAAATTACATGTGATTAAAAATAGCCAGAAACTTTTCTTTTTTTCTTTTAAAGGCAGAAGTTAATTCCATAGTCCAAGCTAGTAAGAAGCTTTTATTATTTTCTAACCACTATACTGGGTGTGCTTATAACCTATAACATCCTTTGAAATTAATTCAAAAACTGAATTTACTAAAATAAAAAAAAAATTCTGTCACAGTTCAACATCCTGGACTGGGAATCCTATGATTATTTCCAACTGGTCCTGGGGTTTTGTTTCCCAGTTGTGTGTGTTCATGCCCATCTGCTACCATGGCACTGTGACAGCTCACACTCTTATTTGGAGTCCTAACTTGGTTACTTAAATATGAGTTACAAGTTGATGTCCAAATAAAAAACTTTTCCACTGAATTCTGATCTATTAAATTACACCCTCCATTTATTTTTATACTCAATAACAGTACAATGCTTTTAAGCTCTCCATAATTCAATTAATCCACAAGACCACTTTTTCTTTAAATAAGGTTTTATTTTAGGATTGCTTTAGATTTACAGAAAAGTTACAAAGACAGTACAGAGAGTTCACACATTCCTCACACATAGTGTACTCCATTATTAGCATCTTACATTAGTATGGTATTTGATACAATTTATGAGCCAATATTGATACATCAGTATTAAATAAAGTTGCATACTTTGCTCAGACATACTTGTATTTCACCTGTTTTTCTTTTCTGGGATCCTGATATTTGCTTGTCATGTTGCCATGGACTCCTCTTGACTATTTCTCAGACTTGCCTTGTTTTTGATGACCTTGACAGTTTTGAGGAGTGCTAGATATTTTGTAGAATGTCATTTAGATAGGATATGTCTGATAATCTAATTGTGATATTGTCCTTGATCATCTGGATGAGCTAGTGTTGGTCAGGTTTCTCCACTGAATACTAATTTTTTTCATTCCCCCCCCCCCCCACCGTCAGTTCTGTATTCTCTTGAGGAAAGTCAAATTGAGAAACCCATACTTAGTAAGTGGAGAGTTAACCTCCACCTCTTTGAGGATGAATTATCTACATAATTTATTTGGTATTATTTTGCTTGGGAGATTTGTCTGTTATCTCTCTTTTATTTATTCAATCATATGTCAGTATGGACTCACAAACATTTTGTATTTTGGGCTATAATCCAATACTATTTCATTAATTTGTTGCTCAATTTGCATCAGTTTTGGCCAGTGGGAATTCTTTCAGTTGGCTCCTTTGTCCCTTTGACATACACCTAACATTGTGTGTGTGTTTGTGTGTATTTGTATGTTTTAGTACTTCCTTACTTTCTGGTGATATAATATACACTAGCCTCATTTTGTGTGTTTCCTGTCCAATCCTAGAATCAGCCATTTTTCTATGCAGCACTGGTTCTTTTTGTTGGAGAATGGTATTAGAAACCAAGATCTGAGGTGCTAGTTACACTCATTACTACTGGGGTGCTGTTGCTTTCACACCCTTTCAGCTGACAGAGCAAAGTAAAAAAATATAAGCCATGTATATATACACCTATCTATATATATTCTATCTATATCAATGTCTCTCTGTAATCTCTCTTTTCTTGCTTCTTTATAATTTTCCTTTGTGACAATGATAAACCTGGTTCCCACCGTCCACTACCCATTTACTTATTCAATTGCAGTATACATATATAGTTTTCTCAGAATTGTTAACCCTTATGAGCCTTGTGATCTAAGATGCAGTACTTATGCATGACTCCTTTTGCTTTTAGACGTACTGATTCCACTCATTTCCAATTGCTTAGCTCAGCACTTTTCCTTTACCTCCTTCAGTGAGATTGTTTCCTACCTTTGTAATACAGATGTTTTTTTGTCACATTCTGCATTCATTTTGTGACCCTCTGACTTCCTAATTAAAAAAAACTCTCATACATTCAAGTTCACTCTTTGTGCTATAAACTCCTATATAGGGGTCTGACAAATGCATAGTGTCATATATCCCCCATTACAGTGTCATAAAGAATATTTCCTTGCCCTAAAAATCCCTTGTGCTTCATCTATTCAACCTTCCTCCATCCCATGACTGTTTTTCAATTCCACTTTTCTCTACCCAACTGTCATTTTTCTCTTGAAATATTTTACATATAAAGGTGATCTGTGTCTCAATTTCTGTTTTTATTTGATAGTTGGTAGTATAAAATGGTGTGTGTGTGTGTCACTATCCAGTTCCTTGTTGTTTCTGTAGATATATGTATATTCATGTAAAAACCCAACTAGCTTTTGGGCCCAGGGCTGCTCTAATGGGAAGCTAAAAGATCTTACTGTGTTATATATAACTAGACCAACCTATTTCATATTCTTTCCATTGTTAATGTCTTAATTACTTAAGTAATTAATTATGGGTATATTATGGAACTAGGTACATTGCACATTCCCATTCAATGCATCTTTATGAAAGCCTCATAAATTGAGAGAAATCGATAATGCTATATGACCAAATGGATAATGCTAGATCTTTGGTAGATGGCTGTTAATAATCTAGAGTAGGTGAAAGAACAAAGCTTACTGGCTTATATAGATACCTAGATAAAATTTCCTTTGTATTCTAATTTGGCTTTATAACTTTTATAACATACGTAACTTTTGAACCTTGAATCTCATTTTTATTGCACTGTTACTATTTTTTTTACTGATAATATGTCTATTTACTGTTGAACAGTTTCCTTAAAACATTTTAAAAACATGCATGAATCATATTTTACAATGATATTAGTATTTTTTTAAGTAGGAGTTCTGCATTTCAGAGGATCCATATGTGACACAGTGAACAATTGGGAACACTGGCTGATAATGATATGATCATTTTTGGCAGTCTCTTTTTGAAGTTCTGGCAGAAGTGTAGTAATAGATTAGTCATTTTCACAGAGAAGATAACTGAACCATGCCAGTCTATTATTTGGGGTGCCATCTGTACCTTATTTTGTCAGTAAATTAAAAAAGAAAATATATCCACTAATGGATACTATTTCTATTTTTTAGTAATTCTTTGAGGCAAACTGTACCATTATCAGACTATAACAATACTATACATAACTAAAATTGCTTCTGGGCATCCTTTGTTAACTACAGTATGTTTCAAAATTGCTCTGATAAGTTTTAACACTTCCATTTAATTTAAATTGTTCATGATTTACTATCTTTGGAACACTTGTTCAACATAAGAGGAGACAGTGAGTTCTACTTTTTGCTTCATTAATCATGGAGCAAATTACTTGACCCTCATTGCTTTGGTTCTTTCATCTGTAAATGTGGTGTATTTGAAAAGATGTGCTCTATTTCTGTTAGGTTAACAATTAAAGTTAATCTAAATTTAAAGGTTGGTGATAACATTATGGAGGTAGGCCTTTTAAAGTTTGCTGACTCACTTTAAATAGTAGTTAATAATATATATTATGCACAGTATATGAAGTCTTTGTAGAGAGGGGTCATATTTTACTCATGCTTTGAATGTAGTAAACACTCAATTGATATTTGTGCTGAAGCACAGATGGACTTACTATAATGACTTAGGTGTCTGAGATAGTCAGGGAGAGGAGTTAACAGACATGTAGCCATGTAAGATAGGATATAGAGTGGTTTCTCACTATTGCTATTTTGGAGTGGTAAGAAGAGGAAACTACTACATACGCCCAGATTAATTTTAGAAATTTTGTGGTTTTGTGGAATTGGTTAGGGTCATAACAAAAAGGGTTGTTCAGAATAATTAGCAACATTTAAGTGACTACTACATAAATACAATTGAATTTTCCAAATACTACTAGTAACTGAAGAGAAATATCTATTAAAATCTTGCTTTGTAAAAGGTATGTTAAACATTTTGCCTCTACTATCTTATTTAATCCCCTGACAGACTGTAACTCTGGGGAGAGGAAATCCCAGGGCAAAATACTTCTGAAATTAGTCAAAAGGAGAAATAAAGTTTAAAACCCGTTTATTGCTTACAAACTGTGGTCCGGAGCCATTTCTCTTTCCTGCTCCAGTAGAAGCAAGCGAGACTTCCCCCCAAACTTTCAGGTTCAGTTAAGCTCTGTTGCTCAGGTAATTACCCACTGATATGGAGATGAACTACTTCTCTCTACCCGCTAGGAATGCCTGTTGATATGTAGCCAGTTGCTTCTCTATCAAGGTATACTAGACTTCTGCTTTCCATAGTTGTGACCAGAATCCAATAGTTTGGTGTGTCCATTCAAGCCGCTGCCAAAGACCCCATCCATAACCATCCTCAGTTACATGAACATCTAGTTCACAGGGCCTTGATGAGTCCATTACACTCAAGGCCTGTATGGCCTTGACTGCCTGCTTGCCAGAAGTAGAAGCATCTGCACGTGTCTCATCCCAGTCCCACCTGATGCCCTTTCATACTGACCGGTATAAGGACTTTAAAATTTGGGATAAACACTCTCCAGTAGCCCAAAAGACCCAAAAACTCTTGTAATACTGCCACAGTGGTAGGGGTGGGGAAAGCCTGGACCTTTTCTATAACTGCTTCTGGGATAACTTTAATTTTACCCAACTAGACAACTCCCAAGAATTTTACAGAGAAACCGGGTCCCTGAACCTTGGTGCTCTTCACAGCCCATCCTTTCTCCTGTAGATGTTGCAGCAGTCTAGGAACTGCCCCTTCTAAATCTGCAAGAGAATGAGATGTGAGCATTATATCATCAATGTAGTGATACAACTGCACTGTTTGTGGTTTCTTCCATGTGGCCAAGTACTGGGCTACAAGTCTGTGACAGATGGTGAGATTGTGGAGGTATCCTTGTGGGACAGTGAATGTCCACTACTGGCCTTCCCACATGAAGGCAAACTGTTCCTGGCTTTCCTGTGCTATGTCGATATAGAAGAAAGCATTGGCAAGGTCTACAACATAATGATAAGTTCCCAGCTCATGACTGTGTCTGTAAGGGCTGCAATAGTGGGGACAGCAGCATGCAAAGAGGGTGTGACCTTATTCAATTCCCTGTAGCCCATGGTCATACTCCAGGAGTTATCTGGCTTTTTCACTGGCCAAACTGGGGAATTAAAAGGACTGTGAGTGGGCTTTATGAGTGCCCACCTTCTCCATCTCCTGTAGAGTTTCTCCACTTTCCTTGTGCCCCCCAGGCAATTTATACTACTTAGTATTTGTCACCTGCCAAAGTACAGGCAGGTACTTAGCATGTCCCCTCAGAATTGCCTTTACCACATGTACCCTCAGTCTGAACTCACCTGCAGTTGTCTGTAACCACAGGCCCTACAGGATATCTACTCCCAAAATATATTCAGGGATGGGAGAAATGTACACAGTATACTCCTTTGGGGGTAAACGCCCTATCCCCAATGGGATTTGGGCTTTCTTCACTCTAATTGCTTTACCCCCACAGCAGGAGTCCTGGGAAAATGCTCAGGGTTGCCATAAATCAGAGAACATTCAGTTCCTGTGCCCACCAGGGGCAGGACATGTTGTACATTCACAGGGGACCAATGAATTGCTAAATCTACATCTGGCCTCTGGTCCCCAGCATGTCCCCCAAGGTGGGTTCTTTGGCCCCCCACCCCCCAGTCAAACTGTGATGCCCAGTTGTCCTCCTGTGGGGGTGAGGGCTCAGGCGAATCCTGATTACTGTCTCCGGGGAAGTTTTGCAGGGACACAGGCCGGGCATGAGGCCTTGACTCCAGTTTCTGTATCCTGGACCTTAGCAGCTGGAACTGCTGCTCTGGCTTTAATTGGTGCCACAGTCCTAACAAGATTCTACTGGGCTTCCCATCAAGTTTTTCTTTCACTACCCTGGACTTTATCAATCAACCCACATCTTGGTCCTCGAGACCTTCATGGGGCCCTTTGCACCTCTTCTTTCAGTCGTAGCCCATACTTCCATGCTCTTATTGTTTCAACTGATCTGCTAAAGTACGAGTAGCCTCACTTATGGGTTGCCCTATGTGGGGGGCAAGAGTAGTCACTAGGGACCCAAAGAGAGATGTGGGAGCTGTATGCAGCACCAGATTTCTCATTCCTACAGTGAACACCTCCACTGGGGCTTTGGGGGTCCATGTTATAGATGATATTTTTCATACCCAATTCCCACAGTACCTGTTGGAGCTCTGCATACGTTTTCCAACTACTGGGAAAATATGGTAAATCACCCTGATTAGGCAAAACTACCCTGATGGCAGCAGTTAGCCATTCCAGGAGTTTCTGATTCCTTGAGGTGTGATGGGCATTTTGCAACTGCTGCTGGAGGGAAGGGTGAGTCGTCAGGAAAGCCATTCTACTCATCTCAGTACCCAACATAACAATGTTTTCCACCCCCACATCCCAGAGATGTAAAAGTCATGTAGGCAGAGATTCTGATGGCTTCTGCCTATACCGAACGCTCATGTCCACCAGCTCGTCCTGGGTATAGGGGCGGAGCATGGAGTGCTCCACAACCTGGGGAGGGGGCGGCTCCTCCCCCTGAGGAGCCCACGGTTGTTTCGTTTTTGTTTTCTTAATTACAGCCTGCTGGGCCTTTAAAACAGGAGTAGCTGGTACCTGGGGTGGTGGATTGGCCCATGGCCCCTCACCTCCTCTTGTTCTCCCCCCAGTCCTCCTCCATCTCTGGGGCTGAAGGCACCACTCTTTCCTGCCTCCCCCTGCCCCCCACAGCCTCCTGCAATGTGACTTTTTCTGCCACCTTCCACCTCACGGCTGCTAAGGAATCTTCCAGGAGCGTGACCTGTCTTTTCAATAACTGTCTCTCTTTCTTAATGGCATCCCATAGGTCATCACCCAGCTCCTCCAAGTGATGCTGAAGTGCATCTCTCTCCCGCCTAAGTCTCTCTTTCTCCTGTATAACATTTTCCACTATCTCGATGAAAAGAGATCCTACAATGCCATCAGCTACACAGCCACTTAGGGCCTCTAAGCAGCCTTCTGTCACGGAGGTCTAATTCTGCAGCTTCCGGTGTCTCCACCTTTCCCCAGTTGTGGGGAAGGCCCCACCCCTCTAGGAGGTGCTTTACCTTAGACCAATTCCCCATTAGGGGCCCCCAAATGGGAAGCACCACAGATGAGGGGACAATACCAGGTGAAGCTGCACCCTCTGCTGCCACATCCACTGGGTCTTCCCCACCATCCACAGGGAGGGTTCCGGGCATCTCCTCATCATCTCTAGTAGGTGCAGCCTTCCTAAAGGTCTCACCCATTATGACAGATTCCAGGTTCAGAGGTCCTGCCGACTATGACCAGATGTAACTGTGGGGAGAGGAAATTCCAGGGCAAAATACCTCTAAAACTGAAATCAGTCAAAAGGAGAAATAATGTTTAAAACCTGTTTATTGCTTACAAATTGGTCCAGGGCCATTTTGCTTTCCTGCTCTGGCAGAAGCAAGCAAGACTTCCCCCCAAATCTCAGGTTAAGATAAGCCCTCGGTCGCTCAGGTAATAACCCATTGATATGGAGATGAACTACTTCTCTCCACCCCCTAGGAATGCCTGTTGATATATAGATGCACTAGGGCCAGGTGAGATATTCTGAAAATATTACAGTTTTACCCACACCTTTGAAATAAATACAATTCTTATTTACATTTTGCTTATGGGTCAACCAAGTCTGAGTTTTTGTACAATTATCCACTTTGTGGTAAATAACTTTAAGAGACACATCTTTATATTACAGGTCTCTGAGTATAAATGTAGCTCTGCATATAAACATATATAAAAGCTTTATTTTGTTGCCCAAGTCTACTTAGTAGAAGGCCACATGCTTTGCCAGTGATTACGAATTAATGAAATATTGAAAAATGGTAACATTATTTTAACTACGATTAGACAAAACAGATTATTTAATATTTCAAATTATAGCAGCATGACATTTTAAATCTTGTATTTAAGATATAGTACCTCATTTAAAGGTAAAGTCCTGATTACTTGTGGTTTCTCTAGGTATCTCATGTGGCCACCTGCCATCTCCAGTCCCTAGAATGAACTATTGAGAAGGAAATTTAGTACATCTGGTTGTCCAAATGCTTGAGAGTAGTTGTCTCTGTAGCCACCTGTATAAACAGCCACTCCTCTAAGCTGTGCAAATAAGGGCCCCAGAACACCCTGGGTCTGGTATGAAATGTCACAATGGATTCATTTTAGCACATCCTGTACATTTATTTTAGTATGTTTTAGTACATTCAGCTCTGTAGATGTAGTATATCTGTTAGGCAGCCCATTGACCAATATGGTTTTTCTTCTCCACTAAGTTCTACTGATACAAAGTTATTGGTTATCTTTTAAAGGAAGATTAGTTTTCAAAAAACAAAATAAAACAAAATGGCTGTATAGAAGCAAAATAAATTACATTTAACCTACTCCTTCCCAAAACTTTGTATTTTTGGATGGATGTCCCTAAAATGGATTTGTATAGTAATAGTGTAAAATACTAGAAAAAGTTTCCCAAACCCAGTTTTTTTTGGGTTGAAAGAGAGTCCAAGACTTTGAGAAGAAGTTGGAGAAAATCAGGATTAAAGGACAAATAGTAATAACTACTGTTACTAGTTCTGAAAATGCGGTTTATATGAATGAGAAAGGGTTGATGTCTTCTGAATTAGACTGGGTCCTAGGTAAATACTAACATGGACGTTAACAAATATCACCAGTGTAATTATATTTCTAACATACATGGATGATATATAGGCAGCGATATGGATATAGATATAGAAATAATATATGTCTAACAATAGGTAAACCCCAGAAGGCTCTGCCTGGTCCTAAAGACATGCATCACTTAGGGTTTACCCCTTGTTAAATTGGAGGCAGGTATTGGCAATATTTCATCGTCTGAAAATATCCTGGTATCCTTCTTACCAAGCCCAGTGATATGAGTGAATAGTTGCAGTTATCCCTAGTGGATTTTCCATTTTTCAGAATCATGGGCAGATGTACAGCTCAGGATGCTTTATGTGCACTTCTGCCTCATCTCCCAAATATGAGAGTTAAACCTGAGAGCAGCTACCCTTTCTTCTGAAATCCAAAGCCAAAACAATTAATATAACGATTACATATGCTCTAATAGCACAGTATAATCATCCATATTCAACATAAGCCACATTATGAGCCTAGCAAATAGTGAGTACCCCTAAATCTTTGTGGGATATGATTCTATGATTTTACAGTTTGTGAAAACGACTCTAATTTCTTAAAGCTACTTGTTTAAATTATAAAATAATGCAATGATAATTTCTCAAAATTACCATATATTCAACACAAGAAATAATAGGGAAGTTTTCTCCCTACATTGTACATAAGGAAGCATTCATCTAAAAATGCACTATCTTTAAATCAAAGGTTATTCTCAATTTCCCCTGTTAGTAGGTAAATTCAATATCTTGTCTAATGTCAATATTCTACTACTTCTATATCCCTTCCTCCATTCAGTAACCTCTGCAAAATTTCCGTGTAACACTAGAGAGAAGGTAATGCCTTTCACTATGGTTCTCCTGTTTGGAATGTGTTTTGAAGAAAACTTCATAAGAGTTATCTTGTTGCTTAATTGTCAAGTTGAAGAATAAGGTTTCCTGTGGTGAAAAAGCCTGTGTAATATCAAGTACTTCCTGTCTTTTCAAATATCCATGCCACCCAATTTATTTACCCATTATTTTGGCTCTTGAGCTAGATTTCCACTACTACAGTCCTGATGTATAACTGGCTTACAAAAAACCCACAAAGGAATGAAAGATAGAGTAGAGCAGACAGCT
Organism: Smutsia gigantea; assembly: GCA_032199065.1. NCBI lineage: Eukaryota > Metazoa > Chordata > Mammalia > Pholidota > Manidae > Smutsia > Smutsia gigantea. The sequence goes on along the minus strand of JAVSCE010018610.1, from coordinate 52,720 downwards.
TTCAAAAATGCAAGCATTCCTAGGAGACCTTACATAATGTTTTGATAATTTCTTCCCAAGAGAGAAAAATGAAGTAGAAGGAGGATAGAAAAAAATTTTTAAATGAAGTTAAAAAAGGGGAGAAACTTAACTGGTTTTATAATGATACTCTTTAAACGTCAGCCTGCTACAAAAACTCCTTTGAAATTTTAAACTGTGTAGTCACATATGTCTAAATGAAAATCTTGTGTTTACCTCATTGGGAAATATTTCTAAAATGTCAATGAAAAGTGAATTTGCTCTTAAATCATAGAAATCTCTTTCCTGAGGGTACATGTTCTTTTAACTGAAAACTTGATGCAATATTGGCCTTATATTTAGGAGATTAAGTATTTTTTGTGATATTCTGGTAGGACCATGCCTAGTTCTAATGCTTTTTTCCTCCTACACAACTAAAATTCTTCAATTCGAAATTAATTCTGGAACTTTAGATCCTGGATATAAAGTCATCTTGGGAGACGTAACATGTTAGGCTGCTTTTGCCATCATTTGTTAGTGTAAATGAGTTTATCAGGTCTTTCTTCACTAGCACTTTAGTCAGGACCTCAGAAAAGGTAGGTTTACAGAAACTATAACTACTTCACAGAAGTATAAAACAGACTAGGAGAGAATGGTAAAGGTTCCAAAACAAAGACAGAATATTATTACTGACATAATATGTCTTCTATTTTGGGGATGTGGTTAAATTTTTTAAATCTCAGTATATGACTTGTGAAAAGGGAAACAATTCAGAAACATAATTTCTCTTCTCTGTGGAACAACTTTTTCAGGTAGGTGCTTTGGAAATGACTAAAAAGTAAGTATTATTGTTAAGAAGAAGAAAAAGGAGGAAGAGAAAGACGGTGGGGGAGGAGGGGGAGAAGGAAGAATAGCTGACAAGTAGCTGTTGCATTTTTTTTTCAGGTTCTACTTTTTTTTCATTTTGGTATCATTAATGTACAATTACATGAGCAACATTATGGTTACTAGACTCGCCCCATTATCAAGTCCCCCCCACAAACCCCATTACAGTCACTATCAGCGTAGTAAGATGCTATAGAATCACTACTTACCTTCTCTGTGTTATACTGCCTTCCCCATGCCCGCCCCCACATTATGTGTGCTAATCATAATGCCTTTTTCCCCCTTATCCCTCGCTTCCCACCCCTCGTCCCCAGTCCCTTTCCGTTAGGTAAGTGTCAGTCCACTCTTGGGTTCTGTGAGTCTGTTGCTGTTTTGTTCCTTCAGATTTTTCTTTGTTCTTATACTCCACAGATGAGTGAAATCATTTGATACTTATCTTTCTCTGCCTGGCTTATTTCACTGAGCATACTACCCTCTAGCTCCATCCAGGTTGTTGCAAATGGTAGGATTTGTTTTCTTCTTATGGCTGAATAATATTCCATTGTGTATATGTACCACCTCTTCTTTATCCATTCATCTACTGATGGACACTTAGGTTGCTTCCATTTCTTGGCTATTGTAAATAGTGTTGCTATAAACACAGGGGTACATATGTCTTTTTCAAACTAGGCTCCTGCATCCTTAGGGTAAATTCCTAGGAGTGGAATTCCTGGGTCAAATGCTATTTCTGTTTTGAGTTTTTTGAGGAACTCCATACTGCTTTTCACAATGGTTGAACTAATTTGCATTCCCACCAGCAGTGTAGGAGGGTTCCACTTTCTCCACATCCTCGCCAACATTTGTTGTTGTCTTTTGGATGTTGGCCATCGTAACTTGTGTGAGGTGATATCTCATTGTGGTTTTAATCTGCATTTCTCTGATGATTAGCATTGTGGAGCATCTTTTCATGTGTCTGTTGGCCATCTGAATTTCTTCTTTGGAGAAGTGTCTGTTCAGCTCCTCTGCCCATTTTTTTATTGGACTTTTGCTTTTTGTTTGTTGAGGTGTGTGAGCTTTTTGTATATTTTGAATGTCAACCCCTTATTGGATATGTCATTTATGAATATATTCTCCCATACTATAGGATGCCTTTTTGTTCTACTGATGGTGTCCTTTGCTGTACAGAAGCTTTTTAGTTTGATATAGTCCCACTTGTTTATTTTTGCTTTTGTTTCCCTTGCCCAGGGAGATATGTTCATGAAGAAGTCACTCATGTTTATGTCCAAGAGATTTTTGCCTATTTTTTCTTCTAAGAGTTTTGTGGTTTCATGACTTACATTCAGGTCTTTGATCCATTTTGAGTTTACTTTTGTGTATGGGCTTAGACAGTAATCCAGTTTCATTCTCTTACATGTAGCTGTCCAGTTTTGCCAACACCAGCTGTTGAAGAGGTTGTCATTTTCCCATTGTATATCCATGGCTCCTTTATCATATATTAATTGACCACATATGCTTGAGTTAATATCTGGACTCTCTATTCAGTTCCACTGATCTATAGGTCTGTTCTTGTGCTGGTACCAAATTGTCTTGATTTCTGTGGATTTGTAGTAGAGCTTGAAGTTGGGAAGTGATATCCCTCATGCTTTATTCTTCCTTCTGAGGATTGCTTTGGCAATTTGGGGTCTTTTGTAGTTCCATATGAATTTTAGAACTATTTCTTCCAGTTCGTTGAAGAATGCTGCAGGTATTTTGATAGAGATTGCATTGAATATGTAGATTGCTTTAGGCAGGATGGCCATTTTGACAATATTAATTCTTCCTAGCCAACAGCATGGGATGAATTTCCATTTATTAGTGTCCTCTTTAATTTCCCTTAAGAGTGTCTTGTAGTTTTCAGCGTATAGGTCTTTCACTTCCTTGGTTAGGTTTATTCCTAGGTATTTTATTATTTTTGATGCAATTGTGAATGCAATTGTTTTCCTGATTTCTCTTTCTGCTAGTTCATCGTTAGTGTATAGGAATGCAACAGATTTCTGTGTATTAATTTTGTATCCTGCAACTTTGCTGAATTCAGATATTAGTTCTAGTAGTTTTGGAGTGGATTCTTTAGGGTTTTTTATGTACAATATTGTGTCATCTACAAACAGTGACACTTTTACTTCTTCCATACCAATTTGGATGCCTTTTAAGTTCTTTGTTTTGTCTGATTGCCATGGCCAGGACCTCCAGTACTATGTTGAATAAAAGCAGGGAGATTGGGCATCCTTGCCTTGTTCCCAATCTTAGGGGAAAAGCTTTCAGCTTCTCACTGTTAAGTATGATGTTTGTTGTGGGTTTGTCATATATAGCCTTTATTATGTTGAGTATATACCCATTTTGTTGAGAGTTTTTATCATGAATGGATGTTGAATTTTGTTGAATGCTTTTCAGCATCCATGGAGATGATCATGTGGTTTTTGTCCTACTTTTTGTTGATGTGGTGGATGATGTTGATGGATTTTCTAATGTTGTACTATCCTTGTATCTCTGAGATGAATCTCACTTGATCATGGTGTATGATCCTCTTGCTGTATTTTTGAATTTGGCTTGCAAATATTTTGTGGAGTATTTTTGCATCTTTGTTCATTAGTGATATTGGTCTGTAGTTTTCTTTTTTTTTTTTTTGTGGGGTCTTTGCCTGGTTTTGGTATTAGAGTGATGCTGGCTTCATAGAATGAGTTTGGAAGTATTCCCTTCTCTTCTATTATTTGGAAAACTTTAAGGAGAATGGGTATTATGTCTTCTTAAATATCTGATAAAATTCAGCTGTTAATCCATCTGGTTGTGGCTTTTTGTTCTTGGGTAGTTTTTTGATTACTGGTTCAATTTCATGCTGTTAATTGGTCAGTTTAGATTTTCTGTTTCTTCCTGCAACAGTCTTAGAAGGTTGTGTTTTTCTAGAAAGTTGTCATTGCTTCTAGGTTATCCAGTTTGTTAGCATATAGATTTTCATAATATTCTCTAATAATTCTTTGTATTTTTGTGGTGTCCTTCGTGATTTTCCCTTTCTCATTTCTGATTCTGTTTATGTGTGTAAATTCTTTTTCTCTTAATAAGTTTGGCTAGGGGTTTATCTATTTTGTTTATTTTCCCAAAGACCTAGATCTTGGTTTCATTGATTTTTTCTATTGTTTTATTCTTCTCAATTTTATTTATTTCTTCTCTGATCTTTATTAGGTCCCTCCTTCTGCTGACTTTGGGCCTCATTTGTTCTTCTTTTTCCAGTTTCAATATTGTGACTTTAGACTATTCATTTGGTATTTTTCTTCCTTCTTTAAATAGGCCTGGATAGCTGTATACTTTCCTCTTAGAACTGCCTTTGCTGCTTCTCACAGAAGTTGGGGCATTGTGCTGTTGTTTTCGTTTGTCTCCATATATTGCTTGATCTCTGTTTTAATTTGGTCATTGATCCATTGATTATTTAGGAGCATGTTGTTAAGCCTCCATGTGTTTATGAACCTTTTTGTTTTCTTTGTACAATTTATTTCTAGTTTTATAGCTTTGTGATCTGAGAAATTGGTTGGTACAATTTTAATCTTTTGAATTTACTGAGGCTCTTCTTGTGGCCTAGAATGTGGTCTATTATGGAAAATGTTCATGTGTACTTGAGAAGAATGTGTATCCTGCTGCTCTTGGGTGTAGAGTTCTGTAGATGTCTGTTAGGTCCATCTCTTCTAATGTGTTGTTCAGTGCCTCTGTGTCCTTACTTATTTTTTGTGTGGTTTATCTCTCCTTTGGAGTGAGTGGTGTGTTGAAGTCTCGTAAAATAAATATATTGCATTCTATTCCTCCTATAATTCTGTTAGTATTTGTTTCACATATGTAGGTGCTACTGTGTTGGGTGCATATATATTTACAATGGTTATATCCTCTTGTTGGATTGACCCCTTTATCATTATGTAATGTCCTTCTTTGTCTCTTGTTACTTTCTTTGTTTTGAAATCATTTTGTCTGATACAAGTACTGCAACACCTTATTTTTTCTCCCTATTGTTTGCATGAAATATCTTTTTCTATCCCTTCACTTTTAGTTTGTGTATGTGTTTAGGTTTGAGGTGAGTCTCTTGAAGGCAGCATATAGATGAGTCTTGCTTTTTTATCCATTCTATTACTCTGTTCTTTTGATTGATGCATTCAGTCCATTTACATTTAGGGTGATTATCAACAGATAGGTACTTATTGTCATTGCAGGCTTTGGATTCATGGTTACCAAAGGTTCAAGGGGAGCTTCTTTACTATCTAACAGTCTAACTTAACTCACTTATTACACTATTATAAACACAGTCTGATGATTCTTTATTTCTCTCCCTTATTTTTCTTTCTCCTCTGCTCTTTATATGTTAGGTGTTTTAATCTGTACTCTTTTATGCTTCCCTTGACTGATTTTGTGGATAGCTGATTTTATTTTGCCTTCAATTAGTATTTGGTTGGTCTGCTTTCTTTGCTGTGGTTTTATTTTCTCTGGTGACAGCTATTTAGCCTTAGGAGCACTTCCATCTAGAGCAGTCCCTTTAAAATACCCTGTAGAGGTGGTTTGTGGGAGGTAAATTCCATCAACTTTTGCTTATCTGAGAATTGTTTAATTCCTCCTTCAAATTTAAATGATAATCGTGTTGGATACAGTATTCCTGGTTCAAGGCCCTTCTGTTTCATTGCATTGAGTATATCACACCATTCTTTTCTGGCCTGTAAGGTTTGTGCTGGGAAGTCTGATGATAGCTTGATGGGTTTTCCTTTGTAGGTGATCTTTTTACTCTCTCTGGCTGCTTTAATATTCTGTCCTTTTCTTTGATCTTTGGCATTTTAATTATTATATGTCTTAGTGATTTCCTCCTTGCTCCCTTGTGTTGGGAGTTCTGTGGACTTCCATGTTCTGAGGAGCTATTTCCTTCCCCAGATTGGGGAAGTTTTCAGCAATTATTTCTTCAAAGACACTTTCTATCCCTTTTTCTCTCTTGTACCCCTATAACGTGAATATTGTTCCGTTTGGATTGGTCACACTGTTCTCTTAATATTCTTTCATTCCTAGAGATCCTTTTATCTCTGTGCCTCCACTTCTCTGTTTTCCACTTCTCTGATTTCTATTCCATTAACAGTCTCTTGTACCTCATCTGTTCTGCTCTTAAATCCTTCCATTGTTTGTTTCATTTCTTTTATCTCCCTCTGGAATTCATCCCTTAGCTCTTGCATATTTCTTGTAGCTCCATCAGCATGTTTATGACTTTTATTTTGAATTCTTTTTCAGGAAGATTGGTGATTTTGGTCTCACCATGCCGTCTCTCTGGTATTTGAGGGATTTTGGACTGAACAAGGGTCTTCTGTCTTTTCACAGCGATGGAAGTGATCACCAGCAAGTGGCGCATGTGTCAGCTGGGAGAACAAAGTCCCTTCCCGCTTTCTGGTCACCTTGCCTGTCTCCACTGCCTGTGCTGGTCAACTGCACAGAGGGAGCAGCCTCTGGGTTAATCCCCTGAGCTGCCATGGGTGGGATGGCCTTCGGGGTGGCCTAGGGCACTGGTAGGGGTCACAGGAGAGCAGTGTGTGTTCTCCCATGGAACAGCTCCCCTTCGTGCTTCCCGGACTCTGTGCCGGTCTCCCTTGCCTGTGCCAGCCAAGCTCACACAGGGAGCAGCTTCTGGGTTGATCCCCTGAGCTACCACAGGTGGGGCGGCCCTTGGGATGGCCTAGGGCATCGGCAATGGTTGGAGGCAAGCAGCGCATGTTTGCCACGAAAACAGAGCCCCTGCATGCTTCCCAGACTCTGCGCCGGTTTCCTCTGCCTGTGCCAGCCAACTGGGTGCAGGCAATTGCATTTTTGAGTTCCCAGGAACAACTGTATGGTCCTAATTAGGTCTTTGATGACTTTTTCTTTCAAGGTATTCTTACGCTTATAGAATTTCTAGTTCATGTTAAAATATGCAAAATTAGTGTTTATACTTAAATTGGCTACAGTCAAGTTTTTTAAAAAAGTAGTTGATAGTCATTTTCTACCTTCTTTCCTCTTTAACTATGTTCAGATTTATTTCCCCACCAACCCACTGAAACTGCTTTCAGTAATGTCACTGTTGACTTCTAATCTGACAAATTCAGTAGATGCTTTCCAGTATCCCCTTTGTAGCATTTGATGCTATTGGTCCATCCCTCCTTGATATTCCTTCTTCCTGTCAGTTATGTGACTCTTGGTCCCATTTTCTTGTAGTTTTTCACCACCTAAAAGATAAACCTCAGTCTTCTTCATGGACCCCTTTTCCTCTCTACACACATTATGCACAGGTACACCTCATGGTTCCATCTTCTATTCTTCTCATTGTATATATATATATATATATATATCTGTATGATCACACTTACTCCTAAGATTTACTTACCATTTATAGTGATTATTCCTAATAATCAGGATAGTGGAGTTTGTAGTATCAGTCTTTTGGAGTCCAGAGGTAAAGACTGTCTAGTGAGTGGATTTGGGGACAATGGGAAATAACAACAAATTGTCTCCATATCCTATGCAAAACCTTACTTCAGGCCATTATCTCTAATTACTGACAGTGTGCCAGGCATTATAAGAAAAAGTGCATATGAAAGCTTATATTAAGTAAATCAAAAGGTCATGATATTCTACTCATCTATCATAAATCTACTCTTTGGAGTGATTGAATAACCATTTGCTAATTGTTTGGGACCAAATAGGTCATAGGAAGTTCATCTGGTCTAGCAACTTCCTGGTATTACTCAAGAACTTAAAAAAAGAGACAGGAACAGATGCTGTTATAGAGGTCATGCCAAGAAAACATGAAGCTTTGAAGCTTTTCATTTCCTTGTAACTACCACCATTACCTCTTCAAATTTCAAATAGAATGTTTGTCAGTATTAAGTCAAAGAGACAAGCTGTTCATATTACAAATTCATCATATTCTGTAAGTGTAAATGTAAGGGCTTCTTAGTTAGAATGTTCTTTTTAGAGTAAAACCTTTAGTCAGTTAGCGTAGAAGAAATTGTTATTCTATTGGTAAGTGTATGGGACCGCAGCTTATGAAATTCATAGAATGTGACTACTCAGATTGTATTCTTCAGTGATCTATGGATCAGTGTAGTTCTATGGATTAGTATGGCAAAGTTACATGTTTTCCATAAGAATGGCTATCCCAAGGGTACAGTTAACTTAGGAAAGGAAATAACAAGAAATGAAAATATATGCTTTCCCCTAGGGCCTAGAAATAAATAAAACAAGTAATAATACTGTTTTTATTTTAAAATACCACATCTCAAAAGTCCTCCTGTTCTCAACCATACTGTCTATGAGATATATCTCCAATGGCTAGATTCTATGTCCTGCTGTGGATCTATGACTACCTGGACCAGTCATGCTCAGAAGAGCAGTGTGCAGAGATTAAATAATTAAAATAGAAAGAAAAAAAAGACAAACAGGTGGTAGACAGAGTGTGTCCTAATGACCTTCCTATTAATTATCCAGGCCTCCTAGACTGCTTAAATACCCTCCCATATGTGTTCCTTAAGATAGCATTGCATCCTTTCAATAAAAATCCTGTTTTGATTGAAGTAATTTGTCTTAGAAATGCATATTTATATTTGTTATTTACTATTTGCCTGCCAAAAACCCCATTTCATCTGGAAGCAGCATGCTCTTTCTTTTAGAAATTGTTCCTTTTCTCTGCTTCACAGTCTTACTCTATTCAGTTAGTTTCTGTGAAATGTGCTATATTTTTTATAAACCCTATGCAAGAAGAACATTGGACCATTCTCTCCCCACTGGCCAATTTTTCAAATATAAAACTCAGTAAATGCAAGCATTTTTCCTACTTATGCAAGTCTGTAGTAAAAGACTGAAACCAACACATGATGCACAAAGAGGAGAGAACACTGATGTTCATGTTGTTGCTTCTAGCTGATTAAACTAACTGCATCTTTGACCTTTTTGCCATTTATTTGTTTAAACCCTTCTTGGATTTTCCAAGTCAATAATTTCTATATGACTAAGATTGTTTCAATTGGGTTTCACTTAGAGTTGCTAGACTTAACAAATAGAAATACAGGATGCCTAGTTACACTTGAATAAAATAATGATATTGCAATATATTGGATATACTTATATTCAAGCATAACTGGGAATCTTGCATTTTATCTGGAACCATGGCTTCGATCACTTGCAACTAAATTAATTCAGTTCTTTCTGGGATTTGTCATCAAAGAGTCCTATTTAATATAGCACTTTAGCTATCCACTCCCATTTCAATCAATCAAAGAACACAGGAAGCATATTTTGTGCTCTCTGAGAAAACTTGTGTAGTCTAAATATCATCCTGCAGCTCTGATTAGTCCTGTGCAACTTTTGGAAGTATCTCTCTACAGGGTATAAATGTGACTTTGAAGCAGAGCATCTAAGTGACCCACAAGCCTTAATGCGCATTTGAAGTCAAGGCTCTGAGAAATGGATTTAACGTTCTCTCAAAGCTGGAATCCAGGAGTCCTTGAGTGTCAAAGCCAAATGAGTGCTTCTGGACAAATCACTTAATCTCACTTCTTCTGTCTCCTTATCTTTACATTGTAGGTACTATTTCTTTCCAGTCTTCCTGAAGTGTCATAGTGATTAACATTTATGGGCTGCTTTGAAGATGAAAATTCCCTATCTTGTTAAGCATTAGCAAGATGGCAAATAATGTGCAATTATGGTATGTACCTGCAATAATTTGAGAGCATATGCATTTTTACAGTTTGAGTAACAATTTCTGTAAAAGAAAAGCATGAGGCTCAGTTCTCACTTTAATTTGATAAAATGCTTTGCTTTGGTATCATAGCCACAGGAAAGGTTATTTGAAAAAAGAAGTGAAATGTAAATATAAATATTTTCCAATATTTAGGCTACAAGCAATTTTTCTTCATAAAAATCTCATTGTTCTTAATCACAAATGGCCAAATGTTTTCTTTTCCAATGAGGTCTACCATTAAGATTGCTTTAGAAAGCATGCATTAAGACAGAGGGATGGGAAGTTGCTATAATTTTCAGTTCATGTTACTTCTTGAGTACTGTCACTTCTCTATATAAAGCTATAGAAAGTGAACATTAGCCCTTTAAAGGAGTCATATTTCAAGGATCAGGTGGGAAAGACAGAAGTGTTGGATGCACCTCACTGCACTGCTGTTCATCCCCAACACTTTGCACAATGTGAGAATGTTTAATAATTCCAACCCAACCTACAGATAAGAATCTCTGGTGTCACATCACAACTGACAGTGCTGGTGTGAGATTTGCAGTAAAACAATATTCCAGCTGTAGCTTTCATTTGCAGAAATAAAACAGCAGAAGAAGAGGGAAAAAGGCCAGGAGAAGATAAACACTTTCATCTTGGAATAGCATTGACATTAAATTATAATACTCATACTCAAACATGGAGAAAAAAGCCAACCCCAGGACCTAACACTGACATGTATTATGTCATTTGAAATCTATTGCTCTTTCTGTATTTTAAGTTAGCAGGTTAATGTTTAGTTATCCAGCGAGCTCACCAAATATAAATAAGCTCTTTCCCAAATAAAGTCTATGGCAACTGTGGGACAGGCGGCCTTATTTTTCTCCCATTAATCACTAGAAACTTCACACGGCGTGAAAGTCTCAGGGGATATTTCTGGCTGGGAAAAAGATCCTCCCTCCTCAGTTCTAATCAGTCCATCCCATCTGTAATGGCTTTAGAAAATTGTTAATGACATAAAGTGACAGTCGAAGGGCTTTTTGGTCTGTCAGTGTAGGGTTACTATGAGCTCTCTAACAAACTACTACATGCAGGCCTCAAAGCTGCTGGAAAATGATCTGGATTACGAAGGAATAAATTTGATATGTTAGCAATCACAAGCGGGAACTGAAAAGAAAGGCTTCCTTAATACGGTTCTTTCAGGCTATAATGGGAAATACGAAGATAAATCTGGCTCTGAGACAAACCCACATAAGACTGCCTTGAGCACTCAGAATATAGATCTCGGTTATGCGATGTGTAAAACGCACAATGGCCTGAATAAGGAGCTAAGTATATAAGTGCAAACAAACCCATTTTTATAGTTAGCATGGCATTTTGAATGGAGCTTTAAGCCTAAAGGACACTCTCCTACTTGCAATTGAAGATGGGGAACATAACAGTAAGTTTTTATATATAGTATATATAGAAGTCTAATAGGAAAATGTTCTAGAAAATTACGAACATAAATCAGATTAAGCCAGAATTCTTCTTTCCCTATAAAAATTGGAAAACCTTGCTATCCCTAACCTAAAATATTGTTTTTCTTCCAGTTCCATTATCTTGCTTTGGATTCATGGAAACTCTGAGCAGTGCTGTGAGAATGACTACAATTTGAAGTATCTGTTAAATACAGCAACATTACATCAGAAGGTATAATCTCGTTCCTTGCATTATATAAAAGTTCTGCACAGAATTGATAAATAAATGCATATCTGGAGATCTGAATCAGTTAAAAATAGGCAGATAATACATATGGAAATGGAAATTTGGAGAATTTTTTTAAAGGCTAATTTTATTCTGATGCAGTGAAACATTTTCTTTCATGTATTCTTCCCCAATTTCTAGAACATTCACCTCATTAGTGTGTCACAAAAAGTGACAATATAAACAGTTTCTCACACATCTCCTGTAGGTTGTGCTAAGGGCTATAAAAATATTACATTTTGACAATTTCATAGATCTTGCAAGATTAGGTCAAAAGATTTTTACTTAATGGAGACATTTCTTCAGAGAGCAGCTACATAATATTTTTCCCACATCCTAACATGTTTAAAAGATACCAGAAGGGGAGTTTTATCTCATTATAGAATAATATCTTATTAATGAAAGTAAATTTGGAGAACTTTAAAAGCAGGATAATTTCTTATTAATCTAAGGTAGTTTAATAAGGGCTCTAGTTGGAGAACAACATTTTTACCAGACAGTTTCTAAAGGTAACTTCTAGCTCGTAGTGACAGTTTCCCCTAGATGAGTATCATCTGGTAAGAATGTATAACCAGCTGCTAGGCCATGAAGTACACTAGGATTGTGCATTGAAAACAGGAGTGGAATGAAGAAAAACCAAAAATAATTTTTCAGTGAATGATTTTAATTGAACTAAGTAGTATAATTTCAACTGACTTCCTTTCCATTGTTAAATATTACATATTCTCCCTGAGAACTCTAGCTTCCACTGGGAAATCACTGGCAAACTAAGAGAAGTTCAACCCATTTGGCTTTGGAGTGGGTCATGGACTTTGGAGACCTACAGTGATTCAGACTACTAGGGGCTAACTCATAAACATCTATTTCAATGCTCTAAAATGATTAAATGACATCATGATGACCTAGTTTAAGGAAAATGTTACAAGAGGGCCCTAAATGGCACCCTGGTGGCCTGAAAGAGTTAATGCAGTTTCCTTAAGTGGCCACTTCAGTGTTGGTTTGCAATGTACAGAGCAGGGAATATGTCCCAATAACTCACTGATAGCCTCATCTAATGTAAGTATATTAAGTTGAGAGAAGTCATTTGAAGGAGTCTTAATAGATCAGGTGGCAATTCTGATTAATACAGCAGCTCTGCTAAGGAAGGAAAAATGGAGCCTATGGAAATTCAATAATCCTATGGAGAAACACTGAATTATGCACCTCTTAAAGAATATCTCAAGAGATCATGACACATGAACAGCTATACTTTATATATAACACATTCTGAGAGCAAATGACATACATCTTTTATAGCAGGAACCGTGAGACTAGGAGAATGTCTTTCTAATTTTTCAATGCATCAGTATCATAGAGCTTTATACATCAGAAAGGCAGACAGCAATAAGAAACTAATCTCTTCTAATCTCTTCATTTACATGAATGTTCTTATGACAAAAGTTGTCAAAAAGCATGTAACCATTTTATATGGTGTTTAATATTATTAGATGAAATTCTACGATCAAGTTGGGCATAGAAAAAGGTGAGAAAAAATGAGAGAAATAGAGAAACCGAAGAGAGAATTTTGAAAGGTCATGAACACATTTTAGTATGCAAAAATAATTTGGTTAAATTAATCAATTAATAGAAGCACAGAAACATGAAACAAGAAGAACTAATCACCAGTCTTTTATTCACATTAAAAGTTTATTCACCTTAAAAGCTTATACATAAAAGCATATATATGTAAATATATATGTATATATGTAAATATATATGTAAAGTCTAGAAACAGCCCGAGTAGAATCATATTTCCATATGTATAATGCTCTAAAATGATTAAATGACATCATGATGACCTAGTTTAAGGAAAATGTTACAGAGGGAGGAAATGAGAAAGGAAACCTTTCATATCTGTTGCCAAGAGAAGGATTTTGGGAGTCAGTACAATGTAATTGTGAAAAGAATGGATTCTTGGGTCATAACTCTTGGATCTAATTCTAGATCTTACTTTTAATAGCTGTATTACCTTTAATAGCTGAACAAACCAGTTAACTGTTCTTTAGCTTCCTTATCTGAAAGTTGGGGAATATAATACCTATCTTGTTGGGTTGTGAGAGTGACAGAGATAACACATGTAAAGCATTCGGCATTTATAGAGTGTCTGGCTCATAAATGCTAGTCCTTATTATTCAATAAATGGCTAACCACTTAGAAAGCAACAGTTGGTTCCCCTTTCATATTTTACATAAAAAATAAGATGGATTAAGGTGTTAAATATAAAAAATATAACTATAAAAGTAGAAAAGAAAACATATCTGAATATTTATAATAATCTTGTGGTGGGGGAAGCAGGACACACAAAGCCAGACCTACAGAAGGAAGACTGCTGAAATTTTAAACTTTTGATGGAAGAAATACTTACAAAAGAAGACACACATGGCAGAATTGAAAAATATTTACAATGTGTAATAATAGAAAAGGTTGTCATAATTTATATAGAGAGCATGCCCACTATTAATTTTTCTAAAAAGTAATATTTGCTGAGCAGATAATGAATACAAACAGATAGTATATACTATAACTTCACTGCTCTTTCTAGCCTCAGAGCCTTCTCAAACTTTATGTTAGGTAACTTTTTCTCCACATGAAGGAAGCAGCTTGAACATTACTTTAGCAGAAAGGCCTTTCCTGATCAATCTAAATTATATCTTCCTAAATTTCTTTCTCATGCCACTTTTTTTCTTTCTGTCATAGCTCTTGTTCTTTATCATGTATAATGTGTGTTGATTCTTCCCCTCTTCCCTCATTAGGCAGTAACTTCAAAGAGACAGGCCAGAGAGCATTTGCCACCCTATGGTAAGGTCCTAGCATAGAGCAGCATTTTAAGTAATGAAAGTGAGTATCATAAAGAGTCTTTCACACCATGTTAAGGCATTTAGCTTTTACAGCTAAGATAGCCACAGAAGAACCTTAAGCAGGATAAATCCTTCTTGGACTTCAGCAGGGGGTCAATGGAGAATGAACTGGAAGGAGCATGCCTGGAAGCCAGTGGTTTATTAGAAAAGGAGTTGAAACAATCCAAGAAATTACAATGCTCCAAACTAAGGAAGCTTAATGGAAATAGAAGAGGAATGGTTCTAAGGATATTTAAAATTAGGTTGTTTTAAGTGAAGCAAAATGTATATTTAGGGAAATAAATGAGAATAAAATTTGATTCTGGATTTTAGGGTACATTGTAATCCTCTAATACTATATCAAGACATTTGTTATTCTTTAAGGATTATAAAGCCAATGAAGAATTTTGAAAGAGGATTTTGATTTTCTTTTTGTTTATTTTGCTTGTATGTTTCAAACCACCTTGATTAGCAGGACTAAGTTATTTGGACATGCAGAGTAGACTTCTAGGACCACAAAGAAGTTAAATTTTTAGTTTTATGAATTAAGTCTTTAGGTCTAAAGTCATTTCAATGAAGAAATTTTGGGACTGTGACAAAAGCTGTCAAATGAACTTCCTTTATCATTATCACCACCACCACCACCATCATCACTTCCACTACCACAACCAGTAATAATGACAGTAATGACAGCAACAAACATTTATTGAAAAAATTTACTATGTATAAGGCATGACAGTGTGTGCTTGGGTGTATAGAAATCTGACACAATCCCTGACATCAAAGAGATAGACTATGTGCATTAAAATACCCTAGCCATGTAGAGGAGCATGTGATAAAATGAATTATAGGAAAGTAATTGATACTGGAGTTCAAAGAAGAGAGAATTGACCATAGTTGAATAGTTTTTAGGAACAGCTGCATGGAGGAAGTGAGACATGAGTAGGTCTCTCAGGAAGGAACAAATTACAATATATAGAGAGGAAGGATAACTGCTCAGACAGCACTGCAAGAGTAAAGTTGGAGCTGGAGTCCCCACATCTGTCCTAAGGACAAGTAGACAAGGGGACAAAAAGACTGCTTTGACTAAAACATCTAGTACATAAAGTGAAGTAAAGGAAGTATGTAGAGAGTTGCATGGAAACAGTTTGTAAGGTATCTTTGATGTCACACTAATGATGTCTTATTTTGAATAAACTTAATGGTCACTTATTTTGAAGAGAGTGGAGAATGACTTACAAATTTTGAGTAAAGTATCTACTTGTGGAAACTTGTGTTTTAATGTTTTAAAAGGACAAATCTAATAAATACTTTCTGGGTGAATTTTAGAGGTGAAAATTCAAGTTGGTAAGACTGGTTACTATGGCAATATTTTTTGGAAAGGAATGTGAGAACCTGATGTGAAAAGGAGAAGGAGGGAGTTTCTTCCTTACTTTTTATTATGAAAAATTTCAAAATAAAAAAGTAGAATGATAGAATGAGCCCCCAAATATTTACCACCTAGCTTCAAAACTTATCAATTCATGCCCAATCTTATCTCTTTCTACCTACCTCCTTCACCTCCTGCTTTTTGAAGCTAGTCACAAATCCATTTAACTTATATATACTTGAGAATGAATTTATAAAAATATAAGGACTCATTAAAAATTATAACCACAACCATTATCACACATAAAAAAATGAACAATTTCTTAACCCAGAATATGCATTCAGTGGTCAAGTTTCTCTAATTTTATGTTAAACTTTTTGTAATTCATTTCTTTAAATTGGTATCCAAATAAGACCCATTCATTATAATTGGTTGATTATATTTCTTAAATATTTAAAATCTTTACTTTCATCATCCATCTCTTTTTTTACTTGAAATTTATTTATTGAAGAGATGTTTGCTGAATACATATCATGGTAATATTCACAATGTTCTTCTGTCACCTGTATTTCCCAGAAAATGGTGCTTAAATTTAAAAGTTTGGTCAAATTTGGATTTGATTTTTGGGGACAAGAAATGGTTTATAAGTTGTGCTGTGCACTATCAGGGAGCAAACAGTATTTGCTTGTCTCTTTTTTGTGTGTTACAGCAGCTCCTACAAAATGATGATATTCTAATTCAATAATTCATTTTCATTTATTAATTGAGATAGTACTATAAATAGAAACGTCCCATCAATAATTTGATTGCCTTGACTTATAGTTCATATAGGAAATGCAAGATAAATGTCTATTGCCCTTTATGTATTACTTCTCAAAACAATGAGTTGGTTCCCTAGCCTTCTCCAAAGTTACCAATGAGTTTCTTTCTTTGATGTTTTTCAGTCTATTGCAGTTATACCTACGGCTGTTCAAATCATTCTCTTTGCCCAATAGGAAACCTCTTTAGGTTGACTTCTGCATCTTTTTGATACAGCTGTAATAGTCTTTGAGAGATTTCTAACTTTATTATATGATAAGTTGTCCCAGGATCATCTTCTAAGTTTTATACCCAGCACTCAGAATCACCCATTCTCCAAGATTTTATTACTTGTATTATGAAATGATATTTAAGACCATAAGTGAGTGCTAAGGGTTCTCATTACTATAGTCAGTCATTGTTTCTGCATAGTTTCAGAGGACAAGGCTAAGAAATGTGTATTTTTTAAAGGTGAATTTTATTGGAAGTTCATATTATTTATATTTATTATGAGTTCCAATTCAAATTCAGGAGTATATAATTTTTACCTAACCTTATTGGTCTTACATGTATTTCCTGTTTCTCCCAAGCCAACACTCCTGGTTTCTTATAGTAACATAATTTCATATAATTTTTCATTTGCTTTTTCTCGTACTATAAAGACAAGAGTCTCACGCTAACAATATAATATCGCTACCTACAGTCTACATCCTCAAACTGTATAGGTAGCTACTTTTTCAAGTTTTATTTTCTTAGACCTCAGGGTACATCCCACTAAGAATACACAGTCTAATTCTTGTGTTTTAGAGTCACTGTAAATAGTTCCTCTTTTGTGTTACACCACTTTTGTGTTACATCACCCGAGCATGGATTCCATACTGTTTTAATTACAGAAGCTTATATTATGTGCTGATAACTTCTAGGGATAGGTTATTCTCATTCTTCTCTTTTTCAGTTATCTTTATTTCAGGGTCTTACTAATTTTGTTTTCTGACTGAACTCTGTTTAGCCTTAGGAAAAAAAAACTAGTAGTATTTTTATTGTGTTGACACATTTACAATATTAATTCTTCCCACCCAAGAACATGGTATGTTTTTCATTTGTTCACTTCTACTTTTGTGTCTTTCAGGATTGTTTTGGAGTCTTCTGGATATGAGAGCTATTAAAAAGTTGAAATAGCAGGACTGGAATACAAGGGGAGAAATAGAGAAAACCAGGGTTTCCAGCCTCTTTTATGGGAAATAATTTGTTTGTTTGACAGAAATGGGATTATTTGAAGAGATTGACATAGGGAATAATGGTGAGTTTTCATTTTAGTACCAGACCTGAGTTCTGTCCAAGCTTTAGTGTCAACTAAATATATCAAATCAAATGTACATAGGAACAAATATGCTGAAAGCTGAAAGAAATTAGAAATAATCCCTGAGAGTATAAATCAAATGAGATAATTATTCACTCTATTCAGTCACGTGACATGACAAAAATCTTCCTTTTAGAGGCTGAGCAGTTTCATGCAAAGTTGTAGAGAAAGTGTCCCTCCCCCACCTTGTGCCCAGCTTCTCACATCACAGTGCCCTCTTTGCACCACCCCTGCTGCCATCTCCCTGTCAATGGATTTGAATATCTCTATCATGCCATAATCCTTCAAACAGTTCCCATGTCAAAATTCAGAGTCTTGTACTGGGGTCTTCCTTCCCTCTTCCACCTCCCTGTATCTACCATCTAACAAGTCCTCTTGAGTCTACTGCCTAAAAGCCCTTGAAAAAATCTCTTCCTCTTCTCTATTATCATTGCCTTATTCAAAACATCATTTTCTCACTAACTATATTGACATCAACTCCTCAATACCCACCTTGCTTCATTTATATTATTGTTTCCTTTCTTATAGGACAATATGTGGTAGTATGTATCCTATTTATAATATCTTCAAGCCATCTTCTGCACTGCTACCTGAGTCATCTTTAAAGATACAAATTAAATACTTCTGTGACCCCCATTACTTAAAGCAAATTCCCAGTGTATGTTCTAAAAAATGTCAGTGGGTCCCAGGGCAAATGCTACGTATTATGTTCTTAAGGGAGTCACAGGGTAAACTAGCTATAAGAAGCTCCCTCTGGTAGAGAAACCTGTTTAAATGTGTTCAACCTTATGGATTTATGTGATTATGTTAAATACTATCTTAAATACACCTATCAATTTTTTTGTCATCAATTGTTTTGAAAACCTATTTTAGAATATATTGACAAAAATAATAAAAGTGCAAACACCTCATCATGAATGACCTTACTGTTGCTGTGGCTGCATATTACAGCTCCCTCTTTTTCCTGATATTCCATCATGGACTATAGCATTGCACAACACTAGGGGGCACAGTTCACACTGCTGTGAACTTTGGACAGTCCTCCTGAATTTGCCATTTTGATTTATCTCTGTACTTTTGGGAAAGCAATACTGTTTTTCTGAACTGATTTTGCTTCCACCATCCACTTAATAAATTCCCACTCATCCTTTAAGATCTAGTTTAGATATCATCTTATCAGTACCAGTTTGAACATCATCTACACAGAGTCAAATCAGAAGAGATGTAATGACCCAAAGAATATATACAAGGTGAAATGAAATCCAAAACGTATCTTCATTAATGCCTATATTTAGGAATAAGTCCCCTTCATTAGGAAGAAGCCCATGAAGGAGACTGTGAAGGAATTTTATAGCTATGGGATGAAAACCAATGGAAATTTTGTCCTAGAGTCCAATTCAAGTGAAAAATTGCTCATGGGAAGGCTCAAATACAAAAGTTATAAATGGATAGAAAGGACGACCAAGGAGATACACTTGAGTCTTACTGATGATCTTAATGAAGCTATTTCAGGAGAGTTATTGAATACTGCTAAATACTCCTTTATCCCTCACCCTCAAACTCCAAAAATACTCTGAAGATTTGAAACTTTATTCATCATTGCAAAACATACATGCACACACACACACACATACACACATGTGCACACACACACACAAACATGCACCACATTTCCATATAGAGAAGACCAGATGGACTAGATTGGCCACTTGAGATGAAGTTTAAGAAAGGATGAAGGATCCTGGGGTTGAAGGCATTGAAGAGGCAAATGAGAAGGAAACTGTTAGGAAAGGGACTTTTCTCAGGTCTCTCTTTGGAGGAAGATGGAGATTCTCTTAAATGGGAAAGTGAGGAACTTTTCATGTGTAGTTGATTGTCTAATAGTAACAAAGTTTTCATAATTTCAAATGTTAATGGTATAACAAGAGTTAAAAAAGGAAGAAGACAGCACTGTAATTTGAAAATAAAGTAAAATTGAGGAACAGATTTTTCTAGGCTGATGAAAAGAGAAAGGAACACATTGCAAAGGCAATAGAGAAGAGAGAATTAATGGCGTACAGTACTGCAAGACAATCTTTTTATATTTGGGTTTGTATGTATGTTGTGGGACTGGGAAGATAGAGGGATTGGATTAGGGTAATAATTTGTTTCACAGTCAATTCTCTGTTTCACAAAATCATTAAGTAACCTGTAGTATTTCTTCATGATCTATGAAATGAAATAGGAAGTAATAGAAGGCCTCCTCCATACATGGTCACCAAGGCATCCAGCGGTTTTATCCTGCCTGGAATATTCCTTACACATTATCCTTATTTCTTAGCTTCAAACTACACCTAAGAGCAATCTTTTGTTCTCGGTGCTGCCAAAGCTTCCATCTTACAGCAGTGACCTCAGTTTAGCACCTGTTCGTAAGATGTGTTTGCACAGTGTTGGTACGTTTTGGTGACATATATGTTCCCATCAAGGAGACTGTCATAGAATTCAGGAGATGTTAACATTTTTCCATCTGTGTGTGTGAAAGTGACGTTTCCTGTTAATTTTGTTCTCTTGCTGAGCTCTCCTAGCAAAAGCTTTCTGTGGGAGGCAGAATGATGTCATTATAGTCATAGCATAGATTTTTCAACCTTTAGAATGAGACATATTGTGGCATATATTTCACTACTTTTAAAAGCAGTGAGATAAAAACTTGGAGGACGATAATATCAATTTTATATTTTCAAGTGTGGGGGTTTCCAGAACCTGGAGAACAACTCCAGAGCTAAAATTTCCTCTGGCACATGGGTTTTCACTGTCACCTCAGGAAAGGCAAGCCTATCCATGGATGTTTGTGTTTAGGAGACCAACGGAGACTTGGCTATTTAATTTCAGAGGTATCTGATATTTGTGCAGGCAAAATAGTCTAGCACTGGTAACTTAAAAATAAAAATAAATCAAACTTCTGCTTTTAGCTTTGACATGTAAGAGTTTGGAAGTTATCACTGCAATTTTTTACAACCAGAAAAATGCTGAACAAACTGAAAATCAGTGACTTTTCTTGGACCTATCAGAGAACTGAGGTAGCAGAGCAAACTGGCACCCTGAAATCTGGAGAGACTGGGGAGTCAGTCTCCATCTCCTTCCCTTAAGAAGAAGCCACTGGGCTCATAAACTACTGGAAACACTTAAATGATTTTGGTTAATTGTTAAAGGCTGAGTGTGGACTAGCATGAGAGTAAGAGATTTCTGGGGGCTGCAATCTTAAGGAAGCCACCACACTTTATTGGGTTTTGCCTCTAGGAAACATATCAGATTCTCATCTTGCACCAAGAAAGATCCCCTCCTGCCTCTCACAGAAGAGGGGAAGAATAGCCACTGTGAAATACTGCAGAAGTGTTTTCATAATGAAGGACTACTCTTCAGCAGAAAGACTTTTCCAGAGCCCTGGATACCTAAGGGAATGTCATTCTCTCTACTCTAGCTTCCTGCCGCTTTCCTGTAACACCTATGGGGAAAAAAATCTAAGAGCTATAACTTACAAAGTTTACAGCCCAGTTGCATAGGCCACTAAGACAGAGATTCAATCATAATACTATAAAGTACTTCCTTTTCCTCATTCCCTCCCATCACATCAACAGGTATCCAATATAAAAACAATGCATTGTTCTTAAGGAGCTGAAAGACAGCTTTTATTTAAAGAATTCTTAGGGAAGTCGGACAGCAAGGAAGACAAAAAAAAAAAAGACACAAAAAATTTGAAGCCTCTGGCACTTACAGCTACAGCAAACTTTAAACACAGCCCTACTCCTGGCCATATTAACATAAAACCTTACAATAAATGTCCATTTACCTCAGTTTCTATTATCTGATACATCACCCCTTGCTTTCAACAAAAGAATTACAAGGGATGCTAAAAGAGAAAAAAATCTGAAGATAAAGCAAGTATCAGACCAGACTCATATGATAAAGGTGTTACAATTATGAGACAGGGAATTTAAAATAACTGTAATTAATTTTTTTTTTGGTGTCAATGGAAAAAGTGGACATCATGCAAGAAGAGATGATTAAGCAAAGGGATGGAAACTCTAGGAAAGAATCAAAGAAAATGCTAGATATCAACCACTGTAACAAAAATGAAGGATGCCTTAGAAGGACTCTTCAATAAACTTGGCAAAGCGAGAAAACAGTAAGTGAATTTGAAGATAGGTCACTATAAGCTTTCCAAAGAGAAATGCAAAGAGAAAAAAAGACTGAAAAAAAAAATGAACAGAACATCCAGTAATACGTGTGGTACAATTACAAACAGTATAACCTACATGCAATTCAAATACCATAATGAGGAAAAGGAAAAGAGATATTTGAAGTAATAATGACAAGGCTTTTCTAATATTAATGACAGACACCAAACCACAGATCTAGGAAGCTCAGAAAATGGAAGCAGGAAAAATGCCCACCCCCCCAAAAAAACCTCTAGACATACCATATTCAAACTGTAGAAAGCCAAAGACAAGCAGAAAGTGTTGAAATTAGCCAGAATTTTAAAAACAGCTTACTTATAGAGGTAAAAGGTTAAGAATTACAGCAGACATTCCCTTCTAAACTATGTTAGCAAGAAAAAACTGAAGAAAAGTAAAGTAGAGAGGAAAAAAAAACTCAACCTGTAATTCTGTATCCAGTGAAATTAGTCTTCAGAAGATGAGGAAAAATACAGACTTTCTCAAAAGTTGAGAGAATTTACCACTAATAGACCTTCCCTGCAAGAAATGTTTTTAAAACATTCTTAGGGAAAAAGGAAGTGATATAGTTCAGAAACAGATCTATATAAAGAAAGGAAGAACATCAGAGAAGGTATAAATAAAGTATTTTATTAAAATTAAAATATTACATTTTTCTTATTTTAGTTAATCTAAAAGATTACTGTTTATTTAAAGTCATAACAGTAACAATGTATTGTGTAATTATAGCTGATGGATAAATGGAATGGGTGACAGCAATATCATAAGGGACAGGAGGGGGAAATGGGAAATACTGTTAGAAGGGTCCTACACTACATGTGCTGTGGTGTAATGTTATTTGAAGGTGGACATGGATTATTTAAAGGTGTATATATAAACTCTAGTGTAACTACTAAATTTTTTAAAAATGTTTATAATTGTTAAGCTAAAAATGTAATGATAATGGAGTCATATAAGATGCTGAATTAAAAACAGAATGGAATAAAAGTGAAAAAGGAACAAAAAGCAGTGAACAGAAACATGGTAGTTATTAACTAACTATACTAAAATACATTTTAAATGTGAGTAGCCTAAATATTTAAATTGAAAGACAGGGATTATTCTATTAAAAAATAAAGACAGAAGTATATGATGTCTAAAAGAAATCCATTTTAAGTATAAAGACACAGATAGCCTAAGTAAAGAGCAAGAGTGAGAAATATCATTCATGTTAATACTAATCAAAAGAAAGCAAGAGTAGCTATGTTAATTTCAGATATAGCTGACTTCAGAACAAGGAAATTTAGAGATTAAGGCAGGAATTATATAAAGATAAAGAGTCTGTTCTCCAAGCAGACATACTAAGTCTTAACAAACATATATATACACCTTAGCAAAAGCACATCAAAATATGTGAGATAGAAACTGATAGAACTTCAAGGAGATATGGATAAATCCTTTATTATAACTGGGGACTCCAAAACCTTGAGACAATAACTGGTAGACCAAGAAGGCAGAAAATTAGCAAGGATATAGTTGTTCTAAATAGCATTATGAATCAACCTGAACTAATAACATTTATAAAATACTCTATATTAATACTGGCAGGATATAGTCTTCTCAAGATTGCTTGGAACATCCTTAATGGTAGACCATATACTCAGTCATAAACACACCTTAATAAATTTAAAAGAAAGTCATAATGAGTACATTCTCAGACCACAGTAGAATTAAACTAGAAATAAATATCACATAGATAGCTAGATAAACTCACAAATATTTGGATATTAAACAACACAGCTTAAAATAACGTGTCAAGAAATCTCAAAAGAAATTAAAAAATATGTGAACAGAATGAAAGTACAACCTATCAAACTATGGGATTCTATAAAACCAGTGCTTAGATAGAAGATTATAGCATTGATTAGAAAAAAATTATAAACAATAATCTAAGTTTCCACCTTGGGAAAATAGAGAAGGAAGACCAATTTATGCCTAAATCAAAAGAAAATAAATAGTAAAAAATAGAGCAGAAATCAATGAAATTGTCAATAGGAAAACAATAGAGAAAATCAATTAAACCAAAAGCTGGTTCTTTGAAATGATCAATAAAATCAGTAAACCTGTAACAAGTTAAACAAGAAAAAATAAAGAATATACAAATTCACTATGTAAGAAAGGAAATAGGGGTCATCACTACTGGTCCCAAGGACATTAGCATGATAATAAAAGAATACTACTAACAACTTTATTCCCCCAAATTGGTACCTTGTAAAAAAAGAACCAATTCCTTGCAAGATACAAACCACGAAAACTCACACAAGGATACTAGTTTGAATAGCCTACATCTATTAAATAAGTTGAATCAACAATTACTAACCTTTCAAAATAGAAAGCATTGGCACAGATAGGTTTATTGGTGAATTCTACCAAATATTTATGGAAGAAATTATACCAATTTTCCACAGTCTCTCCCAGAATATAGATGGAGAACACTGCCTGACTCATTCTATTAGACCAGCATTACCCTAGTACCAAAGCCAAACAAGAACATTACAAGGAAAGAAAACTATAGATCAATATTTCTCATGAACACAGTTCAGAACTCCTCAACCAAATATTAGAAAGTTGAATTCAGTGCTGTTAAGAAAATAATAATAGAAGTCAGAGACCAGGAGAAATATTTGCAAAGCACATACCTAAAAAGAACTTGTATCTGAAATAATACAAGTAATTCTTAAACCTCAACTCACAAGAAAACACACAACCTAATTTAAAAAGTCTGAAAAGATTACATGCTATATAATTTCAATTATATGTCATCTAAAAAGGGCAAAGCTATAGAGGCAGTAAAAGATTAGTGGTTTCAGGGAGAGGGGAAAGAATTGAGTAAATGAAGCAGGAGGATTTACAGGAAAGCAAAACTATTCCATATAACACTGCGATGGTGTATATGTAACATTACACATTTATCAAAACCCATATCAGAGTGTGGTACAAAGAGTGAAACAATGTACACAAATTTTTAAAAAATTATTTAGGACAATGGAATGCAGTTTGTTATAAAAATGTAGTCTTGTTACAAGTGTATGAAACAATCTCACTGAGGGTGGTGGGGATAAAAGGTGCTGACTTAAGTAACTTTAGAAATAAGTAGAGTCTATAAGACTAAAAGCAAAAGGACTGTGCATAAGCACTATACTATAGTTAATAAAGCTTGTTCCCCCATTGGAGTATGGGTTAACAGTTCTGATACTGCTATACTAGGATGGAATAATTAAGTAACTAGTGGGTTGTAGAAGCCAGCTTTCTTACTGTTGGAGTAAGATTTACAAATAAGCAAAGGAAGGAAAATAAGATGATCAGTGTGGTAATGGATTAGAGTTGAACAGATCAGTATAAATTTGTGTTAAGCTTAATGTAGATACAGATGGTTATATAGTAATATTTATAGATATCCGTATGTACACAGGTTAAACACACACAAATACTTTTTTGCTTTGTCAGCTGAGCAGGCCTAAAAGAAGTGGCATTCCAATAGCAAAGAGGAAAAGAGTACATTTAGTGCCCAGATCTTGGTTTCTGATACCATTCTCCAATAAGAGGAATCAGAGATCCATAGAGAAATGACTGATACTAGGCTTGGGACAGGAAATATACAAAGTGGGCTTTGAATCATCTTATAGCACCAGAAAGTTGAGAACTGCTAATCACATACACACACACACATACACACAGTGGTGGGATTATGTTAAAAGGGACACAAAATCCTACTGAAAGAGTTCTCAATAGCTGAGGGTAGAACCATGAGTAGAGAAATAAATTAAGTAATATTGGACTTTAAGCAAAGTATACAATAAATATCCATAAGTCCAAACTGACATTATTAATAAATGATTGAATAAATAAATAAGGGAGAAGAGACAAAGATCCCTTGTAAAAAAGTTCCAAAAAATTTGTGTTGACACTTTGCCCTCAAAGAAATGGAGCATTATTTTCAAGTCTCTACGTAAGGACTGTGGATAGTGACTCCCTTCCAAAAAGTACAACATGGGAAGGAGTAAAAGCAATTACTTTACAGTGGAAAAACCTGAGAAACACTACCTCCGCCAGATGATCAAGGTCGGCATCAACAATGATAAGTCATGTCGATAATATGTACCACTGATAACGACGTGAGGATAATGACTCTTCAAGTCTATGGTCTTCCTCCCCCAAACTCATAACCCCAGTCTATAATGAGAAGTACTTCAGAAAAATCCCAGTAAACATTTTGCAAAATAATTATCACTACTCAAAACTGTCAAGGTCATTAAAAGCAAGGGAACTCTGATAAGTGTCAAAATGAAGAGTAGCCTAAAAAGGCCTGAGAATTAAATGTAATATGGTATCTTGGATGGGATTCTAGAGCAACAAAAAATTGGGAAAAATTAAGGAAAACTGAATCACATATGATAAAATTAGTGGATCAATATTGGCTCATTACTGTAACAAATGTATTATACTGATGTAAGATGTTAATAATCAGGGCAACTGGGTACAAAGTTTGTGGGATGTCAGTACTATATGATTTTTCTGTAAATCTAAAAATGTTTGAAGAATAAAGTTTATTAACAAAATATACTACTTTATGTGAAATAGAAAAGAGGCCCCAAATAATTAGTGCTAATAAAAATATTAATAAACGAAGAAGGATATAAGAATTAAATCATTTGCCCTGATGAGTAATTATTTTACAACTAGTAGTCAGCATAGTAGTGACAAAAAAGCCTCTGCATTATACATTATGTATTAAGATAAATGAGACAAGAGACCATTCTATCTTACCTTCCTATCTAATTTTACTGAGCAATTTGTATTTTTATTTTTACCTTCAGGATCTTAAAATATTCTTCATTTTAAGTACTACTTTCCCTTATTATAAAATGAATGCATATTTATTGTAGAAAACTTGGAAAGTATCAAAAATGTAAAGAAGAAAATACTACCTACAATTGTACCACCA
The DNA here is from genome assembly GCA_032199065.1 of Smutsia gigantea. Lineage (NCBI taxonomy): Eukaryota > Metazoa > Chordata > Mammalia > Pholidota > Manidae > Smutsia > Smutsia gigantea. The sequence goes on along the minus strand of JAVSCE010018610.1, from coordinate 25,772 downwards.
GTTAAAGAACAAGTTTTTTAAGGCTTTTGTATTTTATTTTCAAGCCATAACATTTTTTTATTGAAGTGTAGTTGATATCTAATCTTATAATAATTTCAAGTATAAAACACAGTGGTTCAACAGTTACCTACATTATTAAATCCTCACCCCATCTGGTGCAGTTACAATCTGTCAGCTTAGGAGGATGTTACAGAATCATTGGTTATATTCTCCATGCTTTACTACCATCCTAATGACCAATTAATATTATGATTAAGAGTTTTTGTGCCTTTTGTCCAACTCACCCTCCCACCCAACCACCTCAGCTTCTCACACATAATAACCATCAGTCACTGCTCAGTGTCTATGAGTCTACTGCTGTTTTTTTTTTGTCTTATTTTTAGTTTCCACAAATAAGTGAAATCATATGGTATTTGTCTTTCTGTGCCTAGCTTATTTCACTTAGCATAATACTCTCTAGGTCCATCCATGTTATTGCAAATGACAGGATTTCTTTCTTTTTTATGGTTGAATAGTATTCCATTGTGCATATGTAACACCTCTTCATCTATTGATGGACACTTTGGTTGCTTCCATGTCTTGGCTATTGTAAATAAGGCAGCAATAAACATAGATGTGCATATATCTTTTTGAATCAGGGATTTGGGTTGTCTTCATGTAAATTTATAGAAATTCAGTTATTGGGTCATATGGTATTTCTATTTTTAGTTTTTTGAGGAACCTCTATACTGCTTTCCACAGTGGCTGCACCAATTTATATTCCCAAGAACAGTGTAGGAGGCTTCCCTTTTCTCTAGATCCTCGCCAACACTTGTTATTTCTTATCTTTTGGATAGTGGCCATTCTAACTGGTGTGAGATGATATCTCATTGTGGTTTTGATTTACATTTCCCTTATGATTAGTGATGTGGAGCATCTTTTCATGTACCTGTTGGCCATCTGTATTTCTTCTTGGAGAAATATCTGTTCAGGTCTTCAGTCCATTTTTCAATTGGGTTATTGTTATTACTATTACTTGGTGCTAAGTCATATGAGTTATTTAGATATTTTGGATGTTAACCCCTTATCAGATAATTAATTTAAAAATATATTCTCCTATACTGTAGGTTGCTTTTTGTTCTGCTGATGTTGTCCTTTGTTGTACAGAAACTTTTTATTTTGATGTAGTCCCACTTGTTCATTTTTTATTTTATTTCCCTTGCCAAGGGAGATTTGTCCAGAAAGAAATTGCTCACGCTTATGTTCAAGATATTTTTGCCTATGTTTTCTTCTAAGAGTTTTATGGTTTTATGTCTTACATTTAGGTCCTTAATCCATTTCCAGTTTACTTTTGTGTATGGAGTTAAGACAGTGATCCAGTTTCATTCTCTTGCATGTAGCTGTCTAGTTTTCCCAAAACCAGGTATTGGAGAGAGTGTCTTCCCCATTGTATATTCATGGCTCCTTTAATGTGTATTAATTGGCCATATATGCTTGGTTTTATATATGGGCCCTCTTCTATTCTGTTCCATTGATCTATGGGTCTGTTCTTGTGCCAGTACCATACATGTTTTGATTACTATAGCTTTGTAGTATAGCTTGAAGTCAAGGAGCCTAATACCACCAGCTTCGTTCTTGTTTGTCAGGATTGCTTTGGCTATTTGTCGTCTTTTGTGTTTCCATATGAATTTTAGGATTATTTGCTCTAGTTTATTGAAGAATGCTGTTGATATTTTGATAGGGGTTGCATTGAATCTGTAAACTGCTTTGGGCAGGATGGCCATTTTGGCAATATTTATTTTTCCTATCCATGAGCATGAGATAGATTTCCATTTATTTGTGTCTTTGTTAATTTTTCTAATCTATGTACTATAGTTTTCAGAGTACAGGTCTTTTACCTCCTTGGTTAGGTTCATTCCTAGATATTTTATTCTGTTTGATGCTATTGTAAATAGAATTGTTTTCCTGATTTCTCTGCTAGTTCTTTGTTAGTATATAGGAATGCAACAGGTTTCTATGTATTAATTTTGTGTCCTGCAACTTTATTAAATCCAGTTATTCAAATAGGTTTTTGGTAGAGTCTTTAGGGTTTCCTATATATAATATCATGTCATCTAAAAATAGTGACAGTTTTAGTTCTTCCTTACCAATTTGGATGCCTTTTATCTCCTTATCTTTTCCAATTGTCTTGGCTAGGACCTCCAGTACTATGTTGAATAAAAGTGGTAAGAGTAGACATCCTTGTTTTGTTCCTGATCTTAGAGGAAAAGCTTTCAGCTTTTCACCATTGAGTATTATGTTAGCAGTGGGTTTGGCATATATGGCCTTTATTATGTTGAGGTACTTGCCCTCTATACCCATTTTGTTGAGAGTTTTTATCATGAATGGATGTTGAATTATGTCAAATGATTTTTCAGCATCTATTGAGATAATCGTATGGTTTTTATCCTTCTTTTTATTAATGTGGTTTATCACATTGACTGATATATGAATACTGTACTATCCTTGCATCCCGGAAATAAATCCCACTTGTTTATGATGAATCCTTTTGATGTATTTTTTAACTAGGTTTGCTAGTATTTTGTTGAGGATTTTTGTGTCTCTGGTCATCAGGGATATCGATTTATAGTTTTCTTTTTTTGTAGTGTGTTTGCCTAGCTTTGGTATTAGAGTGCTGGCCTCATAGAATGCGTTTGGAACTATTTCCTCCTCTTCTACTTTTTGCAATACTTTAAGAAGGATGGGTATTAGCTCTTCTTTAAGTGTTTGGTAGAATTCAGTTTTGAAACCATCTAGTTCTAGAATTTGTTGGGAGTTTTTTGATTACCACTTCAATTTTGTTACGGGTAATTGGTTTTTTCAGATTTTCTGCTTCTTCCTAGGTCAGTCTTGGAAAATTGTACTGTCTGAGAAGTCAGTCCATTTGTTCTAGGTTGTCCAATTTATTGGCATATAATTTTTCAATTCTTTCTAATATTTCTTTGTATTTCTGTGGTATCCATTGTGACTATTCCTTTGTCATGTCTGATTTTGTTTATTTGTGTACTCTCTCTTTTTTTATTGATAAGTGATTAGGAGTTTGTCTATTTTGTTCATCTTCTCAATGAACTAGCTTTTGTTTTCATTGATTTTTTTCTATCGTTTTATTCTTCTCTATTTTATTTATTTCTGCTCTTATCTTTATGTCACTCCTTCTACTAACTTTGGATTTCACTTGTTTTTCCTTTCCTAGTTTCTTTAGTTGTGAATTTAGACTGTTTAGCTGGTATTGTTCTTGTTTCTTGAGGTAGGCCTGTACTGTTATGTACTTCCTTCTCAGAACTGCTTTTGTGACACCCCATATATTTTGAACTATTGTATTTTTTTTTCGTTTGTCTCCATGTATTGCTTGATTTCTGTTTTGAATTGTTCATTGATTCATTGTTTATTTAGAAAGATGTTGTTTAGCTTTCATATGTTGTGGGGTTTTGTTGTCTTTGTATAATTTATTTGTAGTTTTATATTATTATGATCTGAAAAGATGCTTGGTACAATTTCAGTCTTTTTAAATTTATTGAGACTCTTTTTGTGGCCTAGTATGTGATCTATTCTAGAGAAAATTCTATGTGCATTTGAGAAAAATTTGTATTGTGCTTCTTTTGAGTGGAATGTTCTCTTTTTATCTGTTAAGTCCATCTGACCTAGTGTGTTGTTCAGTGTCTCTATTTCCTTATTTATTTTCTGTCTGGTTGATCTGTCCATTGATGTGAGTGGTGTGTTTAAGTCCCCTAATATAATGTTGGGTGCATAGATATTTATAATTGTTGCATCCTCTTGTTGGACTGATGCCTTTATCATTTTGTAATGTCCTTCTTTGTCTCTTGTTACTTTCCTTGTTTTGAAGTCTATTTTGTCTGATACAAGTACTGCTACTCCTGCTTGTCTCTCATTATTTGCATAAAATATTGCTTTCCATCCCTTGACTTTCAGTCTGTGTATGTCTTTAGGTCTAAAATAAGTCTATTGTAGGCAGCATATAGATGAGTCTTGTTTCTTAATCTATTCTGCCACCCTATGTCTTTTGAGTGGTGCATTCAGTCCACTCAGTTATCGATAGATATGTACTTACTGCCATTTTATTAATTGTTTTCTGGTTGTTTTTGTAGTTTAACTCTGATCTTTTCTTCCTCTCTTGTTCTTTGGTGGTTTTCTTTAGTGTTGTGATTGGATTTCTTTTTTAAAATGTTTTATGTATCTATTATAGGTTAAACCATTACATTTTATTTTAGAAAATATTTCAAATATTATTAGAAAAGCATTTTAAAATTAATATCATATTTATAACCTCACTGAATCTCATTTAAGTATTCTGCTCCATATTGTGCTCTAGAGTTTGAGTATATTGTGTCATTCAGTAAATATTTTTTGGATATGCAAATAACTTACAAATAATTATATTAGTGAAAAAAAAATAAATTATGCTTACATAATGACATTTTGACTGCGTGCATTTGCTAGTAAAATAACATTAGTCAATTGAGCTTTAAAACTTCCAAATTGATTGACATCTTAGACATAGAGTCAATTTGATTGAAAATCCTTTTTACTTCTGAAGGAATCACTCATTTAATAAATATGTGCAAATCTACTATATGCTAGGCACTGTTGTAGGTTCTGAGTTGATACAGTTCCTGACTTCATAGAGTGTATATTCTAGTTGTGGGGGGCAGATAGATATGTATATGTATATGTATATATGTATATATATATATGTAATGTCATATGGTGATACATGCTATTGAGAAAAATATAGAAGGAGGTATAATAGGAAACTAGTAAGTGTGGTGAGTGAAAGACAGTTGTCTTGCTCATTGGGTTCTGCGTGGGGGGGAGTAGTTAGAATTTTCTGTGTCAAAGGGAGTCCTAGGCTTTTTATAATTACTGTGGAAAGGTTTTAATGATATCTGCACCAAAAAAACTATATAATGTGTGTAAGGTTGAAAATTTTGCAGGATGGTAGGATGGAGGTCTTTTCATGACCATCTTAAATTCAGAGGCCCTTTCTTAACTACTGTCCTTGTGACATGGAAGTCATGGAAAAACTTGTCTTACCTGTGGAGATCCTGTGTTCCTTTGTAACTACTGCCAATGGCAGCCCAAAGACTAGAGTAAGCAACTGTCTAATAATATAGATGAATTTAGCAAAAAAGCAAAGTTCCTTTGCCTCAGCCCCATGGTGTCAAGTCTGTCCATGAGAAAGCTCTTTTTATGAGAATTCGTCATGCTCTGTTTAAATAACTATGCTATGTGTCTCCAAATAACTTTATACTTTGCAGCCTTAACTAGGTATCTTTCTGAACCTCAATATAATTGTCTATAGAAATGACATGGTGAGGTTTCTGTTCTAGCCTGTAAAGAGCTTAAAAGTCTACATCCTGTCCTAACAACAAGCAAAAAAGCAAACATACTGGAAAATCAACAAATTTTCTTAAATCCATCATAGAAGTGAGGTCACAGGACATCCACTACCCCCCCAAGTAAATAAAGAGATATTCTAATGTTCATGTGTGAGAAGACTCAGTATTGTCAAAATGTCAGTTCTTCCCAACTTGATCTACAGATTCAGTGCAGTCCCACTTGAAATCCAATTTATTTTGTTGGTGTAAACAGATTCTAAAGTATATGTGGAGAATCAAAAGACCCAGAATAACCAACTCAGGAATGAAGAATTACAAAGTCAAAGGATGATACTACCTGACTCAAGATTTTACTATGAAGTGACAGTAATGAAGACAGTTGGTATTGGTGAAAGAACAGACAGTAGATCAATGAAACAGAGCAGAGACCCAGAAATAGCCTATGTAAATGAGTCAAGTGATCTTTGACCAAAGGAACGTATTTAATATAATAAAGAAAATACAGTTTTTGAGCAAATTGTGCTGGAACACTGGGACACCTGAATGCAAAAAAAATGAATCTAGACACAGACTTTACACTCTTCATAAAAATAACTCTAAATGGAACACAAACCTAAATGTAAAATGGAAGATTATAAAACTCCTAGAACATAACAGGAGAAAACCTTGGATATGGCAATGACTTTTTGATAAACGCAAAAGGCACAATCCATGAAAAAAAAACCCAGTTGATTAGCTGGACTTTATTAAAATTGAAAACTTCTGCTATGTAAAAGACAATACCAAGAGAATGAGAAGACAAACCAAAAACTGGGAGAAAATGTGTGCAAGAGAAACATCTGATAATGGACTGTTATCCATAAAATACAAAGAACTCTTAAAAACTCAGTCATAAGAAAATGAACAGTCTGATTAAAACATGGGCAAAAGACATAAACTTTGACTAAAGAAGGTGCACAAAATGCAAGTAAGCATATGAAAAGATGTTCCACATTATATGTCATCAGGGAAATACAAGTCAAAACAACAAATGAGATACTGCTATATACATTTAGAACAGCTAAAATCTGAAACACTGGAAATACCTGACTAGCAAGTATGTGAAACAACTGGCACTCTCATTTATGGTTGAGGGAATACAAAATGTTAGACAGATTGACAATTTCTCACTAAACTAAACATACTGTTAATATATTATCTAGCAATCACACTATTTGGTATTTACACACAGTAATGAAACTTATGTCCACATAAAAACCTGCACATAAATGTTCAAAACAGCTATTTTTCATAACTGCCAAAACTTGGAAGCAACCAACATGTCCTTCAGTGGAAGAATGGGTTAAACAGTGGTACATCCAGACAATAGAATATTATTCAGCACTAAAAAGAAACGAACTGTCAAGCCACTAAAAGGCAAGGAGGAAATCTAAATGCATATCATTAAGTTAAAGAAGCCATGCTGAAAAGGCTACATCCTGTATAACTCAAACTATATGACACTCTGGAAAATGCAAAACTATGGAGACAATAAAAAATTAGTGGGCTGCCAGGAATTGGAGAGGAGAAAAAGATGAATAGGCAGAGCACAGAGGGTTTATAAGGCAGTGAACTATTTCATATGATACTACAATGGTTGTTATACATGTCACTGTGTATTTGTTAAAACCCATAGAATGTACAATATCATGAATGAACTGTGAACTTTGAGTAATAGCAATGTGTCAACATAGCTTCATCGATTGTAATAAATGTGCCACTGTGATGTGGGATGTTGATAGTGGGGGAGGTTATATACATGTGGGGACAGGGAGTATTTGGGTGGTCTCTGTGCTTTTGCTCAATTTTTCTATGAACATTAAACCACTCTAAAAATAGAGTTTATAATTTAAAAAAATGACATATGTGGCTGAGTTGTCTAAGGAAGTATTCTGGTGAGAAACAGGAAATCAATAAAGCCAACAAAATTATTTCATTTTTCAGAATTGTAAACATATATTGCCATTAACATAAAAATATAAAATATAGAGATAAAGAAGCATGTAATTTATTTTCATATGGATTTACAATTGGCTTTACAATTATTATTGAAAGATAAGAAATTATTAGTTTCTTTTTTTAAAAAAAGGGGACTTCAGCTGGTATTAGCAACCAAGACAAAGCTGAAACACAAGACAAGTCTTGCAACTGTTGCCAGGAAGTTGAGCAGAGTTTAAAAGTCATTTGAGCTAACATTTGAGGCACGGTTTGTGATTTAAGGTTCAGATTGAAATGGTTGGTTATGTTTTATTCTGTAGTTTGAACTCAATGAAATCAAGTGGTATATGGTGCTTTTAATTTATTTTTCAAATTTATAAGCTTTCTGAACTGAGGAGCTAAGTGTGAAGCCAGAGCCATCCTGAAGATGGTTAGAAACCAGAGCTATCAAGAAATGTTTCTTCCATTCAAAAGAAAACAATGTAGAAGGTAAGCAGTTATTGACAATTTCTACTGGGAACTTTAAACAATTTCTTTTTCTCTACCTTTTTTTTTTTCTTTCTACATAGCCACTTACCCTGAGTTATTCTGTTATTTTCTTCTTGGGTAGGGCTAGTGGGCCGATGACATAAAATAAGTGCTAATGTGATTGAATTATCAGAGAGATACTGTCCTTAGTTGTATGTATTCTTATTCACAGAGAGTACATAAATCATTTTCTCTTCTTTCTGCAGATCTCACAATATAGAGCTATGTAGGAAATGCTTAAATCCATTCATTAGTCATTCATTCAGTGATTATTTATTGAGCACTTACTATGTGTGAGGTACTATGCTAAGTGAAAGAAAAATCACTTTGCCTTCATGAAGTTTCCTGTTGATTGAAAGAGATGGGCATTAATCAAATAATTGCATACAATGATAAGGACTTTGAAAAGCCAATGTATAAAAGGATATAATAAGAACTCAACTTTGGGAAGTCAGAGGAAAAACTGTCCCTAAGGAAATGAAAATTAATCTGAAGTCAAAGAATAAAAAGAAGTTATCTGGTGGAAGAGGGCAGGAAAGAACATTCCAGGCAGAAAATAATTAGTTATATATGTTGGCATAGACAGGGCTTAATACAAGTGTATTATCAACATATAACAATAAATAATAGAATAATTGCTTACACAAATGCCACAACTGACTTTATATTAAATAAGTGTTTCAGACTCCAAAATGATTAAATTGGCTGTGTTAGAGAGATGAGATCATGAGTGGGTCTTTTTTCTTTTCTATTTTTCTAAATGTAGCTGAAATACTTTCATATAATAGGAGTATTTTACAAAAACAATCAAAATAATTTAGGTACTTCTACTGTGTTTTACTAAATAGCTTGTATCCTTGCTGCTTTATTAAAAAAAATAAGTTTAGCATTTACCACCTTTTTTTCAATCAATGTAAACTGATTTTTCTCAAAAATACTAAAGTCCTTTAGAAGTACCCATTTGTAAGCTATGCCATTCCTGGCACAGAGGACAGCCTGATAAGGGAAGGGGGTGCTATTCCCTGAGAGGGACCTCTCGACCAGTCAGAATGCTCATTATCAGTCCAATTATCCCCTGATAATTGGCCTGCCTGTGGGAATAATAGACTGGGATGATTCAACTCAACGCTGACATATTTACAGCATACTGCATTCTAAACTTAACTTTTCCTTAAGTAATGGAGGACTCTGATTCTAGATGTTAGAATACTTTATTTGCTCAACATTTAACTTTCTGTGAACACTGAAGAACCACTCTGCCTAGACCCAGGGAATGCTCCCTGTTTGTACTAAACTTTGCAATGTTGGCAATAAATCTTACATAACATCCAGCTTTCTTATTTTCTCTCTACACAACATTCTCCAAAAATGCAAGTCTTCCCCCTTGCACTCTGTGAAATTTAGTCATAGGATAACATTTTTAGAAAGGAGCCACTTGACTTGTAAATGCTTACCAGCATTTCAACACTTCTAGATGCCTGGCTGATGTCCAAATTCATCTAGGGAATGGTCAAGGAGAGGAACTGTGATGGAATTTTACAGAGGATAAGCTATTTGCTTTTGTGCATTTCTTGAAATAATTAGGTTGAATTAAGTTCCCCTCCTGGTATACTGTTTAAAGTTTCCAATTTGAGTTCAAATGTCCTCACTTTTTTATATCTTGTGCTCCTGAAAATTTGTGAGCAGGATAGAGATGTTTGCGTCCTATAGATCTCTTTTTTTTTAGTTGTATAAATTTATCTGTTTAATAAATAGTTCACACACTGGCCAGAAACCAAGTGGACAAACTGTACTCACTAACCCTTTAATACTTGGCTCATCTGTAGAGTGACCCAGCCCATTATTAGGTAATGAAAGAGTGTATGAGAAAGTGGGAGATTATTTATGATGGAAACAAAATGAAACTAATGGGACAAGATTTGAAAGCTGTGATGCATGAAAGGTGCTATGCAGGCAGCTCTGGCACCATGACAAACAGAGATAAAGGCTCTGTGGGAAGCAACAGTGTGAACATGACTATGAAGAAGAAAGAATGGATTTCCTGACTGAATCCTTGCCATCTGGTGTTTGTTTAATACACAATGAAGGTCAAATGGCTACTGATCCTTTTTTCTATAGTCCAGTGACTACAAGAATGAGAGGAATCAATGAGTTTATCGATATGTCTGGAAATGACTCACCATATGATCTGATTGAGTCAATAAAGCTGAAGTAACTTGTCATTACTCTTTCAAATGTGGTTTGGATCCATGACTACAATTCTGTATTTTTTTTAAAGCTAATTTGCTGAATCAAATGTGAATGGTACTTTTTTCAAGAGTAATGTTGTGAAGCACTTAATTTTATAGGTATGTGTGATTAATAGGAAGGGTCGGGGGAAAGTCTCTCATAAAGCTGCATGTTCCTCCTATTTTTAAATAGATCTGTTAAACATTTGTTTCTGTTGGTTAGTGGTGGATTAAAGAAATCTGTTCTTTCCATTTTGCCTTTTCATTGTATGAGATTTATTACACACCTATTTTGTATAACTATTCCTAGGGGTCATATTAATTTTTGGTGAAATATGTTTATTTAGTATTATCTGCAAACAGCCTATGCCTCAGGGACGTCATATGTAAGTTGAACATATTATTTGACATAACATTCTCTTTCCTGCAGGTTGTTCTAGTAATGCACTTCCACAGTACAGTCCTGGAACTCCTACCCTCTACTGCTGAAGTTGCAGGGTTTTCTGTTGAGTTCTTTTCTAAAAACGAAAATAAAAAATACTTTTCTCACATTAATATTTCTCAGCTGCCATTAAAATAGGGATAGGAGAAGCCCAAAATAGAAGAGCCAGCTGTGGGAGGCTGATTATTTTTTTTTTCAGGACAACTCGGAAAACTCTTTCAAATTCATTCCATGAAGAGTGTGTTAACACAAATACTGTTTCACGTGCCTGCATGCTATACTTTAGAAATTGGTAGACACTCAACTGTGACACACTGAATGTTATCTGACTGTTGTAAAGGTAGTAGAATTAAGTTTGTCCCTGGGGTAGATCCATTTAGTATTCTTCATCTCTTTTATTTTTAAGAAGGTTCTCTGTTCTGAAGCTAATTAAATTAAAGTAAGAGTAGGGAGGTTATGAAAAAAATCTTCTTCTTCCTCAAGTAGACTCATGTGTTTTATTCTAGATGCCACACATTTCATTACTGTTTTGACATTTTCCCCTAAGCATAAAAGTATTACATGCTCCCCTGACTATGTGGAAAAGAAAAAACAAAAAAGAATCACTCATCATCCCAGTGTGCAGAGGCATTGTTTAACGTATTGGCCTCTTTAGTTTTTTCTATCCATTTTTTCTTTACTTACCTGAGATAGTACTGAAAATACAATTTTAGAACTTGATTTTTGGCTTAACATTTCTTCCAAGTTCCTGAAGCCTTTTCTGCTATGCTCATACTCACGTAGACTGGCCACTCCCTTCCTTTGTGTTCCCACCATGTTGTGGTACTATACTGTAACAGTACCTTTAGTATTGTGTTTGTATATTTTTTATTTACCCACTGTAAAGCTTAGAAAGCAAGAACCTACATTTTATGTCTTTTGCAACTTGGAAAGAAGAGTCTACTGATTAAAGATATAGAAAACAGTGGATATTCACCTGATAATTAGAATTGCCCATCTACTGGAGATATTAAGATAGAGGAATGATGGAACAGAAATATTGTAAAAATGTTTTCTGTACATGGTAGGAATTCTGATTCCATAACATAGAAGGACCTTTAAAACTTCAAGATACTAATATTCTATTTTATTGACAGATTAATGGCTCTGTGGCTGGGCATGCCTAGCCCTAAAGTACAAAGCTAGTGAATTTGTATGGTTTATTCCTGGGTATAAGATGATGTTCGCTTTTGTGACCAACTGGAAGTCATTTTTTAAAACTAACACCATTTTTATATGTATTTATTTTTCCCAGCTTTATTGAGACATTATTGACATATAACATGTATAAGCTTAAAGTGTACAACATGAAGATCTGATATACATGTATATTATGAAATCCTTAACACAATAAGGTTAGTTAACACATATATCTCCTCACAGAATTACCATTTTTTTGGTGTGATTGTAACTTTTAAGATCTACTCTCTAACTTTCAAGTCTGTAATGCAGCATTGTTAATTATAGTCGACATGCTCTTCATTAGATTCCAGAATTTATTAATCTTATAGCTGGAAGTTTCTACCCTTTGACCAACATTTTCCTATTTCCCCCGCATCCCACAGTCTGGGAACCACCATTCTATTCTTTTTGTGAGTTCAGCTTTGATAGATTCCACATATAACTGGGAACACATATTTGTCTTTCTGTGATTTATTTTACATAGTATAAGGCCCTTGAGGCCCTTGAGGTCACAAAAGCAAAAATTACCTTCTTTTTTATGACTCTGGCCATGTAAAAGGTCATATACAGTCACCAGATCTGGAGGCCTTTTGGTAGTAAATGCCAGCAAAGTAGGTTGACAGGCCGGCAATGCTTTGGATGCTCTGCCTATACTTTGAGATAACTCAGAAGATAACCAGATTCAACTGGGGATTGCAGATCCTAAGAGTATAGAAATGACTTTCAGTTTAATTGCCTTGGGTATTCTCAAGGTGAAAGGTGCAATAGAAATGTCAAAATGCGAGTACTGTTATTATATTTTCTGTTATCAGCCAATAGCTTTACCTCTTATGAGTCATTTATTCGAAAGTTGGCATAAAACTGAGCAGCAGTTCTATATTCAACTTTGAAAAAAGCAAAAGTAAATTTGGGATTTATTCAGCATAAATAAATAAGCTTCATTTTTTTTTTGAAATCCATGAATTTTAACTATATGGCTATTTTGCCTGTTGTTCTTTTTTGAAAGAGAAAATATGTGGGTGCATATTGTTTTAACAGACGGCTATTGGAATTATGCAAATAACTAGTAAATTTGACTATAGGAAATCTTTATTATGTCTTACTATGCTTGCACATTATTTTTTCGGTGTAATTCATTAGATAAAAATATAGTTCTTCATCTATTTTCCATATCTCCTTTTCCTTTGGATAGCAAAGACATTAAAAAACTATGACTCCCCCCAAAATAATCTGATATCAAACATCCTAACAAAAATATTTCTCTGAATCATTGGGTTCTCAGCATTCTTTATGACCTATAAATGCTATAATCTTACTAAAGGTACTACCTTCTGAGTCAGTTTCCCATCTTCTTCCACTACTCTTGATACCTAGTATAATCTAAAGAACATTTCCTGGTTGTAAGTACATTAAGGAATTCATGGCTTCCCATAAAAACCAATTACAAGAGAAAGATAGTTGATTTATACTTATGAGATTGAATTCTATCAAAACTGATACCTGTTTCCATAAGCTCATCCTGAAGAAATCTGTGTCTGCAGTACAAGTGATTAATTGGCCACACTGAAAAGGTTATCAATTTCATTTTAGAATACCATTGACTTGGGTTGCCAGTACCCTTATTTCTCCCTATGAAAATATTTGATCTAAGGTTATCTTTCCTCAAAATGTTTCTATGTAAGATAGTTCAGAAACATACTTTTTAGTTATTATTAGTATTGTTATTATTATTAATAATAATTATTTTGCCCCTGGCCAGGCCCAAAAACTGAAAGTACCATGGTTTTGTGCCCTAGAGGACATTATCAGTATGGAGCCTGATTACTTCCCCTTACTATCTGTGCAACCTGACTCTTTTAAGTGGTGGCTGATGATTCTGTGGTTGGAAAGGGAAAGACTATAGACATAGCTGATTACAACAAAAGTGGTGAATGCTAGATGTGTAGAATGGATAAAGCTAAATATCAACCAGGATTTTGACCCTGAGTGAATCTGAACTCTCTGACTCACATGGAAAATGTCCGACTCATCTAGTCTAGTGAATATTAAGTCTTAATTTGTTCCTTTTACTTTTTTTAGGACTGGGAAATTGATAGGAAACTCAGTGGTGTCGAGGAGTATTTGAATACCTAAGGCCTTTAATGGAGGGAGACTCTACTGAAATGATATGATTAAGGTAGAATAAACCTTTATTTTTAAAATTATGCCTATTTTTCAAAATGTAAGGTTTAGTGAATTTAATTATTTAATTTTAAACATTTTTATTAAAAAGTCCTTCAAGGTACAGTATACACAGTTCAAATTGACAAGTATCAATATTTTGTCAAATAGTCAAATAACATTCCATTTAAGGTTCTTCTCTGCTATGGAGTGAAATTCTTACATTGTGAATATTGGGAGTGTGGGAATATGATTACCTCACAAAGATGCACCTTCCCCTGACTGAAATTTCATTTTTTCCCTCTTTCTCTGAGTTGTATCAACTTAAAGAGTTAATTTACTGTGTACTTTAAAAATAAAATATTAAAAATCAACTGTCTCAAGTCCCAAAAATATATGCACATACATATATTATTGCATTTTCTAATACTCTCCAAGGTAGGCAATTGAGAACCTGGTGAAAAATATAACTCCTCTAAAAATCATTTTGCTCAGCTTTGGACAGAGTTTCCTGAGAGCTTTGTTAGAGGAGTGAAAAGTGGGGATAAATCTCATTTCAGGCTGAGATTGAAATGAAGGATATTTCTCTATGGAAAACAAATATATGTGTACACACACACACACACACACACACACACACACACACACACACACATACACACACACACCCCAGTAGTTCTTTGTTTACCTGATGTTTGCTGCCCAGTTAGGGTCCCACCTAATGGGTCAGCAACAAAATAAGCCGAGGGAAATTCTAACAGCACAAAAGGTTTAAGTGGGAAGGTGGCTAGAAAGGATCAAATAATTAACCCCAAGAAGTTGGGTTCAGTGCCCTTATTGGGGGGATTAGAGAGATAAAACAAGGTCATTTCTCTTGTATAGAAGAAGACAGAGAGGTCAAGAACTTAAAAACATGGAGAGGGAAGAGAGGGAGAAAGAACATGGTGCAACTCTTCATTTCCTGCTATGTGACAAAGGTCAAAATGATGGCACTTCTGAACTTTGAAGAGATGATCTTTCTTTATTGAGATTAAGTTCCCTAAGTCGCATTCCCTGAACTTCCTAAAAGTAGCAGTGGACATTTCAGAATGAACTTCTAAAGCACAGACTCCATGCTGAAAGTTTCCCAACTGAACCAAGCAGTAGAGAAATACTCTGGAGAATCCATTTGACCAAAACTGTGTCAAGCAATGTGACCTATTTACAGAAAAAGTTTGAGGCTTTACCTTCTCCAAATGTTGAATGGTATCTTTTAGATGTAAAAATAACACATACCTATTCTCAGCTAAATATACCAACAGTACTTAATCAACAATATCTTTATACTTAAAATAAGAGAGTAAGATAATGACTTTTTCTAGGTAATATACCTATTTTACCCACAATGCCATAGGAGTTCTTTTTTGACACATATTCTTCTAAGAAATACCTTGGCTTCTCCACAGTCTCATGGAGGGTTCCACAGACATGAACTCTAAATCAAAATTATATATGAAAGAAGTATTTTGTTTGACTTAAAGACAAATTCTCATTTTAGTCTATTACTTCACTTGGACTTTATAAAGCCTTTTTGAGTCTTAGTAGAATCTGACCATGGAGAAATCTGATTTTCTTTCTGAGCTCTTACAAGGTGTTATATGTATGTGTGTGTATAATATTATAATACACAATATTATATTTATATATATTTATATTTTGTTGTGGACATATATATGTGTATGTTCTTTAATTTCATGATATTGAGGTTTGTAGTTTCTAACTTGAATTAAAAGAAGTCAGTGGGGACTATATTGTGATGAGTGAAAAATTTAAATATTCTTGCCGTTTACAAAGATACAGATAAGTTATATTTATATAGGTATTTGGGTATTTATATTTATATGGGAAATAATGTGGATTTTATAAACATTAATACATCTGATTACCACATTTTTATCACCTTTTCCATATCATAAGACTTGAGTCAGATTCTAAGAATTAGCTATGTTTATAAGAAATACTTCAAAAAGTTTGGAAATTCACAGAATTGAAGAAAGAACTTTCTCTCATAAAATTTACATAGAAAACAAGCTTAGGTATTTTTACACATCTTTGAATTCCAGTGGCATCAACAGTTACAAATCAGGTTTCTTCCCTGCCTTGTTTGGGATGTATGCAAACTGAGTTAATATAGTTCATCATTTTTCACTCAGGGAAATTTTATGACTTTATTTTTAGAAATGAACTCAGATGCAATTCTCTCTTGATTGAGTGACTAAGGCAGTGACTTTACCATGGTATATTGTGGAGGAGAAAAAAATATCGATGAGTCATGTAAAGTCTTGATGAAAGCACAGATTTTATTCCACTTAGTGATTCATTTGTGACTTTTCTTCCTCTTTGCTACTTGAAGTGTTTCATCCCCCCCTCACTCAAATCAAGGAGAACAGGGGCTGAAAAACTGTGAATGTCTTCTCTCTTCACTGTATGAAGGACAAAGAGTTAAGGACCATAGAAGGGAAGTTTTTCTCCTAAATGGGTTACACCACAGAGTTCTCAGACTCTCCCTTCATTAAATAATGAAGCTAAGGTAATTATCAAGTCTAAGGTCTCAGTTTTTTTCAAAGATGTATGAGAGATTGATTATGGTATAGGAAAGAATTGGTGTCTGCTTCTGCTGATACTCATGAGGTAATTGCTGAGCTCATTTCTGTGTACAGACCAATCTTCCATCTTCTCTTCATGGCATGATAACAGCCCGCCTTCCTCACTGGCAACTCAGGTTGGCTGATGTCTAGGTTAAGTTGTGATCTTTAGGGGTGTGTGTATGGTGATGGTGGTAGACAATAATTTTATTCAGATCAGTGAATAATTTTCTGTTTTGACACATTCTTACCATATTTTGAAAAACATATTATCTATCCCAAAGTAAGTGGTCTAATTCTCTCTTTCCAATAAGATCAGACCTATTAATAAATGATGTATAAAATGTATTCTGAGAAATAAGAGTTTAAGTAACCAGGATAGTCATATAATTTTTAGTTTTATGTCTCATGGTATGATTATAAGGTGAAAATATTATATTTAAGAATTTCAGGGGGAAATGAGTTTGACAAGCACCGTAAGAGTCTTCTGAGGATTATGAAACTATGTTCTCCATTATAAATAAGAAGAAGTTAAAAATGCCCTGCTTAGTCCTCAGGTCATGCTAACAGTTACAAAACAATATGCATGAAAACTCATGAATTTTTCCATTCATTCATGTAACAAATTTATTGAGTTTTATATGAATAATATATCATTCTGGAATATATACTAAAAGGCAGATAGGCAAATTACTGATATTCTTCTAGGTCACATGTTTTTTTTGTTTGTGTGTGTGTTTGTTTTTATTCCCCAAGTTGTACATTACAACCCTATGACTTATTTATTTTATAACTGGATCTTTGTATCTCTTACCTCCTTTACCTGTTTTACCTGCCCACCCCCCCCACTTCTTCCCCACCCTGGTAAACAACAGTTTGTTTCCTGCATCTATGAGGCTGTTTTTGTTTTATTTTGTTTGCTCATTTGTTTTGTTTTTAGCTTCCACATATAAGTGAAATCATGCAGTGTTTGTTTTTCTCTGTCTGACATTTCACTTAGTGTAATATTCTATATGTGCATCCATGTTGTAGCAAATGGTATGAAGAGTTCATTCTTTTTTATGGCTGAGTAATATTTTATTGTGTGACACACCAGATCTTTATCCATGCATCCATCAGTGGACATTTAGGTTACTTCCATATCTTGGCTGTTGTAAATAATGAAATGAACATAGGGATGCCTACATTTCTTCTGATTGGTGTTTTCATTTCCTTTGGGTAAATACCCAGAAGTGGAATTGCTGGATTATATGATAGATCTATTTTTAATTTTGGAGGGTCCTCCAAACTGTTTTCCATAGTGGCTGCACCAATTTGTATTCTCACAACAGTGTACAGGTTTCCCTTTTCCCCACATCCTCACCAACATGTGTTACCTTTTGTCTTTTTGATACTAGCCAATCTGACGGGTGCCAGAGGATATTTCACTGTGGTTTCAATTTGCATTTCCCTCATGATTAGTAATGTTGAGCATCTCTGTTTTATATGAATATCATTCTAGAATATATACCAAAAAACAAATAGGCAAAGTTACTGATATTATTTGAGGTCACATAGTTCTTAAGAACACAAATACATAAGAGAAAATGTAATTTAACAGAGTAAGCTTTATTTATATTTGTTATATGATAGTATTTTTTAATTATAACCATTGTCTCAACTAATAAAATCTAACCATTCAACAATATTTTGAGTGGCATAGAAAATAGCTTCTAGTAATAGATACAGAAATATGTAAATCAACTAAATTCAACCATACGCTAATTGAAGAACACACTTCTCATTTAACCAATATTGAGCTATTCCTCGAGTATCTGGAAATCAAATGGTGACAGTGTAGGTGTAAATGCATCTCTAAATTAATTTTCCAATAATAGACAATACAAACAGAAACTTGGAAAAATAAACAAGCATAAGGGCAGAAGGATATTTTGTGTGTGATTTTAATAACTACAATGTTTTTTGTGTTTAAATGCTGTGGAATTTCATCAACCACACAAAGCATTCCTACACATAACAAGCTTTTGGTGCCAGTACAAATAAATTGTTCTCTTCTCAACTACTAACCATAGTGTTGTAAGAGCAAAACATATACTATGTCTGTCTGGAAGGAATTCAATTTTTTTCCCATAGTCACTACATTATCAATTCAAGGAGTATATCATGTATTTATTCACATATATTTACTTGTTTTGTGTAAATTTTATATATTATATATACACATGTATGTATATTTATTTTTCTAAAGTTTTATTAGAATAACAAGATTTCCATCAATAGAATATGAAGAAATTATTGGGATGCATTAAAATGAGAATACGTGAAATCATGATTCCTTCATGTTAACATCTGTAACATATTCATAGAGCATAGAGCTGAAAGGGTTCTGAGAGAGGTTTTAATAAAATACCTCTAATTTATAGATAAAGAAACTGCAGTTAAGCAACTTACTTACTATCTCATAATTTAACTATATCTACATTAAAAAAATTATTTAGTGTTTTTTTTTTACTTTAAGTGGCACATAAAACATTCAACTGGAATTAGAAATGAATTTCTGTTGCAAAACTCCAGTGTTGTTTCCAAGATGAGCTATTGCTGAAACACTGGACACTATGTATGAAGCCACAGACTTCTCTCAGTTTTTTCTAAATTTTCCCATCTCTAAGTCTTCTCCTCAGGTGTATTATAGATTTGTAAGAATCCATACATGTGTAAACTATATGTCCCCGTGGCTTATTTGTTAAAGTATTATATTAAAAATGAAATTGTATTCAAATTAAATGATAAAGTTTTAAGATATAAAGACAATAGCAGTTACAGATCATAGACATGGAAATGTAAATTTTTCATTTTGTAGCACAAACTCTTCATGTAAAACTCACCCACTTTTCATGTTTTAATCCACAGAGCAGAAATCTGAGTTTTCCATCAAAATAACATTGTCAGTGTGAATTGAAAAGTTGCTAGCAAAAAAAATAAAAACTATTTTACTAGCATTAGAATTATTTAAGATTTCATCTCTGTTGTCCCTTATTCGTAATTTTGACTACCTCTTTAGAAGAAGTTTTATGCTGATGAATTTAGTAATCCTAACTTCTTATGCAGAATGAGCTTTAGAAAGTACAACAATGCTTTGCAGACATTGAGGTTATAACACTCATTTCGTTCATATATATTCAGTCACTTATAAGCTCACTGAGTTAATATTATGAATAAGCATGGTAAGAAATATGGGCCTTGGTTAAAGATCATGGAAAAATACTCTTCCTTTTGGTCCCCTATACATGTACACCTGGTACATTAAAAGTGTAGCAATAATTAATGACTATTGCATCATACAGAAATTTGAAAGTGTCAGGTGGTTTTTAAAGGACACTTGCATGGTAACAAGTGGACTAAAGAACATATTTACTTTAAATTGCTTAAATATCAAGGGCAAACTGGTTGGCAGATGACACAACAGATGTTAATTCCAATCCTCTATTCTCCCTTCCAACCCAGAATTTTCACAGGGATTGATGGTCTAAGGGTGTTGGAATAGTTCAATACCCTATCTCTAGCAGTCAGATATGAATTATTCTTATAATAGAAACAGCTCTTTTCACAAGAACTGTAAGAGAATGAACATTTATTCAAGTATATATTGGAAATACTTTCTTGGTTTTGGTGAGGATCACATATGCTTTGATACTGCTTAATATCTCATCTTAAGTATAGAATATTGGCACTCTCATGTCAAATAGTATTGTTATCTAAAGTCTGAGAACATAGTCTCTTTGCTTACACAAAAACCTTTAAAAGAGGATAATTAGTGACCAGTGGCTAAGAAGACCTCTGTGTTGAGAGGTTATGCCTAAGCCTCTTGAAGATTCGCCATATAAACAAGTCAGACCACATCACTCATTATCCCTCCTTTGTTTACTTGGAAAAAGGTTCAAACTATTTAATGAGAGGATTACCCATACTTCAGCCCTGTTGAAAAGATTAATTGATATTTTCCTGTTGGAGGTTTCACCACTTGCATTTGGCTTCCACTCTCCTATTGTTATTGATGCTGTGATCAACAGACCAAAGTTGCTTAAAGGTTACCCAAATTTCACAACTTAACATTACTCAGACTAATTATATTTTTTCCTTGTCTCATAGACTTTGAGTTCCAAAGACTTGTTTCCTCAGAATGTATTTTAAACTTGCCTTGTCTGAATAGAAAATTTTGTGACTACAATCTAGATATTTTGGACAATTTTGCTATGTTATAGATGAAGTAGAGAACCTATCCAAAATGGAATATTAAAGCATGGAGCCAAATTTCCATGTAAACCTAAAAATGATGAATATTTTCACTATAATATATTTAGGACATTTTGAGGCACAATTTCAATAACTTACCATCTTTTTGGGAACACAATATAAAAAACAAGATCCCCACCATTTTGAGATACAATTCTGTGATAGAAATCGTTACAATTTTTTTCCCAAAAATGTGTGTATTATGGACATATGGCTGCATATTTGGATAACACCATTTGCATTTTTCAAACTTGCATTTTTTTAAAGCATTAGCTTGGCTTTTGCTGTCAGAATGGCAAACTGCTAGTGCACTCATCTAAAATTCCTAGTTTAACTCTTTGTCACTTTAGCATTTTATGTAATGCTAGTATGTTCACCTTTTCTTAAAAAAGTAACCTAATATGTTGGAGGCAGTAAAATAAGAAAGACTTTTAAACAATAAAGTTTAATAATAGGAGGAGTCACATCATTGTGTGGAAAAAAAAGGATAGTGTCAAAGTTTGATCTTAGAAAAAAATGCTTTTGAAAATTACTGGGGAGAAAAAAGGCATGTTAAAATGATTTTACTTCAGATTAATTCCTGGAAGGGTTTGCAGTTTTTATGGTTTTCTAGGGTTATTTTATAAAAGCAGTTTAGCTCCTGAACATTTAAACATAACAGACTGGAATACAGAACAGTAAAAAAATAATGAGAAAATAAAGATAAAAACACCCGACATTAGTAACTTCTGGAGATTATACTTTCAAGGGAAATGAATTTTCATTTGCTGTGTGCTTTCTAGTGTACATCCTTAGATTTATTTCATCCTTCATTTTCTTTATGATGCAATGTTAAAAATGAGGCATATTGTGCACATGGCCTTGTCATAGCATTTTAAGACATACTTCAATGTCCCCCAGCCCACGAGGAGCAATCTTTTTTAAGGGAATCAGGTACCCACTATGGTTGAATAATTTACCTGTCTTATATAATTTATACATATCAAAAATTCTTATCTGAAGAACATGTTTTGACTTATAGATTACATTTATATATTACAATTCCAAATCAACATTACCCATAATCTTTTATTTTCAGATAACCACTCTAAAGGTCCATGTTACATCTTCTATATATTTTTAAATACGCACTATTTAAAATTTTGCAATATTGTGCATATATTTGGACATATTGCAGACATATTTGGACATATTGTGGACATATTTGGAATATTTCAGTTTTTCTTTTAATTGACATACTTTATGGCTACTTATATTCCCAAGCCACTTCAATCTGCTTCTTTCGAATTATGTTTTTGCAACGTGTTTATCTAATTATTACTTATTTATTAGGTTTAGCAGAAGTATTTAATTAATTAGCATCTGATGCAAGGATAAAAGTAAATACCAGCACGTAAATTTTGCTGTTGAATAGGTATACATATTATTGGTCCTAAAGCTGGCAAATGCAGTTAAACTCATTGATTTAGTTGAGTACATTAAAATAACATAATGAAAACTATTTCACCACAAGGAATTATAATATGGCCACTGTGTCAGTTATTTTGCCTTCAAAACTTAAATGCATAGCCTAACATTGAACATATTGATTCTTTTAAATAGTCATCCTATGATAAATATGACATTATCACTCCAAGTTCGGGCAGTTGTGTTAGGTGATTAGAGAATAGGGATGTAATCAGAGGAAGTACTTTGAAAGATAATCTTTCTTTATTCTCTTCCTTTAAAACACACAGAGAGGGGGACGATGGAATAGCAATAATTGCTGAACTGGCTGTTACATAATCTGTGCTAAACGATGAAGTACTGATACTTAAAAAATGATCATCTATCCCTTTAACTATCAAAGGTGTCAGTACATATATACATTAAATTGCCACAGTTGAGATGGTTCTTAGAGCTAATTTAAGATACTTTTTAAAGCATATAAGAAAATACCTTTAAGAATTATTTATGAAATCACTGAACACACATATTTTCATTATTCAATATTTGGCAGACAAAATACCAGGAATCAGGTAAACAAGGATGAAGTAGAGGTGATTCCAGCTCATAGTTTAAAGCTAAAGTACTTATTTTAAGATCATTAGCACAAATTGTTATCTACCTACATAGAATTGGAAAAAAATTATTAAGGTCAAAACAAACTGGTAGAACTAATATAAGGTTCCAGTAGTTTTACCACCCATGAGGTCTTCACCCCAGTTTTAACACTGTTGCAAAGGAATATAAAACCACAAGCCACTGTTGGGAGATGATAAAATATTATCCTATTCTAATACTATACTTTAAAACCAAATGTACTTAATCCAGCTATTAAAAGGCATAACTTAAACAGAAGGAACACAAGACTTAAACAAAGCAGAAGACAGCTGTCCAGAAATTATCAATTGCTAAAGCACACAGATTGTGATTAAATTTTAATGTGGCTTTTAAGCAAAGATTTTGCTTATCAGAAAGAAAGAATCCCAGAGAAAATATTGTTATTGATTTCATCATTTTAGATGTAACTGATCCTTTAAGTAATTTTTCTTGCTTTCAGTACCACTTTTAAAGTGACTGCTTATACTGGGCAAGTCATTAGATGGCATATTCATTTAAAATTCTAAACCAAATGCAGAAATTGTTCTCCAGTGCACTCAAAGTCACATCTGTTGAAAACAAAACACAGCATTCAATCCATTGACTAAAAACAAAACTGTAGAATTGCTAGATAGTCAAATCATGTAAATTAATTGGCATTGAAAATGATATTTTTTATTGATTTCATATGAGAAAACTGGTCTTTGGAATTGAAATACATTGAATACATTTTATGTAACCCAAATTAACAGTGAGGGAAATAGATGTGGAGTTTCACACTAGTTTTAGAGTCAGGGAATAGAAAGTAAGAACAAGTTTTCCTTTTTTTTTAAACAAATAGAATACCATGTTAGCTCCCTGTTTAAAGGTACATATATCATTTTATCCATAAAATTAATTATTAAAAATGAGAAATCATTATACTCATTCTTTATGTTCTAGTGGACGATAATTATTTAACCATATGTGAGATTGCTAAGGTCAAAAAAGCAACTTTAGTTCCCTGGATATAAGTCATTATTTGGTATCTAAAAATTGGTTATAAATTTAATAAATAAGTGTACATTTAATGATATCATTATATGCCTTTATTAATTCAGTAAAAATATATTGAACACAAACTGTCAGATACTAAGTTTGGTACTAGTGTGTATGCATAAATATGTATGAGTACATATTTACATGTTCTAATAAATGAGCACTTATTAACTTACATAAAAGGCATAAATATTGATCCAATTTTTTTCTAATAATATTATCAAGCAGTTTACTAATTAGTCAATGTAAAGTTAACCAAAATATCTATATAATGCAGTATCTCCTTAAAAGATTGAAAGTTTTCCTTTTTTTAGAAACATAGGACATACCTTTTAAACAAAATGAGTTTTTTTTCATTTTTTTAAATTTTATTATCATTAATTTACAATTACATGTGCAATATTACGATTATTAAACTACCCCTTCATCAGGTCCCCCCCACCAACCCCATTACAGTCACTGTCCATCAGCATAGTGAGATGCTATAGAATCACTACTTGTCTTCTCTGAGTTGTACTGCCCTCCCCGTGCCCCCCAACATTACATCTGCTAATCGTAATGCCCCTTTTTCCCTCTTATCCCTCCCTTCCCTCCCATTTTCCCCAGTCCCTTTCCCTTTGGTAACTATTAGTCCGTTCTTGGGTTCTGTGAGTCTGCTGCTGTTTTGTTCCTTCAGTATTTTTTCTTTGTTCTTATACTCCACATATGAGTGAAATCATTTGATACTTGTCTTTTCGGCTTGGCTTATTTCACTGAGCATAATACCCTCTAGCTCCATCCATGTCGTTGCAAATGGTAGGATTTGTTTTCTTCTTATGGCTGAATAATATTCCATTGTGTATATGTACCACATCTTCTTTATCCATTCATCTACTGATGGACACTTAGGTTGCTTCCATTTCTTGGCTATTGTAAATAGTGCTGCAATAAACATAGGGGTGCATCTGTCCTTTTCAAATTGGCTGCTGCATTCTTAGGGTAAATTCCTAGGAGTGGAATTCCTGGGTCAAATGGTATTTCTATTTTGAGTTTTTTGAGGAACCTCCATACTGCTTTCCACAATGGTTGAACTAATTTGCAGTCCCACCAGCAGTGTAGGAGGGTTCCCTTTTCTCCACATCCTCGCCAACATTTGTTGTTGTTTGTGTTTTGGATGTTGGCCATCCGCACTGGTGTGAGGTGATATCTCATTGTGGTTTTAATGTGCATTTCTCTGATGATTAGCGATGTGGAGCATCTTTTCATGTGCCTGTTGCCCATCTGAATTTCTTCTTTGGAGAAGTGTCTATTCATGTCCTCTGTCCATTTCTTAATTGGATTATTTGCTTTCTGTTTGTTAAGGTGCATGAGTTCTTTATATATTTTGGATGTCAACCCTTTATCAGATATGTTTTTTATGAATATATTCTCCCATACTGTAGGATGTCTTTTTGTTCTACTGGTGGTGTCCTTTGCTGTACAGAAGCTTTGCAGCTTGATATAATCCCACTTGTTCATTTTTGCTTTTGTTTCCCTTGCCCAGGGAGATATGTTCATGAAGAAGTTGCTCATGTTTATGTCCAAGAGATTTTTGCCTATGTTTTTTTCTAAGTTTTATGGTTTCATGACTTACATTCAAGTCTTTGATCCACTTTGAGTTTACCTTTGTGTATGGGGCTAGACAGTAGTCCAGTTTCATTCTCTTACATGTAGCTGTCCAGTTTTTCCAACACCAGCTGCTGAAGAGGCTGTCATCTTCCCATTGTATATCCAAGGCTCCTTTATCAAATATTAATTGACTGTATATGTTTAGGTTAATGTTTGG